>CM050888.1:95666877-96885928 GCA_027725995.1 Rhynchospora tenuis
CTTTTGAAATGGAACCATTTCAAGCAGGTTTTGTACTGAGTGGTCATGAGTTTCAAAATTCCATTAGCATTTTATGACTCTGCAATTGCTGTCTTCACTTCGATGAAGGGGATTTGCCAATATACACTAGCTACAAAATTTAACTGCTACATTATACCTTTTTTTTGTTGGGGGGGTGGGGGGGGGGGGGGTTTCTATCATTGGATCCAAACTGTCAAATTTTGATCAGACAAATAATGCCAATAATGGCAGAACATACTCACTTCTTTTATGGGGCATCAATGTGAGTTCCACAATTATGCATGAGGAACCTTTGAGGCTTCTTTATTTGTTTTTAAAATAAAAAAAACAGGGGCCTATGTGAAAAGTTTAGTTTATCCTGGATTTTTAAGTACTGTGATTTTACATAATTGACAAGGATTTTTCTGTTTTTGTTCGTGCATTTATGTAATTAATTGTAGATAATTGGTATAGTTGGACCGATGATCATAATAACTGGAATATACTTCAAGAAGAGGAATGTGTATGATTTTCACCATGCTATTCTTGGTATTGTGACTCCTGTATCTGTTTTGTTAGGCTTTTCTTTTTTAATTTATTTTTTCTGGTGAATACTAAGCCTTATCAGCTTGGTACCATGATCCCACTTCTGATAGAGTTGTTGAAAAAAATTTGAAATTCAAATATCTTTGCATATGCAGGCATACTATATTCAGTTCTTATAACAGCTGTAATAACGGATGCAATTAAAGATGCTGTGGGACGTCCCCGGCCTGATTTTTTCTGGCGCTGTTTCCCTGATGGAAATGATGTACACTTTTCTCCCTGTTAAAAAAGTTTTCACATCTGCTGCTCTGAAACCTAATTATATTTTAAACCAAGAATGCTGGGCATCTTATCTTAACCATATTTCCAAGAAAAGATTACCTCTCAGAACCACCACTCTGGCTGTAACCTACTCAACTAGACTAATTATAAAATTGAGGATTTTATAAGGTTTTTATATTTGTAGAAGAAACTTGTTCTTATTTAAAAAGCCTTATGGATTGATTATGCAAGTTCAACTAAATGCTAAGAAGCAAAGAAAAACACTAAATGAAAAAAAAAAAATACACTTCAGAGCTATTCATAATGTGAATCTGAGATCAATCCTTTTAACTGAAGTGCAAAATGATTACTTAATTGATGTTACCTTTCTTCTCCTTCTAATGTAATGATGGACTTCTCTTTCTTAGATATATGATAATGTGACATTAGGTGTCATATGCCATGGAGAGAAGAGTGTCATCAAAGAAGGTCACAAGAGCTTTCCAAGTGGCCATACTTCATGTGCGTTGACCAGCTACCTCTCATAAAAGTACATATTTAGTAATTTAGTATTATAGAGAAGTTTGACTATGCTGGCAGGACACAGTTTTGGTATACACATGCGCACATGCACTCACACAAATGTCTTTGTTGTGGTAAAAAACTTATGGGGGGCCCCCAGGGAGTCGGTTTCAACTTTCAAACAAAGAATGTAAAATGTTCAGGTTGCTTCTAGAGAAAAATTTAGAGGTCTTTTCCATAAAAAGGCAGCAAAACTGCCCATTTCATAAAAGTGAAATTAATCACAAGGTACACAAAAAGCAAATAGAAACTCCAAAATTGCCAGCAAAGAGATAAAACCCCTGATTTTTGGTCTCAACACAAAACACATGCAGCCTCATAGGTCAAAATACTGATGTGTGTTTGTAAAAGGGTAGATGATCTTTTTTTTTTTTAGGGTCAGGTGGCAAAGTACAACACCGACAAATTTTATTAATAAAATCAAAGATTACTTACATCAAGAGAAAAAAAAAAAAGGAAAAGGGAAAAAGAAGAAAAGAAAAAAAAAAAATCCTCAAGTCACGAACTAACTAAAATTGGAAGGGGTAGATGATCTTAGTTTATAATTGTGGGAATAGGGTTGATGATTAGAGTCGTTCCCTGGCGAGCTCTTTTCCTCACCGTGGTTCTGACCTAACAGATAAAAGAAGATAGAGAGAGAAGACTACTTGTTTATTTCTTTTATGTCTTTTCCAATACACAGAAATCACTAACACAGTTGTTGCCTAACAATCATCTAATCTCTTCTGATACATTTCCTAATTCAACAAACTTAAAACTGGAAAATTAAATAATGTGGAAATAAATAAAGATAACCTAAATCTGTTATTTCATTGTATCTATATCAATTACTTGGGTTTCTTTTATTTATACCGGACTGGTCCAGAGAGAAACAACGGTAGAAGTGTTAAAATTTCAGCATCAAACTTTGGCATCATAGACCAAACCCCATGTGAATCTGAAACCCACTACCTGCCAGTACCAGTCAATTTAGCCTACCCATTTTCATACACATCCAAATTTTGACATACTTAATTTCAACTAATTTTTCGAAAGAAAATTAAAAGTAAATGCTGTTTCTTATAATACTCTTTCAATTGACCTATGCATTATGCAGGGTCATTTGCAGGTCTAGGATTTTGCTCTTGGTATTTGGCAGGGAAACTGACGGCTTTTGACCGTAAAGGTCATGTGGGTAAATTATGTATAGTTTTTGCCCCTTTGCTTCTTGCAGCCATGGTTGCTGTCTCTCGAGTAGATGATTATTGGCACCACTGGCAAGATGTCTTTACTGGTGGCTTTTTAGGTGTATTTCACATTTTAGCTCTTCTGTCAGATTCTTATGTGATAATTTAATTTTCTTTATATATTTGCTTAAAATAAAGAAAATTGGACTGCTGTCAAAGTACTTTACCAGTGGACATGCCTTCCAATAATGAAAACAAAAAATGATACCAGGTCAGACTGGATCCACATTTTTCATGACACCAAAGACAAAAGCTCCTTGAAAAATTTCAAATGCCACCATTTCCTCCTGAATGCCTTCATTATAGAAGTTTAGTAATATATTTTCACATTTCTTATTTGAATTAAATATTAATATATAACTTTATTCAATTTCTGAAAATTGAGGCATGATAGAGGCACAATAGTTGAGGGCATTTGAGTTATTTTCCCACCTCATTATGGTGTTTTATATTTAATTAATTAATTAATTTTTATTTCAGGATTGACTGTTGCCACATTTTGCTATCTACAATTCTTTCCACTACCTTCTGATGATAGTGGTATGTTACCCTGCAACGATGTATCTTTTGATACGAATATCAAGTGTTGATTGGTATTTGACTTCTCTGTTTTGGCCGAAGATTACAATCTCCCATTTGTGTTGTACTACAACGGTATGATGTACTGTAACCAAAATTGGCTGTAAGCCATCGTTTGAGAGAAGCCATATTAATTTGCCTTCCATTAATAAACTGTGGGCTGCATAATCATAAAACTGAGAGTTGTGCATAATTAAAAGTACCTAAATATGCTGTACAGGTATAAGAACTCAAGTTGCATGACATACAATTTCATATTTGTCTTGCAGCTTTTTGGCCGCATGCATACAACTCTGAACTTTCCAATTTTCGGAGTAGCAATAGAAATCTGCAAACAGGAACTAACCGATTGAGCAGGAACCGACTGAGTGTGAACAGCGTCGAGATGGAGAACGCTTCATATCCCTCCCCTCAAATTGCATCTCCCCAAAATTTTACAGATACAAACCCAATCTTGGATAATATGGAAGCTGGTCGGAGACAGATTTTGTGATCCAAAACATGCTACGAAGTACGAAGATATTCTTTTCTTGCTGAAGAATTAATGTATCTCTGCTGGATTTTTTCTTTGAGAGAAATTTTATTTGAAGTATTATATTCATTTATTATCTTTTGATATTGTTTAAATAATAAATAAAGATTATATATAGATGTGTACTCTATCATTTAAATAGGCTAGACATCAAAGTTCGGTAATTTAAAGTTCCTAAATCATTGGAATTGTCAAGAAATTGGGGGGCTTAGTGTTGTGGTTGCATTAACGCAGAACATAATTTTACTCAAGTTAACATGGATTACCAAAGAAGCCAAATCACCAAATAAATTTGGTTCTGTCGTCTTTAATTTTTATTCTGTGTAAATTGAAGCTGTTCTATATAAGACTTGTTTCATTTCATGGAATGGTGCCCATCATTTTTTCTGTGTGCATATTACAAGCAGGAACATCTCTATATTGTACAAAACGTGGGTGTTAGCTGAGCAATCCAAATCAACACTGAGCATCTGAAATTACAACGAAACAGCTTAATTAGGTAAAAATTGTAGGAATCTAAACTGAAGACACAGTCCAATTCCAAAGCGGATCACCGAATTAAAAATTTTAAGATTTGAGAAGCCGAACAGTAGCTGGATATAGGGGCCTGCTCAGTGTTTGGTCACATGTCACGGTTATATATCACTACAAGTTGCCCCCACAATTCCAGTTGTGATGCACCAATAACTTTCTAGAAAAGTGGTTACCCATACTCATAGACATTTCACGGTTTTTCTTATATAACAGCTGTTTCAAGTGTTGACAGAGTTCAGTCGCAGTGACTTACAAACTGTCCCATTCAAGTATATAATTTAGAGGAAAAATCAAATTTTAACATGCACAATGGAAGTGCAAAGTTAGGCCCAAGAGAAAGTGAGCCTTCTAAAAAGCCGACAACTGCCCTTCTCTGGGTTCTAAACTTCTAATTATCAAGGGATCTGCTGCCACTTTCTCGTGCTTTTCCAACTGTATGAATCTCGGCCCAAAACACAGACTTTTTTTTTTTTTTTTTAATTAACACAGCGGTCTGAAAGCTTTTGTCCGTGCAATTTCTACTATTGAAAATTTTATTACGCAAACTCATTTTCGTCAAGTCAATGTCGCAATTTTCAACTTCTGCGTTCTTTCTTTGAAGTATTCAAATTTTTGAAGAAAGTAAAAAACGGAGAGCTTGTCATTACTCTTTAATCTTGATGCTAACAAGACAATTTCAAAATGCCTAGTACATCTGCCCTGTTATTATATCAAATATACGCATGCCAGTGTGAGATATGGATGGATTATAGCAGAGATCTCAGATTGCAACCGACAAATTAACCTAAAAGTGACCGAGTAATCTACTAAGGTGTCAAATTAGTGACATTATTCAAACTTTTTTTTAGAAAAATGACATTATTCAAACTTGTCAGGGTTATCTTTCAAATCATCATTCCCTATTTGTATTATTAATTCTCCATAGGTTACTGTCGCTGTTACATTTTGTTCCCTCATTTGTCCTACTATCATCAAAACACTTAATTAGCTCAAGGAGCAAAAGGATATTTGGGATTTTTGTCCGATTAATCCATGATATAATCTTTGCCTGATCTTTTTCTTTTGTTTGACAAAAAATGATACACAAGTTATCACGTATTTTGTTAACATGAAATTAACATTCACACACTCATATTAGATTAATATCACAAACAACTATAACAAACTAAGAACATAATTACAACTAGAAAAACCATATCTTCGGTGCATAAACCCATAGATGGGCATATAACCTTAGTATTTCAGCTATACTCAACTTATATTCAGCCGAATATAAGCACAAAATTAATTCATGAACTTATTTTAATATATCATATATATATATATATAGAGGATGGCTAATGTGCTATCCGTGGCACGTGCCACCCATTCTCTATATACTCGTTTTTCAAAATTAAAAATTCAAACGACCAATGCAAACCGTTCAAGTTGTTCATCATATTGAAATACCCTTCGAGACCAAATTTTATATTTTTTCGAATTTTTTTGCTATTTATTATGATATTTGTCAAAATGGACGGCCTGAAATATAATGTTTTTTGAAAACTTGCTAGCTAATTCTATTTGATTCTAATGAAGTAATTACAAACAATTAATGAATCAAAGTGTGTGTGTATATATATGGAGAAAATCTATGGTGCATTGTAATGATCGGTCATATTGGACGGTTTGGATCGGTCATTTCGAAGTAGATCGACGAGTTTGAATCAGTATGCACCGAAGCTCCCGTGCATTACAATGTACCATAGGCTCTCTCTGTATATATATTTGAAAGTAAAAATGAGGTCACAGCCTGTGCATTAAAATAAATCTTAATAGAAGTACAAACTTTAAGCAAATGCTAAATATAAAATTTATGACATCAGGTTCGTTTTCATGGCTGACATATTGCACTATTCAATCCAAATATTGACATGAGTCCAGGTAGGCATCATGAATTCATGATGTTGTGGCCAATTGCATTTCTGCTATTAAGGTCGACGAGCTGTGGCCTAACTATGTCGGTGGCCCCAAAACCAAATGCCGATCATTTGGTCCATGACGATTCCTGGGAAGGAGGATAGATTGCTTTGCCAAATTACATTTGTTAACCTGATTACTTTGAAAACGAATATAAAATTTTTATTTTATAAATTATTCAACAATAAAGTGCATGCTCGGCCAGTCAATTTCCTCCAATATTTCATAGCAATTAAACATAAATAGTAACAATTTCTTCTTAACTGAAAACATAAGTGATATATTCTGCTCTTGATTCTAGAAAAACGAAGTAGAAATTATGATGCATTATGGGTTCTGTAGTAACTAATAACAAGAAAGATTTGTTCTAGGTTGTGAAATTAGATTACTATAACAACTCAAACATGCATGTATTGATTTAGTTACAACGTAGAAACGCCTTTTGTCTTTGTCTTTGTCTTCCGTTTCACAAACAATTTGACGCACGATTTGCATTTATTAATTAATTTTGTTGAACTAAAACAATTCATTTTCGTTATTTGCCGATTTGCAAAACAACACCAAAACTCTTCTAATATTTCTTTTAAGTGAATTATAGATAAATTATGTGAAGAAATGATCAAGACGTGCGTTGGACAAGCTAAGGAGCTTTAGGAGATGTAGTTAGACCAATTAGAGTGTTAAAAACATGTTTTGTAAGTGTCTAAACTCATCTCAAACAGTTTGATGTCTTGTTGCTCAGTTTCTGGGGGTTTGCGTTATATAACGCAATATCCTGTTACACAACGTGCCAATTCCTGCGAGTTTCATGAGTTGGTACTGTGGTCCGTTGTATAACGCACCACAGTGTTGTACAACGCAATTCAAGAGCGTTGTACAACGCTACAGTTGGTTGTATAACGCTCTCTCTTCCACTTCTCTCTTTTATCAGAAGTGGACGTTGTATAACGCATACGTGCGTTGTATAACATACTAGTTCAAATTCCCTGACTCGCTGGAATTCTTTTCTCGATTTTTTGTAAAACTACTTTACGTTGTGTAACGTGGTAAGCGTTCTGTAACGCAGAGACCAGGAACGTTGTACAATGGTACCTTGCGTTGCATAACGCTCCTGATCCGTTTGAACGCTTGTCAGTAACCGTTTGAACTTTGTCGGATGTGTTGCATAACGGTCCTTTTGCGTTGTGTAACGCATTGCTGTCTCAAACGACTATTTTATCCGTTGTAATCCATTTTGTTTTATATAATGGATAATTGACATGTTGTATAACACACGCCAGCATTGTACAACGCAAAGAAGAAAATTTGACTGTTGTGGAGCTCTTGACGCCCTCTATATATATGAGGCCTTTTGAAACCTGATTTACTGATTGAAACCCTTGCAAAATCCCTGTCTAAGAGCTCCAAACAACTCTCCTTGCTATCCTCATTATTTGAGCATATTTCTTAGTAAAATCATTGAGATTAGTTAGCATCAATCAAACCCAAGCTACTGCCTTGCAAGATCTTTGAGTGTTTTGATTGAGAGCATCAATCTTGAGTTGTCTTTGAATATTTAGAGGTTAGGCCGATCCACCTCGAGTGTCTTTGTGACGAGGCGATTCGGTTCGAAGTTGTAGACACGTTCTTTGTGGAATTGAACGGAGCGCGCCCTTTGGTGGTTGCGAAACTTCCGAAGACGTACGACTAAGGCTAGCCATTCATCTAGCGGGTCGGAACTCCGTAATCATATCGCGTGTCAATTTCTCTTGCTCTTCTTCTTTTTATTTACTTAGATAATTGTTTGTGTGAACCAATTGTTTGTACCATTCCGCAAAATTGACCAAACCGGTTTACTATTTGTTTTTTTGCCTATTCACCCCCCTCTAGATCGTACTTAGGGACAACAAATTTCATCTGAGGTCAGCAGATTGAAGAACCAAAGGAAATTTTTCTATAACATTCCTTGCTGAATACTGACGCAAGAGCAGCTAAAAAAAGACACATTCCTTTTGAAGAGAGATGTGTAATGTGTGAGCACAGAATTTTAGAAACTTCATCTCATCTATTTTTCAATTGCCCAGACACAATGGCACTTTGGATGCAAGTCAAAGTTATAACTGGCATCATACCAGTAAATTGCGACACCAACTGCAGGCAAGCTTTGGAACACATCTTCTATTTAGCGAAATCTAATGTGTTTCCATGATGCTGTCGAAGTCAAATTATTGTGGGATAGGAATAGGATTGATAGAAATTGGGTTTGCACTCATGTAAGCAGGGAATATAATCTTTTGGCTGATCAGATGGCCAAGCATGCTAGGATTAGCGATATTGATTGTAATTGGTTATACCTTCCCTGCCTTTTAATGAAATGTAATGTGCCTACGGGTTCTTTCAAAAAAAAAAAAAAAAAAATCTAATGTGTTTCACACAGCTGTGATCGCTACCACCTTCTGGGCAATATGGTTGGAACGTAATAACAGAGCTTTCAGGAATGAGCAAAGACGAATTGAAGCTATCCATGATTGGATCGTAAACGAGGCAACTTTTTGATAAAGTACTGCTAGGATAATGCAGTTCAGTCTTTTTAAGAGTTCTTTTTCGTTGTTTGTTTCTCTGTTTTTTTTTTTTTTTTCCTTTTTTTCTTTTAAGTTTGTTTTCTGTATCTTATCTTCCCTCTAGACAGCCACTGTCTAGCTAGTTTATCCAAAACTTTTTTTTTGATAACATTAAATTGATAAAAAAAACAATGAGGTACTCATGTTTATTTTTTATTATATATTTTCTGTATACCTAGAGATTTGATCTGGCTTATTTAAGTCGAGCCTAAAGACATGATGAAGTGTTAGTTAACAATAAATTAAGCAAGCCAAAGTTATTGATGGAATCTTTGCTCATGTGAAATATATAACAAATGAACAGAGAAAATGTATGACCAACAGTACAGTAAAAAAAAAAAAAAAAGAAAAAGAAAAAAAAGTAGTACATCTATCACATTTTCTATCTTAGATCATGAAAGTGTTGATTCATCTAGTACGAGCATGTAAACGTGAAAAACGACCATACAGATTTCATGCAAGTTCATTCAAAAGAGAAGGAAATATATAGGATTCTTCTTCATGCATGTTCTGGTTTCTGTTGTTGGTGAAATTTCTTTATAGTTTCATTTATGTCAAGTTGCATGCCCATGTTGGCTTGTCAAGTTTGTTCAATTGAAGCAGTACTTTGCCTTCATGCTCTCTGCCATACAGGATGACAGCATGATTCAATTTCAAGTTAAAAAGTAAATAAATACTGTCAAAAAAAAGTTAAAAAGTAAATAATTAATTGGTACAAGATAATAAAAGAAAAATGTAACCAGTAGACAGTAGTGCCCAATACGGCCCAATTTTCCCTAGGGGCATCAATACAAAGACCTTTTCGTTTCTGGTCTCAAAAAAAAAAAAAAAATTATTTAACTATGAACAAAAAAATGAACGAGAAATTTTTTTTTTCCTTTGTGTAAGATAAGAAAAAGAAACTTTTTTTTCCTTTGATATATCTTAGTTTCTTTTTTTCCTGAAAAAAAAGAAAACAGAGACAAAGAGAAAACGTGTTGCACAAAGTTCGCTGTCTGAATAAATGGGTAAGTTCTAATTTAGAAAATAAAATATTTATTGTGGCTTCAGAAAAGATCATCCCACATCCGTCATGCTCATGCATAAAGCTACCTTTTCTGGCATCATTATATGTTTCATACAAAGAGGCAATATGCATTATATACCATACTTTCTGATCTGATATGACTTACTCTTTGGTTCTTGATATTTTTGTATCCGTAAGACCGTAACTATCGCGTGATACACGCCAAATATGAAAATATATGCCAACGGTGTGTCATGTGAATATCTGGTGCCATTTAATTGTCCGAGTAAATTATCAAAATAAATTGGCTTAATAAGGGTCCACGAGACACTTACAGACATCATTAAATTTTGTGACAAGTGCTGGCCGGCTTGACCTTATGTTTATTTTTCATTTTTCTTGTAATAAAAATGTCGATTTATTGACTTGAGTTGGGTCAATGTCGTTGTTTTTATTCTGCCGTTTTTTTTCTCTCTGAATTCTGTGTATTTATGTTACCCAACGAAGTGCAGAAACTATATTAACAACAGCATATTTTTTTACATTCTTCATAAGTACTTTAAACTCACATAACTCTTCGAATGCCGCCTCCGCTATTTCTTAATTACATATAGACATAGTGCATTCCTCTTTTTCTTTTTTTCCTTTACTAGAATAAACAGTTGAGTTACCATATAGTTCACAACTTTTGAAATTGTAACGAACACTTAAATATATTTTCATTAAAAAATAATTATGGTAATTGTCACGCATCTTAGCATCTAATGTACTGCACTTGTTATAAACTGATAACAGCTTTTCAATGTTGTACTACATAAACAATACCGGCTACTTGCTTCTCTAGCTATGTTGTACTGCATACAAACTATTAAAGTCTTCAGTTGCTTAATAAAATATATTAGTCTACGTACCCTTCGAGTACAAGGCCTTTTTAATTCCTTTGGCTAGCTAGCATATATATAGTTAGAACATGTCAGTACTTCAGTAAATATTATTTGCAAGTTCAAATAGGCGATCCCTGATATAAAATAAATTAATTGATGATACATTAAATAGGTTTCATATTGATAAGTTATCAATGACAATTACATTTATCAACCACCACATGCAACCAATAAAAAGTTGCAAGAAAAATGATAGGTATACGAAAAACCAAAATTGTTGCAATTAACAACAGTAAGAAATTGTATAAGCCTCTAAGGAGTTAAGGACGTAAGGAGAAATCAAAAGGCAAATGTTTGGTTCAGAAGGCCATTGAATGTATGGATTTAAATTGTTTTGCCTTATAACAGCAGCACTTGCAATTTTGTTTGTTTTTTTTTAAGTGACAGCACTTGCAAAGTTGCAGGTATAGATTTTACATAGCTGTTTCTTGAAATGGCCTAACACATTGATTATTCCTTACACTATGCAATTAATTGCATTCAAGGAGGTTGAGTATTCTGGCACCGGCAGTGGGACGTACGCTATTTCTCAATTTGAGTGTGAAACCACAGGACTTTTTAAGGAATAATTTTGAAAAAAAAAAAAATTTGTCGTACCGTGTTTGTTAGGTTAGTCAATTGTCAATCATTTTTTTATGCTAAAACGTACAAATGCATATCTTATGGATGTTGGGGTAGTACGATTGGATCATAATACTATATATATATACTTTACTGCTTAATTTATTCTCTTTAGTTACTTGAATTTTTATTGTCCTTTATCTCAAGTGACGATTAGCTTGACGCTTTCGAAACTAGTATAAATTAGAACAATATTCGCATTAAGTTCGTGATTAAATTTTTACATTCAAATCGAAAATTTGAAATAGCAATACAGTATCATATTAAATAACAATGAAATAGCAATATAGTACGTAGTACATCATGCTGTAATTTTCACCGGGAAATTAACACGCATGGTTGTGCTTAGGAATATTGCTTAATTGGAATATAGCAATGGAAGATGATTTTACATTGCACTAATTTTCATGTATTTATCGTACGGGAATATAATGGGGGGGGGGGGGGGGGGGGGGGGGGGGGCGCGGGGGCGGAGGTACATGTATTGTGAAGTGAACAAAAGGGAGACTATTATAAGATCTTGTAAAATTAAAACAATATTCTTTCGTTAACAACTAATTATTCGATTTTCTCAGTAGTCTATGTCATCCCACATTATTGTTTAGTTATTGTTGGTCAATTAGTGGGACCTTTGGAATTTAGAATTAGTTGGCTCATACTAATTTTGCTCATATATATTTTTTGGTCTCCACAAGTCGTTATGTAGCTACAGAAACTAATATTAAAATTCTATAAGATCTCATGGCGGGTTAAATTAGTCATAAATATAATATTTTTGTAATAATATTCGTTTGTCAAAGCTGAAGGATATCGCGAAGATAATGAGACGCATTAAAGCGTCAAACAATACAACTTGATGACACATCGTCAAATTAATAAAGTTTATTATTTCCGCCGCACTGGACAATATTTGATATTAAGTTGCGATACATAGGTAAGAATTTTCTGCTTTATATTGCTAAACTTTTTCGGTTGTGGGATAATACAGAAAGTAATGTTCCAAAATGTGATTCAATATGACAATATGAATACGGTTAGCCGCTACATCGTGCATATGAGATAAAAATAAATATTATATTTTTTTTATGTATATTCTAAAAGTATTTCAAATTTAAAATTTAATAAAACTCTTTTAAAAACTTTAGTTGAATACAAAAATAAAAAATACTATATATAGTAAAATTTTTAACTGATAGAATTAGTTCTTCAATATTATATATATATGGGGGCATTTGGATCATCTAAGAATAAAATTAGGATTAGTTATTCAGAGTAAAAAATATTATTCCTAAACGATCAAGAATAAGTTTTTTTGGGATATAGAGTATTATTTTTAAGTGGTCCAACATCTGAATTAAATTTTTATTCCTAGGGTGTTTGAATCATCTTTTTAATCTGGATTAAAAAGTGATCCTAACAATTTAATTTATTAAGAAGATGATCCAAACATCCTAGAAATAAAAATTTAATTCGAATGTTCGACCACTTAAAGTTAACACTTTAAATGCCAAAAAGTTTATTCTTAATCGTTTAGTAATAATATTTTTGACTCCAAATTATTAATCTTAATTTTATTCGTAGATGATCCAAACGCTCCCTATATATATATAGAGAGAGAGTTTTGCTATGGTGAGTCGCAACTCACATAGCCTTCCGTGAATCGTAATCAAAACTCATGGATATGATTAAAATTGACTGATCTAAATCGTCCAATATGATCTCCATATTGAAATCTCCTTGCAAACCAAATTTTATATTTTTTCAAAATTTTTAAGTACTTTTTCGGATTTTTAAAAACGATTATTTTTTACGGTACATAATTAATTAGATTAGCGATTTTCTAAAATTTCAAAAAAATACTTAAAAATTATATATATATATATATATAATTTGGTCTGCGAGGAGATTTTAATATGGAGATCATGTCGGACGGTTTGAATCGGTCATTTCGAATCAGATCTAAAAGTTTTGATCGCGACTCACGGAAGACTATATGAGTTGCGACTCATCATAGCAAAACTCTATATATATATATATTATATACCTGATCAGAGGAAAATATTATCAGTACGAGCTTGTTATTAATTATGCAGCGTATATAGTCGTGTAGTATACGCATATATGGGTCGTCCTGCTGCATTTGAAACATGATTATAACTAAATTCCTGAATTTGAATTAGAGATCTGTATTTGTCTTTTTATTTATGATGGCAATGCTAACAAAAAATTTGATGTGACTACTTTTGACTTCACAATAAATGTCAAAATTCTTTCAAAATTTAAAACCGTAACGGGTGCGAATTCTTTGAGCTGGAATCTATAAAAAGTGGGTGAGTTCCTTAAAAAAAATTTTCAAAAAAAAAAAATTGTCTACAAGTATACGAGGATACATGTCCCTTAGCCAAAATGGTTTTCAGGATATAGCCATCTTATCTCTCCTAGTCATCTTTCACAGTTGCCTTAAAATGCTTTACAAATGGAAACTTCCAAGAATCAACATCTGCGTGCTTTGATAAATGATAAGAGAAGACTTGACCTTATAAAGTCCTGTGCCCCTACCTCGTCCATCTCTTCCCCACAAAAATGTTTGTGTGCGTCTCTATTTCTCTATCTGTTTGTGTTTGTGTGACCTTGAAATATAAAGCATTATTGAATCCTGTTCAACCTTGGTACTAATATATTCATTTTTCTACCAAGTGGTGGCTTTTTCTTGACTATTTATACCAAACTAAGAATATTGCTATGCGCACTCTCGTTTATCAATTTTAATTTATTATTAAATGTACAGAGAGAATTATAAGTACTAATTAGACATGCTACCTGATTTATTTGATTGTTTTTTTTCTCTCTCTATGGACTAGCTAGAAATGAAACCAGCAAGAAAGGTCAACGATTTTTCCTTCTTTTTTTTTAAAAAAATTATAATTAATCAATGTATCGTGTATCAAACAATTTCATATATATAAAACTTATTTTTTTTTCTTTAACAGTATTTCTCTTTTCTACAGTGATGTATCTCATTTATGTAACTTCAATGACCATTCATAACTAATGTACAATTATTGAGAAATGTTATGGTCAAATAGATTTGACATGTTACTCAATCAAATCTGATCAGATCTAAAATTAGAAAGTTTAAATAATTGATATGAATCCTTCATTGTGATTTTCATATTTGAATATCTTTGGAGTCAAAATTTTATATTATTTTAATTTTTTTAGATTTTTAAACATTGTTATTATTGGAGTGTCTATAACTAATTATATCAAGGATTTTCTAAAATTTTAAAATATATATATATGTAAAATTTGATCTCCAATGAGATTTCAATATGAACATTACATTAAACTGCTACAATTGGTTATTTGAAGTTTTCATATCAAGAACAATCGGATTTACAGAATATTTGTCAAATCGATTTGACTGCATGCATGTATCATTTTTAATTGTAATAATTATAATTTAACTATAGTTTTTAGTTGTATGGATATTGTTTGCATTAAATTTTTGTGTTGTATATTAGAATATTTAAGCTGATTATACATTTTTGTCCTTTCGAAACTAAATATATCATACTTCATTCTTTCAAAATTTTTAGAACGTTCAGCATGACCTATTTATTTCGTATTTTTAAAAAACCGCTCCTAGAACTCTCTTTTCCATTTGAAAAATATCATTTTTACATCAAATAAAAAGACAAACTGTTGTTACACATCCTTTCTCCTGTAACTCTGGAAACCACCCCCCCCCCCCCCCCCCCCCTCCTCAAGTCACAACCTCATTCTATCTTCATCCATTAGAACTGAAAGGGGAAAAAACGACTCACCGGTCCTCCTATTGATAGATCTTAATTACTAACTACATTTGCAATAATACATATATATATCATTTTTAGTAATTTTTTCTTTGTTTAGCAAACTAAATGAAAACACTTCACAACATTTAAATATAATTGAAAATAGAAAGTTTCAAAGCACATGCAAGCATTACTGTCAAATTAAAATTTAAAAGTTTCTAGAATCATCATAATACACTGAATGAATTAAGTAGAATGCTTCAAAGAACATGCATCAATGAATCGAAAAAGTTTAATAATGATATAAGTTTGTAGGCTTATATTTGCAAATATAAATTATATCATATTCATATAAATTCAAAATTTTATCATCTATATATATACTTCTTCACATGTGGGTGGTGAATGCGAATATATATATATAGTTCTTAAAAAAAAATCAGGATAGTATTAATGTACTATAAGATACTTCTCTATACGCGTCATATAATATTTCTTATGCAAATAAGCCATATATCTAATATTTTGCTGAAAAGATATAGGACGTTTACTGTCAAAACCTTTGTCGAAATCTAATGATCTATACATTCTATGAGAGTCATTTGTGTTTTTTTTTTTTTTTATCTTCATTGTCATTATATTAATTATCATCATCGTTTACCAGGATTATCAAAACCTTCCTTTTGGCCTCCAGTACTGAAAGGTTGACATATCAAGCATGTTTTGTGTGCTCAGTGGTTGTCACTTGAATTTCTTTTCGTTGCTTTTTATATATCTGGATTTAGTAGTTTCTAGAAAGCTTCTATTTCTAGTTTGTTGTTGGAAACATTTCTTGCATGAGAAGTTCAAATGTCCAAAGCTTCTATCGTGCGAAGAAAGAATGGTCAAATTACTTCTGAGGCTAGCATTCCTAGCCTATATCCAAGAATATAATTGATCAGCTGACTAGATATTTTGTCACAGTTAGGCATCTTACCAGCTCTTAGGTTGAAAAGCTTTAGAGCCGGCCTGTGATGAATCCTAATCCAGATTAGCCAATACTTTCTTGTCAACATTCAACTTAGCTAAACAACAAAATTTCAGATTTAACTATGGTTAAGTCATCAGCCAACAGAATTAATATTAAATCTTCAAACCCACGACTGTTGGACGAAGGAGGCAAGAATACATTTCTATACTTATTAATTAATTAATGATTCATTAACCACAGCTATGCAAACATGAATACGTACCCTAATGCGTCTCATTATTTCCTACTTCTGATTCAGTATACAAATTTCAATTGATCAAAATTTACACATTCAAAAATAACGAGAAGCCTACCAAATTAACTAGTAACGAAGAAATGGAGCAATAACATGTTAAGGCATATTATTGCAAATTAACGTGTTCTTCTACACTATAGCTTCTACACATTGCTTCTTAATTACAAGCGAATCATTCTCCAGCAGGCCCCTGCTCCTCTTCAAACCATATCCTGGATCCTCTAAACTAGTTTCCTTAACACTGTCTAAGGTCACTGGTAGTTCGGTACGCATCACCAAGTCCACTCCGAACAAGCGCACTGCTGCTTTTGCAGGCGGTCTGTCCGATGCTTCTGCAACAAAAGCATTTACATGTCGCAACCTCCAATCTATAAAAAGCCTATTTTCAGGTCCGGCCATGCGATGAAAACTAATCACATCTCCGGCACGCAACCCCTTCTCTTTCACAAACCGGCTCCACCCTTTTGTTAGAACATAACTTTGGCTACTGTTCCAATATGAGTACCTAAACCTCCAAACCTTGCCTCCTTTATCCTCAAAGCTTAAAAGCAGCCCTTTGTTTTGGCTGTCCCCTTCCCCGGTACTGACAGTTGCACCTAATATCGTGGGGCTTAAGGGGAAGTGCTTTTCTGCATACTGTTTTGGTACCACTAACCGGTTCAACTTCCCTACGTCACTTGGAGTTACTGTTTTATCGAACAAATGTTCATAATATGGAACATTGTTTTTACCAGTGGCGGCAGAAGCAACCAGCTTAGCAGCAGTAATAATATTTGAAGTAGTAGACGGAGAAGAGGAAGCAGAAGACGTGTATGCATTGAGTTCATCATTGTACGTGTGCTTTCTCAGCATGTCGACAATCTCAGATTTGGAATGTGATTTGAGGAACTGGAGTTGTTGGAAATCGGAGGGGTCGGATTCAGATAATGGGCAAAAATTTGTGGCTGCATCGCGACCACGAAACCGTTGTGCAGCAACATCGTAAGCCTTGGCAGCTGCAGTTTCTGAGTCGAACGTGCCAAGCCAAACACGACTATGCCGCTCGTAAATTTGAGCACCCCACCGACCATTCGGTTGGGGCACAACTCCTTTGTACTGTGACGAAGGGAGTCGCCGTGGAGGTGCCGGCAGATGCGGAGCTGCCGCTACTGGCAGTTCTAGTGGTGATTGAGAGGATGAGGTGGAAGAAGGGTCTACTGATGTGGCACTAGAGGATTTGTTTTCAAGGATGAGGCTTGTAGTCATTTGTGATTTCTATTGACAAGTCACAAATGTACGTTTTTGGTTGCTCTTTCCAATTGGGGTTGATTTGTAGAGTGTGAAGCTACGCAAGGAGGGTTAATATAGATGGAGATTAATGAGGGGGGTTTCAGTAGTTATCTGCTGGTTGGGCGTTGAGAGAGGTGCATTGTAAGAAAATAATTTTTTTATTATAATATGATGTTATCCATTAAATAAAATCTACTAATTCAGTGATGAAGTTCATGGGTCTGGTGTGGGTCAAAAACGGAAAACTAATGGGCCATGTGGGAGCTCTTCTTGGTTAGACCAGGTCTACAATTCATGTGTTTAGACTTCTGACCTAAACTGGTGATTCCCAACTGCGCACTCCATCAGAAGAGAACTAATATCTTACTATTTTTGTGAAATATAAAAGATCTTGAGAATGGTCAAAGACTAACCATGTATTAGTTTATGGTTCTTTAGTTTATGTTAAATCTATTGACTCTAATCCAACCCATTGTTAGGTCCCTATATATAATAGTAATACCGTAATACTCAATTATCATTGTTTGCATACATGTACACATGTGAAACAGACAACCTGAGATATTTTGAAAGTTGAAACATAAACAGCCAAAGTTTTGTCTGAGAAAATGCCATTTGGAAACTTGAATCGTTTTGTTATCGCTTTCTAATAAATAATTAATGCCGAGCTCGTAACCACAATAATTAATAATAATGAAATAACATAATACATACGTTTGAGACTGACATTTCTAAGTCAAATCTTTCATATGTTTGCGACAAATTCTATTTATAAAATATCCTATATAGTTTAATCATAATTTGTTTAGAAATGGCAATTTTTTTCTTTATTTTTTGTGCAAAAAACTCACATTTTCTGTTACTTCCCTTTCTTTTTTAAAGTAAATTATCACATTCTGGGGATACCAGCATTGCCAGGGACCAAGTTGACACGTGGTGGAACCGGTTTACCATGTCGATGGCCATGAAGGCATCAATCAACCAATGAAAGGTTGAATTCTGTGATGGCCAAATGGGATGTGGGGTACATTACATAGAAGGATGGCGTGGGACCCAGAAAAATGAATAGTAATAGAGTGTGGGGGGTCCACATAGCAGATGGCCATGCAAGTGGATATGGATGCGTGTGTGCGCGTTCACATGAGAAAAGTGTGGTCCATTCCATAGAAATTCATTCCCCCTGAAACTTGGCTGCTCCTGACCATGGGCTAGGTTTGATTCACCTTCTCTCCAGTTCTTCTGAAACTTGAGAATTCCAATGCTAAATTCTGTTCATCTTTTCAACCTTCGATAATTCAGTAAATAACTTTAGCAATTTTTAGTAAATTCCTTCAGCGATGAGACATCAGAGGAAACTAAGATTTGAAGCGTCCCAAAATAAAATTTAAGAAAATGTGGTCAATGACTACTAGTTATATACTATTATATTATTATTTTTTCTTAACTCGATGTGAATATATAGTATTCGATCTCAGGGGCAGAGGCACTTTTAGAACAAGGGGGCAAATGACATTCTTGTTAGAGTTTTTATATTTTTGAGGGGGACAAATTGAATGAATAAAACTGAATAACATGTAATTTTTGCAATTTTAAAGTGTTATTCTGAAAACACTCCCCCTCTGTTCGATCTAAAAATGTTTAAAAGGATGTACTTGGATGATGAGTTGAAATAGCAGGATGAAAAAGTTAAACTAGCAAGAACCATCTAATTAATTTGAGAATATTGCTATTTTGGTTGTCGGAGAAATTAACAAAACAACATTATTTTTACTGTTATTTCACGTTTGACAAATAAATTTAAGTTTGGAAATAGTTGTTAATCTAGATTGGAGAATATTTTACGCTATCCAAATATATCCTGAGAGTGTATTTTGCTTTTGAGATAAAAATAAAAGTATCTATGTTTATTATATATGATGGGTGAAAAATGAAAAAAAAAATTTATTCCCTGTCGGTTACATTAATTCATAGCGTAGTTAGATGTGGATGTTCAGTGTTTTATATATGGTGCAGAAGAGCATTTTGCAAATGACCTATATTTTGTAGCACATGCATCAATTAATTTCAAGCACACAATGGCAGAATGACATTATTGTTATGGTTCACTTATATAAATCCCTTGTCTTGTATTATGGACAATAAATATCGTATATAAGTCTATTGTCTTGTATGTGGACATATTTTTGGGTTATAGATCGAGGTGCACTTGAAATGGGGAGGCCAAATTAAGTTGTCGGTGTGTATATAAAACTTGAGAGATCTGACCCCTGCTTGGGTTTTTAACCGCTGTTTCCAACTTCTCTGTTTTGATTGGATAGTCGCATTAGCTCTTCCTCTCCCTTTTTTTTAATGGGAAGATTTGGACTAGCATCCATATCAACTAATCCAGAAATCTTCCTTCTGTAATGAAAAAAAATAATATAAACCTTCCTGTGTAACTGTGTACTAAGGGGTCGTTTAGATCATCTAAGAATAAAATTAAGATTAGTTATTTGGAGTAAAAAATATTATTCCTAAACGATCAAGGATAAGTTTTTTGAGATCTAGAATGTTGTTTTTAAGTTGTCCAACATCTGGATTAAATTTTTATTCCTAGGGTGTTTGGATCATCTTTTTAATCCGGATTAAAAAATGGTCCCAACAACTTCTTAATCCACATTAAGAAGATGATCCAAACACCCTAGGAATAAAAATTTAATCCGATGTTGGATCACTTAAATATAGCATTCTAGATCCCAAAAAACTTATTCTTAATCGTTTAAGATTAATTTTTTTTTACTCCGAATAACTAATCCTATTTTTATTCTTACACGATCCAAACGCCCCCTAAAATAATAAGCGACAACACATCGAACCGAAAAGATTTTTTTTTCCCTCTGTTCTTACGTCAAACTTCACTATTAGAGCACAATATTTCACTTGTCTATGGATTTTGAGAAATAAATTAATAAAATACCGATAAATAAATAAATTTAATATATCGTTTTTTTTTTGGAACTTTGTAATGCATTGACGGCAGTGCAAAAATAATTAATATTTTTATATATACTAGTTATACAGATAATATACTTTGGTCTAAAAGATGATTATATATTTAGTATATCATTAATTTATTCGATTAGGTTTTATTTCAATAAGATCGTATGTTATAAGTTTATCATCGTATTTCATACAATATTTATTTCCTTCCTATTTATTTTTTTCAATGTCAAAGAGCTGTGAGCTGAATATATGAGACTGATAATATATGCATGGCATTCCCGAATCCTTGAATTGCATAAACTATACATTGTTAGAGGTACGATGATGGGTACAAGGAGGGGTGTGCCTCAAATTAGGTAATTGACATATTCTATTATTGGAACAGGTTGTCATGTATTACAAGCAACCATGCCATACTGTGGTTCCAGGACTAAGAAACAGAGAAAACAAAGGAATATCGCTTCATGCATGCATGGGTATATAATTTTATTTCTTTCGTTTGATTTTAGTATATTCTATTTTCTACCGGGATATGGCTGCTGGTTTGATCTGCCAATTGTATTTCAGATAAGATTGATCAGAAGTAAAGGCGAAGACAAATATCTTAACCCATATCCCCTTGTCTGAAACTTTGTTGTTTTCATGGTGCTTGCTATTTTGTTGCAAGTCAATTCAAGTATATAAGTTGCATATATTTTTACAATTTAATTTTTGTGATTGATATATTCATCTATTATTTAACAAAGTAACTGGTTACCTGTTTGGCTTAATTGCTAGATCCGATGTTATATTTACTTATATAATAACATTAATATATTATATGTACTTTTTCACAAATTGGAGTTAGTTGAAACTAATTTATCCTTGTTGCAAAAGTATGTAAAAGCCGAGTATTATATCTTTGAAGTATATAATTATATAATGAAACTAAACCTAACAAAAAGTACATTAGTCTAATATAATTCTGGTGTTATTTTTTTTTTAATAAGCATGGAAATAATTGAGGTGTCTATACTTGTATATGGTAATGTTTATAATATTGAGTTCTTGAGACAAGTTAGAATTACTAATATAATGTATTCATAACGCCATATAAAATTTACAACACCATGTACTTACCTCTCTCTCTATGGCTCTCTTTTAACAAAAGATGTCTCTCCTTGGTGAACCCATTTCATAAATGACTACACACAGATTACTAAAATAAGAAAGGTGCATCCCCCCTCATTGGCTCATTGCATTCAATTGGAGCATGGGCTGCACATCATAGCACACAGAGTGCTAAACATAAGAGTGATCTGTCTGGGAGTGGCACAAGTGGATGAAGATCTCATGGGGCCAATATGGACAGATTATATTGTGTGACTTTTTACTGACAATAAGGATTCTATATTAAGAACCTTCCAATCAAACAAGATTAAAAATTTCTAGGGTCCCACAGCATGTAAACTCGCCATAATGTGCTGGTTTGCATCAGCCACAGATTATTAAATTCCAGCTGTAATATATATCTGAGAAATCTGCTGGTTCTATGTTGTCTTATTTGCTTTAGTTGCTTAGGCATTGCCGTGTTGAATGATAATAGCATAACAAAACAAAGGAATTAATAAAGCAGAGACCAAAAAATAATTAGTAGAGCATATCCATGAAGCCACATCAGCTGGTTTACTTCAAATTTGTCTTATATTGCCTTGTTGGATGTTGATATTTAATTAACCATCGCTATTTACAAATTCAAAAATTAAGAGGTCTAGATTTTTCTTTGGAGAGAAGTTAATTTTTTTTATAGTTCATTAGAAATCTTAGTTGTAAATATAAAAGCCTGTTAGGACTAATATTTAAACAATCCATAAAATGGGACATACTGTTGCATTTGATGCAATGAAGTTACTGCATCATTACTAATTTGGCCTCTACTATAAAAAAGTCACCAAATATTATAAATCTTTGTTATTAATATTTTGCCTGTTTAATTATTGGCAGCTGATAAAAAATTTAAAATTGACATCAACTCAAAGTTCATACATAGGCATCGAATGTTCTCTGGTATACCTAAACTTACAACCTTAATTTGTTTTTTGATAATTCCATCTGATAACCATCCTTATCTAAGTAGCATGTTGATTCTTACTTTTGTTCTCTTCTTTTATTCTTTCCTTTGGAATATGTTTCTTGTATCTTTCACCCGGTCACTTTTTAAGTCTGGGAATATTTCTGTAGGTACACTAAACCACAATACACCCTGGTAAATCTCAAAATTCTGATCAGCACTCTACAGTGAAGGAAAACTTATCCAACCAAACAAACTTTTCATGATATTGAAAACAGAATAAGCAATTAGCATTCACTTGACTAGCGGATAAAAAATATTAAGCGACTAACTATAACGCACCAAATAAAATAGATTTTTCGTATAATAAATGCATTCATTTAATTTCTATATAGCATAAACAATTTATTTGTTTTGTTTAGTAAGAATAATTTATTAATGGAGAATAGCATAATATGTGTATAAATAATTTTAATTTTAAAAAATAATGAGCTATTATACGTGTACCCAATCCACTTTGTATTGGAGCAAGTCATTGTTTCTTATCTTTAAATATCATAATATAGTTAATCCTAAATTAAAATGAATTTACGAAAAACAATAATTAATTTGTAATTATTATAAATGATAGTAGTATAATGAAATTCAATTGTTCACTTAATGTATATACTTGACGGTTGAAAAATTGAACTAGTTGATATTGACAATGACTAATCGGACTTCCCCTCTAATCATTTTCCATTGCCAATTAATGAATCCTGACAAATGACTAATTGAATTTATCCCAACTAGCCGCTCTTACCAATAATTTTTATTAGTCAGTCTTGACAAGTGGCCAATCGGATATGTGCCCTAGTTAATCATGTTTGATTTCTTAAACCTAAAGGGAAAAATTGAATAAAAATAGATATATTTCTGATCAAAGAAGGGGTTTAAGTTTCAACTTGATGTTGTTTGGATCTCTGACTGCTTCAAAACTTTGAATTTTGGATACATTGATGCGCACATGCTTTTGCATCAAACATCCCGACTTTTGAAGTCAAGCCACAGGTCTCCTACCTAACCATTGGACTTTTTATTATTATTTTTTTCCCTTAATTTCTCCTTCCTATTTGGAACAGAGGGATGGTTATGTTTTATCTTATTTTTTTTTTAAATACTAAAAACTAGTAATTGGCTTGCTGTCCGGATTTTCTTCTCTCTTTCCTACCTTCAGATAATAAAGAAACAACCCAAAAGAAGAGCACTTTTGTAAAATTATAATGTAATTAAGTCTCTTTGGTCAGATTAATTTTTGGCCCCTTGTGTACTTCCTAAGTTAATCATACGTATATAAATGCGTAATTAGACATACGTGGCTTTTAATGTATTTTCAATCATGATTGCTAAATGATGATAATATCACATCAACCACATTTTCCTTTGTCCAAACTAAAAATAGAAGCTGTGAAGTGAAAGTTACGAAAGTTTGGCTTCTAAAGTATCTAATTCAGATTAGTCTTGCTTAGTTAGTGTAATATTGTAGTTAAACAAATTAAGAAAGGCGACCTTAACAAGTACCGCTAGCATCACGGGTATTTGTTTGAACTTGAAGTTTAATCATTGACTGACTTGAAATTTTTCATTAATTGTCCAATTGGAAGACAGTTGACCTTGGTTCTTGTAATTTAATAGCCTAGCTAGTAGCTAGTACCTATTTGACAAAGAAACAAACAAATAAATGTGTGAGATACACTTATAACTCTTTATCACAAATTGAACCTGAGTCTCTAGGCTACAAATGAAATAAATGTTATCAATGAAATTTAAGTTCATATCAATATGAATAAAATGTTTATTGTTGTCCTTATCTAAACAGATAAATAAGAGTAGAAATGGGAGTCAAGTATGGATAGTCGGTGAGTCCGTCGTTCTCCTGAAGAGAATGGGTTAAATTTCGCTGAAAGTGAATAGAGATAAACAATGTATTTCACACATTAAGCTATGTTTCTCTAAATGAAATAAATGATCTTGTTAAAAAAAGCGCAAGAGAGAGTATGGATATATAGTGTACGGGGACGATCCGTACACATCAGTGTTCTATATCCATTCTCTATATATATATATATATATATAGTGTTGCAAAGTTTTTAATTTATTTAAGACGTTTAGACAAATATAAATAAATAAATAAAGTTCTGATGTGAGAGTTTGATCGACGACATCCAATCCGTTTTTCTCAACCCCCTCCTCTCTTACTTACTTTGGTCTCAAATCTAACATATGTACAAATTTTAGAATCAATTTGCTGCACACTACAACATAATCGACTCTTATGGTTTATCAATGGATAACTTATGATAGGAACTACAAAGTGTTAGTCCAAAATATCAACAATGTAGGGGCTTCTCTGCATATTAAAAGTACTAACGGACAAGTGTTTCAAAATTCAACAACATGCCAGGGTTTCCATTGAAACCTTGACGCTGCTGTCCAGAGTTATGGCGGCTGGAGAGTCAGACACTGTGTACAACTGGTAGATGTCGACATTTGCATCAAGCACAAAAAACTTCTCCCGTCTCCATCACGTCATGTTCCATAAGTCTATATTTCCACACCCAAAAAAATATTATTAATTAATGAAGACCTTACTGCAATTCATACTTTGGAAGTTTGGATTATAGTTTCTTAACTTCTTCTGCGGCACCATGCGACATGGAACCCCCTGCCTTTCCATACTCCCTGTCAAAAGCCCAATAAGAATCCACTACTCGGCCTATAAGCCCAATAATTACATGGCCTGTAAATGGAGATCTCCAGTTGTACACCAAAATTGAAGCGCGTGAAGATTGATAACGCGCACCGACTCCAGCCGCAAGCGTAAGAGGGGAAATGCTTCGCGTCTCCGTCGCAACCAGTGGCGTCGCGCGCCTACCTCTTAGCTCCCCTCTCCGCTCCTGCCTCGGTCTTTCGAGAGGAATTCGGGAGAGGATGCCTCTCTTGTCGGCTGCGTCGTCAATCGCCACGTCATCAGCGCCTGATGTGGCTGGTGGGGCCCAGAGGAAGCTCCCCTGGCTGATTGTTGGTCTTGGAAACCCCGGGAAGCTGTATCAGGGTACCCGCCATAATGTAAATTTTCTATCTTCTTAATTTTTTTGTGGGTTTTGTTTCTCAATTGAGCTTTGTAAAGTTGTACAATTGTTTTGGTTATAAAAGTATCCGAAGTGGGTTGTAACATTAGTCCCAGAATTTGTTTATTTTATGTGTTAATATATAAATAGGTGAAGTATTTGTAAAGAAGTAACCTATTATGGTGATATTCCAGGTTGGGTTTGAGATGATAGATGTAATAGCAGAGGCAGAAGGCATTCCTCTGAGCAAAATGCAATTCAAGGCTCTGTTTGGTAAAGGTACCCCTTTTCAACTTCTCATTTTACCATGTTGCTGGTGATACTCTCAGTTGTTAGTTCTTACTCAGATCACTTGGAATTTCTGACATAGAACCAAATTAAATATATCACAACCTGAATAAATATTTCAATGACACCTCCAGAATGTGGGCAAATCAGGCATGAAATTATCAGGTCTGCTTTGAGCTTGAAACCCGACATTATGATTGAACTATATTTGAGTACTTGGAGTGTATTATAACATCAAGTAGTTTATATCAGATTGGATGGGACATCAATATGTAATTGTTCTGCAAGTTTTTTCAATGCTAACTTCTTTTTTAATATATATAATAGGTCAGATCGGTGATGTGCCTATCCTGCTGGCTAAACCACAAACATTCATGAATGCAAGTGGTGAGTCTGTAAGTATTATGTATTTCCTGGAACAACTATACTTCTGTTATTAAATTATTTTCGTGTTTCTTATGACTAATGGCGATATTTCATGTAGGTGGGACCACTTATTTCATATTATAAAATTCCGCTAAATCAAGTACTTGTGGTACAAATCTTGATTGTTATGTGTTGTTTAATTTATTCTTAAGTCTGAAGTTAGTTTATTATCTATTTAAACTTTTGTGATATTTCCTCTTGAAGATTTACGATGACTTGGACTTGCCTTTTGCAAAGTTGCGGCTCTTGCCAAAAGGAGGGCATGGAGGACATAATGGGTACTCTCTCTCTCTCTCTCTCTCTCTCTCACACACACACACACACACACACACTCAAGCTATACACATAGAACTGAATTCTGTGCCAAGGTTTTCTATATATTGTTGTTAACAGCTAATAGTACAAGTTAATTGAAGGTGTAATTTGATAAGTTTATTTTTAATTTTCAAGTTAGTTTTCATATGCTTAATAAAGTGCCAATGAACATATTATTAGTGAAAATTATGTTAACTGTTATAATGACAGTACAGTCTAGACCAGTGTATTATGCAATGATTTTAAGTGATCTGGTTCAATTGTAGTGATAGACTGATAGTATGTTAATTTGTGGATCCTAGGATGAGAAGTATTATAAAGCATCTGAAGGAAAACCGTGAATTCCCTCGTTTAAGAATTGGTAATTTGCAGGCCACTTATCTATCTTATTGAATTTTTACAAATTTCTTGTAAGTTTGGGCATGAAATTGTTTTTATATTTGTTATTTCAGAACAGCGTCTTACTAAGGTTTATTGAATATTTTAATCAGGAATAGGACGACCACCGGGTAAAATGGATTCTGCCAATTTTGTTTTGCGGCAATTTAATAGGCAAGAGCGTGAAGAGGTACACCCCAAACCCTATTTTGATAAAAATAGAAAAGGGTAATCTTGTATGTGTGTTCTACAAACTATATGCAATTGGAGTTTTTCATCAAAAACTTTGCCGCCAAGAATTCTGATTTTTATACATCAGAGTAACATTTGCAGTTTCATTGCTGCAACCTCAAAAAGACTATATGTTTCTCATTATGATAAATGAGACTGCAATAGTTTGAAGAAAAGGACAGTATGGATAACATGATCAACCTTATCTTTGATGCAGCTGGACTTTGCATTTCAGAGGGGCCTGGATGCAGTAAGATTACTGGTACTAGAGGGGTTCAACAAGAGTGCTACTTTTGTGAACACTTCACAGTCACAGATGTTGAACAAATAAAATCAGCGTCTGAGAAATTTTAAACATCAAACCTGGTGAAATTAAAGGCATTAAAGGTGGCCAACTAATTTCACATGGAGCGAAACCATTTTTTGTAGCCGTCTATTTGATTGTTGTTTGACATGAATGATATTTCCTTTTTTTTTTTCTTGGAGAATCTAGATGGCGACTATCAAGCATTTGACATGAATGAATTCAATGTAACATATTTTATATTCTTCTTAGCAGAAAAAAAATTTTATATAAAATTCAATTTAAAACCTTTTAATCTTTCCTGGAAACACTCTAGTTTATTGCAAAATATGCTTGACACTAAATGGTGCGGAAAGAAAAGTAGCTTAAAACAATCGCTTGAATTAGAATTTTGTGGTGAAAAGATTGCTTCTGTTTATCAGGAAGAACAATAATTTTAAGCAAAATACGTTTATCGGGAAGAACAATAGTTTTTAGCAAAATACATAGCACGTAGCCGTATACTGTGTCATTTTCGCTGGATCGGTCCTCTTGCGTTGAAACTCTCCATCAGTTCAATGGTAGAGTTCCATTAACCAATTTAAATAAATAAACAAATTAATAAATTTCAATAGATGAAGGGAAACTGTCGAATTTGTTGAAGTTCCTTTACTGCAATACCAGCAAAGCACAAATTCGTTTATCAAAGACATTTTTTGAATCAAAAGAAAATTACTTTCCATTGCAGCACAACATCATTATTATTATTTATTATAATCATTATTATAATTACAAAAAATTTCAATTAGAATTGGTAGGGGTGCGCCAGGCCCATGCAGTAGTGCAGCGCAAGGGCGACGCTCAAGGGTCCCGGCAGCAAGCTACCGTGGTGGACCCTTCCCCACAAAAAATAAATTTAATATCGTTGTGGGCACATGGCCCACATATCAGATATTAAACATATCAGATATTAAACTGATAAGAACAGATACTACACTTGATCTTAGCCAAAAGGCCGAGAAAGGTATGAGTTGCAACGTTGGAGGTCTTCTCATTTTATAGCGTCGCTAGAGAGCGCATCCTCTGATTGCAACTATTGTGGGACTAATGAAGCGGCGTTCTTGTTCCGACTTCAGACTTCTGGTTGGAAAGAAACCGGTCGCGGCACTAATATGAGAAACATTTTGGGCCGGGCTTCTATGGGCTTCATAGGAACTTTAATAAACTCCGTTTATATCCCATTTTATTTGAATGAAAGGCGCAAAATGAAACTCTGCCCAACCAACCAACCAGAAAAAATTGTTTCCTTAAAACTCTATATTGATCCAAACTCTCTGAACTGAAATGAATTTAAGAAATGTTTCTAAAAGTAGTTTTTAACATAATAGTTATGTCAACATTCTGTCAACCATAAGGCAAATCATACCAACATTCTGTCAACCATAAGGAAAATCATAAGACAAATCATTGACTCTCATTCTGTCAACCATATGGCAAATCATACCTAATAGTCATGTGATAAATATTGAACATACGCTATAAGTATTATATTTTTTTTATATCAGTGTCAGCACTTTTTAATGCTCCTAATATCTAAATATAGCAAAAATAAAAATAATGGTTGTTGTAGCAATTTTTTTCTATGCGTAAATGGTTGGTAACTCAAATTATGATTAGTCAGAACTCAGAAGACATCTATTTTAAATTATGGGCGAACCTTTTATTTGTACTACTGGCTGAGAATAAGTTTCCAGTAATATCATTTATATCAATTTTTAAAGGAGTCGTTTAAAAAATTGAATAATTCAACAAAACGTTTAATGTAGTTTTTAAAATTTCGAGGGGTCAAATAATCCTTCTGTTTCGAGCTATTCATTTGAAGGAAGAGAAATCGAGAAAAAAAAAAAAAGATGTGACTTATCTTTTTTTTTTTTCCATTTTATTTCTTTTTATTTTTGTGTGAAGTAGATGTGACTCATCGTCATCGATGTACAATTTTGGAAGCAGATAAGTTTAGTATTGTGATCCATTTTCCTCGGTATCAGACAGCGAATCATCTTAAACCCCAAAGCCTAAACCGTACTTACATCCCAATTCGTCTCCATTACTTACAAACTCGTGGCTCTCATGATCTGATCTAATAATCTATATAAACATAAACTTATCAAAACGGAAGCATCTCCCCTTAAAATGCACTGGAGACATATAAAACCAAAACCATCACTAAATTACATTCCGTCATATCAGTCTCTTCTCTTCCTCTCTAATCGCACAGTAAACGCCGCCCTCTCTCTCTCTCTCTGTACAAACCTAGCTAGCCATGGCGAGCGCCACCTCACCACTCTCGTTCCTCATTTCCCACCCACAAAGCACTAAACCCATCCCTTCCTCTCTATCCCCTTCTCTCCCTCTTCTCAAACGAAGCAATCTAATGCGACTCCACTGCGCCACCAGCTCTACGACCTCAGTCTCGGCGGCAAGACACCGCCGACCAGCTGAAGAGAACATTCGTCAGGAAGCCTCTCGCCTCCATCCTGATTGCGACTCCAAATACTCCGCCTGGTACTTTCCATTATGTTTCTGATTAATGTGATTTCTCTCGTTTTAGTTCTAGATTAAGTACATAATGTTTCTTATTTGTATTAAAAAAAAAAAGGTATGAGCCGTTTCCTTTGAACGAAGAAGACCCAGAAGAGAAGTACTCTTTAGATGAAGTCGTGTACCGGAGCAAATCAGGGGGACTATTGGATGTAAAACATGACATGGCGGCGCTAGCGCAGAAACCGGGGTCGTACTGGAGGGAACTGTTCGACTCACGGGTCGGGCGCACTGCATGGCCTTATGGGTCGGGTGTATGGTCCAAAAAGGAATTTGTTTTGCCTTGTATTAGTTCTGATGAGATTGTGTCACTTTTCGAAGGGAACTCGAATTTGTTCTGGGCTGAGAGGCTTGGGAAAGAGCATCTAGGTGGGATGCCTGATTTGTGGGTTAAGCATTGTGGGATTTCTCACACTGGCAGTTTTAAGGATCTCGGTATGACAGTTCTGGTATCACAGGTACAGTAAAGCCATATTTGATTATTAAGGATTTTAATGCTACATAATCATTTTTAAATTCAAATTGTAAGATTTAGTCTCAGTGTGGATGTTACCAGCCTGTTTCAGTATGATATCAAATTTGGAATGGATGATACTTGGATATTAGCAATTGTGATGTTGCAACAGGATTTCTTTATTGTTCATTTGTACACAATTTTTCTTGTGCTTCTGTTGGAAAACTTAATTTGGACAAATCCATCTTTCTACTCCAATAGGTGAACAGGCTGAGGAAAAGACCTATGTCTCGTCCAATTACTGGAGTCGGTTGTGCCTCCACTGGTGACACATCAGCTGCACTGTCAGCCTACTGTGCGGCTGCTGGCATCCCAGCCATAGTGTTCTTACCAGCAGATAGGATATCAATAGCTCAGCTCATACAGCCCGTGTCAAATGGTGCTACTGTTCTGTCACTTGACACCGATTTTGATGGGTGCATGCGGCTTATCAGAGAAGTCACTGCCGAACTCCCTATCTACCTTGCCAACTCACTCAACTCACTTCGTCTTGAGGGCCAGAAAACTGCAGCTATTGAAATCTTACAACAGTTTGACTGGGAGGTATGAATATAATATGTATATAAATCTGGGTTGCAAAAACTAAATGCATCAGTGGATGAAGAATGGTGCAGTTAAGTACTAATAGTTATGCAGCGTGATCAAATGGAATTTTGTGAAAAATAATGTTTTTGTGTTAATTTTTTATATAGATATAAATAATTAGTTAGATAAGCATGTTTCTAACAAATATCTATTACAATTTTCATTGTATAGATAATAATAACGATATGCAAAAGTATAATCCTTATTAAGAACGATGTCATCACAAAACTCAATTATTTGCTTAAGATATATTATACTTAACCGGTTTAAATTTTACAATATTGCTCAAACTAATCAAAGTTGAAGAAATGACAAATCTGATGGCTGATTAATCAGACTTAGTGGTATTTTGGTGTCATATCGCAGGCATATTTGTGATGGTTCAGCTACCATTTCCAACTAATCGGCCTTGTCGGCTATTTGTTAAACCACTTGTATAAAGTATATAATTAGTTTCTTTGTTTGTTTCTATATGACTAAAACTTTTACCCAAAGGTAGTCTTTTAACGAAGCCTTAATTAGTTCATGTGGTCCCATTACAGTACTATCATCCTGCCTATGGATCAGATTTCGTAGCTGGCTTGTAGTATGAAATATATATGAATAGTCATTTTACTCTTAATTCATCAAGAAGTTCATGTTAGAAATCTAAAAGTGCTGATGAGATCTATTAGTTAGTCAGTCATTTTTATGACATCTGTGATGCACTTTTATTGTCTTTTTCAAGTGCTTTTAGTTACTTCTATAAATTTATACTAATGTACTATTTTCTTATTTTTGTTCTATGCCATAGGTACCTGATTGGGTCATAGTGCCGGGTGGCAACCTGGGAAACATTTATGCCTTTTATAAAGGTTTCGAAATGTGCCGTGTCCTAGGTTTAGTTGACCGGGTTCCGCGCCTTGTCTGTGCACAAGCAGCCAACGCGAATCCATTGTACCGGTACTACAAATCTGGGTGGAATGAATTTAATGCAATAACGGCAGAAACCACTTTTGCCTCAGCAATTCAAATCGGAGACCCTGTATCAATTGACCGAGCAGTGTTTGCACTGAAGGCAACAAATGGGATTGTAGAAGAGGCAACTGAGGAGGAATTGATGGATGCCATGTCACTAGCAGATCGTACAGGCATGTTTGCATGCCCACATACTGGTGTTGCACTTGCAGCACTTACCAAGTTAAGGGACTCGAAGGTCATTGGAGTCAATGATAGGACGGTGGTGGTTAGTACTGCACATGGTTTAAAGTTTGCACAGTCGAAGGTGGACTACCACTCAGGGACCATTGCTGATATGGCGTGCCGGTACAAGAACCCACCAATAAGTGTGAAGGCGAATTTTGGGGCGGTCATGGATGCGTTGAAGAAGAGTCTCAACAATGGCAACATTTGAGTGTAATCCCTTCTTCACCACATTTTCCATGGACAGTGGTTACTGTTTTGACCTTGTCTGTAGTGTTCAATATTGCTTGTGCCATTGGTTTTAGTCACTATCCCCTTGGTCCGCTTGTTTATTGTGTTGTCTAAAATGCTTGGTATGGAAATATGTCTTGACCAGTTTTATTTTGATGGATCAATCAGGTAGGACATGCAAAAGTCAATTATACCTAACTGTAATTGAGCGAGCCTTGGATTTCGTGATTTAGCAATAACTTATTTTTGTTATTCACTTTCTAGAGTTAGGAGGATTAGAATAATGGGATTTTGTACTTTGAACTTTAGTTTACCTCTTGGAAATAATGCCTAGTTATTCACACGGGCAATTTGTTGTACTATTTGCATCGGTTTATGCAATACTTGTATGAGCAGCACTTTCTTTGTAATGGTTAAGTATGATTTTCTTTGTAACTGGAATTTTGCGTTAAAATTCACATTTATTTCAACTTGTGTGCATTTTCGTAAGATACGTGATGCGTCCCATTGTTATAGGTTCTTTCTTTGAGCGTATCATTTGTTGAAACAAGACGTGGAATTATCTCGAGTCAATTCTTCTTTCGTATGTAGCCAATGAGTACAGTAATTGTACGTCTATGCGTGAGATATGTTCGTCTATATCTTGTTTTTTTTTTTTTTTTTTTTTTTTTTCTAAATAATAATAATAATAATTAATTGACAGTCACTGTCAATTCTTCTAAAAAATAATAATAATAATAATAATAAGCTGGCTACAGGAAGTAAACTTAGTGTGATGGAAAAATTGCTCACTGAAATGATTAATTTAGTCAAATATTGCACTGATACATAATTGTAGTTACAAAATAATAATTGATAAGATGCATAAGTTTAGTTACAAAATAATAATTGATAAGATACGTAACTTTAATTACAAAAATAACACTTGATAAGGTATTTTATTAACTTACTTTTTATGGATCACTCGCTGCTTCATCAATTTCAAGTTCTTTAGTTTAAAATATGACAGTGGTATGACTCATGAATGAAAAAGATTAAATTCTTAGAAAGCATTGTCTAGTTAATGCACACTGACTTTATGATGGTTGAATACTTCATAAAATGGAGAAGTTGCATATTCAGATAATTAGCCTAGTCAAATATTGACATTTGATTACATAATTAGTATTAATACAATATACAAAGCCGCACTTTATGAGCTAGACGGAAATATGATCCTACTTCAGATCAAAATACTTGGGACTTCCCATTGATGGTTTAGTGACTGATTGACTTTTTTGAAGATCTCGAGCTTCTCTAATTCATTACTTAATTTCGTCAGCTCTATACAAAAATGAACATAACAACTCTCTTTTACTTAATTCCAAAGACTGATTCTCCTTCTTCAGTTGTCGACTTCAGACCAGTAAGCATAATTCATTCTATTCAGAGAATTTTCTCAAAGGTTTTAACTTCAAGAGTTACACCTTTGATTGATTCACTGATTACTCAAAACCAAACCGGGTTCTTGAAAGGAAGGTCAATTATTGATAATTTTGTTTATGCACAAGAAATTCTGTCTCATTCTTCAAAGTCAAAGACACCAATTGCTGTGTTAAAGGCAGATATTCACAAAGCCTTTGACACACTTAGCTGGCCATTCATCTCAAATGTTCTTCAAGCGCTCGGCTTTCCTCAGGTTTTCATCTCTACTGTTCAAAATTGTGTGCTCGCTGGTAATTCCAGGGTTATTTTGAACGGAATCGCTGGTAAAAAAATAATTTTAAGGAGAGGAGTGAGGCAGGGGACCCACTATCGCCTTACATTTTTATTTTGGCTTTTGATTTTCTTTCAAGATGGCTAGCTAAATTAACTTCTTTGGGTGCTATGCCGGTACCTTTGTTGGGAATGCACTCGAGCTTGTTTTATGCGGATGATGCAATTTTATTCTTCAAGCCTACTGTAAAGCATGCAAAGTTCATCAAAATTATTTTCAGCGCCTTCAATTCTCTCTCTGGACTAGCTCTCAGCTCTCACAAATCTGATTTGGTTACTCTTCATTGTTCTACGGATTTGCAGCAATCAATTGCTGGTATTTTGGGTTGCAGAATTTCCACTTTTCCTTTAATTTATCTTGGTTTGCCTCTTACTCACAAGTCCCTCACAAAGAATGATTATCAGCCTCTTCTTGCCAGGTTTCAAAACAAATTGCAAGGTTGGTCGGCCTCTCTGCTATCAATAGCGGGCAGGTTGGTGCTCATAAATTCAACCTTGTCTTCACTCCCAATTTACTTCATGTCGGTCTTCAAAATTTCCTCCTGGGTTATTAAAAGAATTGATACATACAGGAGAAGGTTCCTTTGGCATGGGGTTAATTCTGGAAAGAGAAAATTGATAATGATAAATTGGAAGTGTGTGATCAAGCCTAAAAGTATAGGAGGATTAGGAGTTTTGGATTTGGTTGCTCTCAACAATGCTCTTTTAACCAAATGGCTTTGGAAGTGGACCCTTTCTACTCACTGTCTCTGGAAGTCTATAGCCTCTATTCTACAGAATCATAGTTTATCTTTCTTCCCTATTAACAGTAAGCTCACTGCACATTTGAGATTTTGTGCAAATTTCTTACATGTGGGCCTGAATATGAATTTGGTGGACGGAAGGAAAACTTTATTATGGCATCACAATTGGAGCTCTCAAACTTTGAAATTGGCTTTTCCAGAGCTATTCTCCTTTGCTTTGGATACTAACATATCAGTTAGCAATTTCGCTTCAAGTTTGCATAACATTGCTGCACTTTTCTCTCCTCTTCTTTCTACTTCTCAGTTGGCAACTCAGCAATTACATGCTTTACAACTAATGGTCTCCGACGTGCAGCTTTCAGAAGCTTCTCCAGATATTGCAACTTGGAAGTTTTCTTCACCCTCTCTCACATTAACCACTAGTTCTCTTTACAAAATCATCAAACTCTATCCTTCACACTCCTCCACCTTACGGCAAATTTGGAAAATGAGAATCCCCCCAAGGTTTAAGGTTTTCTCATGGCTAATGTTTCAAAATAAAATTGCAACTCTTGATAATCTGCAGAGGAAGGGATGGAGTTTGCCTAACAGATGCTCTATGTGCTTACAGGAAAGTGAATCGGTTGTCCATCTCTTCAATTCATATCCCTTTTATCAGCGCCTAAAGTTGATTTTACTGGCAAGAAGTTCTGTGCTTTATGCTGCTGCGCATTCTGTTATTCCTCTGATGCACTCTGACATTCTCCAACTAACTGCAATTAAGGAACCAATCAGGGATCTTTTTGCAATAACTTTCTTCATAGTTTGGAGGGAGAGACGCAATCGTATTTTCAAGGAACTTTTCAAGTCTGAAGATGATCTAATTCAAGAGATTCTTTTGGAATGGAGAATTCTTAAGAGATAATTAGTTTTGGGGGTTTTTTGAGTCTTCTGGATGGCTTTATTGGAAGAACTCTTTTTCAGTTTTTAGTTTAGCTTTTTTCTGGTATATTTTTATTTTGGTTTTTCTCAAATCAGTATCTAGCTGATTAACTTTGTATTTATCAACTTTTATTAATATAAGATAGGGGCCTCGACCCCTATTTTCGTCAATAAAAACTCTCTTTTACTGCACTCATGGATATACGCTAGCTGCGATTCATCCAACAAATATGGTGGTTAAATCTGTGTCACTGAAAAATATAAAACTTTTCTCCTTGTCTCTGTGTTTGAATAACCAATTTAGATTTCTTTAAATATACAATATTTTAGCTTCACTTAATTTTTTTTTTTTTTTTTTGAAATTTTCTTTTAGTCTACGACTATCAGTTAAAAATTTTGTTTCCCCTTTTTTCAATTATCATTCTTGATTTTCTCTGTAGTTCACAAGCCTTGGCGAAACCAAATAAAAATTGACTCGCTAAATTTTATAAAATAATTTTCAAATCGTATAAAATTTTAACTTCGCTCCGATTTTTTGAAAAAAATTTCTAACTGACATCATTAGCTAAGAAATTTTGAATGACCCACTGCTCAGAACTAGATTAAAAGTATTTTTAGTATTTTGTTCCAAACACATGTACTTTTTGTTAATTTTTTTCTCATATTCTCCATTTCTTCAACTTAATAGGAATTAGGAAAGGCTCAATCATCAAATACGCCTACCATTGTCAGTCCATCATTGTAATCTAAGCATAACCATTTAGCGAATTGAATTTGGAGAAAATCATGCATTTCTCTATCTTCATGCATTTGGCGTACCATTTTCTTGTGGGTTCTCTTATTGGGCTTGTGGCTTCAAAAATATATCGAAGGAAGTTTTGATTTAAGTCGCTATTTGAGTAATGATCGTTGTACTTTATGACCTGATTCTCCCACTCTCTGTTAGACTGTTAGTGCATGTTGTTATTATTATTATTATTATTATTATTATTTCTTTCTTTCTTTTTTTTTGAGAAAAGATGAGGTTGTGCGCTCTCAAAATGCTATTTGCTCGTTCATATTGATAAAAACAAGGATACACAGGCATAAATAATATATGATAAACGGAGAAATCCCTTTAATAAACATAAAATGATAAATTTTATTTGTACAACACTGTTACAAGGAGTAAATAACACATCAAGATTGTGGTGTTCTAGCAGCTCAATAGTCTGCTGAGCTGAACTTGAAAGAATGTTTTTGTGCTACAGTTCTCATGGCATGAAATTTAGACATATTTTATTTTTGTGTTTAGGGTCACTTTTATGTGACCCAGTCTCCATTCTTTATTTTTTCTAAAATTTATTGTGAAATTTATTTTCTAATAAAGTATGTATTTTCTAATAAAGTATGTTGGCCCGAACCTCGCTGATTAAATTGAACAAGCACGCAGGAGAAGAGCCTCAACAGAAATGCCTGGTCCAAATGCAAGAAGCATCCCAAATTCAAACCCATCTCCTGTGGTGGCCTTGCCTTCTGCAGCTGATTTCTTTCTCATTTCATCCATTATAAATAGTACAGTGGGACCGGACAAATTGCCGACATCAGCTAGCACCTTCCTAGACATTGCAAGCTTTTCCTTGTCTAGTTGGAGTTTCTCCTCCGCTTGATTCAGAATTGCAGGCCCGCCAGGATGGATAATCCAAAAGAGAGAATTTAAATCTGTAATACCTAATGGTTTTAATGCTTCCTCAACACAATTCATGATGCTTTCAGAGACATGTTTCGGCACAGAAGGTGCTATGTTCACAATGTCTCCTACTTGTCTAAGTCGCATTGTAATTGCATTCATAGTGTCGGGAATTATTGTTTCCATTGCCGAGATGATTTCATAGAGGGGTTGCTCTACTGCTAAGTTGGTGTTAGAATTTGGAGTGTGGAGACGTTTCTGTGGACCACAGAGAATCTGTTGTGGACCGCAGAGATTCTGTCGTGGACCACAGACTGACAGGCTCTGTTTGCATCTCTTGATGAAGAGATGCATATGGCTCTTTATATACACTTGTCTCTGGTCATTTTCTGTAATAAGTAAAAAAAACTAAGTGACTCTACTAATGGGGACAAATGAGAGACAGAAGTGTAAGACATAGAGAGACCATATACTCCCAGATTTATTCTTCTCCTTGAGGATCAAACACCATTAGAGAGAGATCTTCTCATCTAGTCGGATTAAGGATTCCGATGTTGAGAAGAAGTCGAGTCTGGCACTTGTACTGTGAATAGTGTGAGATTGTTATCAATCTTCACTGGCGATAGTAGAAGACGGGGCTATGGCGCAGCGAGAGCAAGCGGCGATGGCTTGGTGCGGAGGAAACCCAAATAAAGAGGAGATCCTAACACGTTTCCGCATTCGGTATGATTTATCGATTTTCTTACATTGGTATCAGAGCCCAATTCCTCTTTTTCGGTTTTAATGCACCATTAAAGCCTTGAGATTAGTATCTGGTTGTTTTCTCTATGATTTGTGTGCTTTATCTCGTGGTTTTTGTGAAGAAACTCCATGAAAACTCGAATCTGGTTCAGTCCAGAAATTCCCTGTGAGATAGTCTGACTTCACGAGAGCATAGATTGAGATCTGCTACTCCGTTTCAAGTGAGATCTATTCCATTGGAAAGTGCTTCGAGTCTACTTTCTGGAATGTCCAAGAACTCGAAAAACGGATAAGTGTGCAGAAAGTTATCGCCGTTTTACCGAAAGGGTGCGAGTCAGAATTCTCGTCACTGTATTGTCTGTGGACCGCAGAAGTGCTTCTGTGGACCACGACAGAACAGGTGTTCACGGGATAGATTGTCTGTGGACCGCAGAAGTTCTTCTGTGGACCACGACAGAACATGTGAATTTCGGACATATTGTCTGTGGACCGCAGAGGTTCTTTTGTGGTCCACGACAGAACATGTGTATTTCGGACAAGATTGTCTGGGGTCCAAAGAGGCAGTCCGCAGTATAGTCTGTGGACCGCAGAGATTCTTCTGTGGACCGCAGAAAAGGTCTGAAATGTAGTTTTTCACGAAATAAAGACATATACTGACTTGTTATGGTTAGTAACCTCAACCAAATGCTATAGGTAATACCAGTAAGCCCCAATTAACCATTAGTTCTGGTTTAGAGAGTTCTTATGCTTAGTTTTGTGACTATTTGCAATATAAAACCCTAGAGACTATGTAGATTAGTTTCGGGTTGTGATTTCTCTTCAACGTGTGAATGAAAAAGTTGCAAAATATACCATATGCCGTGGTGGTATTTGGTAGAAATAAATACTTGTATGGTCTGATTGATTTTGAGATTTGTCAAATTGCCAAAATCAAATTCCCAACGTGATAGACTAGTTGTGAACCATAACATGTTGGTTGTGGATCGCATCAGTTTTGTGTGGGAAACAGAGCTTGAGTTCTCTGTGCCTATGGAATGCAACATTTGGTTGTAGACCATGATAGTGGGTTATGAACCGCAGACAAGGTTTTGTGGACTGCATAATGCCACACAGACATACAAGAAAGTCACAATTAAAGATAGAATTCGGCCAAAATTAGTAACATTAGATTGTTTACATAACCAATGGTTAAAGAGGTTATCTTGATGATAATCTTCGATAGTTTGGTAATTGATTTGCCAAATTGTGAATATGATAACACATGTGGTGTTGTCATCGGTTTGATGGTGCAAGTAGGTACCGTCTTGCCAATTACATGTGAGAGTACATGTTGGGTGAATTTGGATTAGTAGACAAGAGTTTGTCTCATCCATATTCTGGAAATTTTGCATCAATTGAATTAATTGAAATCAATATTTCTTTGTTTGCAAGCGATGTTTGTTTTCTTAGGTTCTTTCTCACTTGCTGCAAAGATAGTATTGATTTCAGATTAATTCTAGATTGGATGGCAAAATTAGTGGTAGTACCAACTCATACTGTGTGTGCCTCTATTGTTAATTGGATTTGGCTTGATTTATAAGTCATCACTGATCTCTATTGAAATAGAAATTGATGGATATATGTGATGTGTGAAATTACAATATCTCAATGTCTTATAGAGCATTAGGATGTACTTGTGACCGTAATAATTCAGATTTAGAATTCTTGGTGAATTAGTTGACATGCTTAGAAAAGAAATACTATACTGTTAGCATTGTGTTGCTGAATGGTATAAGTTAGATTATTCTTGTTATAATTTGAGTTTCGGTAACACTAATACCATGAGGGTATATCTCAAAGTTCAGTAAAACTAATTGACAATAAACTTATGCAAACTCAATCAATTTTATGGGTTCAAGAAGCACCGTAGGGTGGCATCTTATAACCATGTCAAAATGATTTGGAGTTGCATGAAGTATGTCATGTATGAACTAATAAGCAACAAGTGAATATTTCTCACTTTCTATGTGAGAAATGGTTTCTTTGTGAAATTCACTGTTTTGGAATAATTCGTTTTTTAAACGAATGTTGCTTGTTATGTTGGAATTCATGATTATTGTCAAGCATTAGTATATACTGAAGAGATTGTAGCGTTGGCTCAAATGTATAAAAGATATCTGATTCTAAGCATATTGAAAGTACTAGAAATCTGATTTTACATATGTATGTATGTGTTCTTGCTTGTGGTTAAGAAACATAACATTTGCTTAAGAAATCAGATTATATCTATGATTATTGTCAATTTCATAAGAAACAAATTATCTAGATGGAGGATGTCAAGTGAAATGTGCAGTCTTAGGGATTGGCACATGTTTCTGTTACGACCTACAGCATTCGGCTGTGAACCGTAATAGAATTGATCGCTCCATGATATTTTGTGTTTCTTTAATTGATAAAATTTAGTACTTGTCATTAATTCTTTGGTGATGGATTGCTAAATTGAATTGATATATGGTTATTTTTCTTGCATGTTACTTAGTCTCTTAGTTTGTGATTGTTATGGCATGCTAGAATATTAGAGTTGGACATTGACATAAGTTGGCATCCGAGGACTTGTGCCAAACTTATTTGTCAACTTGTGAATATAGTTAGCTGAAGTTTATTACTTGAAAATTTTGTGTATATACTGTTCAAGTTTTAAAGATATATTTGGATGTTGTATTCCAATATGAGGGCTGAACTTGGTGTCTTATGATTCATCACATTAAGACTATATCGGAAATAGTCTCATTATAAATGATAGCCATAATTCGAGAAAAAAGTTGATTGTAGATCAATAATTTTCTGAATATGGGTGAAGTCAATTTATAATGAAATCTCTATGATAAATCACGGAGTTGATTATGTGATTATGGAGACATTGCAATTCTTGTTGAGGATTGCAACATAGAGTTATTGTGGACTGTGGCATATTGGCTGCGGACCGCAACAAATTGTGATGAATTAGACATTGTAAGATATGGTTAGAACAATATAGATGCGGTCTATGTTCTAAGCCTTGTGCCTCTAATCTCTAAGTTCTACTATTTTGTGAACTATAGACTATTATAGATCCAAGTGTGGATGTTTAAGTAATCATAAGTTCAGTTGCATTTGGAGTGCACCTTCTCATAATGTTCGAGGAACTTTATTGGAGAAGAAATAGTAGAAATGCCATATGATTAGATCACAATACTAAATTAATTTCCTGTTGAGAGGGAGTTATTTTATTTGAGTAACTTAGAGCTGTTTGGAATCATTCTTGTGTTTGACATGTACTTGTCTGAGTATTGAGGAACAGGAGGGGAATAAAGTGGTATTCCTCAACCTCATAGGACATGTAACATAGAATAAGAACAGGTTCAACAAGCTAGAGAAGTAACTCAAACTTATTTGCTAGATGCAAAATGAGATAAGTAAATGAAGAAACAATGAGAATGGACTTTTTAAAATTGATTTAATATTATGCATAGTAATCAGTTGAAAGTATAAGATTCGGTTGTGAAAGGCTATATATTAGAATAGAGAGAGTCTTGTAAAATAGTCTTATTTTAGCAATATTGACCAGTATAGATTAGAACTATTCTTTATAGAGTATTAACAGATTTTAGACAATGTGATGTTGAATCTTCTGCCTAGTTGGTGGCAGAATTATGGTAAAGTGTGCAGTGGATGCAACTTAGCCAATTCAGTACGTCTAAAATTAAATCATGTCAATAGAATTTGGAGATTCTTTTGAGCATGAATGTTAAACTGTCTAAGAATATGTTGCTAATTATATGGTACACTATTTGCTGGATAGAATAAGTCTATGTGACTCTTTGTCTAATGTAGTTGTTAAGCCTTAAATATGTTTTTTTTGTGTCAACACTTGAGAGAGATTGTTCCGGCATGTTTCTTGTTGTTACACGAGAGACTAGAACATATCTGTATGATATTTGGTTGCATGGTACGCAATCCAAATGACACGTGTGAAGAACATAAGTGTGAGTCTTGATACATGTTCTAAGTCCATAAGATCTGTTATGTAAGAGGGTTCAAGAAGTGCTACTGGAAATTCCAGATTGTTGCGAGTGGCGATGATCTGCTATGGACCATAGGAATAATAGTTCTTTGTAAGTAACATCGATCTGTTATGGTCTGTAGATGGATGTAGTCTATTGTGACAGAACATCCAGGATGTAGTGCAGATATTATGAAAAATGTGCTGTAATATATTTGAGTATTTTACGAACATTTTTCAGCATGTTATAGATCGCAACATGATTGTGTTGCAGACCGCAGTAAGTTTCTGTGGATGGCAGCATCTTCCAGTATGATTGCAGATTGTAACATGAGTATACTGTGGACCACAACAAAGTAGTTGTGGACCACAAAGAGTTGGTTGTGGATCGCAGCAAGATGGCTGTGGACCACAACAGTACCATGTGACAGATGTAAGCCAATTCTATACTTATTTGAGAAAAGTCCGAGGGACTTGAGATATCTGAATGGTATATATATGCTATCTTATCAAGGCAATATACTTGTGTTTGGTTTGCCTATTGAGAGGAAACCTTGATAAATCCAAGTTTACATTTGAGATGTAAATTGCTTGATAATATTATTTCTTGATGTAGCAAGAAATACAGATTTTACTCACTCGTTGTGGAGTTGGAGTAAATGTAGAGTCATTCTCATTTTGGATATGAGAATTCAGCATGTTTAGTAGTACCGGCTCACTCATGTGAGAGTGGAGCATATAGCATGATTGGATATCATGGCTACAAGGAGTTTGGTTGAGTATAATTCTATATACAATTGGAGATTGTTATGACATAGAGGGAGTCGATAACAACTCATTGTAATTGTATGGCTATTGAAGCATACTATGGATTATGAGAAGAACCAAACATATTCAGATATGAAATTAGAGACATGAATTTATGATAACACAGTTAGAGTTGATCGTAGATCAAGTACATACCTAGTGTGCATAGGTTGTGATTGTACTTGAGAGTGATACTCTTTAGTTAACTTGAACATGAAAGATAGATATAGTAAAATTGTATTTTACTGTTGTTCGAGTTGAGGATGGTACTTATGGTAGCATGTCAATAGGTTGAGATTGGCTCTCTCACACGAGCAATCGTCTCTGACGCCTGGGGCGGGCAGAGATAAGACTTATCAAGCTATTTATACTTAGTCTGGGACTAAGATGCCATTTGGGGCAAATAGAGCTTGATGTCGCCTTAGTCAAGGACTAAGATGAGACCACGATGTGGTGGTCGACATGAATTGTTTCCCACAATTCATGTAGCCTATTATTAGCCGAAGTGAGTGGCCTTGCAAGACACTCCGGGAGTGTAGATGCGAAGGCACTCAGGGTTAGTTACAATGAATGCGATCTAGACCATAGATGCATAGTTTGTGACTAGACCTAGACTCGTACAGTGTTTTTTTAAATTGTTGGACATGCGTCTGCTCATGGCAGAATAACACTGTAGCATGCGTTTCATACTGCATGTGCTTAGCGACACGTGGGAAATGAGTTAAGTGACTTAGATGGTCATCCCTGCCTCCTCGTTGTGTGAGACCCACAACTACGTACCCTTATCACTCTTGACTATGTTATGAGAAAGGGAACTGATGTATGCTACTTCCTTATGTTACCAATGGCGAAGCATTGATACCGTCTGTCGGGACATTTGTCAGAAAGCAATCAGTTTCTAATCGAGTGACATGAGTGCAAAAGGAAGGTAATTGTGATTACACCATTTGACTTACTTGTGATTCGCCGCGGCCAATTATGTCATTTGGGACATTGATTGGGAATACATGTGAGTAATGTGGACTAAGCATTGTCCAAGAGGGAGTGTGAAATGCTTAGTCAGGTGTATATCTAATTGACCTAGGGTATGAGATACTGCTTTAATTAACAGTTTGTTAAATGTCCTAGATAGCTTTAACCGGCTTCCTCTAGGATACAGGTTTGCAGGTATCGCTAGTCGCACGGTCCATTTGCCAGTATGAAGACTTGACTGTATGTTGATCAACGTCTCCAAGAGGGAGATTGTTAGAATTTGGAGTGTGGAGACGTTTCTGTGGACCACAGAGAATCTGTTGTGGACCGCAGAGATTCTGTCGTGGACCACAGACTGACAGGCTCTGTTTGCATCTCTTGATGAAGAGATGCATATGGCTCTTTATATACACTTGTCTCTGGTCATTTTCTGTAATAAGTAAAAAAAACTAAGTGACTCTACTAATGGGGACAAATGAGAGACAGAAGTGTAAGACATAGAGAGACCATATACTCCCAGATTTGTTCTTCTCCTTGAGGATCAAACACCATTAGAGAGAGATCTTCTCATCTAGTCGGATTAAGGATTCCGATGTTGAGAAGAAGTCGAGTCTGGCACTTGTACTGTGAATAGTGTGAGATTGTTATCAATCTTCACTGGCGATAGTAGAAGACGGGGCTATGGCGCAGCGAGAGCAAGCGGCGATGGCTTGGTGCGGAGGAAACCCAAATAAAGAGGAGATCCTAACACGTTTCCGCATTCGGTATGATTTATCGATTTTCTTACAGTTGGGATCAGCACCGACAATCAAGGCAGCAGCACCATCACCAAAGAGAGCTTGAGGAACAAGAAACTCGGGGTTGGATTCACAAGGACCACAAAATGCATGGATCAAGTTCTCCGAGGTGACAATAAGAATACGTGCGTCACAGTTGTTTTCAGCCAAGTCCTTTGCTAGACGCAGCACAGTTGCTCCATACTGACATCCCTGGTAGCAAAGCATCACACGTTTGACAGTGGGAGAGAGGCCAAGGAGATGCACAAGCTGGCAGTCGACACCCGGGCAATTAACACTGCTATTAGTGCAAAAGATGAGATGAGTGATTTTGGAGATAGGCTGGTTCCACTCCTTGATGACTACCATTGCAGCCTCTTTCCCTAGTTTAGCAACTTCCTCTTCTAAGATCTCTTGTCTGGCATCTAGGGATGATTCCCAGCATTTACTGATACTTGGCGACTTTCTAAGACTTTCTGCATCATTCGCCATCATGCTCAGGTATCGCTGTTTTATTGTTGACTTGTTACCTATAAAATTAAATCATCATGAACATTGAACAGAAAGGGAATATATATGAATAATTCAATTCAATTTTAGGAATATTTTGGTCATAAATTGGTGTATATTGTAGTACTTCAGAGTTCATCTTTTCTGATTGCAATAAATTTAAATTTCATATTATTGTTCATTCTAACTCATTTCTCCGACTCTCGTTCCTTCATTATTCGTACTTATGTGGAGTGTAGCGGTTCACTCCACTCTTCCTGTTCCTACTATACAATAAAAGTTTCATAATCTGGCAGCCTTGGTGCTGACTAGCTATTAATGTCTGTATTTCATACCTATATAAATGTATGTATTCAAAACCAAAATTTTTTTTTTCAAATAAAATTAACTATGTTTTTCAGATTTTTCAAAATTGAAGGGTCTAGAATTAATTAGATCTAGAAAATTCACAAAAAATAGTAATAAAATTTGAAAAAAATATAAAATTTAGTATCTAAGGAGATTTCATTATGGAGAACAAATTTAGTGCTTCTGATTGGCCATTATAATTTTGAAATTTGAGATTCGATCGTGTTGATGAATTCAAATGTCAAACACGTTTGACCGTATTTACTCATAATGCCATTGAAATTTCAAATAGCGATCCAAACTGTTCAATTTGACCTTTATATTAAAATCTCCAAAAAGACCAAATTTTATATTTTTTTTTTCAAAATTTTAAATATTTTTGGATTTTTCAAAATTAAAAAGTCTAGAACTAATTAGATTAAATTTCTAAAATTCGTAAAAATTGGCAATAAGATTTGAAGAAAAATATAAATTTAGTATCCATGGAGATTTCATTATGGAGAACAAATTTAAAGGTTCCATTTACCGTTGTAATTTTAAAATTTGAGGTTTGATCTTGTTTGACGAACTCAAGTATCAAACGCATTTGATTCTAGCATTACTCTATAAAAATTAAACGGATTCTCACATATTCTTGCCATCTTCTCCTTGAGCTCAGTTAGATGCTCACTGTTGGTAATTCGGAAGTAGAAGTCTGTATATTCATCCTGAGAGATGCGTACAGGTGGAACTGCTGTGCCAATTGCAAGAACAGTAGCAACGCCTTGAGCCCGTTGTGTGTGCATTACCTCCATTTTTTTGGGAACTTCTGTATGGGATGTTACTGATCAAGAAAGTAAATGTATGAGCGGATAATTATAATTTAAGTGTGAATTAAGTCTATATATAATAATGATGATAGAGTCATAAATATTGCAAAACAAATCAACCAGGTGAATATTTTAGTCAATGAATCACTTTTTTCTGGAAGTTGAATTTGAATTATTCAATGGTATTGGAATCAACCGAAATAATTAAATTAAGAACTTTATTGCCTTGAATTAGATTTCTGTTGAATTGGTTGGAAAGGGCTAATCCACAAGCAACCATGTCTTTCTGGATGCATCAAAAGCCAAAATAATAAATTAATGGCTGAAATTTATTGCTTCTCTACTTTATTAGAAGTAAAAGAAAATAGATAATATTGATGCACAATAATTTGTAATAAATTTATATAAGTTGATCGATTATACATGGATGGGGATGAACCTCTAGTAATTTTTTAATGATAGTTGGCAAAGTTTCAGGGGATGAACTGATGAACCACTTTTAATCCTTTCATTTTTGTTTTTGTTTGAGAACAAAGAAAGTATGTTGTCAGACTATTACATTTGACATTGTTGATCTTAATCAATATTATGCTTTAAAAAAAATCAGACATATTTTTCTCAGATCCATCAAAAATCAACCCAAGTCAAACAAATTTCGAATTTCAGGAATCAAATTTTGCTCCTCTGATTTAAGGTCTGCTGTATCATACTTTGAGGAAATATTATTTACCTCTGTTGCCTTTGCAAATAGAATACTTACAAAAAAACTCTTTTAGAGTTCAAAGTATTATGTGGACATGATCTTTTTTTATTCTATTATATAAAGCTGAATGAAAAATTATCATGATGATTACAGCAAAGCAATCATATCATGATAGCATATACAATCCAAAAATGCATATTGGAGCCTCTGTTTATCAGATGTGCATATGTACTACCAAATGGTACGTCCCTGAAGCAGAAATAGCAATACGTAACTTCATCATTACTTGAAATTGAAATGGAATCGGCTACTACGTACTTGGAACACAGGTACAAGTGATTACATCTCAGTTGAAGAGAAATGTTATATACAAGTAAATTTTGCCATGCATACTTTTTTTTGTTATATAGGCTCAAATCTAGATCATTCATTCAACTAATCAATTACAAGCATTCATCATTCTGAATGAATTAATGGTCTAGATTTAGGCCCGTGTAAAATAAAGTACGCATGGCAAAATTTGCCTAGATTATATATATGTAAAAGAAACATATATATAGCTGTGGATTATTTTTGTGCAATAATTACCTATTACATATAATAATTACGTATCATATGTTTATTTTTGTATAGAGCTGACGAAATTAAGTTATAAATTAGAGAAGCTCAAGATGTCCAACGATCAGTCACTAAACCATCACCGAGAAGTCAAAAGTATTTTGCTGTCTTAACTCTTGACTTTGGCCTTTGCTTCAGGGTCCTTTGTGTGGGTTTATGTTCGTTTCTGGTATCCGGGTTTGAGATGCAGGACGTTGACATTTGATGTTCTCTTTTTGGTTTCCTTTATGCTTGGTACAGCCTGGTACCTAATGATCTGTCGGTATTTGAACATGTTTTATCTCCTAATACAATTTGCTCTCCTTCTTTTGGGCGGCTCGGTTTAAAAAGAGTTGAAAACTTTTTACTGCCTTTCTAGGATAGTGTGGATCAGTTGGTATTTGTATGTTTTGAATTGCTCTCTAGAGAGCAACTTGCAAGTTGCAACTTCGTAATATTTTTATTTTCTCTATGAATGAACTGCCTACAGACTTTCCATGCCAAAAAATGAAAGAGAGAAAATACAATATTAAAACAAAAGAAGAAGAAAAATTGAAAGAAAGCGACGCAGACGCAGACGCAGACGCAGGTTGAAAATGAAAAGGAAAAAGAAAGCACCTCCAGAAAAGAAAAAGGTAAAGCTGCCAAGGGCCAAGGGGGAGCAGTTGAATTGAATTGAAGGCAACAAGCACCAAGCAGTGCAGTGTCTGTACCTGCTTGGCTTCATCCTTGTTAATCGAATCAATCAATATATTCAACCAATCAGCTAAAAGGGATCATAAAAAAAATCTTTCTATTAAGCATTCCCATTTGATCTTGCATATACATAGTTGAAATTTGACACACTTTTGAAGGGCCATGTTGGAAGAAATTGAACAATTAGGCTACCAAACCAAGCGGTCCAAACCTGAATTTTATTATCTAACATTTTTATTACCAAAGCTTGGATTTGTTTTGGTGAAGTCGAAACAATAATGAATGTATCATTGGAGCAGGTAGGCTTCTTTTCTAATTTATAACGGTATAAGCATGCATGAGGCTAAGTACAATATTTAACAAAACGAAATCACAGGTACTCAATGGATGATAGACTGAAGACAGGCAGGCCCCACAAAAATGCTTTCTTCTTCTGCCTTCTCAATCAATCTGTCAAAGTATTGGGGGGCATGCAGATGCAGTGGATGAAAGTGGGTAGGATGAGTGTACGACCGACTGTATGACCCACATAAAATTGCATTCTTCGGGAAAAAGAAAATAAAAGGCAAAATTACCGTAGATTATTTTCTATACAGGTTGAATAATGGATTATTATGATTGATTAGACTTAAATCAGGTAAAGAAAAAAAAATGACCAATGGAGGACCAAAGAGAAGAAAACACTCTTCTCTTGAAAAAATTGAAAGGCGTCAAATATATTAGACCAGCATTTGACCAAATATGAGAACTACAAAAGTAATGAAAAGAGGAGAGCCTTTCCAACCCAAAATCCCTAAAAGGCTACATATATCTACTTGCATGTATAGGGGCTGATCATAAAATATATGTTATCTGGACATACAACCAGCACAAGTAACTTTTAAACAGCAAGCATATAGACATGCATTTTCAAACAGCAAGCAATTAGTTCTTGAAAGCAACACATACACAAGCAATAAAGGCTATAGCTGAATAAAGTTCTTCCAAGCACTGAAATCAGCCAAAAAAAAGCACCTCATTTATATGTTTCTGGTGCCATAATACTGTGTACTGCCTTCATAAGCTGTGTACCCGCCTTCGTATGCTGCCGCTAATACTAGTGTATTAGCCTATATATGCGATTTCTATCCATTTCTACACAAGCACATACAAAATTACAATATCTTATCTTTGGTTATATTGGCATAAGCTTATAGGAATGTAGCCACTTCGATTGAAATACACAAATTTACAATATCTTATCTTTGGTCATAGCACACAATCATGCATTTTTACAAACATACACAATAATTTGGTCATTAATCTAGATCAAAAGGGAAAAAATGTGAATATATAATTGACGACAAAAACAGAAAAATGAATTCACCCAAAAAATGTTGATGTTGGATCTAAAACACAAATTGTCAGTACACGCAGTATCTCTACTGGCTCGTTTGCATAATTGAAAATTTTTAAATTTTTTTTACATTAGCATTATCAAGAACCTTTTTTTTTCGAGAATTATCAAGAATGCCAGCTTGAAGTGATTTAAAGGGTTTCAGTGAGATATACCTACAGTAGCGTGTGGTTCGGTGATTTAACAGCACAAAAGCCCCCTTCTTACAATCTTTGTATATTTTGTCCAACAGGCTACTACTTTTTATATATATCATAATTAGCAAGATGTTAATATAAAACTATCAACGTCTCTCTCTCTCTCTCTCTCTCTCTCTCATCTGCAGCCACGCCTTGTATTGCCAACCAAATCCAGACAACTCCTTTTCCCACCTTCTCTCTCACTCTCTCTCTCTCTCTGTGCATCCTCTCTTCGTCTCTCTCTCTGCATCGCTATGACTATCATTGTCACAGAGAATAGCAACTCTCACTCTCTAATCTTACCTCCAGTTCATATAGATTTTTCAAAGCAGCATTAATTCTAATTCAATTGTCGCTGTAAATGTAATGGATAAAACTGAGAGACAATTCTCCATTGCCCTTCTCCTCCCCCTCCCTCTAATCCTCAGCAGCATCTGCACATGCACACTTCTCCTGCTGCTCACCCTTACATGCACAGCCACCACTCATGCCGATACAGATGCCCTCTTACTCACATTCAAGTCGGCTCTCATCAACCCAAATGCGAATGATGCTCTCTCTGATTGGGGCACGAGCACCAGTGTCTGCACCTGGCATGGCGTCACCTGCCCTGAGAATGAAGACCGTGTCACCAGCCTAAACCTCTCCCGTAGTGGGTTAACGGGCAGTATTTCACCCACTATAGGTGATCTTCTCTCACTTGAGATTCTTGATCTATCTTCTAATTCTCTTTCAGGCCTGATTCCAAGGGAGCTCGGCATGCTCACCAATCTAAAGGTTCTGCTCCTCTACTCTAACTCGCTGTCTGGTTTGATCCCTCCAGAGCTTGGCCTCTTACAGAATTTATATACACTCAGGATAGGTGATAACCTGTTATATGGAGAAATACCGCCAACTCTTGGGAACTGCACCAGTCTTGAGACACTTGGCCTTTCCTATTGCCGGTTGAACGGTACAATACCGCCCCAATTAGGCAACTTGAGGCAACTGAAGCTCCTAACTTTGCAAAATAACAGCCTGAGCGGTCCCATTCCTGACCAACTTGCACAATGCACTCAGATACAAGTCATTTCATTGAACGACAACATGTTAGAAGGAGAACTCCCCTCCTTCATTGGTGAATTCAGTGCTCTGAAGACTCTAAATCTGGCAAATAATTTCCTCAAAGGTGAAATCCCCACTGACATTGGCAATCTCACGAGTCTGAATCACCTCTACTTGTTCGGGAACCAACTCACTGGAAATATACCTTATGAGCTCAACCAGTTGAGCCAGCTACAGATTCTTGACGCATCTAGCAACAACCTGTCAGGTCCAATGAACATCTCCCCAGACCATCTCATCAGTCTCGAGTTTCTGGTCATGTCCAGTAATTTCTTACAAGGTGAAATCCCGAAAGATTTTTGTTCAAGCAATTCAAGTTTGCGCAACCTCTTTCTTGCGGGGAATGCACTTACTGGAACCATCAATGGCCTTCTCAGCTGCACCTCCCTTCAATCCATTGACCTCTCAAATAACAGCCTAACTGGCTCCATACCTCATGCAATAGACCAGCTCACAGAACTTGTCAACCTTGCACTTCATAACAACAGCTTGACCGGCCCCATCCCACATCAGATTGGAAATTTGACCAATTTAGAGATACTCTCTCTCTATCACAACCATCTGATAGATTCCATCCCTATCGAAATTGGGAAACTGAAGAGACTCGCTCTCTTGTTTCTGTATGAAAATCAAATGTCAGGAATAATACCAGCAGAACTCACTAACTGCACCAGCTTGCAAGAGGTGGATTTTTTTGGGAACCACTTTAACGGGACCATACCTGACCAGATTGGGAACCTGAAAAATTTGATTGTGCTACAACTGAGGCAAAATGACCTCTCTGGACCAATCCCTCCGAGCCTTGGTTATTGCAACAGCCTACAACAGTTGGCATTGGCTGACAATAGCTTAACAGGTAGCTTACCTGATACATTCGGGTTTCTTACAGAACTGAATCTAATAACACTGTATAACAACTCTCTTGCTGGTGCCTTGCCACGGTCCTTGCTCGGGCTAAAGAACCTCTCTATCATCAACTTGTCCCGCAACAAGTTCAGTGGAACTATCGAACCACTTACTGGGTCAGATCTTCTGACGGTATTTGACCTGACCAATAATTCTTTCTCGGGTCGGATACCACTAGAGCTCTTCAAATCAAGAAACCTGACCCGGATCCGCTTAGGGCACAACCAACTGACGGGACCCATTCCCTCTCAAGTGGGCCTACTGCATCAGTTGGTCTCGCTGGATATCTCTGACAACCGCCTCACTGGCGAAATGCCACTTAGCCTCTCCAACTGCAAGGGACTAATGCATCTCCTTTTGAATGGAAACAGGTTGTCAGGTAATATACCTTCCTGGGTGTTTAGGGATTTGGTTTCTCTTGGTGAATTGGACCTTTCATCCAACAACTTCAGTGGAGAAATACCGAAAGAAATCGGAAATTGCTCGGCTCTTATCAAGTTATCTCTGTATAACAACATGCTCACCGGCCCCATCCCTGTAGAGATCAGGAAACTCACCTTGTTGAATGTACTAAACCTACAAAAGAACAAACTCTCTGGGCCAGTGCCACCCGAAATTCAACAGTGCAAGAAACTCTATGAGCTCAGACTGTCAGAGAACCTCCTGACAGGGCCCATTCCATCAGAACTCGGCAGCCTAACCGAGCTACAAGTAATACTTGACCTAAGTTACAATGACTTGTCAGGTCAAATCCCAGATACACTGGGCAACCTCGTAAAACTAGAGAGGTTGAACCTCTCCTTTAACCAACTACAAGGTGCTCTACCAGATTCTCTTGCGAGGCTGACAAGCTTGCATCGATTGAATCTATCAAGCAACCTTCTCCAGGGTGAAATTCCCCTTGCATTGTCGAGCTTTCCACAGAATTCATTTTCTGGAAACAATTTATGCGGTATACCAGTGGGTCCTTGCTCTGACCCACCTGTCAGTGAGGGAAAACATCTGTCTAAGGCTGAGGTCGCAGGCATCATAGTTGTAATTGTTTTGGTATCAGCGATAGTTTGTGTAGCATTGATGTATATTATGGCAAGAATTTGGAGCAACTGGAGAGAGGTGTCTGTTTCTATCTCAGACTGTGAAGAGAGCAACAGCAACAGCAAGACATGGGTTGGAAATGGAGACAAGATTCAGGCCAGTAAGTACAGGAAAATTGGGTCCGCTTCAACCAGAGTTGGTTCTAGCGAGGAAAAGCATAGTTGGGGGTCCGACACCAGTGTTCTACAAATGAAAAATGATGCTGCATGCTAGATAGCTAGAAACATATATAGTAAAATAATTAAGCCTTTTAATTTTGGTTCCTTCTATTATCGTCTTATTCTCCATCTTCACCGATTAGTTCTGCATGCCTCTGTGTGTGTGTGTGTGTCTTTTCCTTGGCCACAAATTGTCTCATTGGCTTTTGCATGACCAATGTATTAATTTCTACAAGTGTGTCTATCATCTGATGAATAAGTCACTAAGAAATGTCTTATACATAAAAGCACAATCAGATAATAGCAGCAGCAATAGCATCATCTTTATTATTGTTGATATCATATTGAAGTGAACAAATAGTATGTCCATATACATACAATCTTTTCCATCACCAAAAAGGGAAAAAAAAAAAAAAAAAGGTGCACCTATTTGCAAGTTTTCATCCCATGAGCATATTAACGGCTCTGGGATGTCAGATTCCTCGAAATATCAGAATCCTGAAGATGAATAAAGCACGGAGGCCTCTTGGCCCCAATAAAATGAGCATTTACTTGAGCAAATGGTAAGAATGAGGAAAGAACCTTGACAAGAGATAATGTTTCAATTTCATAACCAATGGAAACACAGCATAGCACGGCAGGTGCAGTGCTGCCACAACAAAGTACCTGCATGCAACCAAATAATAATCAGCCATCAGCTCGAGTTTGGTCACACAGAAGCATACGACAACTCTGATTGATCTGTCAAAACTTAAAATGCCAATTTCTACATATCAGCTAAATGAAATATCAAGTAAAGGGAATTGTAAAGGAGCATGTATACCATAGTGGGGATAGAGGTGACGATAGGTCCATGAACGGGTAAGGCCACCTACAAACAATGGCAGAGGAGGTACATTATTATAAATAAGCTGCAAAATAACCATGAATACTAGAATCATCAAGTAGATGTATAAATGGAGTCGAGAGTAGTACCACATTGAAACACAAGCATGGAATGCCCACTGGAAAATTACAAAAATGCCTGTAAAAAGAAGGAAGTATGCAATTCGGAACCATGGAAATCGCTGGCAACACATGCAAAATAAAGGGGGGAAATAACAATCAAATTTTAGTAGAAATTTTATTTCTGCGGAGGTAATACAGCTTATGACTTGTGTGCATATGGAAAGAAAGATAGGGAGAGAGAGGTACCAAGCTGTTAAGAGCAATATCCCCTATCAAAAAAACAACATTCACAGAATGCGTTCCGACCAAAAGCTGTAATACCAGGATGGAGGATAATTAGAGCGACAAGCATGATAAATACATATTTTACAGATAATCATAGATAAGAGGAAGAATAACAAAAGAAACATCATAAGGAATTTTGGTACTTACAAGGTTGAGATCAAAATCCTTCATGGCACGAAAAGGGAATATAACGAACCAAAACACAAAATCTGTGATGATCACTGCTCCTGCATTTGTCTATCCATGACCACCATAATTTCAATTAATGAAAGAAATAACAGAAATTTATAATCAATACATGCAAAACAAACAAAAGATATCAGAATGATAGAAACCTGGTAGATGATCTGGAACAGGTACCCCCAAAATCCAGCAATTTCTCGATCATGTTCTACTTGAGCGAAGCAGATCCCTTTCTGTGTTTGGTCTGCACCATAACTTGAATTAGCATTTGAATTTGTTGGATATGGAATTCCTTCAATGGTAGGGGGGACATAGTTGCCGTGCTGGCTGTCGGAATTAGGCCCTATCAGAGCCCTCTGTTCTGCACATCCATGCCACCGCCGATACTGACGGCACCCATGAATCGAAAGAACTGAACCAATCTGCAGCACACATGTAATTTAAGCTTGAAGAAAAATTAAACTAAACATGTCAAAGTTTATATAATAGGGTAATTTGTTTAGTGTTTAAAATGAAGATGAAGAACTTACAGCAAAATAGAGAGTGACCAAAAAGAATGTCCATCTGGCAATGCAAACAAACAATCAGATCATAAGTTTTTTTTTTTAAAAAAAAAAAAGAATGATATGAGAGGAGATTAGAATTGGAATTAGAATTACATACATGGTATAGTAAAAGAGGGAGTCGAGACCATCAACAGCAAAATTGAGGAAGAGCAATGAGAGAAGGAAAAAGAAGGAGAGGAGGCGATAAGCAAGGAGCCAGGCTGGGTTGAGATGCTTGAAGCAAGGTCGCCAAGCCTCGTCGCTGTAGACGACGCCAACGCCAGGACCACGGGAGGGACCCTCGTACTTCCGAATGAGAATGGCGGCTGCCACCATGGGACAAATTACCCACACGGTGCAGAGTAGGAATCTCCAGTTGATCCAGTACTGGAGAGTGTTCGTGTCCATGCTCATGCTAAGATCCCTGGCTTGGCTTGGCTTGGCTTAGCTTTTTGTTTGGTTGTATTTGTATAGTTGGATTTGGATGAGAGAGTAAATAAGTAGCCGGCCTCTCGACTCTTCTTTCCCAAGTCAGGTGTGGCTCAGGCGAAGAGTCGAGAGACAGTAAGACAGAGAGTGGCTCTGAGAGAGAGAGAGAAAGAGAGAGCAAGTACTAATTTAATTTAATTATTCTGGAGTTGGGATCACTGTTGACTGGTTGACTATTATATTGTTGCGACTCTGTTACCGTGAACAATGCTAAATTGCTAACTACCAACATGAGTCAATATATCGAACGATTAGATTTTTTTAGGAAAAAAACACTAGAGTCTAGAGGTGAGATGGGTTGGATAAGACAAATTGGATTTTGATATTGAGTTTTTGAATACTTCGTCTTTGAGCTTATTTTTGCCGAGACTAGTAATTTGCGACAGAGATGCAATTGAATATCTGAATGAATAGTAAGCATTGAATTGAATGAATGGGACAGGAATTTATTTGTTTGTTAGACAAATTGAGGGGATTCTTCCTTCGGGTTACGCGTAGATGGATCCATGTAGATCTCAGAGAATCATCAATGATTATATTAAAAAAATAAATAAGCAAATAAATAAATGTTGACAGTTGTGGGTTTGGGTGGGCTGGCTTGCGAAGTTGCATATATACCACATGGAGGCTGGAGCCGAGCTTATCAGTTGCTTTCACAATAATAAGATAATCTAAGCAACAATAAAAAAATCGGCTACTAAAATATGTGGATATGCAGTTGCTTTGCTGTTCAATTCTGAAATGAAACGAAATTGAATTGGATGAGTAGTTCCAAGTAAATCTAACAACCGCCTCCATCACAGAATTTTTCACTTTCTAACTTGTATCTTCTAATTTGACATCACATCCGTGTTGAACGTTTCTAGTTTCTACAGATCTTATATTTTTCTCTCTCTTAACTTATGGTAAAAAAAAATAAAAATGTTTTTTTACAAGCATAAGCTCACTAAGAAGTAGGTTCGTTAGCTTGATCTAAAGGATTTTCAGATTGTTTTCCTATAATGATACATGCAGACATGATACCTGAAATACAACAATATCAAAATTGCAATTACATTTACTTCATTATCTCAACTAGGAAAGCAAATGATTTACCACATCAAAATCTTATCAGAGATCAAAACAAAACGATAGTATATATTCTTCTTTTTCCCTCTACCGAAAGTAAATCGGTTACCTCTCTAAATGTTATTTTTTTGTTCCTTTAAATAATCTTGGCAAGTGAGTGTACATAAATATAAAAAACTCATGTTGATATATACATAAATATATTGACACGCTATCTGTTCAAGTACTATAATATCTTCAAAATGCACAAACTTTAAATACCGTGCTAGAAAAAGAGCAATGATGGGGATGATAGCTTCACTAGCATAATCATAATAATTAAATTATTAATATGCAGATGAGGAGGATAGATCGCGCGTCGCCAAAAACAGAAATGGAGAAAGGAGCGATGGACATTGAAGGTGCCTGCATTCATGTTCTGGGTGTCGGCATTGCCGCATTACCGTGATCAAAGTAAGAGTCAGTCAGAGCACAACAACCATTTCATCTTGAAGTCGCCCTCCATGCAGCTGCTGGAGGTGCTTAAGGGACAGGCTGACGAGTACTTGAAGGCAGCCCCGGGGAAAATGACAGGCTGCTGCCCCACCACGCCCGTGCCCTACACATCCTCCACCCGACCCCACCGATCAATCACTATCCAGTGCCACTGCAGCAACTGCACCGTGCGTCTTGAGTTTTGCGACCGCTATCGGATCAAAACCAAAAAAATTATCAACAAGAAACACACTTATATTTTCTGTATTTTTTTTTCAGTAATTATATTAATTCAACAAAAACCTCAATACACAAATATTATACCAAAATATCAAGTATACCAATATGTCTATATTATTCTCTAAAAATACATCCAGTAGTCATGTAAAAGGCCAGTTTAGTCTAAAACAAAAATAGTTATATAAGTGCCAATATACTAAAGTAGCTTATTAATGCTGGTCATACCACGTATCTTTCGTACACCTATTTGTCCATGAAGTCTTTAGTATTTTAAGAACTCGGAATGCAAGTTATAATTTATTTTCTAATTTTTTTCAAATAATTTTCAATCACACCAATCGAAACTCAATGCGAAAGATATGTCCATACTATTTATATAACGGTATACCTTTATATTATTTTATATAATTGGTATACCAGCTAGCATCGCTAGTGACACTTTTTCTTTAGTAGCACTATAATCTACCAGCTCCAGCTAGCACCTCTATAATGACACTATAATGGTCGTAGTAGCCACTATTTGAACCTTTGGGAAGAACACAAGACAAAGCTTGTTTTTTAAGATCTTGACAAAATTTCCTTGTTTCAAATTAAACAAATAGTACATCAACGATAAACTATGTGAGTCGTCCTTTTTCGAGTTTAAGTCTCAACCCTACCGCTAAGTGCTCGCTCTGGCTGTCTCACTATGTCGCGTGTTGAGTCGTATTCACTTCAAATTGGAGTCGGTGAAGCACATCAATCAAATTTAATGTAAGCCTATGCGGCCAATGCTCAAAAAAAAAAAAAAAAAGAACAATCAAATGATGTTCCCTTCTGAAATTGGAATTATCAGACAATGAAGTTGGCCATGTACTTTTCTGTGAGAAAATAATTCTATGGTTATATGAAACGACATGTTAATATATTACCTATTGCTTTGGCGAGAAATCACATCCAAAATTGAATAAAGCACATCAATCGTATACGAAGATCAAAAGAGGAATTTGTCGCAAAAAAAAAACGAGCCACTCTCTAGAGTCTAGACATTGACTTAAATATTAAAAAAAAAAAAGTTTTGAGACACAGAAACATCTTCAGGGGGTCACAACTAGGGCAAATACAAAGAACAAAGGGCAACATGAGTCTTGATAGCAAAAGGGTAAATACTAAACCAAACAAAATACCTAATATATCAAAGTTAAATCTTCTCATACTGAGTCTCTAGACAATTGTTTTGATTTGTTATAGCACGTGAGTAGCAAATCATGTTTGGGGCCTTCTCTCACAAATTTGCTGTACTTTCTCCAACAAGAACAAAGGCAGGCAATCCAAGTGGAGTGGCATTGAATATTCAAGACTTACATTCCCCACAAATCCATGCAAAACATACCAGACTCAGCCTGATAAGAAAAATAAACGTATATCAATTAATATTCTGGAGTATAGATCAGATGAAAATATAATTGATGCAAATTCTGTTATCCAGCTGCTTCCTCACCACAAAAAAATAAATAAATAAATAAAAATAATAATAATAATAATAATAATAATAATAATAATAAACTAAGGGGGAAAAAAACACTCGCCAACTTCGACTTCCTTAGAACTACCCAAAAAAGACTGGAATTGCTTTGCATTTAATGTCTCAATTTAAATTATATGCATAGTGATGTAGAGTAGAAATCGACAATAATTGCACATTTGCTTACTTTGTTCAGAGTGCGTGCACCATTCCTGAAGTCACAAGCCATTGCAATTTGTTAATCTAAAAAACAAGCAACATTCAATTGCTTAAACAAAGTCACCAAAACTGCTAACTATTACTAGTATGCTGCAATAAATGGCAGGTATAGAAATATAGCACGTTTAACCAAGTGGACCTTTGATTCCCATTTATTTGAGGGCCTGTAATTGGCAGGACAATACCAGAAACAAACAAGGCTACAAGCAGCCAAAACAACACATTGGAAGTCTAACAAGGATTAAATTATCATAAAAGTAAAACAATACCCAGCATCATGCCAAATTCACAGAAAGCTCCATAATTATAGACTTCAAAAAGCATTTTTCAATTCAATGGTGCTCCTCGTATTACCTAAAGTAATAAAATTGTGTCAACATAACAAGTAACACTATTGTAATGCCATGTTAGCAGTCTTCGAATATACTATTATTTATTGAACAGATTGAGGATATTAATTATTACTTTAAAAAAAAGAAAATAAACTAATTATTATGGATCAATATACCGTGACAATAAATAAGATATGATACCAAGCATCAAACTGTACCATAGGCATAAATATTCTCTGCAAAAAATAAACTCAAGTTAAATCATTATAATGACAAACACATAGAATAAGTGGCAAGGGAAGGAGGCAAACAGAAAAGTCAGTGAGAACACAAAAATCTAAATAAGCAAAAAGGTACTTCACTGTTACCTTGGGTGAGAACAAGAACTACACTGCTTGAAATAGACACTATATCTCGAATCTTTCCAGTCGTGAATATTGTTTCAGTAGCTTCAAGCAAAGCATAAAAAATTCAGGACAGAAACAAGAATAAATCTATAATTTTGGTAATCCTTATTCTAAGAATCAGATAAAAACTGAAGAAGAAAATAACAGCAAACAGATTATGGATTGCAATCAGGATAGCACCACTCTTTTTGTACAGCACATACCAGTAGCCCACTAATATGGTTCTAACTTCCAAGCAATATATTACCTCAACTAATAACACTTGCTTGGTTTTGTACCTGTACTGGTACAGGTTAGACAAGCAAGGGCACCTCTACTATATATCTAAGAAGACTAGAGTTCTTGGTTCATAGCCAGTCCTAGAACTATTCTGTGTACTAAAAAGCAAAATACTTTACACTGGTAGAGTGCTGGTAAGAATCTAACAAATTAGATTACACTAACCAAATGAGAAAAAATAATAGTATCCTACCTAAGATTTCGACTGATGTTAATTTTATTTCAGTTGTTCCACTGTCAGTGACACCAGATTCCATACAACAAACTGAGGTCATATTTAACAAATGATGCCCGTCCGATACCCAGATTATTTGCGCTTCTGAAAAACCACTATAAACAAACTATAATCACACAGTATATAAAAATAAAAGAGTCCAGACCAATAATCAAATTTGAAAATTGCCCATCATACATTAAACACGTAATTAAAGGTGTGTGATGAAAAGTTGGATAATTATATGCAACAAAATGAGGATAGATTCAAATATAGTTACAATGATTGTTAGGGTAGGTATCATTAACGAACAATCATAAAAAGGCGTACTTGCGGAGAAATTGGGAAGAACAGCTAGCAACTGAACTTTGATGGCCACATCCAACCGAGTGGTGCAAAATTCTTTTGACACTTTGTTACACTGAGAATTTGGTCCCACGACAGAATTGTTGAGGAGACTAAAAAAATGGAGATCTCCAGCGGAGTCGACCACCATGAAGATTTTCTTAGAAAAAGGATGGATGGAGACTGCTCTCGCCAGCTGTGGAACTCCAATATCATTTTCTGACTTCACGGAATTACCCTCGTTAAAGGAAACAAAAAACGAATAATATTCTCCTGAATTCTGTTTCACTTTAACAGTTCTCAACTTGCCTGAAACAATAATTCATACTACTCAAATTTGGAAATGCATTCATAATCACTGCCTGTAACACTATTGGGTGATCAAACCAACTAAGTATTGTCATTAATAAGTTGATGCTGCTAATTTTATGGTTCCTCAGACGTGCATAATAGTGAAAAGAAATAAATAACAAGTAATTATTATCCATTCTGGAATCATTAAAAAAAAAAAAAAAAAAAAAATGAGAAAGCACCTTACCATTTTTCTTATTGGCTGAAAGATCAACCATCCCATTGACCAAGCCCTTCCCTTTCTTTGCAATGCCTTCAACTCCCTTTCCTTCCTTACCCTTAATCAAAGACCTGAGGGGAAAAACCCTGACCCCACCTCTCTCCCCTAGAACTAAACATCCCAAACCCACACAGATTTCAAACACAGGATCAACCAGCTCAATGACCGCGCATTTCTTCAATTCGACCACCATTGCACCACTCCTCTCCCTCAAAATAACAAACAGCAGCCAGATCTGAGAAGCATTAACCGAATGAATTGCAACCAAATTCAGAGATGATTTGATGCAAAAACCAAGTCCAAGGCCGAACGGGGCCAACGGAGAGAAGAGGTCAGGTTTGAACTGGACAGGAATGGGGGTGAACTGATGCGAATTGAGATGATAAGCGACTGGTGCGTGGGGGGAGGAGAAGGAGAGGAAGAGGAGGGCGTTGGAAGGTTGGATGAAGGCGAAGGTGGACAGAGAGGGAAGGGAAGGGGAAGGGAGGGAAATGGGGTGTGAAGGAAGGGAAGGGGTGAGGAGGGGAAGGGAAGGGTAGAGGAGCGCCGTGGAGTCGGCGAGGAAGATGGCGAGAGAGGTGAAAGGGGGAGGAGAGGGGAGGATGGAAGTTATGGAGTGAGGGGAGGGGAAGGGAGGGGAAGGGAGGGTAGTCGCATGGAGAGGAGAGGGAGAGGGAGAGGTTGGAGGAGAGGAGGTTGGAGGCATGGAGGTTTGAGATTGCTTTTAGGCAGCCAGGTTTGCTTGAGGAGAGGAAAAGGGAAGGGCTGGTTTTGAGTCTTTTGAGTTTTGACCGGGGTTTGCTTCTTCAGCTCTTTGCGTCTCCAGCTCTGTTGTTCGGAGTTCGGACTTCGGAGTATGGAGTTTTGATTTGACTTTTGACTGTTTGAATTTTTATTTTTTTTTTTGGGAATCGTAATGCTGGGTTCTTCTTTAATTTTTGGTTGACACAAATTTTAACTCGAATTTGAATTTTGATTATTTTTATTTGAGACAAAGATTTAGTTCTTATTATTGTTTATAGTTTTAATTGAACGATCAGAATTGAATTTAAGTTATAAAATTTAGCCCAGAGTAAAATTTGCCTTAAAATATTACAAATAGTAGAAAGTTTTTATTTTGATAATTATTCAGCTACACAACCTCTGATAGTAAATCTTTTGGTAGTTGTCTCTATTTCTATCTACTCCTTATAAACGCACGGATTCAAAAATTATTACATGCTATATCTAGTGTGTATCCATCTATACGTTGATTTTCCATCCAATATGGAAATAAGTAGGGCGCTAGTCAGTAAAACAATTGGTTTCGTTCCAACGCACTCGAGTCGACGTTCCGCTCCACGCATTATTAATTGTGTATAATTTTTTGCTACATACTCCTACTTTTATTAATTCGATTCATTTCAAAAAAAAAAAAAAGTGCATCAAACTTTTCTTTTGATCCGTCGTTCTTTCCTTCTTCGTAGAATGCTCAAATCAATTTCCAGATTGTTCAAGTCAATCTCAAATCTGATACATTTATATTGGTCATAGCTCACTTCATCTTAATATTTTTTTGCTTTTTTTATTTTATCCAACACAACTTACTTTTTTATTTTGCATTTTATCTCTACTACTTATAAATGCACACATACGAAGGGTGTAAACAATTCATATAAAAGGAGTAAACATGTCATATAAAAGGCTGTTAAACAATTCTTATATCAATTATGGACCATTGATTTGTGTAATTTGATTTGATCAGTGTTCTAGATTAAGGTCAGACTTTTTATTGAAAAAATTAAGTTACTACCAAATTAGCTATTTATTTAAAAGGAAATACTAAATTATTGATTTTACCGTATCTTTATTGTCTAACATGTAAAGTTTTATATGAAATAAAAATAATATTAAATTTTTATTTTTTTTATTTGTATGAGGACATTTTTGCTAGTTTTTTAATAATGCTCCCTTCGTACCCTAGCGTAGATCAGATAGAAATTTGCTCAATTCCTCTTCTTCCCGTACCCTATTTTTCATTCTTCTCTCGAGATGCATTGTTTCTTCATTTTTTCTCTTTTGTTCGCTCAATCACTCATCGCATGTCACAAATGTAATCTAAGGGTTTTCTCCCCGCCATATCTTGTCGATTACTGGTCTAGCTTTGCAGGTTTTGTTGTGCAACTAGATTGCTCCACTGACATTGTTATTTAGGTGAGTACCAATTTTACATCTCTCTTTCTCGATTGTTTCTAATTTGATTTTTCTTTCGTCTTTTATAACGTTATCTCATCTCGCATCTCGCTGCTTGACCTCGCCTCCAGATTTATCCATTTTTCTGTCGCCTCGTAGCCTTGGTTGTACGACTACTCGTAGTAGGGCACCAGCTGGGGCAAGGAAGGGTCATTCAACCTCTTCATTCTTCATTTGGTCAGGTGTTAAAGAGGAGAGGTGTAGGGGAGCAAGAAAGGAGAGTTGAAGGTTCAGGTCGCAAGAAGGCCATTATCATCCTGGTGAGGTACAAATTCAATAATTTTTTTGAGACACATGCATTTAGTGTTGTTTTACCCTAGACCCGAATAATTTTGATTCATCTAAAAGCTTGATAAGATGCACTGTATAATTTGATAAATAGAGTTCACCGACTATAATGTTAACTTTCTTTTATTTTTCAAATTTGGTTAAATTTTCTACTGACTGATTACTCTTAGCGCATCAATTGAAGCTTTCCGTCATCTGTTTCATATTTCTCACGTAATCTTGTTAGGGACTATGGCACCTTCATCTCAAATTTCACTACTGCACTTCCATTTTTCAATCAGTTCCGCAACTCATGATTTTATATAAAACGAGTTTTGACATAGCCAGCTTAGCAGACCCCTATGTATATATACATGTTTTTTTTTTTTTTCTTGGTTTTTTGTTTTTGTAGAAGGCATAAGGATATTTTCCACAATTTTGAACGAACGCTATACTTGTTGTTAAGCTCTCGGTGTCAGGTACTATTAAATGAAAAAAAAAAGGTATTTAATTCATTATTACTAAATTGAGTGCTTCTAAAAGGTCGGCTTAGGATAATTGAAAGATAGTAGCGTGGTAAATCTCAATTGAAGCTCAAAATAAGCTTCATTAGTACATTCTATGCACATTTCATCATGTATAATGCAATCTTTTTAATAATAAGATCTGAATTTCAATCTTGACCATATAAGGAGCTTTTTAAAAAATAATTTAAATGTTAATTGCATGTCTAAAAAAAATTTAAATATTAATTATTGTGATAAGTTCAAGTCGAATAAATAAAGTATAGCTTCAAATACTCAATATGCATTTAAATAAGCTTTATTGACACATTAATGAATATTTCTTTTTGTATAACACAGTATTTTGAACAAGTAAGATCTGGATTATATTATAGAAGAACATATAAAGAGCTCAAATATAGAATATTGTGACTAAATGTCATCTAATGAATGATGAATCACTTTAATGTAGAACTGAAGTTCCAAATAAGCTTCAGTTGCACATTACATGCATATTTATTTATCGGTAATGTAATTTTTGAATAAGTTAGTTCTGAATTATATTATAAAACATATAAAGTGTTTAAATATAGATTGTTAGGATCAATTGATGCCAAATGAATAAAAAATTGTCTAAAATGCTCAAATGAAGTTCCATATAAGCTTTATTTGCACATTGTGTGTATAAACTTTATGTTATAATGCAATATTTTGAATAAGTAAGCTCTTAATTATATTCTAGACCATATAAAGCACTTAAATGTAGATAATGGTGATCAAATGACGTCGATTGAATAATCATTTAAATGCACAAGTAAAACTTCAAATAAGTTTTATTTGCACATCATATGTATATTTCTCTGTGTATAACACAATATTTTGAATAAGTTAGATCTTAATTACATTGTAGATCATATATAGTGCACAGATGAAGATATGGTGATCAATTGACATCGAATGACTCAAAAATCCCTTAAAATGCTCAAGTGAAGCTCCAAAAAAGTTTTATTTGCATGATATGCATATTTCTTTATGTATAATGCAATATTTGAATAATTAAAATATTAATTATATTTTAGACCATCTAAAGTGCTTTAATATAGATTATTTGATCAATTCACGTTGAAGGAATCAAGAATCGCTTAAAATACTCAATTGAATCTCCAAACATACTTAATTTGCATAATATCATAATTATATTCTAAACCATATAAAGTGCTAAAATATAGCTTATCGTTATCAAATGACGGAGAATGGAACAAGAATCACATAAAATACTCAACACATGCTCAAATAATCTTCTTTTGGACATTATATGCATATTTTTTTTTTATGAAAGTCGCAATATTTGAAATAAGTATGATATTAATTATATTATAAACTATATAAAGAGCTTATATATAAGATTATTATTATCAAATGACATCGGATGAATCTAGAATCACATAAAATTCTCAATTGAAACTTTAGGAAAGCTTCATTTGCACATTATTTTCATATTTATTCATGTTTATTGCGATATTTTAAATAAGAAGCATCTGAATTATATTTTGGGCCATACCAAGAGCTCAAATATAGATAATTTTGAACAAATGACGTCGGATGAATGAAGATTCACATAAAATAATCAACTGAAGCTCCAGAAAAGTTTCATTTGCACATTATATGCATATTTCTTCATGTTTAATGCAATACTTTGAATATCTAGCATATGAACTATATTATATGCCATATCAAGAGTATAAAATATAGATTATTGTGATCAGTTGGCGTCTAATGAATAATCACTTTAAATACAGAACTGAAGCTCCAAATAATCTTCAGCTGCATATTATATGCATATTTCTGTATGTGTAACACAATAATTTGAATAACTTAGTTCTGCATTATACTCAAGACCATATAATGTGCTAAATATAGATTATTGTGATCAATTGACGTCGAATGAATCAAGTGTCGCCTAAAATGCTAAAAGAAGCTCCAAATAAGCGTTATTTGCATATCATGTGTATATTTCTTTATGTATAACGTAATTTTTTGAATAAGTTAGATCTGAATTATATTCTAAACCATATAAAATACTTAAATATAGATTATAGTGATCAATTGACGTTAAATTAATCAAGAAACACTTGAAATGCTCAACTGAAGATCCAAATAAGCATCATTGTCATATTATATGCTTATTTCTTTAGTTATAACATAACATTTTTAATAATTTACAATTGACTTGTATTATAGACCTACAAAGACCTGAATATAGATTATTATGACAAATTATCGTCGAAGTATTCAAGTATAGCTTAAAATACCCAACTGACGTTTTAAATAAGTTTTATTTGAATACTATAAGGATAATTCTTTATTTATAACATAATATTTTGAATATGTAAGAAACCGTATAAAGACATCAATTGCACATAAATGATGTCTAATAAATTAGGAATCACTTTAAATAAAGAACTGAAGCTCCAAATACGCTTCAGTTGCACATTACATGCATATTTCTTTATATGTAACGTTATATTTTGAATAAGTAACTTATGAATTATATTCTAGATCATATAACGTACTTAAATATAGGTAATTATGTTCAATTGATGTCGAATGAAACAAGATGCACCTAAAATGCTCCAAATAAGCTCCAAATAACCTTTATTTTCACATCATATCCATATAAAATGCTAAAATGTAGATTATGGATATCACTTAACGTAAAATTGATCAATACTCACTTAAAATGCTCAAGTGAACTCCAAATAAGCTTAATTTTCACATTATATGCATATTTATACAATTATAACACAATATTTTTTATAATTGATCTGAATTATATTCTAGCCATATTATCAAATGACTTCGGATGAATCAAGAATCGAATAAAATGGTCAACACATGCTCCAAATAATCTTCTCTTGAACATTATATGCTTATTTCTTTATGTAAGAAACAATATTATGAATAAGTAGGATACAAATTCTATTCTAGTCCATATAAAAAGCTTATACATAGATTATTGTGATTAAATGGCGTCAGATGAATCAAGAATCACATAAAATGCTCAAAGGAAGCTTCAGAAAAGCTACCATTGCTTATTATATGCATACATCTTCATGTTTAATGCAATATTTTGAATAAGTAGGATCTGAATTATATTTTGGGCAACGTCAATAATTTAAATATAAGTTATTGTTATCAATTGACGACAAATGAATCAAGAATCCTGTAAAATGCTCATCTGAAGCTCTAAATATGCTTCATTAGCGCATTATATGCATATTTCATTTTGAAGAATGCAATATTTTTAATAAGTAAGATCCGAATTTTATTCTAGAACATATAAGGAACTTTAAAATAGATTAGTGAAAAGTTCACTTCGAATAAATATAGAGTAACTTAAAATTTTCAATTAATGTTTTCCAATAATCTTTCTTTTCATAATACATGAATATTTCTTTACGTGTAATATAACACAATATTTTGAATAAGTAAGATCTGAATTATATTATAGAACATATAAAGAGCTTAAAAATAGGCTGTTGCAATTAAATGACATCTAATGAATCATGAATCGCTTTAAATGCAGAACTGAAGCTATAAATAAGTTTCAGCTGCACATTATATGCATATTTCCTTATGTTTAATTCAATATTTTAAATAAGTTAGTTCTGAATTATACTACAGAAGATATAAAGTGTTGAAATATAGATTATTGCGATCAATTGGTGTCGAATGAATCAAGAATCCCCTAAAATACTCAAGTGAAACTCCAAATAAGCTTTATTTGCGCATCATGTGTATATTCCTTTATATATAACGCAATATTTTGAATAGGTTTGGAAGAATTACATTCTAGAATATATAAAATACTCAAATATAAATCATGGTGATCAATTGACATTAAATTAATCAAAAAACGTCTAAAATGGTCAATTGAAGCTCTAAATAAGCTTCATTTTGATATTATATGTTTATTTCCTTAATTATAGCACAATATTTTTAATAATTAACAATTGAATTATATTTTAGACCTATTAAGAGCTTAAATATAGATTATTGTCATAACTTGAAGTCGAAGTAATCAAGTATAACTTAAAATACTCAACTGATTAATTAAATAATCTTTACTTGCACATCATATTAAAAAAATTTTATGTATAACACAGTACTTCGAATAAGAAAGAGCTCAAATATAGATTATTGTGATTAAATGAGATCAAATAAATAATTAATCACTTTAAATATAGAACTGAAGCTCCAAATAAGCTTCAATTGCACATTATATGAATATTTCTTTATGTGGAGCGTAATATTTTGAATATAAGTTCTAAATTATATTCTAAACCATATAAGGAGTGTAAATATAGATTATCGCGATCAATTGATGTCGAATGAATCAAGAATCGCCTAAAATGCTCAAGTGAAGCTCCAAATAAGTTTTATTTTCACTCGTGTGTAATTTCTTTATGTATAACGCAACAATTTGAATAATTTAGATCTGAATTATATTCTACATCATATAAAATACTTAAATAGATCATGTTGATCAATTGACGTTAAATTAATCAAGAAAAGTAAAAAATGCTCAATTGAATCTCCAAAGAAGCTTCATTTTCATATTGTATGCTTATGTCTTTAATTATAACACAATAGTTTTAATAATTAACATCTGAATTATATTTTAGACCTAAAAAGAATTTGAATATAGATTATTGTGATCAAATAACGTCGGATGAATCAAGAAACACATAAAATGCTCAACCAATGCTCCATAAATGCTTCATTTGCACATTATATGCATATTTCTTTATGTTTAACGCAATATTTTGAATAAGTAAGATTTGAATATTAATTATTGCGATCATTTAACATCTAATGAATCATGAATCACTTAAAATGCAGAACTTAAACTCCAAATAATCTTCAGTTGCACAATATATGCATATTTCTTTATGCATAACACAATATTTTGAATAATTTTGTTGCGAATTATATTCTAAACCATATCATGTGATTAAATATAGCTTATTGTGATCAATTGACGTCGAATGAATCAAGAATCACATAAAATCTCAAGTGAAAGCTCCAAATAAGCTTTATTTGCACATCATGTGTGTATTTCTTTATGTAGAACGCAATATTTTGAAATAAGCTAGATCTAAATTATATTCAAGACCATATAGATTACGGTGATAAATTGACATTAAATTATTCAAGAAACGTCTAAAATGCTCAACGAAAACTCCAAATAAGCTTCATTTGTATATTATATGCATATTTCTTTAATTATAATGCAATATTTCTAATACTTAACATCTAATAAGCTTTATCTTCACATCGTGTGTATATTTTAAAATAATATATAACTCAATATTTTGAATAAGTTAGAAGGAATTATATTATAGACCCCATATAAAATGCTAAAATATAGATTATGGTGATCAATTGACATTAAATTAATCACGAAATGTTTAACATGCCCAAGTGAAGCTCCAAGTAACCTTCATTTTCATATTATATGCTTATTTCTTTAATTATAACGCAATATTTTTAATAATTAACTACTTAATTGTATTTTAGACCTATAAAGAGGTTGAATATAGATTATTGTGATCAAATAATATCGGTTGAATCAAGATTCACATAAAATGCTCAACTGAAGCTCCAGAAAAACTTCATTTGCACATTATAAGCATATTTATTCATGTTTAATACAATATTTTGAAAAAAAAAAGATCTGAATTATATACTGGGCCATATCAAGAGCGTAAATATAGATTATTGTGATCACTTGACATCTAATGAATCATGAATCTCTTTAAATGTAGATAATGGCGATCAATAGACGTCGAATGAATCAAGAATAGCTTAAAATGCTCAAGTGAAGCTCCAAATAAGCTTAATTTGCATATTATATTCATATTTCTCTATTTATAATGCAATATTTTGAATAAGTTAGATCAGAACTATATTCTAGACCATATAAAATCTAATATATATATTATTATTATCAAATTATGCCAGACGAATACAGAATTGCATAAAATGCTCAACACATGCTCCATATAATCTTATTTTGCATATTATATGCATATTTCTTTATGGAAGACACTAAATTTGAAATAGTAAGAAATTAATTATATTCTAAACCATATAAGGAGCTTATATATAGGTTATTGTTATTAAATAACATCGGCTGAATCAAGAATCACATAAAATGCTCAACTGAAGCTCCAGGAAAACTTCATTTGCACATTATATGCATATTTTTAAACTTATAACGCTATATTTTTAATAATTGAGATCTGATTTACATTCTAGACCATATAAATTGTTTAAATATAGTTTTTTATTATCAAATGACTTCGGGCTAATCAAGAATCACATAAAATATTCAACACATACTCCAAATAAATCTTCTTTTGCAAATTATATGTTTATTTTCTTTATGTAAGACATAATATTTTCAATAAGTATGATATGAATTATATTTTAAACCACAGAAAAAACTTATATATAGATTATCTCGATCAAATTACGTCATATGAATCAAGAATCGCCTAAATGCTTAAGTGAAGCTCCAAATAAGCTTTATTTTCACATTACATGAATATTTCTTTATGAACATAATATTTTGAACAAGTAAGATCTGATTATATTATACAACATATAAAGAGCTCAAATATAGAATATTGTGACTAAATAGCGTCTAATGAAGCATGAATCTCTTTAAATGTAGAGCAAACTATAAATGAGTTTTAGTTGCATATTATATGCATATATCTTTATGTTTAACGTAATATTTTGAATAAGTTAGATTACTTTCAAAATTATTTTCTAAAATATATAAAGTGTATAAATATAGATTACTGTGATCAATTGATGTCGAATGAATCAAGAATCCCCTAAAACGCTCAAGTGAAGCTCCAAATAAGCTTTATTTGCACATATCGTGTATATTTCTTACATATAACGCAATATTTTGAATAAGTTAGAAAGAATTATATTCTAGACTATATAGAATGCTCAAATATAGATTATAGTGATTAATTGACGTTAAATCAATCATGAAATGTTTTAAATGCTCAAGTGAAACTCCAAGTAATCTTCATTTTCAAATTACATGCTTATTTCTGTAATTATAACGCAATATTTTAATAATTAACAACTGAATTATATTTAGACCTACAAAGAGCTTGAATATAAATTATTGTGATCAAATAACGTCGATTGAATAAAGATTCACATAAAATGCTCATTGAAAGCTCCAGAAAAACTTCATTTTCACATTATAAGCATATTTCTTTATGTTTAATGAAATATTTTAAATAAGTAAAATCTGAATTATATTCTGGGCCATATCAAAAGCCTAAATATAGATTCTTGTGATCACTTGACGTTTAATGGATCATGAATATCTTTAAATACAGAACTGAAGCTCCAAATTATGTTCAATTTCACATCACATGCATATCAATTTATGTTTAATGCAATATTTTGAATAAGTTAGTTCCTAATTATATTCTAGACCATATAATGTGCTTAAATGACCATATTATGATCATTTGACCACGAATGAATCAATAATTGGCTAAAATGCTCAAGTGAAGCTCCAAATAAGCTTTATTTGCACATCATGTGTATATTTCTTTTTGTATAACGCAATACTTTGAATAAGTTAGATCTGAATTATATATTCTAGACCATATAAGATGTTGAAATATAGATTAGGTGATCATTGACGTTAAATTAATTAAGAAATCTTAAAACACTCAACTGAAGCTCCAAATAAACTTCATTTGCATGTTATATGCTTATTTCTTTAATTATAGCGCAATATTTTTAATATTTAACATCTGACTTATATTATAGACCAATAAAATGCTTGAATGTAGATTATTGTGACAAATTTACATCGAAGTAATCAAGTATAGCTTAAAATACTCAACTGATGTTTTAAACAAGCTTCATTTGCACATGACATGAATATTTGTTTATGTATAACACAATATTTTGAATAATTAAGATCTGAATTATATTATACGTCATATAAAGAGATTACACAGATTATTGTGATTAAATGATGTCTAATGAATCATGAATCACTATAAATAATGAACTGAAGCTCCAAAATCAGCTTCAGTAGCACATTACATGCCTAATTCTTTATGTGTAACATAATCTTTTGAATAATTAAGTTCTGAATTATATTGTAGACCATTTATAGTGCATAACTATAGATTATTGTCATCATTTGATGTCGAATTAATCAAGAATCGCCTAAAATGCTCAAATGAAACTCCAAATAATCTTTATTTGCACTCATATGCATATATCTTTATGTATAATGCAATTTTTTGAAAGTTAGATCTGAATTATATGTTCAATTGATGTTAAATTATTCAAGAAACGTTTAAAATGATCAAGTGAAGCTTCTATTAAGCTTAATTTGCACATTATATTCATATTTCTTTAATTATAATGTAATAATTTTTAGTAATTAAAATCAGAATTATATTCTAGGACATATAAAGTGCTTACATATTGATTATTATTATCAAATTACTTCGGACGAAACAAAATCGCATAAAATGGTCAACGCATACTCCAAATAATATTCTTTTGCACATTATATGAATATTTCATTATGTAAGACATAATATTTTGAATTAGTAGGATATGTTTTATATTCTATACCATATAAAGAGCTTATATATTGCGACGAAATGACGTCAAATGAATCAAAATCCCATAAAATGCTCAACTGAAGCTTCAAATAAGCTTAATTAGCACATGATATGCATGTTTCATTCTGTATAATGTGATATTTTTAACAAGATATGAATTTTAATCTAGACCATGTAAGGAGGTTTTTTTACAAAAAATGACTTAAATATTGATTACTGTGATACGTTGACGTCGATAAATAAAGTAAAGATTAAAATGCTCGACTGTTGATTTTAAATAAGCTTTATTTTCACATTATATGAATATATTTTTATGTATAACACAATATTTGAATGAGTTAGTTCTAAATTATATTTTAGAACATACAAAGTGTTTAAATATAGATTACTAGGATCAATTGATGTCAAATGAATCAAGAATCGTCTAAAATGCTCAAGTGAAGCTCCATATAAGTTTTATTTGCACATCATATGCATATTTCTTTATGCATTATGCAATATTTTTGATGTGGAACAGATTGCTAATAAATATATGGTCCAGATGGACCACCAGAAGAAAGAAAGAAAGACTTATTAAGCAGTAGCAGTTATTTTATTTTCTAGCAGTTATTTTACTTTCTAGCAGTTATTTTCTAGTAGTTATGTCTTTTCCTTGTAATTGTAGACAGAACCTCTTAATAGGGGATGTATCTTTTCAGTTTGTATCAGATTTTAAGAAAACTCAAAACTTGTGTCTTTACGTGTTTCTTCTCTGTTGAGAGAAAACAGTTATTTCACGCTACTTGCTGCGTCAGGTGGTATCAGAGCGGGTTTTCCTTCCATAATCAATGGCAGGAAAAGGCAATCATGGCTCCGACGGAGATCGGGACATGGAAAACCTCAGGGCCGAGGTTAAGGCTCAAGGGGAGGCAGTTAAAACTCTGGAACAGAGTGTTCAGGGGATACGACAGAGCCTCGTGGATCTTGTCGCACGACTTGAGGCCCTCGCAATAAATCCTAACAGGAATAGGGCTGAAGGAAGAGATCGACCGAGAGGTGACGATGCTCGAGGCGACTTTTTCGGCAGAACTACTGCTGGCAACCCCCGAGACAACTCCAGCCAAGGAGATGACTCGGAGGAGGAAGAAGAAGAGGACTGGTTAGGCCGTTACCATGCCGCTAGGCGTGATAATGGTCGTGGCAGAAATCAAGGTAACCAGTATGAAAGAGATAATTATGATTTTAAGTTAAGGGTTGATATTCCCAGTTTCAATGGGGGGTTGAATATTGAGGATTTTATTGATTGGGTGGCTGAAGTTGATCGTTTCTTTGAGTATATGGAGATCCCTGAAGAAAAAAGGGTGAAGTTGGTGGCATGTAGGTTGAAAGGGGGGGCCTCTGCATGGTGGGAGAGGTTACAAAACAGAAGGTACCGTGAGGGTAAACAACCTGTTCGAACATGGTACAGGATGAAGCAACTTTTGCAGAGGGATTTTCTTCCTCCTGATTATGAGCAGATTTTATTTCAGCAATATCAAAGGTGCAGCCAAGGGCAAAGGTCTGTTCATGAGTATACCGCTGAGTTCATGCGGTTGGCAGAAAGGAATGATTTGCGAGAGAGTGAGGGCCAGCAAGTTGCACGATATTTGGATGGGTTGAAACCACAACTTCGAGACAAGATTGGGGTTCAGGTTATGTATAATCTGAATGAGGCAAAGAACATGGCCATGAAGGCTGAATTGATGTTGCAAGAGAAAAGTAGTAAGTGGAATTCAAATAGGCGTGGTTTTGCTAATGAAGGCTATACCAGAAACACTGGTGTAACACAAGAGTTGCAGAAGGGGACAAAGGAGGATAAAATAGTAGGAAAAAGGCCAATGGACAAAAGCGAAAACCTGAAATCAGCCAACACCACTTCTAAATCCATGGTTGGCAAATGTTACCGGTGTTTACAACCAGGTCATCGATCGAATGAATGCCCTAATAGGAGAGGTATTAACATTGTGGAGCGAGAGATAGAAGATGAGGTTTATTGTGAACCTGATGGGGATGATGAACAAAGTGATTTTGATAAAGGTGATGATGAAGGAGAGCCAAATTTTGTTATTAGAAGATTGATGTTGGCTCCAAAGCAAGATGATGCTACCCAACGTCACCAATTGTTCAGAACCAGATGTACCATCAATGGCCGTGTATTTGAGTTAATCATAGACAGCGGTAGTTGTGAGAATATTATTGGCAGGGATGTGGTGAATTCACTGAAGTTGGCTGTTGAAAAACATCCAAATCCTTACTCAATTGGATGGATTAAAGCTGCAGAGAAGATTAAGGTGATTGAGCGATGTAAGGTACCTTTTTCTATTGGAAAATACAAAGATGAAGTGTACTGTGATGTTGTGGACATGGATGTGTGTCACCTACTATTTGGCAGACCATGGCAATTTGATGTCGATGCCCAGCATGCGGGCAAAGATAATGTGTACAAGTTGGAGAGAGAAGGGGTGAAATTTACTCTACTTCCTTTACGAGTAAATAAACACCCTAATGCAGCCAAAGTTAAGGAGCAATCATACATCACATTTATGAATTCAGAGAAAGAATTGGAGATGGCTGTGAGAGAGTCTAAATTGGTTCATGCATTAATTGTGAAGCAAATATTATCGCTGGATGAGCAAGCCACAGAAATACCAGATGCGGTGAAGCCTCTATTAGAAGAGTTTGTGGAGGTCATTCCTGCTGACCTACCAGATGGGCTTCCTCCAATGAGAGAAATTCAGCACCACATTGACCTTATTCTAGGTGCTAACCTTCCAAACTTACCCCATTACAGAATGAGTCCAAAAGAAAGTGAGATCTTACAAGAGAAGGTGCAGGAATTATTGAATAAAGGATATGTTAGGGACAGCATGAGTCCATGTGCTGTACCTGCATTATTGACACCTAAGAAGGACGGTAGTTGGAGGATGTGTGTTGACAGCCGTGTCACACCCCACAGCGGTGGCATGACAGATTTCGGCCACAGACATGCGCTTTGCACACGCTGCAAGGCCTAAGATTGATTCTTAAGTTATAAACCATGCCTTATAGTACTTAGCCACAAGCCAACTTACAACAATATTGCCAAACTGAGGTTAGGTACTTGTAAACTCAAGTAAGTAAGCCAGAAAAATTTTGCCATAGTTTCCCTTGTTCTTTGACACGTCCAAGAAACACATAACCCATCCCTCAGTTATAAACATTACCCCTCATCAAAACATTCACAAGTAACAGCCACAAACAAGGCATTTTGACAACTTAATATTTACAAGCACACAATTCACAACAAAAGCCAACAGCAGCGAATAAGTACTCAAAACATGGCTTATAAATTTACAAGGCTTACTTCTCCTCACTTGTTGCCCGCAGCCTTCAACCTGGAACCCATGAAAACATGGAGCGGTAAGAAATATGACAATTTCTTAGTGCGGTATTTAGTTCCAGCCACGCACGAACCCAGTGACACATGTTGCTGAACTAAACACCCACACAATTATATATAACATAATCTTTGCAATGCAAGCTCAATTCAATGCAAAACATTTAACAAATAGTTATCATGCAGTGCACAGCCATTTACAATAATGAACGGATCAACTTACTCAATTGATACATGGCTGGTCAGTCTTGGTTAACTACTCATGCAATATGCAAGGCTGGTTACCAATCAGCCAAAGCCAAGCCATAAACCATCCAATCCTTCAAATTGTCCAATTGCTGAGAACATTTACCCCCTCACAGCCCATTCAAGGAACTGTTTTGAGTCCCGGAACATAAGCGCTTATCTCACGGCCCTTGGAAAGACGGTCGCGACTCCGCTTTCCAAAGATGCAAATGTTATTCATCACACAATTAGCACAGTCATAATACAATTCAGTTCAGCCAACAACAAGGAAAAACCAGTCAATATGCAAGTCACTTGCCATAGCAACCATCCTGTACAAGTCATGTACTATCATATATAACAATTCATATATGCAACTATATGTCAGTCATGCACAATGATCAAGCAACATGCATAAATGTTTATAAGCTTAGTATAACAACAGGAGTTTAGGGTCCAGGTGGAATCCGCACCTTTCCTTTACCGTTTACCAACCAAAACTTCACTGCTGCGACGCTTCCCCGTCACCGCTCACGTCACCTGCTTGCTCTTGCTCAAAGTCTGGTTCAGGCAACCAAGAACTAAGGTCACAAACAAGCATACAACCGATCCATACTAACTCAGTTCAGTGGCCAAGCACTAGTCCATGACTGGTTTGTGGTGCAAGCACCGTTTCACAATCCAACCCTATCCAACACCAGACTTAGAGTGCAAACATGCACGTGGTCAGTTTAGGTACATCACCAGACTATGCCATGCACCCAAAAACATCATCCCATGGTCTGGTCAAGCCATGAATACCAACTATCATACATAACTCATGCACCGCCATGTACAATGCTCAGCCTGGTTTAGGTTGTACGGGGCCAAAACCATGCACTATACCTTGTTTTCAGCCTTCCCAACTATCTAGCAATGCTTCCAGCACTCAAAATCACTGTCTAAAGCCTACAAACTGACCTACAATGGCCTGTTCTGTTGGAAAACAGAGTATGTACGAATTTGACCAGGAGAAGGGCATATTTGTCCATGCAAATTGGGGCTAACACAGAGGTTAAGAGGTGGGGACTAGGTGTCAGCTAACCCACTCTTCCCAGCTTACCAAGCAGCTAGGTGTCACCCCACAGCTTGGGCTGGTCAAAAGCCAAGTTGGACTGTCCAACTGGACAGCTCCACTTACTGGACTGGTCCAATGGTATATGCAAGGGACGACTCCAGTACATGCTGCTATACAGTGCTAAGTACATGATCCATGACTGGGCAGCTAGACTAACCATCGCTCATGCAAGGAAACCATAACTGTCATACCATGCAGCACACTTTGGTCATCAAATTGGTCATTTTTCGGGTCACAGCTACAATTCAATTACACCGCCAAAAACCCAATTTCTGGTTATCATTGGTCATGCAACAATGACTTATAGACTGATCATGGGACAAAAACCAACACAATGGGACTAGGGCCAATAATGACCATGATTCACATGGCCAAAAGCTATGTCTGGACAGGGACGTACAACCAACCGATCGGGTCTATGGCCAGCCAAGGTCTCAAATATCACCACCCCCTAATAGGGGAGATGCACTTTTTGCCACCACCTAGTACAAAAGTTGCCACCCCTGGTTTTTCCCCCGCCCCCAAAGGCTGGTTGGGATGGTAAGACATGACTAGGACCGACCCGAAACTGCCATCTCTCACATTCCTCCCCACTTAAAAACTCGTTCAGTCCTCTGAACGAAACTTGTACCTGAACCCACGAACAACTCAGGGTAACGCTCTCTAATCGTGCTCTCAAGTTCCCACGTCGCTTCTTTTTCTGAGTGATGCCCCCACTGCACAAGCACAAGCCTAACAACCTTGGTTCTCAACCGCTGTTCCCTTACATCCAGAATTCTCATGGGTGCTTCTTCGTAGCTTAAATTGTCCCCAAGGAGCAGCTGAGAGTAATCCAATTTGTGTAAAGGATCGCCTACATACCGTCTCAGCTGTGATACATGAAAAATTGGATGGATATGGTTCAGATCATCTGGCAACTTCAATTTGTAAGCTACCTCTCCAATTCTGTCCAACACAAGAAAAGGGCCAACGTACCGTGGACTTAACTTTCCAGTCACACCAAACCTGTGCACTCTACGCATAGGGGAAACTTTTAGCCACACTTCCTCACCTACCTTATACTCAACTGATCGCCTATGCACATCAGCATACCGCTTCTGTCGGTCTTGCGCTGCTTTTAGCTTAGCCAACACAGTTGTTGTCTTTTCTGTGCTTTCAGCCACTAGCTCCGGTCCAGTGGGCACAAAATTGCCCCTGGGTTGCCACCATAACGGTGTACGACATGGTTCTCCATACAAGGCCTCATATGGTGGCATGCCTATGCTGGAATGGTAGCTATTGTTATAAGCCAACTCAGCCAAATGTAAGTGATCAGCCCATGAACCACCAAAACTCAATGCACATGCTCTCAACATGTCCTCTAGGGTTTGGATAGTCCTTTCTGACTGCCCATCAGTTTGTGGATGATGTGCTGAACTGAACTTCAGTTTTGTACCCATCGCCTCTTGAAAACTCTTCCAAAAATGTGAGATAAATCGGCCATCTCTATCTGAAATAATCTCCTGTGGGCAACCATGATATTTGTTGAAATTTTTAAGAAACAATTCAGCCAACTCTTTGCTTCCAATATCAGCCCGTATAGGAATAAAGCGGGCTACCTTGGTCAGCCGATCAACTATAACCCATACCGCATCAATTTTTCCCTTTGTCCTTGGAAATCCAGATACAAAATCCATTGTAATCGATTCAAACTTACTTTTGGGTCTCTTTAATGGTTGCAACAGCCCTGCACTTCTCTTACGGTCAGCCTTAACTTGTTGGCAAATTACACACTTCTCCACAAACCGAGTTACTTCCTTCTTCATACCTGGCCACCAAAAATATTTCTTTATGTCCTGATACATCTTCACTTCACCAGGATGCAAAGCATAACCCGATTCATGCCCCTCAGATAATATCAACTCCTTAATTTTTGCATCATTGGGCACACAAATACGGTTCTTAAACCGTAACACACCGCTTCCATCAACCCGAAATGGGCTATTTTCTTCAGCTATTGCTCTCTCTTTGAACTTCTTACAATTATCATCTACTGCTTGCGCCGCTTGCATTTTCTCATGTAAATCAGGTTCCATTACCATGGCAGCCAACATCACCGTCATTAGCAAAGGGGATGCAGCGCTTATTGTTTGGACCCGAGCCAATGTAAGTTGGCCGAGCTCCTGTGACACTCCTACCCATAAATCCATGCGCCTCATCTCTTCCAGTAACTTAGGTTCTTTTGTGACCAAAGTCACTGCATTCATTCTACTCTTCCTACTCAATGCATCAGCCACCAAGTTTGCCTTACCAGCATGATATAATATCTCTAGATCATAATCCTTCATGAGCTCTAGCCATCTTCTTTGCCTCAGGTTCAATTCTTTTTGAGTGAAAATATATTTTAAACTCTGATGATCAGTATAAATCTTACACTTAGCCCCATACAAGTAATGCCTCCAAGTTTTGAGTGCAAAGATTACCGCCGCCAATTCCAAGTCATGGGTTGGGTAGTTCTGCTCATGTGGCCTCAACTGCCTTGATCCATATGCTATGACATGTTTTTCTTGCATCAACACACACCCCAAACCCAATTTAGATGCATCAGTGTACACAATATAATCTTGGCCTGAAATGGGCATCGCAAGAACCGGCGCTGTCACAAGCCGATTCTTTAACTCTTGAAAACTTTTGTCTTGCCTTTCGTCCCACACAAACTTCACATCCTTATGCAACAATTCTGTCAATGGCTTGGCAATTTGAGAAAAACCCGCCACAAATCGCCTATAATAACCCGCCAAACCCAAGAAACTTCTTACCTCCCTTACAGATTTTGGTTGGCTCCATTCAGTCACCGCTTGTACTTTAGAGGGATCCACAGCTACTCCCTCACCAGAAATTATATGGCCTAGAAATGCCACTTTCTCCAGCCAAAATTCACACTTAGAAAATTTTCCATATAGCTTACGATCTCTCAACCGACTCAACACAGTTCTAAGATGTTTAGCATGCTCTTCAACTGATCGGGAATAGATCAATATATCATCAATAAAGACCACAACAAAAGCATCCAAATATTCCCGAAACACCCTATTCATCAAGTCCATGAATGCAGCTGGTGCATTTGTTAAGCCAAACGGCATAACCAGAAATTCATAGTGTCCATACCTTGTACGGAACGCTGTTTTCTCTACATCACTGGGGCGTATCTTAAGTTGATGATACCCCGTTCTCAAGTCAATCTTAGAGTACACCGAGGACCCTTGTAATTGATCAAAAAGATCATCAATACGCGGCAAAGGATAGCGGTTTTTCACCGTCACCTTGTTTAACTCACGATAATCAATACACAGTCGCAAAGAGCCATCTTTCTTTCTTACAAAGAGCACAGGTGCACCCCATGGCGATGTACTGGGTCTAATAAAACCCTTGGCTAGCAACTCTTCCAACTGTGCCTTCAACTCTTTCATCTCGGCTGGTGCCATCCGATATGGAGCCTTAGATATTGGAGTGGTACCTGGCAGCAACTCAATGCCGAATTCCACTTCTCTATCAGGTGGTACTCCCGCTATCTCATCAGGAAATACATCTTTAAACTCCTTTACCACAGGAATTGTATCAATGTCAGCTTTCTCTCCCACCGCTTCACCAATTACTACAGCCAAATATGCATCGCACCCGGCCGAAACCAAGTTACAAGCTTCCACTGCTGAAATGATTATTGTTGTATCACCCACAGCCTTGCATCTATACACACATGGAGACGGACTGCCCGCTTGAAAACGGACTAGTCGCTTTGCACAATCTATCACTGCATTATGCCGAGTCAGCCAGTCAATACCAAGCAATGCATCATACCCGGCAATATCTAGAACTAGCATGTCTACTTCCAACTCCCTTTCATTTATCAACACCTTTAATCCTTTACAATATTGCAACACATCCCTGAAGTGACCAAGTGGAGTTTGAACATTAAGAGCCCTCTCTTGCGACTTAGTCGACCAGCCGCAACTCTCGACGAAATCTCTCGCCGCAACCGAATGACTACACCCCGTATCGAACAGCACATAAGCCCTCTGACCCGAGATAAACAAATTACCTGTCATAAGTTCAGTGGGTGCAGTTGAACTTGGGTCTGTTTCTTGCGCTGCCTCATCTTCTTCAACCATTTCCACTGCATGAACAGCCACACGACCACTCGCCCTACCTCCACGCCATGCTGGATTACCACGGCCTCTACCCGCCGCTGCAAAGGCGGGACTTCCTCTAGATATTCCTTGCTGCAATTTCGGACATTCATTTTTCCAGTGCCCAGTTTCTCCACAATTAAAACAAGTGCTTCTAGCAATCCGACATTGCGATTCTGGGTGTGGGCTATTACATGTACGGCACCATGCCCTTTGAGTACCCCCGCCAGTTTTAACTTGTACAGGTGCAGATGATTGAGGTCCCTTGGCAATTGCAACCGGCTTGTTATAAGGAACCGGTTTTACAAACTTTGGCTTCACATTTCTGGCTTGTCCTTGCCCCCAAGTACTCTTTCTTTTTCCTTGTCCTTCCATTTTCTCAGCACGGTCCATTAGTTCTTGCACTTCAATCTCACCAACAGCGTCTAGCGATGTTGCAATGTTTGGATCTAACCCATTTAAGTACTGCCTGCGATACAGATACTCACTACCGGTCACATCCGGTGCATAACGAGACAACTCAACAAACATATCATTATACTGCCCAACAGTGATCCCTTCTTGAGTAAGAGTTAGAAATTGTTGCCTCAACTTTTCCTTTTGGGCAGCACTCAAATACCTTCTTGTAAACACTTGCTCAAACCATTCCCACGGTATTCTCAATTGCTCACCAGTAAAGCTTCGCCTTGCAGTTTTCCACCAAAATCTGGCCGAATTCTCCAAGTATTGCGTGGCCAGTTCAACCTTATTTGCTTCAGGCGCCCGACATAGGTGAAACTTGTGATTGATACTCTCTAGCCATTCTTCAGCCGCCTGATAGCCACCTGTACCATCAAATTTTGGCGGTCCCAAGCGACCAAATGCATCCAACACCCGCCTGAACTCTTCAGCTTCATTCAGTGGTGCAACTGGGCCAGTCGGGACATGCCCTAGCTCATGAGTCAAGTACCTTCCTTGCTCATATGCTGAAAGTAACCTTGCATCCATAGCAGCTTGCCTCCGCACTGTTTCAGCAGGTATACGTTCATCCGGATTAGGCTCCAAGCCTTCATCCTCGGCACGGTTTATGGGCTCCCGTTCACGTGCCCTGGATCCTTGTCCAACTCCTCGATCCATTGCAACCTGCCAACAACTCAAAACCCGTAAACAAAAGCAGCCTTGTAAAACGAAAGAAACCCAACAAACAACCACGGCCCTTAGACCTACCCCACTCAGACATCCTACCAAAGTCTGGTTGGGTCATACCATGCTCTGATACCACTTTAAAACCTGTCACACCCCACAGCGGTGGCATGACAGATTTCGGCCACAGACATGCGCTTTGCACACGCTGCAAGGCCTAAGATTGATTCTTAAGTTATAAACCATGCCTTATAGTACTTAGCCACAAGCCAACTTACAACAATATTGCCAAACTGAGGTTAGGTACTTGTAAACTCAAGTAAGTAAGCCAGAAAAATTTTGCCATAGTTTCCCTTGTTCTTTGACACGTCCAAGAAACACATAACCCATCCCTCAGTTATAAACATTACCCCTCATCAAAACATTCACAAGTAACAGCCACAAACAAGGCATTTTGACAACTTAATATTTACAAGCACACAATTCACAACAAAAGCCAACAGCAGCGAATAAGTACTCAAAACATGGCTTATAAATTTACAAGGCTTACTTCTCCTCACTTGTTGCCCGCAGCCTTCAACCTGGAACCCATGAAAACATGGAGCGGTAAGAAATATGACAATTTCTTAGTGCGGTATTTAGTTCCAGCCACGCACGAACCCAGTGACACATGTTGCTGAACTAAACACCCACACAATTATATATAACATAATCTTTGCAATGCAAGCTCAATTCAATGCAAAACATTTAACAAATAGTTATCATGCAGTGCACAGCCATTTACAATAATGAACGGATCAACTTACTCAATTGATACATGGCTGGTCAGTCTTGGTTAACTACTCATGCAATATGCAAGGCTGGTTACCAATCAGCCAAAGCCAAGCCATAAACCATCCAATCCTTCAAATTGTCCAATTGCTGAGAACATTTACCCCCTCACAGCCCATTCAAGGAACTGTTTTGAGTCCCGGAACATAAGCGCTTATCTCACGGCCCTTGGAAAGACGGTCGCGACTCCGCTTTCCAAAGATGCAAATGTTATTCATCACACAATTAGCACAGTCATAATACAATTCAGTTCAGCCAACAACAAGGAAAAACCAGTCAATATGCAAGTCACTTGCCATAGCAACCATCCTGTACAAGTCATGTACTATCATATATAACAATTCATATATGCAACTATATGTCAGTCATGCACAATGATCAAGCAACATGCATAAATGTTTATAAGCTTAGTATAACAACAGGAGTTTAGGGTCCAGGTGGAATCCGCACCTTTCCTTTACCGTTTACCAACCAAAACTTCACTGCTGCGACGCTTCCCCGTCACCGCTCACGTCACCTGCTTGCTCTTGCTCAAAGTCTGGTTCAGGCAACCAAGAACTAAGGTCACAAACAAGCATACAACCGATCCATACTAACTCAGTTCAGTGGCCAAGCACTAGTCCATGACTGGTTTGTGGTGCAAGCACCGTTTCACAATCCAACCCTATCCAACACCAAACTTAGAGTGCAAACATGCACGTGGTCAGTTTAGGTACATCACCAGACTATGCCATGCACCCAAAAACATCATCCCATGGTCTGGTCAAGCCATGAATACCAACTATCATACATAACTCATGCACCGCCATGTACAATGCTCAGCCTGGTTTAGGTTGTACGGGGCCAAAACCATGCACTATACCTTGTTTTCAGCCTTCCCAACTATCTAGCAATGCTTCCAGCACTCAAAATCACTGTCTAAAGCCTACAAACTGACCTACAATGGCCTGTTCTGTTGGAAAACAGAGTATGTACGAATTTGACCAGGAGAAGGGCATATTTGTCCATGCAAATTGGGGCTAACACAGAGGTTAAGAGGTGGGGACTAGGTGTCAGCTAACCCACTCTTCCCAGCTTACCAAGCAGCTAGGTGTCACCCCACAGCTTGGGCTGGTCAAAAGCCAAGTTGGACTGTCCAACTGGACAGCTCCACTTACTGGACTGGTCCAATGGTATATGCAAGGGACGACTCCAGTACATGCTGCTATACAGTGCTAAGTACATGATCCATGACTGGGCAGCTAGACTAACCATCGCTCATGCAAGGAAACCATAACTGTCATACCATGCAGCACACTTTGGTCATCAAATTGGTCATTTTTCGGGTCACAGCTACAATTCAATTACACCGCCAAAAACCCAATTTCTGGTTATCATTGGTCATGCAACAATGACTTATAGACTGATCATGGGACAAAAACCAACACAATGGGACTAGGGCCAATAATGACCATGATTCACATGGCCAAAAGCTATGTCTGGACAGGGACGTACAACCAACCGATCGGGTCTATGGCCAGCCAAGGTCTCAAATATCACCACCCCCTAATAGGGGAGATGCACTTTTTGCCACCACCTAGTACAAAAGTTGCCACCCCTGGTTTTTCCCCCGCCCCCAAAGGCTGGTTGGGATGGTAAGACATGACTAGGACCGACCCGAAACTGCCATCTCTCACAAGCCGTGCAATCAACAAGATCACCATTGGTTACAAGTTTCCCATCCCAAGACTTGATGATATGCTGGATCAATTAAGCGGGTCGATGGTGTTCTCAAAGATTGATTTGAGAAGTGGTTACCATCAAATCCGAATCAGACCTGGAGACGAATGGAAAACAGCTTTCAAGACAAAGGAAGGATTGTATGAGTGGTTGGTTATGCCGTTTGGGCTGTCAAATGCTCCAAGCACTTTCATGAGGGTAATGAATCAGGTATTGAAACCTTTCATTGGGAAGTTTGTGGTGGTTTACTTTGATGACATTTTAATCTATAGTAAATCAAATGAAGAACACCTTAAACACTTGAGAGAAGTTTTGGTGGTTTTGCAAGAGAACAAGCTTTATGCCAATTTAAAGAAGTGCAGTTTTATGGCTAAAAGATTGTTGTTCCTTGGCTTTGTTGTTGGATCAGAAGGTATCCAAGTAGATGAGGAGAAAGTAAAAGCCATAAGAGAGTGGCCAATACCAAAAACAGTGACTGAGTTGAGGAGCTTTTTAGGGCTGGCAAGTTTCTATAGGCGTTTCATTAAAAATTTCAGCACTATAGCAGCCCCAATGACAGAATGTTTGAAAAAAGGGAAGTTCCTATGGAGTGAAGAAGTTGAGTCGAGTTTTGCTGTGTTGAAAGAGAAGTTGTGTTCAGCTCCAGTCCTAGCCTTACCTGATTTTGATAAATTATTTGAGGTAGATTGTGATGCAAGTGGAGTTGGAGTAGGAGCAGTTTTATCTCAAGAAAAACGACCAGTAGCCTTTTTCAGTGAGAAACTAGCAAATTCTAGAAGGAATTGGTCCACTTATGACAAAGAGTTCTACTCGGTGGTGCGAGCTTTGAAGACATGGGAACACTATCTGATTGGGCGTGAGTTTGTTTTATATTCAGATTGTGATGCACTAAAACATCTGAATAATCAAACCCGAATCAGCAAGGACATGCATGCAAGGTGGGTGCAATTCCTACAGAAGTTCCCATTCAAGTTAAAGCACAAGGCTGGAGTGCAAAACAAAGTGGCAGATGCTTTGAGTCGCAGGGCCAATTTGCTTGTCACTTTGAGTCATGAGGTAGTAGGTTTTGAGCAGTTGAAGGATTTGTACAGAACTGATGAAGACTTCAAAGAAATTTGGAGGAAATGTGATACAAACCAGCCATGTGATGATTTTCACATTCATGATGGATATTTAATGAAGGGCAATCAGTTGTGCATCCCTTGTTCCTCATTAAGGGAGAAACTGATTCGAGACTTGCATGGTGGTGGATTGGCAGGTCATTTGGGCAGAGATAAGACAATCGTTGCTGTTCAAGAGAGGTTTCATTGGCCTCACTTGAGGAGGGATGTGAGTAGAATTGTGCAGCGATGTTATGTGTGCCAAACATCAAAGGGGCAATCACAAAATACTGGACTATACATGCCACTCCCAGTCCCTAACAACATTTGGGAGGATCTGTCCATGGACTTTGTGCTAGGATTGCCACGCACTCAGCGAGGTATGGATTCTGTTTTTGTGGTTGTTGACAGGTTCTCCAAGATGGCACATTTCATTCCATGCCGAAAGGTGGCTGATGCACAAGGTATTGCCAAGCTGTTTTTCAAGGAAGTGGTACGCCTGCATGGTGTACCTAAGTCAATTACCTCTGACCGAGACAGCAAATTTCTCAGCCATTTTTGGAGGACCCTGTGGCAGATGTTTGACTCTTTCCTTAATTACAGCACCACTGCTCATCCACAAACTGATGGGCAAACAGAGGTCACCAACAGAACCTTGGGCAACCTGATTCGCAGTATTTGTGGAGACAAACCGAAGCAATGGGATGTGGCACTAGCACAAGCCGAGTTTGCATACAATGCAGCGATACATAGGACCACGGGCAAGTCACCATTCTCAATTGTGTACACTAAGGCACCAGATCATGCTGTTGACTTAGTGAAGTTGCCACGAGCTCCTTATGCCAGTGTTGCTGCAAGACATATGGCTGAACAATGGCGCACAGTGACAGCTGAGGTAAAGAGAAAAATTGAGGAATCTAATGCTAAGTACAAAGCAGAAGCTGATAAGCATCGGAGGGAGAAACTATTTGCTGTTGGGGATCAAGTGATGGTGTTTTTGAGGAAGGAAAGGTTTCCAGTGGGAAAATACAGCAAATTGCAACCTAAGAAGTATGGACCTTATCGGATTGAGAAGAAGATTAATAATAATGCTTATGTGGTGGAGCTACCAGCTGAAATGGGTATATCTAAAACATTTAATGTGGCAGATATTTACCCATTCTTTCCAGATGATGAGCCATTGTACCCAGAAAACTCGAGGTCGAGTTTTTCTGTGGTGGGAGAGACTGATGTGGAACAGATTGCTAATAAATATATGGTCCAGATGGACCACCAGAAGAAAGAAAGAAAGACTTATTAAGCAGTAGCAGTTATTTTATTTTCTAGCAGTTATTTTACTTTCTAGCAGTTATTTTCTAGTAGTTATGTCTTTTCCTTGTAATTGTAGACAGAACCTCTTAATAGGGGATGTATCTTTTCAGTTTGTATCAGATTTTAAGAAAACTCAAAACTTGTGTCTTTACGTGTTTCTTCTCTGTTGAGAGAAAACAGTTATTTCACGCTACTTGCTGCGTCAATTTTGAATAAGTAAAATCTTAATTACATTATAGACCATATAAAGTGCTTTAATATAGATTATTGTGATCAATTAACTTCGAAGGAATCAAAAATCACTTAAAATGCTCAAGTGAGGCTCCAAATAAGCTTAATTTGCATATTTCTCTATTTATAATGCAATATTTTGTATAAGTTAGATCAGAATTATATTCTAAACTATATAAAATCTTATATATAGATTAGTATTATCAAAAGATGTCTGGTGAATCAAGAATCACATAAAATGCTCAACTGAAGCTCTAGAAAAGTTTCTTTTGCACATTATATTCCTATTTTTTCTTGTTTATTGCAATATTTTGAATAAGTAGGATCTGAATTATTTTGTGGGTCATATGAAGAGCATAAATATAGATTATTGTGATCAGTTGACGTCTAATGAATCATGAATCGCTTTAATGCAGAACTGAAAGTCCAAATAATCTTCACTTGCGTGTTATATGAATATTTCTTTATGTGAAATGCAATATTTTGAATAAGTTTCTGAAGTATATTCTAGACCATATAATGTGCTTAAATATAGATTATTTTGATCAATTGACGTCGAATGAATTAAGTATCACCTAAAATGTTAAAATGAAGCTCCAATAAACTTTATTTGCATATCATGTGTATATTTCTTAATGTATAATGCAATATTTTTTGCATAAGTTAGATCAGAATTATATTCTAGACCATATAAAATGCTTAAATATAGATTACAACGATCAATTGACGTTAAATAAATCAAGAATCGCCTAAATGCTAAACTGAAGCTCCAAATAGCCTTCATTTGCATATTATATGCTTATTTCTTTAATCATAACGCAATATTTTAATAATTAATATCTGACTTATTTATAAACTTACAAGGTGCTTGAATATAGATTATTATGATAAATTAACGTCGAAATAATCAAGTATATCTTAAAATACTCAACTGATGTTTTAAATAATCTTTCTATCCACATTATATAATTATTATGTATAATACAATAATTTGAATAAGTAAGATCTGAATTATAACATATAAAGAGCTCAAATATTAGCTATTATGATTATATGCATATTTCTTTGATTATAACACAATATTTTTAATAATTAAAATCTGAATTATAATTTAGACCATATAAAGTGCTGAAATATAGATTATTAATATCAAATGACTTCGGCGAGTGAAGAATCGCTTAAAATCCCCAACACATGCTCTAAATAATCTTCCTTTGCACATTATATGCATATTTCTTCATGTAAGGCACAATATATTCAATCAGTAGTATATGAATTATTCTAGCCAGACAAAAAAGGTTATATATAGATTATTATGATGAAATGACGTCGGATGAATCAAGAAATCAAATAAAATTCTCAACTGAAGCTCCAAAAAAACTTCATTTGTACATTATATGCATATTTCTTCATGTTTAAGTTAGGATCTTAATTATATTTGGGGCCACATCTAGAGCTTAAATATAGATTATAATGATCAATTGACATCAAATGAATCAAGAATCCTTTAAAATGCTCAATTGAAGCTCAAAATAAGCTTCATTAGCACATTATATGCATATTTTATTATGTATAAATACAACATTTTTAATACATAACATTCGAATTTCATTGTAGACCATATAAGGAGTTTAGATATAGATTATTGTAATAAATTTACACGAATGAATAAAGTATAACTTAAAATAATCAGCTGATGTTTTAAAGAAGCTTTATTTTCATATTTCATGAATACTTCTTTATTTATAACACTAATTTTGAATAAGTAAGATCTGAATTATATTATAGACCATATAAAGAGCTAAAATATAGATTATTGTGATTAAATAATGTCTAATGAATCATAAACCGCTTTGAATGCGGAACTGAAGTTGCAAATAAGTTTCAGTTGAACATTATATGCATACATCTTTATGTTTAACGCAATATTTTGAATAAGTTAGTTCTGAATTATTTTCTAGAACATATAAAGTGTATAAATATAGATTACTGTAATCAATTGATGTCGAATGAAACAAGAATCCCCTAAAATGCTCAAGTGAAGCTCCTCCAAATAAGCTTTATTTGCACATATCGTGTATATTTCTTATATATAACGCAATATTTTGAATAAGTTAGAAAGAATTATATTCTAGACCATATAGAATGCTCAAATATAGATTATGGTGATCAATTGACGTTAAATTAATCAAGAAACACTTAAAAGTGCTCAACTGAAGCTCCAAATAATCATTTTTTTCTCATACCAGTTTATTTGGAATCCACTTATGTAATCGAGTTGATCCACTAATATATTAAGCAGCGGTGTAGTATTAGATCCCAAGGAAAATAGTCAAAAACCACGATTTTTATCAGAAAAAAAATATATCCTTTATATAAAGAGTTTTAATATTAATTATTGGATAAATAGGATCTCAATTATATTCTAGGCCATATTTAGATCTTAATATAAATTATTGTGATAAATTTACGTCAAATGAATCAAGAATCATTTAAAATGATCAACTGAAGTTCCAAATAAACTTCATTTGCACAATTTAATAAGAATTGAATTTCATTAATGATCATATAAAGAGGTTAAATTGAGATTACTAGAAAATTATTTACTATAATGTCAAATTCTTCACTAACAAAGTACAAAAGAAATATTAAAATTTAAGTGTAAGGAACGACATATATACAAATAATATTATTTTCAACCAAAACATTACCACGTATCATCCCTGGTTTCAATTGACATTAAAAGATATATATATGTTCATGTTTCAAATATAGTAAGAAAATCTAAAATCATACATCCCTTCAGTTTTCATATGTTTCTAAATGACAAGAAAATCTAAAATCACATAACATAATATGATGACAATAATAATCTTAAGAATTTAAATGTTAATAAACTATGTGTTTAAAATGATCTACAATTTCGAATTTGAACTTGTCAATTAATATTTTTGCTCTTATATCACACTCACACATGCACTCAACATATAAAATTATTAAATTTCTCATTTTGATTTATTCTTATTATTATTATTATTTTACGAAACAGGTCTCCGTCTTGAGTATGATGATTGTCCATTACAATAGTAGAGCAAAAACGATTCAAGAATTTTGTCATGTTGTATTATTATTTTTTTTTTTTTGAGATGATATATTTTATGTGATTTTTTTTTTATTAAGAAACAGATTTATTTTCATAGAATTAGTTTTTGAGTTGTTCACATGTCTACTTTATTGATTCTATTTGTTTAAATCGGTGAATACTACTGTCAAATAATATTTTCACATATTAAAGTCCGCACACATATTGGATGGGCACTGTTGCTACTTGCTAGTTTATTTATAAGATCTTAAATTTGTATACGAAATAACTAAAATACGCTCAAATACTTAATATATGTGCGAGAAAATCTGCTTTAAACAAATTAATAGAATTTGGCATGAAAGACGAAAAACTGGTATGGGAAAAAAGTCGATAGAATTATAAAAAGACAACAAAATATGCAATTGGCATGTTATGAGCGATTTTTCTATTTCAGGCAATTTAAGGAGGGGAAAACTTGCTAGCGGCAGATATTTCGTCTTCTATACGAGTTTTGAGTGGACATTACATATTCGGTTAAAGCATTAGTTCTATACGAGTTTTGAGTTTGTGTAATATTCACATGTTTTGGCCTGTTGCATGTGTTGCTAACATATTGAATGATGAGCTGTCGCAAAATTAATTATGATCAGAAAATTGATATTGTTGTAGGAAAAATCGAGAGACTCAATGACTCGAACCAACTAATTTCTATCACATAAATTAGGCAAAGCTCAGGGAGACTCGATGATAAGGCATTATTGGCGGTCAAATAGGCTTAAAGAAAAAAAAAATTCAGGAAGTATGTTACATTAATACTATCTCAACATCACCAAATTATATTAATCAAACCAAACGAAATGCAATTAGGATGCTACACCCCACTTCCATTTTTTCTGTCATTTTCCTTCCATATTTTATTATTGTTTTAAGATAATTAGGATGCTACACCCCACTAACATATTGAATGTTTTTTCTGTCATTTTCCTTCTCAATTTATTTTTAAATTAAATGTTTATAAAAGCTCTCTACACATTAGACGGATTTCAAACTTATGATCTTTGCAACTAGACCAAGAGTTGATTCTCTGTAATAATTCAGAACGATGTATGTTTCATATTTTATTTATCCGGGACTTTGAAAGGCAATGCAGCGAAATCGTGGCTATGCATCTTTACTACAAGATACATGACAAAACCGTTTAATGATTCTTATCCCTACTACTACTTATAAAAGCGCCAATAAAAAGGTTGGAACAATTTCACGAGAGGGATGACAACAATTGTTATATCAATTATAGAACATTGATTTGTATGATCTAATCTTATGTGTAGTCTAATGTTGATTTCAAATCCTTCGACAAAAAATTGTTAGGTGGCATTAAAAATTTATTTTTCAAAAAGATATCCATATTTAACCAAATATTTATATAGTATAACATTATTTTGTTTCTCTATTTGCCCACATATTGAGGAAATTTTTAGCTAGTACAGATCAAGTGGCTATATTATCCGAATAACATTTTTTTAGAAACAAATGTCCTCTTGATTTTTAACAAATTAGTAAAATAAAATTAAATGAGTGACAGTTAACTGCCATAACATCAGAAGACGTCCCTCACAACATAGAAATTAAGAAAAATACAAAAAAAAAAGTTGATAAACAAGGTACAAAAATAATGATTAAATAAATATAATCAATGTCGAGAACTTTCTCAACTACTGTCCGTTTGCTTTGCCTCTCAGTAAGTAAATTGGAAACAATTGGAACCCAATTTTACTCTCCTATCTTTCTAAACCTACATAAATTACATTCATCTACATCTCCAGATTCCAGAGATAACCTCCCCGCCTATAAGATGATGATTGTATTGCACTCGGCAAGAGACCAGATCAGAGTGTACTTTTAGCGACTTGGTCAATCTCTTCTCCACTCGAGGAAATCCAGAATCACAACCAGCACACTTCTTCTGCTTGCACTTCTGCTTGCACCAAAAGGAAGGTCATCATCACATGTAAGTTGCTATCATGTAAGTGTCGTGCCTTGAATTGATGCACCTGAATCAAATGGTCTTGGTGTTGTTTGTTGTGGCTCGTTTAGAAGACCTAGCATCTTCAGTGTTTGACTGTATGGACAGAGAGAGTGTGTCAAAGCAAGAGAGAAATTAGTTTTCCAGGTGTCCAACATATTTATCATTTTTTTTTACAGAAACTAAGAACTCTAGCAAGTAGCAACCCTTCAATTATTTTGTAATTACAAACTTCAAAAAAGAAAAAGATCACAAAGCCGTTGAAACTGAACATTTGAGGATAGAGTAAGCACAAGTTACCTAGGTAATGTGGCATGAATGTTTTTATTGATAACATAAGCAGCAAGTGGGGCCCGTAGATTTGCATGCTTCGTCAATACATTCTCAAGTTGTGTGAAAGGCAACTGCAAGTTCCACATTTTCAAAATTATTAATGGAAAAAACCATATGCTTTCAGCTCATCCTAAATTTACCCAAATCCAGCACAATAAAAATAACAAATGTAAAGATGATAATCACACCAGGTCAGTTTTTGTTCATACTGGTGCATTGCCAATAAGATTGTTTTGATCAATATGGTTCTTAGAAAACAAGGTCATTGACCCAAAAAAAGGTGGATTTTATACAGAATCCAACCCTTAGCATGAGAGAGAGAGAGACGTACCTCCAACAGTACCGGAAAAGAGTGAGGCTGTGTCTGGTACACACACTTCAGAAATCCAGCATACAGTTTGGGCATTTTCCAAATCTGGCACATTTTTATAGAATAACAAGTTATAAGTTCTCTTACATCAAATATTGCAACATAAGAGAGAAGAAAAAGCAATCAAACAGTTAAAATTTATGCAATGTATCTAATAGGCTTGTGATAAATTGGACATGAATAAAATTACTACCATTTTGCACTGGAGGCAAAAATAAAGTACCAAATGAGTTCTTGAACAAACAGTTAACATGTTCCCATACCCCCCAAACATGCACACGCACACACAGAGTGAGAGGGGGGGAGAGAGAGATAGAGAGAGAGAACCTGCTTGCTAACAAGCTTCGAAAGTAAGCTCATGACAAAATCAACCTGAAAATGGAAATTAAAGGGAAATATCAATTATAGTCTGATCATCACAGAGCTAGTTAGGTTTCAAAAAAAAATTCTAAATAGATAGATATCTTTGAATAACAAGCTTCAAATGTATCAAACCAAAGTACCAGAGAAGGAAAAGCATCAATTGTTTGAATAACAGTCCTCATAAAAAGAAGAGGAAGAGGTGTTTTCTCCACCTACAGCCAACAATTGAATCAATGAATAAGACCTGGCAAGTTTGAATTAAGTAAACAAAAATGGCTACAATTAAAACCCACTATTTCTCTGAATTTGAAAAGTTACCATGTTTCTGGTATTTTCTGAAAAGAACACTCATTTTTAACTGGCCATGGAATAACAAAACAGGATGTTCTATTTAACTCCATAATATTTTGATCTTAGACAACATTTAATACTCTATTGAAGAAGTATTATTTATATCTTCCCAAGCCCACAATTTCTCTGAATTTCAAAAACTACCAAGATTTCTGGTAATTGCTAAAAAAGCACTCATTTTTAACTGGCCATGGAATAACAAAACAGAATGTTCTATTTGACTCCATAATAGTTTGACCTTAAAAAAACATTCAACACTTTATGGAAGAAGTATTATTTATATCTTACCACCAACAGACTAATAATTTAGGGTTAATTTAAAAATGAGTACTGTCAAATTTTAGCCAATAATAATTAATAAGAGATGAAGAGTTAATTCAAAAGGATTACTATGGAATAAGAGTGTTGGCTAAAGGCCAATTCAAGCAGGTTTAAAATCAGGATCATGCATAAATTAAACTTCAACTGAACACTATGGAAGTAAGGATAAGATAGTATTCTTTAATTAACCTAACATAAACTACTGCTTAAGTTAGCTACACAGCTATCTCTTCAATAATGTAATCATGATATCCGAAGCAAGAATAAACAATGAAAGTTTATTGTAACAGAAAACAAAATTTAAAAGAAAAGAATATGTTGTTTATAGGTGGCACCATTTGGTTCAAAGCCTTTGCCAGGACTTGTTGAGTGAACACAGTGCGCTGCTCAAAGCAAGCTGTGCATGCATCTGTCACCTGAAAGAAGTTATAAGATGCTACCATCAGAATTGTCACATAACTTTTAGATATGATATCTCTGGACGTACAACAATTTGTCCCTAATATATTTACTATTACAGTACCAACAACCCGTGCAATTTTGCAAAGGTGGTCTGATACAGAAAAGCTGCATTATACTAGATGACACTCATGCAAGCCAAAATACAAATGACAGAGGTAAAAACGGACTCTAGCATTTGGCAAATCACCCAAAAAAAAAAAAAAAAAGAACATACTTTTTTTAAAGCAACTCTGTCTTTTTCAGGATTTATATCATGTATGGCAATTAAAACCTCAGTCGGAGTTAATGCTGGACCCGTATGAGCCGAGCCCTGCAATACAAAAAATAAAACAAAAAGGGATGAAAGTCATATGCATCTTGTAAAAATACAATATAATACCTCTAAAATCAGCAAGAAACTGTACACTGTATTACCTGCAGAATTCGAGCCAAAGCAGCTTGGAATTTTTCTAAAGGAAGCTCTAAAAGTCTTGGGAATATTGGCATTACCTAACAGGATACAAATCATATTAATCATTTGAGAAAGTAAGGAAAAAACTGGAGGTCAAGGGGAAGATGTGTAAAGGATTATACCTCTTCCTTGGATAGGGAAGAGAGCATTGGAATTAGAATGACTGGATCCTGAAAGGGGGGGGGGGGGGGGGGGGGGGGGGGTGTAGATATGAGTAAGACTCTTCGCTTGAAATATAAAAAATAAATGTTTTGTTTTATTATAATCATATTTTTTTTGGAAACCTTGACAGAAGCTGTCAACTATTATTTTAAATATGTGTTTGCAATAGAAACTGGCATTTTTTAAAAAGAAAAGAAAGAATTACATGCATGCCCTCATCTGGTTGCTTGACCAAATGGACTTGTAAGAAGAAGGAAAACAGAAAACAAGCACTCACACACACATACATGAGGTATACATAAAAATATATGGTATGGTTGACCAAAATGGATTTCTATCAAAAAACCTACTGATGCAAATCAAACAATTGCAATTATTACTAAAGATTCAACCTTGAGCTTAGTAAAATACAGATGTTTAACAGCCCCTATAAGATCAGCTGAAGGAGTTGACTCTTCTGTCAGAACTTGCAATACCTATGTGAAAAAGATGTTAGTCAGTAATAGCAAATATCAAATTCTATCAAACTCGTATTTGCAGAAACTTTTGAAGAGAAAGGAGAAGATACCAAAGTGATGAGGTTTTCACTTCCTTCTGGTAAATTGTAAATTATGTCAAGTAGCTCAGAACACGAACCAAGGTTTCTCAAGAGCACTGGTAAGTGCCGGTGTATAGCCTGCATGGGATCCATGTAATGCTAATGCAAGTCAGAAAATTACATTTATGATGGAGTTCAATGAAGAAAAGATAGAGGAACCAGTTGCATTTTGGTATTATCAGGGCTCAGCTAATATTGGCTTTTCTCAATTTACCTTTCTTGAGTTTCCATGTTCAATTGAGGTTCAAGCAGGTCAAACCAAAATAGTACAGCACCTATTGCGCATATATGTATTGTATAACAAGGTAATTGTTTATAAGAATAACCTGTTTGACAGCCTTTGGTGTCTTTCCATAAACATCAAATACAACGCGGAGAAGACTAGGTTTCTGTATAAACCAATGTAAAAAGAAAAATGATTTAAAATGCACAAAAGTATAGACAAAAGGTGATAATGCTATTAAGAGATTTGCGTGCCTTTGAACAAAGCGCAAAGAAGAGAGATATCTGGGTCTGGGCTTGAGATAGAGACAGACCAGACAGCCTTCCCAAGACCAAACCAGACTCGTTTTCTGAGAAACCTGGTTCAGAACTCTGAGAGCTTGTAACTGACAATTCTTGGTTCATTATCTGGAAAGAATTAAACAAAGTACAAACATATTTAGTTATCCATAATGCATTATTTAGTTAGTACAATAAACAAGTAGCCACATTTCTCAGTTTTTACATTAAATATGACTTAGTTTTAAAAGCACAAGGGCTAAATTTTATATGACGGTATAACCACAAGCACCTCCCAACCCCACCCCACCCCCCCCCCCCCCCCCCCCCTCCAACCCCCAAAAAAAAAAAAAAAAAAAAGGGCATGAAGGAAAATTTGAATTCCTTTTTTAAGACCTTATGAGGGTATGATCAGCAGCATGGCTGAAACTTGTTTAAGATTGCAATTTGATTATTTGAATTATCTGTCCAGTTTACCTCTACTTTCGCATCTCTAGAAGATGTTTGGTCTACTTCCATTTCTAGGCTTTGATCGTGCACAATTGAGAGGAGCTTGTTGGTCGCAAATTCCTCGATCCTCGCTGATGCATAGCTTAGGAGGTACAGTTTATTCACAACCTTTGGGATGGGGGGAAAACATATCGACAATCAGCAACTTTTTTATTTGATTTCCATCTTTAAGTAGTTTTTCTTGTAAAATTGTTTAATTACTAATGAAAAAGCAAACCTCTATATGTTTTTTTAAAAAAAAAGGGTATTTTTTTTTTGTTTATTTGAGAGAGAGAGAGAGAGAGAGATGCATACAAGTCTAATAGCTTTCGACCTGACTTCATCTTGAGAGTGGACGGCACACTGCAAATTCAGAATTTGTCAAAGAATCCATGAAAAGACCCCACTAACAGGCTATACCCTTTTTATTCCAACAGTGTACCAAGCTGTGCCTTATTGGTGTCTGTATGAAGAAAATTTTTTTCCCATTTTTCTTTATTTCCATAGTATTCAAGTTATCAAAATTTTGAACAAGTAACAGTCCATCCCAATCATTCCTTGCTAAGCAGAAGAAATGGCTACCTTCAGGGCAATATCTAGGCATGTCATTCTGGCAGACGGCCGACCTAATATAAGGCTCCAGACAGTACCTAGGCCTTGAGTAACCCGGTCTCCACCATCAATCTCCCTCTCTTTCTGGGTCCCGCCATCAGTTGCGCCACACAGCTCCTCCAGCAGATGAAAAGCAGAATCTGGCAACAGAGGTGCATCACCAAGCAGCCGGCTGAAAGACTTGTCCGTTGAGGGCAGGTTGTCCAGTAACGCCCTTGCCTAGAGAAACATAGAGAAAGATGTTTTAGACATGCCAAATTTAAGTTGTATTGCACCAGTGTCCTATCGGAGTGCTAGTCTGGAATGGGAAAGAGAGATCTTTTACACACTTCAGCCTGCACCAATCATTTATCAGTTTTTCAATCAATTCCCCAGCTTGGAGTGGGAAAGAGAGGAATGTCTAATAACAAAATGTGTTGCTTTTCTTTGTTAACCTAGTTTGAACTAGGCCACTATGTGAGACTAGACATCTCGTATGCAATTCACATTATTCATAAAATGATACATAGTATACTGACCAGTGAGAGGAGAAACTTCTCATAGCGATCTGAAGCACCAGAGGAAGAATCCATTGCCATCGCAGCCTTTAGGTGATAAAGCAAATGCAATGCCAACTCATGACCCTGCAAAAAATAACAACACAAAATATAACTAAATAAATAAATAATCTCAATATTGCAAGATCGCTACTCCAAATAGTCAAAAGGGTGAAAAAGCTGAATTTAAGCAATACAATATAGGTGTACGGTGCAAATTGTATTTGACTGTCACTGAATAATCAGCCACTCTTTACAGCTGAATACAAAATTAAATCATTGCTAATTTATAATGGCAGTCAAAGCTCAAGTTAGTTACCTTATGTTGGTGGAAGTCAACAAATATGTGCTTCTGTATCTGCCCAAGGATTTCATCATCTGGATCATTCTGCTCAAAAGTAGACAAATAGAAAGAAGAATACAATATAAGTAACCACTTATTACATATTTTTTTTGGATAAGTAGGCCTTATATAGAGAGGCATGGCCCAGTGTAGATTTACACCAAATTCCTCATTTGCACCCCCCAGAGCTTCAACCTGTTCCTTTAGGGAAATGGCAGAATCACTGACCATCCGTGCTGGATTTCATATTCAGCCACTTCAGAATCTGAATTGATTAAAAATATATCTAACTGTAATGCATTCCCTTCTTTTAATTCTTCAATTTTTTAACCCATCTAGAAAGCAACCATTGTCGCCAGCTTTCATTAATAAAACCTAAAATGCAATACCAAAGAATGAAAAAATCGCACTCAAAACTGTACCAGACCCATTACCCAAACCACAGTGCACCCATTTCAAGAGGCTATTGCTGGACTTGCGAGATAGAAACCTAGGATTGCCTCAAATGTTGTTCTTTACTTAAGCTATTGAATAAAATACTTATGTCCACAAGCACAAAGTTGATTCTTCTAACATACAACAGAAAATCTAAGAAAGGTATAAGAAATTCTATACCAGAGCAATCATTCGAGCAAGAAGCTGCAGATGGGAATCACTCTTTCCGTCAATTATTCTCCTAATTGCCATCTGACAGGCCTCTCTCTTCTCCCTCTCATTCAACTCGAAGCAAAGAGGAAATACTGGCAATTCACCACTGCTTGCACTTGCATCTTCCATCAAAGAATCTTTTTTCTCACCTTGGAAAGGCCGATCAGACTCCACAGAATTATGATCAGGTGTAGATACGGCTCCATCTTGGTCGAAGTAAGTCAAATCAGAAGGTGGAGCTGTACCCCTTGTTATTTCTTCAGTTTTTATTTCACTCCCTTCTTTAATGAGTGTTTCAGTGACATCAGTCAATTTGAAATCCTGTAGAGGTTTTAACTCCAGTTCAATTTTCATGTCCACATTTGCTACTTTTTCTACAAAGTTGGGCTCTGATGAGGGCAGAGGAGGTGGCAGCCTGCTGGCTAGAGAAGATGGTGACGGTACAGGGTGTGAATCGACAGGGATGATATCTGTGCTCACTTGTGATTGGATGTTTGTACCTGTGGGGCCCATGGGAGCAGCAGGTCGGCGTGGATCAAGGCGGCGAGGGTCCTGAATAGATAAAGAGGCACAAATTAAAGCAGCCCCCTCTCCTTGGTTCAATTGATAGACAGAAATTAAAGAAGACCCTCACCCCCCCCCCCCCCCCCCACCCCCCCCACAAAAAAAAAAAAAAAAAAAAAAAAAACTCCCCCTTTATTAAAAAGCATAAGTTGATAAAATTAGATAGGTCAGTATATCATGTATGCCCCAGCAAAGGATTAAAATGCCATACATGACCCTGCAAAGAAATATCCCCATAAATCATTGAAATGCACATGACACTCCTTTTGTAAATTATTTTCGAAGTCCCCTTAATCTCATTTTCCTTTTGTTTCTGGCAATTGAAATAGAAAGAAATTTCTGCTTTTTGCCACGATTATACATGATATTTAAGGTTTCTCAGGCCTTATGAGGTATTTCAAGTTTTTTGGAAGATGGCAGATGAAATTGACCAACATTAAAAAATTACCCTTCTAGGATCACGCTTCCCTTCAGTACCATCTCCTGTGCCAAGCGGGTTCTCCATCAAAGCACCAACTGGAACTTGGGTATGCGGGCTTGAGACAGGAAGTGATTTTGGTAGTTGTTGCATTGTCTCTATGACAATATCAGCCATTAAGTCTGCATGTATGTTAGAGATGAGAAGCTCAAGTGGGCCAACTCCTCTCTCCCCTTCAGCTATTAAAGCACCAATCACAGCAATCATTTTACCAGCAGGGGTCAACTCGTTGTTGGTTTCATTCTGATCTGACTCATCAGACCTTGCACGCTTTGAGGGCAGGTCATCAGGGATCAAAAGTGCAGATCCTCTTTTTCTGCTGATAGAATCTTCTGCAGGTGGAGGATGCTCGTCCTAAGATGATTGAATGTAGAAATTATATATAAAACAAATCTTTCATTAATTCAAGTTATATACTTCAGATATCATCAAGTAGAAATTGCATTGTCTGATTGTACATCTACTTTTGGAAGACCGAGTACCATTTAAATTATGGTTTCAGTTAATATTTCTTTTATTGGCCGTTTTGTATGAGTGGCAGAAGAAAGTAAATAAAATGCCAAACTAACTCTGAATCAAGGCCTAATTGCAAACAGATTGAACTTAATTAAAATTGATAAATCATCTTGTAGGATCGAGGCCCAATAGTGATGATTTGGGGCAAATGTGAATTGTGCGAGCTTCTCTAATTAGCACAAGAGAGAGAACAACCTTATAAGATCTAAAGTTATCACGCATGGAGCGCTCCAAGTTGCGTGACATCTTCTCGACTTGACGTATTATTTGCTCAGTTGACTCACCTGGACTAAGCCCTCTTAATGCCACAATTAACTTATCCCTCGACTGCAAATCAAGATGAAATTTTGTAAACAAATAATGACAACCAAAAGAATAAAATAAAACATAGGATAAAGAAGCTAACAAGCTAAGATGCCCTAATTCAGGTTACAAGAAATCTCCCAAAAGGGTGCAATCTCCAAATTGGAACAGCCATCTGGAATTTTGGGTCGCCATTGAAATGCAGTGGTTCCATAGAACAATAACAGCCTTAATGGTCACAAGCCTAATTTGTGCTCGTTTATGGCATTCTAAATCTGCAGTAATCATATCTATATTGTTGGTTTGGAATCAAGGGAAGTATTTTCCTTGGAAAAAGAAGATACAAAGTCGAAAGAATGTCAGATCTGGCTTGGGAAGAAACAGAATTTTATCAGAAGTATTTAAATGTCCATGCTTTCTGTATTAATAATAATATAACAACAACAAAGTCTCAATGATTCATGCTAAACCATGATATGCTAATGATGACTGATTGAAGAGATTTTAAGCCCAATGCTTTCTAATTCCACTATACAGGATTCATTATTAGATCACTTTGCAGACATTTGTAAGGTGTTCAAATAAAATAAAAGAAACTTCTTTAAAAAAAAAAGTATTGACAACATCATGATTTTAGAACTTATGAAACATTACAGTTTGTCTGATTAGCAAAAATGTTGCCATTATATGCAATCACATTCCAAAGAAAACCTATTTGTATTATGTTCCAATCCAATCACTCTTAATCTTACAACTCTCGTTACCCAGATCATTCCTCAGTTCACACAATATAGTGTACCACATTCCAGATCTGGATCCTGTTCCACTATTTGCCTTGTTTGGTAATCTGCATAACTTGATGAATTTCAATCTAGTCCCCCTCTCCCCTCAATCCCCAAACAAATGAAAAACAAAAGCAGGAACATCACCATCATACATATGAACACCCACTGACCCACCACAACCCTGCTCAGAAAAGAGTTTATATATAAAATTACAGTAATAAAGGAAGTTGTTGGATGGTACCTCGACCATGGAAGGGTTTGTACTCCTCAAAAACCCTAAAAGTCCAGCCCGTATATTAAACCGGATGCTTGATGAATGAGCGCCTTGTATTGAATTTATACTTGGATAAAAGCCTAGTAGTTCAGAGAGTATACGCTCATAGTATATTGGCCTCTTCTTTGCAATTGCTACCAAACTGGAATTATCATAACAAACAGTGAGAACCTTGTACTGAATTTATACTTGGAAATAGTAGTAGTTCAGAGAGTATACACTCAATAGAATATTGGCCTCTACTTTGCAACTGAAACTAAACTGGAATTAGGGTAACAAATATATTCAGTTAAGATACAAACAGTGAGCTTACCTCAACAGGACGGGTAGTGTCACAACTGACACACTGTAATGTCAGTACAAAAAATGACTGGTAAAGTACAACAACAGTATGATGCAGTGCTTCCTGGATTGCGTTATAATCATTCTTTACATGGATAATCCTTTCAATAAACTAGCATACCATACCAACTGGTAGTAAGTAAATCTCGAGGCTTACCAATTGATGGAGGTGATGATGAGTGTCCCATGCAGTGAATAGGAAGAGTGAAAGATATCAAGCAGGAGATTCAGAGCTTTAATCCCATCAGATTCTAGAAGTACAGGGTCAAGGAATCTGCAGTAGCCTCGTGGTATATTTACAATATTAAACCCCTTTCCTGTTATGAGAGTATGAAAATATACATAATACAGTCCTTCAAGTAAATCCAAATAAATGACAAGAAAATATCAGCATACCAGGTGACCCTGTGGTGTCAGGATGCGGCGTAAACAACAAAACGCATGTCTCAAGAAACTTCAAAGCAGCAGTTTTTGCACCAATTGAGACTGACTGTAACAATATTTTCCATATAAAACATAAGAGCACAAAAAGGTACACTGAAAGAAGTAAATCTCTTTATGACTGGCTTTTGACTGCACAAAATCATTCCCTGACACAGGATAATACATAGTTCAATGTACCAGTAGCATACTCCATATACCTTTTTTTGTTCTTACTGAGATAAACAGTAGCATAACAGACACAAGGTTCTGTATACCTAGCAGTGTACCAGTACTGGTAAACACATCAGCTTCTTGACGATTTAAACCCTCAATGAGTCAAAGTAAACCTAGCAGTGTACTAGTACTGACACATAAGCTTCTTGACGATTTAAACCCTTAATGAGTCAAGCTGAACAACAAACAAAGATCAATGCTAAAAATAACAAACACAAACATACAAAACCACATACATACAAACCAACATCCACAAAAACAAATTTTGAGCCAATACCAGGTGGTACAGAAATTATACCAATGGCAGACAATATGAAATAACAGAATTTATACAGAAAAAAAAAACAAACATGCCTCTGACAAAAGACTGGAAACAAAGTCTTTGAACTGCACCATCCATGACCACATCTCTTCAAGCCATCGGTCTACCTTTCCAAATGAGTTAATCTGCATTATAGAAGACGCAAAAGGTCAGATAACTAAAAAGCTAGACTGCTCAAATTAAGAACTTGTCCCTTAAAATGTGAAATAAAAAGACCAATGCTGTTATAAATGCCAGCACATACAAGGCTTTTACTGTACTGATACATAATCAAGCTAGTGCAGCTTAAATAAACAATATTAAACTACTTCAAGCTGGTTTTCTGAAGACATGCTTTAAGACGAATTTGGTAAATCTTGCACTTCAAGTCATTTAGCCTGTCATAGAAGCATAATAATGCTTCAACATTGATCAGTAGATACATCTAACAACTTGTGCATTAAATTGATAATGCTGTATGATCCAGAGTAATCAATAAGCTGTTGTACTGGTACCAGAATCAAACCAGAAATGGAAATGGAAAACAAAAGGTTGGTGAACTGGTATGTTCTAACCAACACTTTGTAGGAGGGAAAAGTCCAAGTTTTCTCCTATTACCACAAACTTGAGCAGTTTACCATGAAAATAATTTCTAAAAGCCAGAAACAGAAAAAACTGAAACCAAAATAAAACAAAGGAATCCACAGCTGGTAAAAATATTACTTTAAAACTTAATTAAAGCTGGAGCAATATATATAATAACATTCTCAAAGATAACACATATAGTAAGCAAAACTTTATAACAATAAGGTCATATTAGATTATTGATAATTGACAATCAAACAAAAGTATATTCCGAATATAATATTTTATTAATCTCCGATTAATATGAAAAAATTCATTTGTAGTTTAAATTACAGCAATAGACTATTTACATTTAGTCACTCTAATCTGCAAAATAAATGCTTCTCTTGCTTATACAAATACAAATGGCTTAGACTATCAACAAAGAAGTAATAGAAATCTCCTTCACTATGTTGTAACTAAGTTAAAAAATAAGTTCAGATCTTGATGAGTGAGGAGATAAGAAATACCGGGCCCACAATCTGCATTTTTTGTACAACAGGTCCCTGTTTGCATGTTAAATTGTGATTTCTCTGTATAAACTTGTAGTATAAAACTTTTTCTTATCATTTTTCAAATTAAGTCTATTTAACTCTTTAAAACCATACTCTTGAGATCTATATGAAAAAGATATTCCGCTGTTTAACTTCGCCTTATAGAAAATAAATAAAAAGGGGGAAGATTTTGCCAATTACAAATTGAATTTTGATATAAATTCCGTTATAAGTTACCACTGAGAATTACTTCAATGTTGAGACAATGGGGTTTTTTGAAAGTTCACTTTAGGCAGCGGGTTATTCGTTGGATCTTTGATATATAAACATTCTCTCACAATATATTTATCTTTCTATGCATCAAACCAACAGAAAAGAAAACCAAAAGGTAACAATCAACATGAAAAAGATCAACAAAGGATTCACATCACCAAAACAAAGAGCAGATCTTTACACAGACAGAGAGAAGCCAACAATTATAAAACAGTAACAAAAAATTTCATATCATTATATCTTGTAGCTGTTTGTTGGTTACAACAATAGAAAGAGACCTGAAATGCAATTTCCTGTAAGACACCCGCAATTAAAACTGTTCCACATGTGACTGATTTCTTTACAACCAACGGGTCAGCATGCCGGACAAATGAAATTAGGGTTGGCATTAGCACCACTATGTCTTCTGTTAACTCTGGGCCGACATCTTCCAACAATCTGAAATGAGTTCATTAAACATTAGAAAGTTCCTTTCCTCATGTAGATTTCAAATTCAATACCAACTGTACCATCATAAGAATAACAAAAGCAAATCACCCTGTCATGGTAACAATAATGGTCATGTAAAACTATTGACCATAATTTTATTCCCTATGGCTGTTTACCAATTTTTTTATCTTTACTTTTTCTACAGTCAATTTTGTAGAGAAGAGTAGCACAGTACCAGACATCAAACAACATACTGACACACTAAGTAAGAAATAGACGAATATACTATGAGATTCAGACATAAGAAAACAAGGCCGTGTCATTTGGGCTGGTACATACTGGTACAACAAGACCAGACTGGCATATCATGATGTATGTTAACACAGGTGAAACAGAGAGAAAGGGAAACACAAAATGTTTCTTCTGAGATCAGGTATCTAAACAGCAGGCTCCACTTCTACTATAATGGGAAAGAATATTGCGTTTAGCATAATGATCTCCAATATGGTGAACGAGTAACCAAAAGAATGGCATAGCTAACTTCATGCATTAAGTTCAGTGCCAGCCAGATTTGTAATCCTCAATTTAGTCATTTTAAGAAACAACTATTGTCATCCTTCATGTTTTTTCTTCTTTTTAAAAGAAGCATCAGTCCAGACAACACGCATAGCTTTCAAACCACTTGCAGCTTACTAAATGATCTTCATTAGCCGTTTTTGGTTCTCTCATCAGTAGGTTCCTATGGACTCTAAAGTGAGATGCATGCAGGGACAAAACAGTAAAGACTGAAACCACCTAGCTTGTGAAATGCTAAATGAGCAATCCAAAGTCCGAACTACTAACAACTGATCTTTTTCAATTTCAAAAAATAAAATCAATTTGTAATTTTTCACCAACAAGGCTTCAATTATTTCTGCTATCGTCAAAATAAATGAAAAGAAATAGAGGTAAAAAGAAGAAAAAGAATTGCAACGTGAGGCACTCTAATTGCATAAACAAGCGGTGGCCATTTCATAAAAATCCTTTTGGATAACAGTAAACATTACAGTTTATTTACATTCAATCGTTGAATTTTGAAAGTTTTAGGATAAGCTATCAACTGAACCCAGAGAGAGAGAGAGAGGTAAATTGTAAACTTGAGCTCGGCAGCGCCGATTCTGGGAAAAAACTGTTCGACTATCCTTTAGCCAAATTTACATGAAATTTAATTTCCTGCCCCAGTTTGACCAATCAATCCCTAAAAAGATGCAAATTACCTAAGAGCACGCGAGGAATCGAAGCGCAAAGAACCTTCGGGCGTCGTCATGCCTCCGCCTCTCCACTTCTCCAACTCCATGAATTAGGTTTGAGGAGAAATGCAAATTCTCTCTATCTAGGGTTCGAGGAATTATATAAGCTTGGCGTGAAAATCAGAAGGGATGAAGGTCACGTGCATAGCTCGTGATACCAACAGATAAATTAGAGAAGTAGAGACCTTCCTCTGTTATAGTTCACAAATTTCAGAGTTTTGTGGTTAATCGTTTAACGTTGGATGAAACATTTACGGTTTAGATGTGATGTTGTGGTATAGGAGTTGCGATACCCGTTGGATTGGATTTGTTTGATCCATTGAAATCGTCCCCCCAAGCGTCCCAATTAAATTAAACACTTTATTGGATCCGGTTTCTCTAATGGGACTTGAATTAATCGAACCAAACCCGCTTCCCGATTAACGCCTGATCGGCTGATCCCATCATAAATCCTAATTGCAACTTCGAAAAAAGAAAATGTCGGGAGGCTCTAAATTATCAAAGTTTAATAAGGCTTCGATATCTTAAGTTTTCTTGTGCTTGATTTTTTTTTTTATGAAGTGTAAAACTAGTACATAAAAAAATAAATTGTAAATAAACTGCCGGTTCGATTCATACATTTTTTTTACGTACTTGTGATCATGTGATAAATTGCTATTTTTTTATTTTGTTTTAATAGATAGTAAATACATACAGAATGACATGGGCAGAAATATTTGTGTTAGTTTGGAACACTTGTCTCGACTGATTGAAAGTTAATTGTTAAAATATACATGTAGAAATATTATTACTCTAATAATATATCAATTTTCAAATTATATATTTTTTTCAAGATATTTTGAATTTACAAAGGCATGTCTCGTTTTAAAATTTGCACCCTCCTGAGACAACATATTCATAACACAATTACAGAATTACTTAATGATGTATCCCTCTAAAATTTTTTAATTGAATTCTCTATCAAGTACTATAAATACCATTTCTTGCTATAATTAACAATATTGTTTAGATATATCTTCCTCACAATAACTATGAAGATATATGTATATTGCATTTTCATTACCTTCTTAGAAGTTGGATTGACAAAAATTATTTTGGCCAAAAGTATCTCGATTACCTTTTTTTTTTTTTTTTTCCTCGATGGATACCTGTCTTCTTTTTTCTTTTTTTTTTTTCCCCCTTTTTACACTTTTTTTTTTATCATCTTTTTACACACAATTGAGGATAGCCTCACTACATTAATCAAAACAGAAAAGCATACAGTATCATCTCAAAAACTACACACCACCATCAACCCAACCCAATACAATTACCCCCGACATCCGCTTGACCCTACAATAACAATCAACCAGTCTGACGGGGCAGTGGTACCCAAGATCGAGTTGGTACCAGTGCCCAAATCCTATCTGTTTGGCCACAAATAATGGATACCTATTAACTCTGAATTATAGGAAGCTTTCTAACAATCTTATAAATGATTGATCGTTTAAATTTGTCCACCTTGGTTCAAAAGACCACTTTTTCCTTTTAAGTTGACAACATGCATAATTAAAAGTACGTATGTCATAATATGATAATACTATAATGATGGAGAGCTTATGTTACTAGTATGATGATAGTTTGAATATTATCATCTCCTCCAATAGGAGGGAGGAAGAATAAAAGAGAAAAGAGAACACGCAAAGATAATTAAAAATAATAATAATTTCTACAAAATTTGATGAATCCAAGAATACAACATGATTACTACAAAATTTGATTAATACAAGCATACAACATGATTACAACAAAATTAAATTAATACAAACATACAACAAAAAGACTCTGAAGCATAGGCATCTAATGGAAAGTAAATTACAATATCCTCATGTAGAAAAAGCATCAAGCCGCTTTTTAATTTCATCGAGGGAATTGCTGAGTGCTTTGAATTCATCGGTCTCAGTGAAGTCCACTGCCTAAAAAAAAACAAAAGAAAAAGAAATCGCCTTTTGAAGGATATGATGAAAACTGATACTATAATAATAGAAATACAGGTACTTCCAATCTATCTTAGCTTTCAGCATGCCCAAAAGTTTTCTTGCCTTTTGACCAACTAATAGGAATAATTTTATGAGGGGGATCAACAAAACCTCAAATATTCAACGGACATCTAGGCAAACCTCAAATAAATTCATTAGAAAGAATGCATGTGCCAAGCAAACACAGGAAAAATCAGACTTTATCAATAGAAACACAGAATACGCTCTTTCCTTGTTCTTTAATAGAGAATACCTAAATTACTCCTAATTCACCCCTGTTTCTATACATTAAGTATAGTTTGGCTATTTATTAAGAGAGCCTGAGAGCTGGCCAGAAGACGCATCTTAATTTACAGTGCAAATGTATTTGAATGTTATGAGGCAATGAGGCAAACATTCAAGTTCCATAATAGAAGCAGGCACAAACCTGTTTTAAAGTGCTTTTAAGGTGCATCTGAGCTGCTGATAGCTCTCTCCTGCTCCCAGTTGAAGAAGCAATTTCCATATAAACATTACATAATTGTAGGGATGCATAAGCAAATTTTTTGAACTTCTCTTCATTATGCCAAAGCTCCGAACCCTGTCGACAAACATTTTAGAAAAGGAATTTGAGGCAATTTGTTCATAATTTGTATTAGATTTGTTATTATCTACAGGGAAGATGATACCTGGAGGGATCGAAGCTGCTTTAACAGTGCTTCTGAACACATTGTAAGGTTGCCCTTTAGTCTGTGCCACCTTGCATATATACTCCATATGCCTTCATTTGGGCTGTTTTTAACAATCTAAAATACAAAGACCAAAGAAAAGAAAATTCTATTCATGTGAAATTTACCTTCCACAATGCCACAATATTGTTCAAGAAAGAGCAAAAGGCGCAAAAGGAAACTGTCCTTGAAAAACTAAACCACAGATTAAATATTGTAAAAAATACCTGTTGTAGTATTGTACCAAGCAAATCCAACAAGAAATCGATTTCCCTTTGATCTATAGGATTATTATGCGACTCTGACTTATTGGAAGCATCATGGATAGATTTATTTGCTTCACATTTATTGCCAAATGGAGATTGAGCAGTATCAGGTAACATATGTTCAAGCTTACACATCACCTTATCCAATATTAGTACATCAATTCGCTTATAAGATGACAAGTCTAACACCTTCTTTATGGCTTCTAGTGCCTGTATTGAAAGGAATACATAAAAAAACAGGTCTATAAGTTAGTGTCTTCTTCAAAAAAAGGCCAACCTAGTTTGGCTCCAATTCGACTATTAGACCATTGGATACAAATATCTAGTACTAATTCCACATGTCAAATCTCAATTTCCTTACTCCGTACCTTTTTCTTTATTCTGATTTTTTGAAGCTTAGGAGCTATGTTGCATGGGTACGGGTACGGCGATATACTTTTTAAAAGAAATATGATTAGAATTGGTGTGTGTGTGTGTATATATTTCAATAATTTTATTTTTATTTCCTTCACCTAATTGGTTTTTTAGACAATTTTGTTCATTTTATTTTTGAAAAATAAATGATCTAGAACAAAATTCATTGATCAGTTATTTTTAATCGTAGACGTTCGTTTAATTTCGCCTATGCTTGTTCTTTTAATGACCCTTTTTTATTTCTCGTGTCCAAGTGACACAGGCCCACTGGCCTTTTACAATAAAAAAAAGAAAAAAAAAACAAAAAAGATTGTCCGGTTTGAAGATGGGTGTTAGTCCCACAGCTCATAGATCTTATAAAGTTGCACGCTTAAAGACCTGGTGCATGGTCTGGGTTGTGTAGGGTTAGGGTGCATCATTATCACGTGGACTATAGGAGGCGTACCGGTACCGGTACTTCTGTATTCTGGCCGTACCAGCGTAACATAGCTTAGGAGTAAAAACAGTTGCTGCATAAAAAAAACTAAATCTTTGTTGAAGTACATTTAATTTCAGTTTAGAATGCAAAAATTAAGTACCAAGCCATCATAACTTTTCATAAGGCAAATTAACAACAGATTCCTTGTTTCTATTTTGTGGAAGCATTGGATGGAGAAAAACTCCTGAGTTTCCTTATTTAAACTCTAAAACGCATATAACATTTAAAATATATACCTGGCGAAGATTTCCAGAGTCAAAAGCGACTTTGCTAAAATTCTCCCAAACCTCCCAACTATTCCTCTTGTATTTGATGGCCTCCTTGAAGGCAATGCATGCTGCTTCACTCTTATTCCTCTTCATATGCAAGCATCCAATATTATTCCATGCCTCCCCATTTTCAGGGTCTATTTGAACTGCTCGAGTAAATGCATCTACTGCTTTATCTAAATCTTGGTCCTACAGAAGGGTGGAAAAAATGCCTTCAATTTGTGAATACTAGATTATAAATATAGAATTAACTCTTTATAATTTCAACCAAAAAAACAATAACAAGAAGAAGAACAAAACCTTCCAAGCAGCTGCACCCAGAGAAAACCAGCCATCAGGATATAGTGAATTTAAGGCCAATGCTGATTCCCTGAAAGTCAATATCCGAATGTATAATGACCATTTAACAACAAGTAACATTTTCAAAGAGTAAATTAGATCTGCAGCAACTAGTGAATCAACATACCAAAGACTTTTGGCAGTTTTAAAATCATCTCTATTATATGCACTTCTCGCCAATGAACGCTGCCAAAATTTTAAATAAATAAAGATATTAGCATAAAGTATCAGAAGCACATTATGTTTGTGGTTTAAGGGAAAATAAAAAAGAAAAAAGAAAAAAGTTACCATTGCCCGAGCAGATTTATTATTTGAAACTTCCAATGCTTTTTCATAGTAAGAATCTGTGGTCGTCACATCACCAAGTGAACACCTAGGAAAGGTTAATTCCATGCAATTAACAGATTATACAAGGCTTTAAGTGGCTACTGCAAACTAGTGAGAGGATGCATCATTGCCACTTTTGGGTCTGTTTGATATTTGCTTTATTAACCTATTGAGAGCTATAAGTGCCTCGTAAAATTTTTTTTCTTTATTAACCTACAAACACACCGTAAATTTTTTTTTGAATGGCCTCCCAGTTACAAGAGTATAATGCAAAAAAAGATATATGTGCCTCGATTATGACTAAGACAACAATGTTAACTTAGTAAATTAATAGCTAAAGTTAGGATTCCTTCACAAAATATTAATTTGACAACTGTTAAAAACCACAAGAAAAAAGAAGTTACAATTAAAACTCAACACCTCATAGACATACATCATACATATAAACAATGAGAATTGCTGCATGTTTACAGGTACCAGATAACTTCAGGTTCTTAATAGTCTGTTTTGATAGAGCAAATCATCATCAAAATTGTCAAATTAAGATATTTATCAATGGTTCCTATCCAAGTAATTATAAATTACTAATGATAAGTTAACGACAGTTAAGCAAAAACATAAACAAAATACTCACCATAATCTAGGGTCATTGGGTTTATCAACTAAACGTGCCTTGATAAGATCAACTGCAGCTGCCTTTTTACCTAATAGTCTACTCATAAAATAAAAAGACAGAGATTAAAATCGAACTCAATTTCATGAGGGGAAGAATTAATGATGTTCTAAAATAAACCTATTCCTGCTATGGTTACATATACCTGTAACAATCAATTAAATTATCCCACAGCTCAAGTTCTTCTAGTATCTTCAATGCCTCGCTTACCAAGCCACAACTAATTAGTAGCTCACTGTATTCCCTGAAAACCAGAATACAGCAGAAAAAAACAATTAAAAAGGATAATTCCAAGAACAATTGGATTTACAGAATTTTAGCTCTAAAAAATAATAGGAAAATAAATAATTTTTTACTTTCTCAATGCAGGTATAGTTGGCAAAAAAACACTAAAAGCCAAGTGTATCCTTTCTGAGGCTTCTGGAAGGGGTTTCTCAACAAGTTCAACCTACAATAAATTTATTTCTAGCATAAATGGCTTGAAAAAAGAGAAGGGAAAATTATTAACAATGTGAAAGTATCATGTTGCAGTATAGCTGAATTTAATATTGAGCTAAAATAAAGGATTCTGGCTTGATCCAGCTTGGACAGGAATTTACAGCAAGATCAGAAGGAGAATTTTACCAAATTCTCCATCATTAGTAGAGCCCGCTGCTTTGTGCGGCTACGATCTGACTCCCATCTGATGCGCAAAAGATCACACAAACATCTCACCTGCAAGTAGTAATAAATTCGATGAAGCCTTGTGATAAAATAAAATTAAAAAAATGCACCAATCAAACCTCCCAGAGTAACAGAAAGTAGTACCGCATAGTGAGAATTCTTTTGAGAATCAATCAACTCTACATATGGAGCTTTCTCCCATCCTACAATTAGGAAAAAGCTATTAGACTAGTAGTATACTTCAAGAATACTAGGATGTACCATATAAAGCCCCCACTTTGTTGCATAACTCGCGTACCTGACATCTCATCATCCCTACTGGTACGTCTCAATTGTACGCATTCTCCCATCACAACTGCTTGCTGTAAACCTTTCAGTGATATGTTTTTACTATTCTCGACAGAGACATTGTTTCCATTGGAATCAGTATCTTCAGTTGGCACCAATCTTGGAGCCCTTAATATTTCACATGATTCATCCTCTTCACGAGGGATACCACTGTCATTAATAGGTGCTTCAATTGAGTCTTCCGTGTTTGCTAAAAGTACTAATTGGGCTTTTGGGTTCACCTACAGTACAAAGTATATTCTGATTAGGTTTCTTTTCTGCACATAAACACAATATCCCATATATTTGAAAATTTGTACAATTAGCCAGGTTGTTAAACAATATGAAAATATGTGTGTCCTCCCCTGATACCCACTGTTTAACAAAGTACTGATATTTTCTAACTCTTTCATCAGGTACTGGGGAAGGAGAATGAGTTAGGGTAATTTATAAGAAAATGCCCCTATGATTATGAAGGGTATAAGATAATTTCGACATTATGACAGGTATAGATCTCTGATAAGTTTTATTGGTCATATTTCAGGGTTTTGGAGGGATGCAGAGTGTGAGAAAACCAATCTTACAGCTATTTATGCCTTTGATACACACAACAATAAGAAAAAAAAAAAAAAAGGTCAAGTTTTCCATGTACTTGAGCAATATATAAAAAACTTGGAGAAAATTATTGGTTACCTGGTGAATTGTACGAAAGCCAAGAACCCCAGTCAGAGAAAGGTCCAACTTGCATTCTTCTTTTGCACAGTCCAAATGTTTTCTATTTCCACATAAAAAGATTAAAAAAAAAAACTAACAATTAGAAGTGACAATTGAACAGAGGGGGAAATACAATGACTGGTCAAATTAACATAACTGCTAAAATAATAATCTACAATACAAACCTTGAAGCATCAACACGGCCATATTTATAATCTATCATAGCGGCTTCCAGACAAGCCATACATGAAATAGTAGAAGGTTCTCCTTCCAATAGCAAATCACCCCAATACTTAGAAACTTCTTCTGATTTACCAAATTGGGCCAACATATCCCTTTTGTATGACTCCAGTTGATCAAATAAAGATGAGGAGAGCTCATCCAAGATTCTTTGTTGGAGGAATAACACTCTACATTGCCACCAAGATATGCTAAGGGAAGAGTTGCTTGACTTTGTGAATAAATTCATGATACTTGTGAATATTATTTTGGCACAAACTAAGTACTGCATGAGAAAACAGAATAATTAGGCATGTGAAATGACTAGCAGAGTATTTCCAAGGGCTGAAGTAGCACATAACTGGAGCTTTTGGTCAAATATACTGGACTAAGGTAAGGAAAGATCATCCTTTTTAAACAAACCAATTGTACAAACACGAACTAGTAATACTAATACCAAGAGAAACCAGACCACACTAGAAATATCAATCTTGTACCAGCAACAATTTTTTAAACAGTTTTTTCCTGGAAATTGGAAAGAGTACCTGTAAGAGAGAGAGCTTTCCTTGAATATGCGAGCCTACAGAAGACAGTTGGTTTGCAGCCCACAAATCCCACTTGGCTCCAGTTGTATTACCTCCATTAGTTTTGATGGCTCCAATTATTACAGGGAAAGAGGACAATTTTCCAATAGGCCTTCATTGAAAGAAATTACATTAGAGAACGTAATTACATGACTATCTCGCACAGGTATATTTGTACGACTGATAATCTGAAAATTGAATTTACTGCAAAGCAGACCACAAGTAAACATATGAACAAAGGAAGATGCTAGAAAACTAACACCAATTACCACATGTATATATATATTAAAGAAAAGAAAAAAAAAAAACTTCTCAAGCAAAGCTTTACCCAGAAAGGTTTTGTTGCGTAAAAGCTAGAACAGCTGCCACACCGATGCACAACAAAATCGCACACTGTAGTTCTCGCTCTTCCCCATCCAATCCTTCGACAAAATCCCTGATTCTTCCTTCCAGCTCGCGATAGAAACTCTCGGCGCACTCAGTGGAGTCCTCAAACTGCCATTTAGAAGCAAACCCGAAGGACTCGTCCGACGCAGCGGCGCCGGAGTGTAGCGCCCCCGCGTAGTCTCCTTTCTCGATTGAAGAGAGGAGGGATTCGAGGAGAGGAGGGAGGCATGACGATTGGAAGGCAGTGGTGGCGTCAGGGAGCGTCGTACGAAGGAGGCGGAGCTCGACTGCGCGCAGGTCGAGTTGGTCGGAGTTGGAATTCGCCATGAGAACTCGGTGCCGACAGCCGACAGGGTCTATTGCACATGAGAAGTAACAACAGGGTTTTGTTTGGGTTTAAGTGGAGTCCTAGAAAACACGTACCAGTGGTACCACGTGTTTTTTTTTTTTTTTTTTTTTGATTAATACCTGTGTTTAGAAGATTTATGAAAACAACATATTAACGACTGATACATTAACTTGATCAAAGTGTTGTATGATTCTTAGCAATTAATAAGCTTGTTGAATTGCGAATTGTGAGAACTAAAATTCTCTTGCGTCTTACCGATTGAATTTTGATTTTCATGTTTTAATTTTTAAATGACCAATTATCCAATTCTCCTCATTCAACACGGAGATCACGGTGAGCAATTTGATTTGATTTGATTATTTAAAACTCTAAAACTAACGCCTTTTTAAAATTCTAAAAGAAATAGTACAAAGTTTAGAAAAAATATATAAAAAATGATTTTCAACGAAACTTCGACGCAGAGATCATGGTGAGCAGTTTGATTTGGTTATTTAATGCTCGAAAACGATAATACAATCCCTAGAATACAAATTGCTCTGTGCTTTATAAACTACGATATCCATTTCCTTAAAAGTGTATAAGATTATGAGTTTTCATTCTATTAGAAAATTAAATATTTTTTTAAGAATTATTGGCAAATATATTACATATTTCCAATATATGAAAATACTTGTATTTTTTTTTTACTTGTTTCTATATTTATTGGAATACACAATTTCATAAAAAATTAAAGTTGATTTAACCACATTATTAATAAATGTACATGACAAATAGCAAAAAAAGTTATTAAATCATTGAAGATTGCAAAAGTATGTTTGTTCACGAAGAATATGGGTAAAGATGATTTATCAAGGATATTTTAACCATTTCATTTTATAAAATTAATCTGAGTAGGTAGACTAGCATGCATTTGGGGCTAATTGTCACAAATTAAATTGTATAATCCATAGCTGACGATCATTGAATTTTTTCACTATTTGCTGCTAGATCCTCATCCACAGATCTTTATTCTCTTCTCACGCCATCTCAATTTGTCACCTTGTCTGTGATGGTCACTGGAGCAATTGAAGCTCACAACATTAGGTTCGTTTCTGGTAATAGTAGCGGGATAGACGAATTTGTGAATCGATTTCGCAAAGTTGTCTTCAATTCTCTAGTCAGAAGTCGTGGAAGTTAGGAACAACATGATACTTCAAGCATGAACTTGTATGCTTATGTTGGACCATAAGAGTGATGGCAAAATACTCACCACGAGTCCATACGATAATTTACGACACCGTCTTAAATGCCTATGTAATTTCTATTTAATGTTTCAATCAATTAGTACATAACACACTAATTTTTTTTTTACCAAATATGTCATGTTTGTTTGGCCGTTGGATTTGCGACATTTTGGAAAAGCGACAACGTTCGTGCTTACATGCATTATTTCCCAAAATTGGACACAAAATAGAACCAGATAAGAAAGAAGCAGGAATGGAGGAGGCTGGGGATGAGAAAGCAGTTGGAACGCTGGAGAAATAAATCAAGTCATTCTCAAGAGTAAATTGCTTATTCAGCTCAAACATGCAAATTAAAATTAGTATTGCAATTTGCAAATCATTCTACATATTATGTCTGGTAAGTACAAATTTGTTATGTTCATTGCGTAGTGCACATGAGAGCAGCTAATTAATCAAAGCATTTCTCTCATGATTTCTTTTGGTAACTAAGTAAGTTTATTAACCAATGCGCAAGCGAAATTGCTTTATACCATCCCTATGATTCTATCATCCTATCATCCGCACTGAATCTGTCGGGATTCTTTCACGTGCATAAACACGTGCTGAGGTCGCGCGTGTGGAAGGTTTAATTATTTCCTTCTTCGGCCGTTAATTGTATTTCTCTATTTTCTTTTCTTCTTCTTCGATCTCTCCTATCCTCTTCGATCTCTCCTCTCCACTTTGATCTATGCTCTCCACTGATCGGAGCTCTTCTTCGATCTCTCCTCTCTTCTGATCCGACGTTGTTTTTCGATCCCTCTTTTCTTGTTCTTCGATAGATGATCGCTCTTCTTCGATCGCCCATCTCTTTCTAATCGCTCTTCTTTGATCGATGATCTTCTCTTTTCCGATTGATTGTTGTTGTCTACTTCGAAAATCTCAGGCGACGATTTGAAGCAGAATGGATATGTTAGGTATGTAATGAACAATTTATTTCGAATTTTAGATGTTTAAACTCTTCTTTTTGAAAATTTTGATTTGTTCCAGTATTTAGATCATATGTAATTGTATTTTTTGAGGTAGTTAAGGTCTTCGTAAGGGATTTTTCCTACCAAAAGAGGTTGAGAGAGGTTGAGATGACAAAATAATATAGGAATTACCAACTTGAATAATATAGGGATCGAAAAAAATTTTCCGATTGATTCCTTTACAATTTTTTTTAAAAAAATTATCATTATTTAAAAATAATATATGAATTACCAACTTGAGAGAGGTTGAGATGACAAAATAACTATGTCATTTCAAATCTCAAATATAAGATAATCAATAACATTTGGTGTTTGATGCCGAATGTTTTTTAACTATATAAATTGTTTTACCTTTGTTTTCGTTTTAGTTATCTCCAGTATCTCAACACTCAAGCACTCATATACATGGATTTTATTTAACTAGTGGGCATTCGCGCGTTGCGCGATCTATTTTCTTTCCTTATTTTTTCTTGGATTTTACAATTATAGTGGTATTTCTGGGCATTGAGCGAGTACTAATAGATTGCACAAAAGCATAATAAATATAATAGAAACTCTAAATTGAAGTATAATAAAGATTCAAGGATTAGATAAAATTACAGAGTATTGCATTTTAAGGACCAGCTAAAATAAAGACTTGTTACAGAGTATCGCACAATGGCATTACAGATGATAACTTCGGAAAGTGAGTAATAAAAAACATCAAATTGAATGCGAGAACTCTTAAAATTCGTAATAAGAAAAGTATGTGACAGTATTAGAGTAAACAAATTTTTTTTTAAAAAAAAGAGTACCTATAAGGAATTGTTGGACTGGCAGGAAACAATTACTGAACCAATATTGGACAGCCAACTTGTGAAGATAGAATCGCTATCTTATACCCTATTTCAATCCAAAAATAAAATAAAATTGATATCGATCAAAACCATTACATGTATGAAATAAATATTGAAGTCCTTTTATATGTAGCTCTTTCCCTGACTATACAATTTTGTCCTTTTAAAACTCAACATTAACACTTTTGAGTGAGGGGGAAAAAATAGATTTGTGGTCATAAAGAAATAAAATCAGTAAAAATTAACAATCTCAACGGCCAATAAAACAAAATTTAGGTATTAAGAGGTTTTGGCCCACAATTTGCATCGTTTATAATGTCTTTGTATCGTTTAAATAAAATGATGAGATAATGTGAAGTGAGTACCGAAATGAATTTCAAACCAATTTATGCAGCTTCTCATGAAATCAAATATTTGTGAGGAATCTTCATAAGCCAATCTGACAAAAATAGACTGAAAATTAGTAAGAATAATAAGTTCTTTCATTGTTTAGGCAAAAACAAAAAAAGTAACAGTCTCCATTCTTCTGAGGAAACCTACAGAATGAGCCAACACGTATAGACAGAAAAGTTAATTAAGGCACAAATCAAACTATAAATCTTTTGTCAATTTTATAAAAAATGGTTGATAACAATGGTCTTTATTGGATCTCTCATGACTATCTTTGAGGCCCAATGACACAAAGAGGCACAATTAGATCAATGCAACAAACTATTAAAAGTAGGAATATAAAGCCCATGAAACAAATGAAGTCGAAGATGGAAAATAAATTTCCAATTATTAATTAGAGTAATTCTAATTACATGAGTAATTGAAGAGTTGAAATGATAAAAACCAAATGCTTCTCTCATCCCTAATGGAAACTATTGTATTGTGGAGGCCATCAGCACTTTAAATGAAACCCTGCAAAAAGAAAGCTATCAGAAACTATTTCTCAACAATTACACTTTATCCCAAATTAAATAATCAGTTGAATCACAAAAGTTGTCAGAAATAAAAGTCTAGGAAACTATACCAGTAAATTAAATGAAGAGAGATAATTAGGTCCAAGTCCAATAGATGTACGGGAGTTAAAACATTGGATCTAAAACATCCATACCAGTTAAAATGACAGTTATACCCTTTAAATTTGATTATATTGGACCTGTTCATGGAAGTTATCATTTACTGTTATATGATGACATATCGGTGTTTAAGAAGGTCAAAATAATAACTAAAGCAGTTAGAAACAATAGAAATATGTAAGGACTTACTGGTACTAAATGAGATGCAATTTCTCAGGGTACGTATGAGCTCACTTCATAGTTTATCTTAAAAAAATGTACCTGCAAAGAAATTGCCTATTTTGTAGAAAAATAATGCATAATACCAAACAAAAGAAAGAAAAATAAAGTCAAAACTGTTGGTCAGTTATAGCTGATTACATTCTAATGCTATTTCCTATTAAACCCTTTTTGAGGGCATCATGAACTAAATTCAGATTTCAGATGCATGTTCAAATGTGTTTATAATAAGCTCATAAATTTCAGACTAATGGGTAAGTAGCTGAGCAACAACGCACTAAATCATGAAATCAAGTTTGACGGTTTCTATCAACCCGCTAATCTCCTTTTTGATTATAATGTCCTTTCTGCAAAGACCAGTACACATGCTATAATATAAAAAGTCAAAGGAAACTTACGTAAGTGGTAATGAATCTTACTGTAATCACATTGTTGATAATAGATCACATTTTCATTGCAAATAAGTTTGCTGGTCTTTTTACTGATCACATTGTTCAGTACAACTGAACAAACTGATATAAAAAGTCCAAGGAAACTTATATAAAAAGAGCATGTTTCTTGGAGATATCATCAATTTGACAGCCAAAAGTGTTGTTTCCTTTGTTTGCAAGTGGAAAAGTTAAGGAAGAGATAATCCCTGACACAAATAGCAAACAACATTTAAATACTAAGTATAGCAAAAGCTAAACACAGTATTTGCTCTCATTCCTTTAAAAGCAAAAAATGAAACAATAAAAAGAAAAGTAAAATGAAACTAACCTTGATAAGAGAAAATTAAAGAGAATAGCATTGCAAACAGGAGATTTGAAATGCACCAATTAAACTACAACAATAACCGAGCCTCCTCGAACGAAACCTACAATTGAGAGAGAAAGAAAAGAGTTATCCTAAAAAAATAATCTATGATGACACTATCAACTTTACCCAACACCAGCTCCTGAACCGCCTATTCCTTATTCGCCCCATCAACAGGTCCTATTCTATTCACAACTCTATTCTATGCAATTTACGATTTGAAATGGCAAGTTTTTATATCCTTGATCTGGAAAATATCAATGACTATAGATACATTAAAAAAAAAATTCGCACAGAGACAATGTTAATAATACACCAAACTTTGGACACGGCCTGAAATAACCTAAATTTGCATAATCTGTTACACTATTATTTTTTAAAATATATAACAAAAAAGCAGCTGTTCTTTTTGCATTGCAATAAAAGAACTTATAATATAATGCAATAAAATGAAATATAAAACTATAAAAGCATTGGCCACTGAATCACTGATTGTGCATTCTCAAAATTCGTCTAAACATTGGGTACTGGACAGAGTCCTTGAACTATTAAATAGGTATAGCCGAGCTAAAAAATGCATAAAGGAATATGTGTAACATTTCTTAAAAATAAACAGGATGTTACTCACTGATGTAATCCAGTGCCTAAGTGATGGGGATGGGAATATCATTATGTTTTCTTATAAGCTGCTCGCAATTCTTTCAGCTCCTGTGATATATAAAAAACAACAAAGAAATTTAATCAACCAATTAGACTATGAATAAAGACAGAAAAAATAAAAAATATTCTCGAAGAAAGAAATTTGGAAAGCAGGCAACCACCATTTTTGTGGACATTCAGATTTTGCATCCTTGAGTTTTCTAACTATATAAACCAACATAGGCAATAATGAAAAAAACACAAAAAAGGCTACCTCTTAATTATCGTATCCTTTGCATATCAAACTGATTTTCATTGTGCTTCAGTCTCTGTGTATGCAATTGTATCAGATTGTACTCACCAATAATTCCTTTGTTTGCTTCATAAATCAGAACACATTTTTAAGTTTAACTGAATAATAAGTACCTTTTAATTGACGTAAGTTGCCACAGAGAGTCTCTTCCATAGCCTAGGCCATTTGAAAGATTTCTTGCAAAATGGATAATTCATCCAGAATTTATTCATACTCTAATTGGTTGATTAAATTTCAAATGAGAACTGATGGCAATATTTTTTTTTGAATAAGTTAGAAATAATTATCACTTTAGCCCCCCTTCTATCAAATGGGAAAAATGAACCCCTTTCATCAAACAGAAAAATAATTTAACTTTCTAAAAATATTTCTTATAAAATGGTTAAATAAATTTTTTTTATCAAGCAAAAAAACAATGAGCTTTCTTTCTATATTTCTTATAAAATGGCGAACCAAAACAGTTATTATCATTCTAAAACATGAAATTTCGAAAGAAAAAAAAATACAACATAAAATTTTAACCTGATTATTGTATGATACCTTTGCTTGAGGTAGATGCTCTCTGTGCAACCCCAAAAGGCACTGTTAGGAATTTTGATACCTTCCTATAATCAAGCATTCCAATATGTAATTATGTTCGTAAATCCTTTTCTTTTCATTTTTAAATTCTATTCCAAGAGAGAATAGTTCAGTGGCTCAACACAATTCTTGTAAAGCTTGCACAGGGGTAAAACGGTCAGTAGTGCAGAATATCAAGATATTGTGAGGACTAAATGTACACAGCAAGCTAAAAACTAACTGGTATAGTACACTCATTTAGCACACATTACTTTCATATAGCATTTCAGGTGTACTGATATCATTCATTGCTACAGAGATATTCGTATTCAAGTCAATTACTGTTGCCAGCTGGAATAGGAAAGAAAAGTACTTACTGTTGATAATTTTTTATTGAAGAAGAGTACTTATATGCTGATCATTCTTGAACGCTATAATACCAATCAGTACATTTCAATAAAACCCTAAAACAATTGAAGAAAATTGATGACCATAAAGAAACAAATTGGAACCACAAAAAAAATGAGAAGGGAATGACAAAGAACCCAATCCCAATCCCGAACAAAAGTAAAAGAAAAAAAAATTGAGAAATGCATAGGCAAAAAAACTGGCTTGATAAAAGGAAGCAATATATAGTGAACAAAGGGGAAATTGATGCTGCCCTAAAAGATTCTAAAAGTAAACGAAAAATATAGTTGAGTGTAGGAAGCATAACCTGAGCAAACTGAACATTCGAAAGAACACAATAGCTGGAGCAAAGGGCAGCAATTCCTGATCTCAAATTGCCAGACCTATAAGTCAAAACAAAAAGGGAAATCAACTCAATATGTACCAAAATTGCAAATTCGACATATAGATACAACAAATTGAGGAAAAAACCACATAAATAAAGAAGCAACGATATGGAAAGAAAGGGGAAAAAGAAGGCAACATTCTTCAAATGGAGAAAATGTCACAATTAACAATGAGAAAAGAGCTCTCCAGAAATCGAACAGACAACTTACCGTACAGATACGCAACTGGGCTAGGAGCACAATCAACCTATTAGGAAAGAGAGGAAATAAAGATGATGGCCCTACAAAATTAGGTATTAGATCATGGAACCGAATGCAGGTGGCGGAGATAAGTACGAAGTAAAGAGAAAGAAAAGGAGTAGCTGGGTAGAGGTGTTGTGAACCAAAGAGCGATGAAGACCAACCAAGGCAAGCAGATGCACAACGCCAAGCCCACCAAGAGCACCTAGCGGATGTACCTCCGTACGCGACCCAGATAGGTCCTCCCTTTCACCCTGTCCGTCCAATGCATTGTAGAGAGAGAGAGACAGGAGAGAAGGCAGTCAATGTTTCGACAAGCGCAAAGAGAGAAAAAATGAGAAATAAAGTATGGACCAGAGCTATAGAACACAGCGAGAAAGAGAAGACGGCGCACAGACCGCGACCAGGACGACTGCAGCAACCGTACAGAGCAGAGAGGAGGAGCGCCTCCTGACCGGTCTGCGGAGAGCACCCAGGGAAAACGAAGAGAGAACTAATGGACGCAGAAAATCGAGGCAATTAGGAAAGAAAATATCCGATCCAACGGCAAATACGGGACAGATCCAACGGACACGATGCAGCTGATGAAAACAACGGCGAGGATTGGTTTACTGTCGACCAACAGTAATGAATAGTTGGTCAATCCAACGCCCTTTCATATATGTTCTGATCTGATTAAGCACTCATATGCATGGATTTTATTTTAATTAAATGGCCGCTCAAATAAAACCTTCTTTAGAAGAAAGAGGACAAGCAGACTTTGTATCGTTGCCTCAGGGATGGTACTGGTACTACTGCAAATTTTCTCAATAAGATCCGTCATACATATACACTGAATCATAAGTTGCATTCTGTGTCTCAATCAACAGATGCAACATGATAGTCATGAGCTCACACTTTTATTGTTTTTAAGCAATTAATGCCACGTATACGATTATGTAACCATCAAATTAAATCTACGTAATACTTTAAATAAAAGTATTTTCATGCTCAATGATATATTACCGCTAAATTTAAGGACGTAATATGGATGTGAAAGAGAGAAATTATATTTTACAAACTTGTTTCAATAATAATAATAATAATGAAATCTGTCAAAATATAATCATTGCACTTTATTAATTTAGGTTCATACTTTAACCAGCCAATTGGTCCTATATTATCATACAGTCCCAAGAACTGACAGATATGTTCCCAATTTTATCATTTACGCGTGTATTAATGTTGAGTTTAAGTCAGAAAGGCACATTAATGCAAAAAATTCGTTGCAATCCATTTAATATATTTTCGAGTGTATATTCACGTTTTCGAATTTCGATTGATTTGAGCAACACGTTGAAGTCATGCATTTCCATTCTTTGAAACCGGACTACTATCGAACAAGTGGAACTACCAATTCGGGGTTAAATTAAAAGGAGTGAATTGGTTAAAGTTATAACCGGTAAGCAAACAACCTAGAAATTGACCGGATTACTATTCATTATTCAACCTTCCCTTGTTTGAATGCCATCACGGCCTTTTCTTTTGTTACTGTTCTGAAAGCCAACTCCAACTCTGGTCCAACTGAACTGGCCGGTCCAAGGAAAAATAGACCGATTGGTGGTAATTTTCCAGTTAAACTGCACAAACTGGCCTATCCGGTCCGGTTTCGAAATCATTGATAATCACTAAAAGCAATTGGCATGCTCTAAATTAAATCATTTAAGTGCACAATAATATTTAATTTTAAAAAAAAATGTAGTGAGACACTTAATTTATTATGCAATGAACTCTTAGAATGCATTTGCAACGCGTTGCCCGAATAGTTTTATGTTGTTAGCCAATTAATGCAACCATTTAAGCCAGATGAGCACCAAAATCAATAGATATGTTCTTTCATTGTTTTATTAAAAAAATCAATACGTCAAAATATCGTTTAAGATGATCAGTCAAAATTCATTTACTGTATTTGACATCACAACATTCATCTGACAGTTATCAAAATACAAAAAGTAAAACCATAGATATTTTATTTTAATAGTTAGATTGTGTATCTGATTTTGCGAAAATGGGAAATCTCTTAGTTATCCATCTAATAGTTTGAAAAATAATTGGTTCATTTTTTACAGTGGTCGATTGACAACCAAACAATTATCAAATAATATATCTACTAAATTATTTTTTATTTTAATGATACTATTATGAGACGTTATTGATCTCAAATAATATGCTATGAATATCCTTATTATTATTATTTTTATCAACTGTGGCCGACAGGTGAGGTTTGGGAAAATAAAGAATGTTTATCTAATTAATGATCTATTTATTATTTAATTTCAGCTTAACAAAACTTGTTAAGAGATCGTTTTACTCATAACTTAAGAGATCGGTTTGATGTGTGTCTGCGCTACAACTAAAAAGGCCGTGAAGTTGCAAGTGTCTCGACCTTTTATGATCCTCAAGCTTTCGTACTTATGGGTCAGGAAACTTTCCTCGGAGGAGCATGTGATCTTCAACCTTTAATTTTGTGCTTAAAATTTTAGAATTAGACGCAAGTAAATTATAGAAACATAGAGCATCAACATGGAAAAAAGATAATGCGCAATTTTGAAACCGGGTACTACTATATAGTAAATGGATGCCAAATATTGGGATTTAATTTCAGTTGATTTTGTTCATTCTTTTTTCCACGAAGTAATTGCATATAATGATTTAAGGAAAGCTATAAAAGAAAATTAAGTAATTAATATATATCTTGTAATATATTTTTCAAAACTAAGGCTCCATATAGAGAAATGGAATCTTCTATCTAAGTACTGAAACTAAACTAGTAAAGGAAATTGGATTCTTGTATGTCCTTTCTCACAAGTATTAAATTCTTCAACTTCAGAATTAAAATGATAACTTGTTTAATTTCTATTATTTAAAGTTAAAGCTCCAACGATCAGGGGCAGAGCTAGGATTCTTGAATAGGGGGACAAGTATTCTCTTGTCAAGAAGCTCTTAACATTTCTGCCACTACACTGTTGTTTTCATCTATACTATGTTTTTTAAAAATAGAAGTTCACGGTGCACCTTCTTTGTTCATGAATCATGAACACTCAAATTATGATACAATCACACAATATTACCATCTCAAATTTTACCCTAATTAAGATATGAAAGTCTAGGAGCACTTCCTCGATTCGATATCGTCTGAAAATTCAAAACAAAATTAATAATTAAAAAATTACCATTCAATTTAGTTTAAATATAGGGATTTAGAAGAAGTATCAACACACCATATGCTGCCTCAGGTACCGATTCCTCAGAGGAGCCACGATAGTGTTTTAGTGCAACTGTAACACCAACTATTGTAGCCACGGCACGGCTGTAGCAGCTGGGGGGGGGGGGGGGGGGGGGGGGGGTGGCGGCGGCGGGGGGATTCAAGAAAAAGTTGATGTGTCCTGGTACTTGTGGTTGTGGTCCTAACAAGTTACAACTTACATGTTTGAAAATTGGAATATCACCTTCCGTAGATCATATGGGGTGCCCCACATTGCGATTTGATTTCCTTTGAATTTTTAAATAAATTTGAAATTTGATTTTGTACACTTTTGTTTTCTACAAAAAAATTACTGCATGCGTACGTATAGTGTTTCAAGGAAAGCTGTGGATACTGCCATAAAAGAACAATAAGTGTTAACTTAACGAAATTGCTTACCATCATCCTATAGGATTCTATCATCCGCATCATCCGGTCGGAAATCTTAAGATCCTTAAGATTATTTCACGTGCTGAGTACGCGTGGGAAATGTTATTGCCTTACTCGACCGTTATTCCTTTTGTCTTCGATCTCTCCTCTCCTCTTCAATCTCTGATCGGACCTCTTCTTCGACCTCTCTTCTCCACTGATCGGAGTTCTTCTTCGATCTCTCGTCTCCACTGATCGGACTTCTTCTTTGACCTCTCCTCTCCACTGATCGGAGTTCTTCTTCGATCTCTCCTCTGCATTGATCGCTCTTCTCCGATCGCTAGATTGATTTCTGATCGCTCTCGACTGATCGGTGTTGTCTAATTTTGGAAATCTCAGGTGACGATTTGAAGCAGAATGGATAGGTTAGGTAAGTAATGAACAAAACTGGATCTTCTTCTGATCGTTTTTGTCTATTATTCTTTTTGAAAAATTTGATCTATTCCAAAGTTTAAATCATATATAATTGTATATTTTGATGTAGTCAATGTCTTCGTAAGGGATTTTTTTAACCAAAAGTTTATTTATTAGATGAATGAATGAAATACACTTGAAGTTATATTTGAATTTGAATCAGATCAGAATCAGAATCAGTTTTGTGATTTTTTGCTGATGTAATATTTGATTGTAACAGGTTTTGATTTGAATGAATCTTATAATCTCAGTATAGAGCAGCAATCAGGTAATTGTTCTTTTTTTTGTTTTAATTATAGTTTTATTTGATTTCAATTTTATTCTAAAAATGTTATATGAACTACAATTGTAAGACATATTAACTTCAATATTAAGGATGTATATTACAACTGTAAGTCATATTTAGTTCAACATTAAGGATGTTAATTATAACTGTAAAAAATAATATATGAACTACAGTTTTATTTATTATTTTCCTACAGGTTTTGGTTGCATGGAATTGCTTGACTTGAACATTTTATTTCAGTCAAATCTCAATCGTATTGATCTTTCTCCTTCGGATTGTAAGTAAATAATTCCATATATTGTTATATATTATTTACAATAAAATCCTAAGATGTGTTCTTTTTGCTTAGTGAAAATTTTCATCTTTCTAAATTCTATTTGCAGTTATTGGACAACATCATTTTGCATTACCAGCAGTTATTGGACAACCTCAACCTGCATTACCAGCTGTACCAGTGCCTTCTGCTGTTCAGATTTTTTCTGGTATGAATGATACTGTATAATATGTTTTGTTTAACTAGAAATATATCATGGATTTGGAATATGCTTGACTTAAATAGAATAATAGATTTTGAATTGTAGATATTATATTAATCATTCATGTGTAATAATTTTTAGTAATCAAGTAGTATACTTTTAATATGGTTCAGAGCTGTATTTTGAAATTAATATTTACATTTCTTGACAGATGACATGGGTAGTAGTGATGTTGTCTATTTATCTCAGCCTGATCTGGACAACTCAGGTATCTTTTTTTAAAAAATAGTTCATAATTTTACATATTATAAGTTCAACATGAAACTTCAATAGTTATATATTGTAATTTCAATAGTTATAAACCTCAACCTGCTTTATATACATACAACTAATAGTACAAAATAGTTCCAGTAATTATAACTATAATGCAATATAAGTTCAACTAGTTACTGATTACAACAATTATAAATTTTAATATTATTAAATTGTGTCTATATGTAACAAGATAATAAATAATTTATATTTGCAATTGTTGGACATTCTCATTCTGCATTACAAGCAGTTCCACAGCCTTCTACTGTTCAGCCTTTGCATGGTACGAAATATAGTACATATAATGTTTTGTCTAATTATAACTCTATCATCAGTTTGGAATATGCTCGAGTTGAAAAAAGATTTAAATGTTGATATTACCAGTACCAGTACTTGACCTTTTGTGATGTACAACCTTCTTCTGGTATGAATGACAGGAAACTATGTTTCTTTTACTAAAAGTGGTAGATTTCATAACAACAATAGTTATACATTATAACTTCAATAATAATTATATTAACTTCAACAATTAATAATATTAAATTTATTATTTTTTAATGTTGAAATTTTCCATCTTTCAAAATTTATTATTCTGCAGTTCTTCAGAACTCAACAGAGGATACAAACGGAACAGTAACTCACTCTTTTCTTGCTGGAGAGTCAACCATTTATTCCAATGTTCTTCCTCCCAAGAAAGGGATGACCTTCTCTTCAGTAGATGAGGCTGAAAACTTTATTAACAACTATGGGTATAAAATTTGCTTTTCTATAGTAAGGAATGGAGGTGGGTCTTCTGGTCATAAACGGAAACCAAGAACTATATTCAAGTGTTTCAAACATTATAAATCCCAGCACTGTACTGAGCGACCAGTTAATGAGAGAAACCGTTTAATCATAAAGGAGAGTTGTAAGTTCAGTGTTAGTGTGTTATTTGATGCTGCGAAGCAATCATGGTTTATCAGTACAGCTACATTAGATCGCACCCATGAAGTTTGTCCACAATATTCTCACAAGCTGACTGGATTCAGAGAATTACAAGATCATATCAAAAAGCAGCTTGAGGCAAATCACAATTCTGGAGTTCCAATTAATGCTAATATAAATGTTGTTACACAAATGGCTGGAGGTGTTGATTTCTGTGGATTTACTGAAAGAGATGCAAGAAATTACCTTGATAGCCTGAGGAGGTTGCAATTCAAGAATGGTGATGCTGAGGCTTTAATGAAGTACTTTCGGGATAAACAATCAGCTGATCCTAATTTCTTTTATCGGGTGAAGTTTAATGAAGAAAATCGACTTGAGAGTGTATTTTGGGCTGATTCAATCTGCAGAGCTTTTTACAAGTATTTTGGTGATGTTGTCTCCTTCGTTACAACCTACATAGTTAACAAGTAACAATTATTCTAACTCTGGTTTTAAATTATTTCTATTTGAAAAAATATTGTTCACATAATTAGATTAAACATGAGCAGTTACAATTACAACCAGCAAAACTATAGTTTACAGTTTTGACAACTTTAAATTGTTGTCACAGTTATGATATGTTCAAAAATTTATATCCTCAGTAATTATGATAACAACTTAAAAAAAAAAGACATTATAACTTCAGGAGAAACGTTAAATATGTTCAACATTTATGTTAATATCTTCAATTGCATAGAAAATCAATCTACAAATTGCAACAAACAAACAACTTCAATAGTTACCTTGATATTGTAAATCTTGTTTTATATTGTTGTTGTTAGTAAATGCTCATATTTTAATTTTAGATTAATTACAACTAATTAATCACCATTAACAACAAGCAAATCAATAGATCTAGTGCTAAAGCAATCACACATCAAATCAAGAGAGAAAGTAGGAGAAATTTATACCTCTCATGAAATCGCATTCATGAGGCTCGAATCCTAAGCGTAGGAGTCGGTGGCGTGCTTGCACCGCCTCTCCACCACCTCGAACCACCTCACGCCCACCAAGGAGCCGACCACAAGCTTGAAGGAGTGCTAGCTCTTCTCAAGCTCCTAACTAATCATCTCTACCATCTTCTAATTTCTATTAACTATTTAATGGAGGAAGAAGAAAGGAGGAGCTCAACACATGAGCAATGGAGGGAGAAGGAAGAGCCATGGAGAAGAGAGAAAATTCTCTCTTCTCTTTTGGTGGCGCACAAGAAAGGAAGGGAAGAGGAGAGGGGTAGATGGAGGCTAGGGTTGGCTCTCTAAAGAGACCCCCTTTTATAGCCAACCAATCCTCATCCTAAGTTGTAACTATTTACAACTTTGCCACTTGCCCTAGCTGAAATTAATAGGCTATGAAGCCCAATTTCTCATGTGCTAAATGGGCCATTAATTCATTAATTAATGATCCATATAAATGCTCTTTCTTTCATCCTTTACAATGGGCCTTTAAATAAACAATTAATTTAGAAGCCCACATAGCTCAAATAAATTAAAGTGTTGAACATAATTAATTATTAACTTATTAATAATTAATTCTTGATTAGCTTATGCAATAATTTATTTCTAACATGATCTATTTGATATAATTAATTATAACGGTTCATAACGGTATATAATTAATTAATCAACTTATCATGTTTTGTATTCTCCAATACAAATAAACAATGCACGTGTGGTCAAAGTCCTATTTGTGCGACCCTATTGAGGATTCATGCTATGTTGGCCATGGAGAATAAATCATTATTTATTTCCAATAATCATAAGCGGTATCTAGCAACACGTTATGATTCCCAATTCGCATAAATAATGTACTGCTACAATATGTCAATCCTGCATAAGAAATATTAGTATTTCTTTGTCTGATTCTTATGTCACATGATATCTTTGTATAATCCAAGATAGGAATGTGTCATTCTTGCAGATTATACATTTCTTGATCTAGAGTTGATTGTACAAGTTGGCCAAACAATCCAAACTCCATCAAGGGGCCCAAACAGATATCATCACTCATTAAGTATATTAATGAGGGACATACGGTTTTCTTGATGAACAACTTTTCCCCGCACAATTCAAGAGAACATAAATAAAGTCCTTATAGCAGCCTTTATCAGGAATCAACGTTAGACGATATTTATTGAACCTATCCTCATGTGGAAAAGCTGAGCATCTCAAACTTAGAATCAACAACATATGAAATAAACAATGACACATAACACAATCCATATGTTTATTTCACTGGATCAAGTCCTGTACTATGTTCCAATAACATACACATATGCAATTAAGTTGGTAACTCCTTACCTATGATTTGTAGAACTTAATCATCACTTAACTTGCATACTAATCTTTTATGCTAATTAATGTTCCTTGTTAATTATCAAGATTATGGACGATTCAGATTTATTATTGTCATTCTAATGAATGATCCACAGAGATCTACAATTCAGATCCTCAACCTGAATGATCTGTCAATAATAAACTCTAGGAACAAATGATCAAATATCATCATTAACATAAACTAAGAAAATAAGTCATTAAATATTGACTTCTAGGACATAACTCCAACAATCTCCCACTTGGCCTAGAGTCAATCAATAGTGACTTTTAGCAAGTGAAGAATTTAGAACAATGTCATATATCTATATATATACATGTCTCGAACCTCAAAAGATATTATACACTTAAAGCAAGTTACTCATACGTCCATCACGCATGGATGCACAACTGCATCTCGCATACCGCTTAAGGTAGAGGTTAAGTTAGAGTGTTCGCTGTGTCCGCGAATCTATCCAATTTTGTTTGACCCTATATACATATATACTCCTATATATGTGTTCTTGATCATCATCATGTGAGATCAAGTGACATCGTCATAGATCTTAGTTGGATCACCAATTTATTATTGGGTTCTTCAAGTTTAAGCTATGGTTCGAGATGCATAGAACCATATTAGCTTGACTGAGAACTTCACGATCCATACTACATTCTTTCATTGCTTTACAAGTTGCTATATATTTTGTTTTGGTGACGGAAACGGTTGTAATATCACATTTAGAACACCTTCTAAATTTACAACACCACATTTAAACAAAATATGTAGCTCAATTGTATTTATATCAATCTTTTGAAAACTAGCATCAATATAACAATTTATATGAGCTTTCTTTCATCTTACAAGATGAAAATTATATCATTCTTTCTCATAAGATACTCAAAGATATTCTCGATTATTGTCCAAATGTGTTTTTCTTTGTATCCAGTTGACAACCGCTTGTCATACTCCTTGGGTACAATACATAGGGGCATGTGCATAAGTATGGCGTCCGTTATGAAACTCGTAACAGAAGTTATGAAACTCGTAACAGAAGGATGCTCGAAATATATCGTGCACTCTTCTCGAATTGAGTTGCAACACACCGATTAGAACTCAAGTGTATGCCATACAACGTGGTTAGACATCCTTTCTAGGAGTCTATCTTTTCGTGTTACTAGAACACTTTGTCATTATATGCACATTTTCTCAAACCTGACATCCATCATAATCTATCTCCATAGATTTTGTTTCCTTGGATTTAGGTGACTTACCCAAGTTCTCAATTGAGAAAACATTCTCCAATAAGATCTTGACAATATTCATTTTCTTAATGTTATTCCCAATTAATGTCTTGTATCTTGTACAATACATGTAACACAATCATGCTCCCACTGAATATCTTGTCTATGTAAGATACTTTTGACGAAGTGCAACTTCTTGACTTCCTTGTCAAAATGTTTATTCCAATTTCCACAGTACTTGCTTCAATCCATTAATGGATCATTGAAGCATATATATGTTTTCAACAATACAACAAATCCTTGGTTTGTGTCAAATACACAACAACTTCCTTCATTCAATCGAAGAAGGCGGTTTTGATGTATCTTTCCATATATCTATATATACGAAATATAACTATTGCTAGAATGATCTTTATTGACTTATACATAGCTACAAGCGAGAAGCCGTGCTTTGTACATGGTCAACTTGTTATCGACTTAGACATAGCATTAATCATGAAATTGTGCTTTGTACAGAGTCGACTTGCTATCCATATCTATCTTTCCTTTTAAAGATCTATATGTTCTAGATGGATTGCTCCTTCATGAACATCAATCAAGGTCTATACCTTGTTGTTATATATATGGATTGCACTTAAAGATCATACAAATTCAAACCATACTTGTGGAATCGGGTCTTTCCATCGCTTCTGTATTTATCAACGGATCCTCATATATCAAGTACGAGGATGTTGTGAAACCTATGTACCTTTCAGTTTTGGCAATTCACTCTCGTTGATCTTTGTAGGATTGGTGCTTGAGGTCAGTAAACTACTTCTACAACATCTTGTAGAGTAAGTTCTTGATCCTAATATATTGCATGAGTTTCTCGAACATCATCCATTCGTGAGATGTTTGAGCACTCTTTAGAAGTGAGCGTGTTTATAAACTTCTTCCTTTCACAACTACTTGTGAATAAAGTTCCGCTCAACTCCCACTAAGCACCATGTATGGAGTGACAAGTTTCCTATAAATGTACTTCTTGTAGTGACGCATAAACTCCTTTAATGCTCACTTTACTCTCACTACTTCTTCTTGAGAATATCATTCTTCAAGATTACGTTATGATGAGCAACAACTACTTTGTTCTTATCATGTTCGTTGAAGTAGTACCTTTCGGTTAGTTCAAGATATCCTACATCATATTAAGCGTCTTATTTGGGTCCAAGCTTATCAATCAATCGAACTTTGAAATAAGCTTTTCAATACCAAATCTTGAGAAACAATATACCTAGAGATCGAATCTCGTAAGATATCTTTCTCAATAGACTTCGATGGAATTTTTATTCAGTGTAAACAATATTGTCCTCAAACACAAATCCCTTACATGAGTCGAACAAGTCAATTTGATTTATTACCGATCGAACTATATCAAACTATGTTCGATACCTTCATCCTTGGATACATTTTTCAATGTTCCTCATGGAGCGAGTAGTGAAACGTATTTCATACTCTTTAGGTAATATATCAAACTATATGACTTAACTATTTACCATGATCCATCTTAAGACTTTTGCTTTTATTGAATAGTTTTTCAACTTTACTCTTGAAATCCTTTTGATCTTGTCAAAAGATTCATACTTATACCATATCAAATAGATACGTTAATATCTACAATGATTGTTGGTCAAGTGGTAAAGTTTCAACAACCTTTCAATTGCACAAGTACCTGTAGGTCTATATACATCAATATGTATAAGTCTTAATAAGGTTACTTGTCCTTTAAACCTTCGTAGTTCAAAGGCGCTTTTGTCATTTAACAAACACAATTCGCATGAATTTCAATTGATTTGCAATCAAATTGATTTACGAGCACCACGTTACGTAGACTCGCATAATGCGATTCTTGTTTATATTCGACTAAGCGACTATTTTACATAAAAGTCAAATACTTTATGTGAAGTCTTACATATTTGTCATTCGAAATTTGTTTATCTATTTCAAGCAAATTCAATCAAGATGCGTGAAATCTTATACACAAATTCATAACAATAAGAGAACGACATTTCTCTATTACAAAACATGATCATCCATCATCAAATATGAAATGGAGATAAGGTTTTATAAGATGTTTGGAATAAGGTATATAACCTCAAATTCCTAAACAAATTCTTTATTTAGTAAAGATAACTCTACGTATTCAATGGTAGCGGCCTAGACGTATAAGCCATTTCCAAAACGGAGTTTACTTTACTTATCTCGAACTTTCTCTTATTCATCATTGTCTACACATTTCGTTAAATGCGAGCACATGAACTAGCACCTAATTACTAGTGTGAATTAGAGATAGTGAGATAATTTGAACGACAAATATCTCAAGGTTTAGAACATCATGGTATTTCGGACAACCTTTCAAATGCCTCCCATAAATGGCAAATGAAACATCTCATGTGACACACGGTCACTAGTGAGGATCTCAAAGTTTCAACTCATATCTTGGTAAAGTATTCCTTTAATACTTAACCAATTACTTTTAGCACTAACAAGTGTGCGAACAATATATCCTTTATCCATAGAAAGAGATTGTATGACAATATCAACAATCCTTGATATTGGAGATCTTAATATCTCTAGTTGTCAATTAGCTACTCAAACCTTTCGGTTCACAAGCTAATGAAATATTTATCTTCTTATAAGAAGAGTCTCTTGGTTAACTCACATTCCATTACTCGATCATTAATGATTGAGTCTATCTTTTACTTTCTCTAAGACCGTCTTCTTGAGTAAGTGGATGAGAGTATAGAAGTCTTAGTATAGTCCTTATGAATTCTCCAATTCAAAGGTCCAGAACTTCTAAAAGGATATGAGCATTCGCTTTATTGAATAATTTTCGTCAAAACTAATCAATCATTGCGAAGCTATGTTCGGGAAGTTGAGGAACGTTTTTGGGATTAAACTTGCTCAAGTTTCTCATTTCCAAGAACATATCTTAGAAATCGGTATTTCTTCTCCAAGTAAATACCTTAGAAACGAGCTTGTCGTTTTCCAAAGATTTATCGCAACGAAATTAACATATTTAACATCTATAACAATTTCAATTTAAGGTCATTTAGTTTATGCAATGTTTTGTTTATGGAATGATAAACAAAACTCCCACTACATTTAATTAATGTCCCTAAATGTAATGGATTCCAAGATCCCCATTTTCGTCAAGTAGAGCCTGCTATGGCACGACACCCTACTTAACTAGACAAGGTAGGTTCTCCAACCAATCATATCAACCATATGACTCTTGGTTTGTGAATATCTAATTATATTTACAAACTTCGCCCCGATGTCCAAGAAAACTTGTTGGGTCCATCGATAAGCAACCTCTCTCTATTTGCTCCTAACAAATCTTTTCATTTGTACCCCGACTATAAAGGTTGACAACCATGACGTCCGCTATGGCGGACCGCGCCATGATTGGCAATTGACGTGAGGGGGATAGAGAGAAGGAGGACGATTTGACTTAATCGTATTTGGGACAAAACAATTATGTGACTCTTGTTTGGTGGTCATGTAAGCAAACACCCATACCTACCTATGACAATTCAAGGCATGCACAAACAATCACATAACAATAAGCATCTCAAACATTGCCGTGGGTTTGTATGGCTCCCGCTTGCATTAGTCTTCGTCGCATCTCCATGTAACGAAACTAATCTAATCAAGCCCTCCCACTAATTACTAAGATCCTATCTAATAATTAAGGGAAATAAATACATGTGATAAAATTCCTAAAACCCCGCCTAGGCCTTAGGGGCATGCAAGCCTCACAAGTTACATCAAAAATTAACCACTTAATTATCAAGGCACCTTAGGCCACTTTACAAGCAATCACATGCATTCACAACATTTTACAACACACAAGGCATTGACATCTTGAGCCATATCAAACCCACATCCTCCTACAAAACAAAGTTAGCACATATACAATATACATGATTCACTTGTTCTTAATTAATTTCATTAATTAGAATCTTTGTGCATACTTGTTGCTCAAGTTTTTCGAATGCAAAGAAGGCTTAACCTTAACAACTAATTGTTTAAGCCCTTTTAAATTAAATCCAACTATCAAAATAGAAAGGAGGGTATTTAAGGAGTCTTCTAATTAACCTTTCATCAAATTGATTAATTAGAAATTATTTTAACTAATTAAAATACGAAATTCGGGGCCCGAAAAAATTCAAAATAATTCGGTCTCCAAAAAATCTGAAATAAATCCAGAGAACTCCTTACAAAGATTGTGATTACCTGTAGAAATCTCAAGGAGAGATCAATTACCATCAGGGAGAACCAAAAAAGACAAATCCTCAGATTGTGCGCGAAGCACCGTTAGAGAAAATTCTGTTATGGGTCTCAACCTTTTGATCTGTATGATCATCCCCTTGATATTTTTCCAGCAAACAATTTACATAGAAAAATACTACATACAATAGGCTATCATTCCATGAAAAGAAAATCCACAAGTTATATTCAAGATCAACGAGATAACAAGCATTTAAGCAAGGTATCCTGTTCTGGAACAGACCGTCGACCAAAAAGGTTTCACTCGGTTGAGGTATCAAATCTCAATGAAAATCTATGAAATTAATTTTCACAGATTTCAGACTTAAAGGAGAACATTTCCATTTCAACACTTTTCCATAAAAGTTTCTCAATAAGTACAGTTTTTCAAAACAATCAGTTTGTTTGAAAAAACAGATCTGACAACTTCATCACTTTTCATCCTTGAACGCCCACATAATATCCGAAATATGCAACAAAATTTACATATCCAGAAAGAGCATCAAGTTTAGATTGATCCTATCTAAAAGTTACAGGTACTTTGTATACAAACTTATTTGTTACCAACCACAACAACAGAACTGTGCAGCAGAATAACAGATCTGCGCACCGTTACCGTTTAAATCACTAAAAATTCATTTTACATCGAATTTCAATGATTCCAGTGGGAAAACAACCACAACTCAAAGGGCTACAACCTCCAATAAGAAGGAAAAAATTTCAGAGAGCTTTACACCACGAAAAACAAGCAACAAGACAGAAAACAGCCTTTCCAGGGCCAGCAAGCATGCACATCACTAATTAACTTAATTAATTACGAATTCTCACTTAATTAAGTGTGAAAAACCTTAAGCACGACCATAGCTCTGATACCACTGTTAGGAAATGCTCATATTTTAATTTTAGATTAATTACAACTAATTAATCACCATTAACAACAAGCAAATCAATAGATCTAGTGCTAAAGCAATCACACATCAAATCAAGAGAGAAGGTAGGAGAAATTGTACCTCTCATGAAATCGCATTCATGAGGCTCGAATCCATGGCATGGGAATCGATGAGGTGCACTCCGCGCCTTCTTCTCCTTCCTCTAATCCACCAAGAAGCTTCACCACCTCTCAAGAGCTTGTGCTAGCAAGCTTTTAGAGCAACCAACACTTAATCACAATTAACACCTTAATTATGTGGCTAATCCCAACACATGGGCCCTAACAAACAAAGGATGAGAGCTCCTCTAATGGAGATTTCGAAAATCTCCAAAGGAGGAGATAGGTGGCGGCTAGGAGAAGAGGGAAGAGAGGAGAGAGAAAGTTGGATGAGAGGCCACCCATTGGGGTCTATTTATAGAGCTCTCATTCCTCTTCCAAACTTCAAACAAATTACAAGCATGCCACCATGCCCTAGGCGCCACCTATATGGGCTTTTAGCCCAATTTACCAAATGGCAAATTCATCTCTCATTAGCTCATTAATTCTATTAACTAATGGGCCTTTTAATTATTTGTTAATTGGGCTTAATTAGACTTAGCTATTTAAAGCCTATATATTCAATATAATTCTAACAATTATATTAAATGTAGTTGAGACTATTAATTATCAAATTGATGATAATTAACAATAGGTTGGTTTATGCATTAATTTATTCTAACATGATCTCCTTGATATAATTAATTATAACGGTTCATAACGGTATATAATTAATTAATCAACCCATCATGTTTTGTATTCTCCAATACAAATAAATAATACACGTGTGGTTCAGGTTCTATTTGTGCGACCCTTTGAGGATTTATACTATGTTGGCCATGGAATTAAATCGCTTATTTAATTCCAATAATCATAAGCGGTATCTAGCAACACGTTATGATTCCCAATTCGTATAAATAGTGTACCGTTACAATATCTCAATCCTGCATAAGAAATAAAAGTATTTCTTTGTCTGATTCTTATGTCACATGATATCCTTGTATAATCCAAGATAGAAATGTGTCATTCTTGCAGATTATACATTTCTTGATCTAGAGTTGATTGTACAAGTTGGCCAAACAATCCAAACTCCATCAAGGGGCCCAAACAGATATCATCACTCATTAAGTATATTAATGAGGGACATACGGTTTTCTTGATGAACAACTTTTCCCCGCACAATTCAAGAGAACATAAATAAAGTCCTTATAGCAGCCTTTATCAGGAATCAACGTTAGACGATATTTATTGAACCTATCCTCATGTGGAAAAGCTGAGCATCTCAAACTTAGAATCAACAACATATGAAATAAACAATGACACATAACACAATCCATATGTTTATTTCACTGGGTCAAGTCCTGTACTATGTTCCAATAACATACACATATGCAATTAAGTTGGTAACTCCTTACCTATGATTTGTAGAACTTAATCATCACTTAACTTACATACTAATCTTTCATGATAATTAATGTTCCTTGTTAATTATCAAGATTATGGACGATTTAGATTTATTATTGTCATTCTAATGAATGATCCACAGAGATCTACAATTCAGATCCTCAACCTGAATGATCTGTCAATAATAAACTCTAGGAACAAATGATCAAATATCATCATTAACATAAACTAAGAAAATAAGTCATTAAATATTGACTTCTAGGACATAACTCCAACAAAAGGTTGTGATTCTCACACCTTGTTCTTTAACACTTTATGCCAATACCGTTTTTGGACAGGTTTTGAAGCTGAAATGGAAGAAAAGTTCAGAGACCTAGCTACAAATCAGAGAAATCAAAGCAACTCCACTTCTGAAGGGCATGTCACAGAGGCGACGTCAGATAATTGACTTCAGTCTGAATTAGCCTGACTTTCAACTTATGTTTCCTTAGACTTTTTGTGTGCTTTTGTTGTTTGACTAGTATACTGGATGTGTTTGTGATTTGGATTGCTACTTTGGCTTTTTATTTTTCTCTTAGTTTTGGTTCCTCTTTTTTTTAAGGAAGCCTTAAGCTTCAAAGAGGAAGTAGTAGCTAGTGCTTGCTACTTTGAAATTTTTATAATTTATGGATAGATGATTAGACTTTGGTTCGATTAAATTCTGAGTCTCCGAACATGACAACTTTTCTTCATGGTGGTACTGATCGTTACGAGCAACATGTTGGTGATAACAACTGATCTCCTTTTCTTGTAGTTCCTGTGTTGGTCATAACAGTAGTGATGTTTTTTGTTCATCTTTTGTTTAACTTTGTTATAACAGTGTTGGTTCTGATGTTGATGTACTTTTGGGATGTTGTTAATTTTCTTAACTGGTTACTTGTTGTTGATCTTTTGAGAATGTTTGTTAATGTTAGTACTTGGCATGACAGTTGCTAAATATTTGAATGGTTGTTATTAAAATGTTTACTAGAATAGCCAAATAATATTGGTTTGCTAAATGTTTATATGGTTGTTTGTATGGATTTTGAACATTGTTATTTATATATTGTTTTCTGTAGTTAAAATTATTGTCTATAATGCTCATATTTTTTTATCATTCGGATGCATTGCTTTTTACTTTTACTACCAATTAAAAAAATTAATAATTAAATAAATATTAAGTACACTTACGTTAATTTCAACGATTGACTATAATAATTTCAACGTTTTTATAATATATTCAACTTTGCATTTTAACGACGTAGTGAATGAACTATATTAATGTTGGATTTTGCATTTAAAAAAGAGGAAAAATTTTTAAATAGTAATGATCAACATATTATAATTAATGTGTCTTAATATGTTATACGTGGTTGTAAAAAAATGTCAAAAAGAAAAGACATAATATTCTAGTGATCATATCACGATAATTGGGAAATATTTTTTAAAATTTTAAATATTAAAAAAAATACTTCAAACTCGTGTATGTTTTTTTAAAAATTTCAAAATAACTTTGAACAATTCCTTAAACATTGCAGTTAACTTGTTTAATATTGAAGTTACAACATATTTATTTGAAGTTAACATAACATTACGTCTTAGGGTCCTTAATATCATAACTTGTTTAATGTTCTATTCAGGTGGTTCCAATCATTTCGCGCATATAGATGCTTCCAATTTGAACGAAGCTAATAGACAAAAGCGAGGTGGTTCCAAAAACAAAAAGCAAAACACTAAGCAGCTCAGCTGAGTTCTCTAAATTTCATTCGCTCAAAACAAGGCACTTATGGTTTCTCGAGGCGAGACAATACCGAGAAGGAAGGAATCGTTGAAGGCTGGTGCTGACTCTGACGATCGCCGTACGAACGTCGGTAGAAGATCGACATATCGATCTGAGCTACTTACATTGTGTGTAAATTGCTTTAAGTCTTACAACAATGGACAAAGCAACTGAATCTCTTGTTGCTAAGAAAAAGGTTGGGAGAAACACAAGAAGGAAGTTGCTTGTTGAAGTTGCGAGTGCATCGAGTTCAGCAAAGCGAAAAAAGGTTCGATTTGTACTTTTTGTACAGTTCCTGTACGTATTTAATTCGTCTCTTTCATTGATAATTGAACTTACTGTCCAATTGTTTGCAATATAAGAGTTCTGATTATTTAATTTCATCAAAAATTAACCTGATTATTCAATTGTTTGATTATTTCATTGATGATTGAACTTACTGTCCAATTGTTTGCAATATAAGAGTTCTGATTATTTATTTTCATCCAAAATTGACCTGATTATTCAATTCTTTGATTATTTCATTGATGATTGAAGTCATTTTCCAACTATTTGCAGTATTAGTTCATATCACAACTGCATATCATATAAATTTGATTTTTAACTTTCTAATATTACTTTTTTTTTTGGGTTTAATTTCAGGAGATGCATCTAAACTCAGCAAGCCAAGAGGTATGAACTATTTTATTAACTTTCAAACAGGTTTTCAACCATATTATAAGTTTAGGTCAAATTTTACATTTTCATGTTTTGTGATTGTGTATGGTTGTAGTTGCCTGCTATCTAGAATTTTATATGAATTGTTATTTGTCTTTGATAATTGAAGCTTGTACCCTATATATGTGCAGTACTTTTTACAAAAACTGATGTTATGAGTTTAGGACACATTTTACATTTTTAATGTTTGCGATTCTGACTTACTCAACTGGATACTAATCATGTATAGTTTAATATTTTTGCACAATTGTATTACAGCATTTAATAGTCTCTTTTGTTTTTTTTTGAGAGACTAGTTAGGGCTACCTAGGAAAATAGTCTCTTTTGTTGAACTTATAATTGCTGAAGATATAATTTCTTTTATTGAAGTTATAATTTGTTTTGTTGAAGTTCTTTACACATTATAATTTCTTATGCTAATTCTAGACTGAATTGCTTTGATGTTGAAGATATTAATAAAAGTGTTGAAATTACATCTTCAGCAGTTTAATTTTTTTTGCACTATTGTATTACGACAGTTAATAGCTTCACCTGCCGGCCACAAAATATGGTACAGTTTTACCATGATATTTCTGGGAGTATTTCAGCAGAAAGATTGAACCGGTTAAATGCAACTCCATTTGCACATTTGTTGACCATACCACGCATCACTGTTTCGGCTGGGTTATATGAGAGGATTGTGCAAGGTTACAACAGCGACACAAGTGAATTTCATATATTGGGTGTACATGTGCCGTTCAAACCTCGTGATGTTTCTCTTGCCATAGGTAAGCTGTTTTTTCTCATAACAATAGAAGTTTTATTAGTTGATTGCTTAGTTTTAAGATTGTCAATACTGATATTGATGTTTCTGTTGGTATAGGAAACTACAATATTAAAGTATATAAAGTTTAATAATAAGGGTATTAATTTCAACAGTTATATTAAGGATTTCCATTGCTATTTTTTGTCATAACAACAGAGGTGTTTATGATTATTGAACCTGTTTCCCAACAATGTAATGATACTGCTAATTGTGATGTTGAAGTTGTAGTGTTAATTCTATTCTACTGTTACAATATTAAGGTTGTAAATATGTAGTACTAAAATTAAACATAAAGAATTATACCTGATCAATGCTTGTTACCAGTAATAAAAGATTGCATCAGTCTATTAATTTAATTCTTTACTCAAAATACAGGTCTCCAGTTAGATGGTCAGAACATTGATTTGTTCACTCCAAAAGGTGGAAAGAGACGACTTGTTGACAAAGGTTCCCATCTGAATCAGACATATTTCGGAGACAGAACAGGCGTGCAATACAAGGAATTGGAACGAATTCTCACAGATGCTGTTTAGAATCCAACAGTTCCTACAGACGATTTCGTGTCGTTGTTGGTGTTATACGTTTTCACAATGTTTCTATTCCCCAACTCCAATGGCCATGTTCCAATGGAGTTAGTATCTTTTGCTCAAGATTTGGATTCTCTACACAAGTATTCATGGGCAGTAGCAGTATATGATATCATTAAGCAACATTTGAAGAGAGGTATCAAGGCAAAAGACACCATAATTGGAGGATGCATGACTGCCGTCATTGTAATTTTTTTTTAAATTTTGTAACTAATATTCTTTGAATTACACAAATGTTTCAACTTTATTGCAGAGTTTAGTATCGTGTGTATGATTTGATTATTTTTTTTTAAAATATGAATGTTGTAGGTCCGGTTCTTTGTTCGATGTGATATACGGCGGTTTAGTTTATTCACAAGTGCCATTCCTAGATATTATGAATGGAACATGACGAACAAGTTTAGCTCTACACAAGTAGATGACATTTTCAAAATCATTGATTCTCAAGCAATTCTGAAAGATTTAATTTTGCCAACGAATGGCGAAATTGAGGAAAACATTTTGAAAAGTGGGTTCAAACTTGATTTTGTTGTTCACGGCACTAATATTGCTGAAAGAAAAGTGAAAAATTACAACAAAGCAAGAGAGGAAGCAAATTACTGAACCAATCCACTCTTCCCCTACAAGTTGTTTTACCTTTGTTTGTTTTTGTTTTAGTATCCTCCAATAGCTCAATACGCAAGACACAGATCCCAATCGTAGTTCAAAATAAAACACTCTTTGAAACAAAATAATAATAATAATAATAATCAAGGGAGAAAGGAGAAAGACACTTGCATCATTGCCTCATATAGATGTTTCTTAATATAAATATATGCAACTAAACAAAAATATAACTCGGTCGTATATACACACTGATCAATTGCATTATCTTTTTCTTAATCAACAGATGCAACACGAAAGATATGAGAGCTCACACTATTATTGTTTTCAAGCAATTGATATTACATATCAAATCATGTAACCATTGAAGTTGATGGATATGCTCTAAATAATTATCCAAATATAAATGCTCAATGATACATTTGATGCTAAATTTAAAAGATACTTCGAGTACTAAACGAGAAAATCTGCGCCAATATTTATTCATTGCATTTTTTATAAGCTTCTGTTCGTACTTTAACTAGCCGGAGTTTTATCTTAAAAAAAATGAATCCACTTCAATACCATTAAAGTCATCTTTTGATGAGAAATAATAGAAACTAATAAAACAATTTGCTTTTATTGTCTACTTTTACAAAAATAGTTATGTCGTAAAAAAAAAAAGGTAAAATTGGATATAACCCCCTCTAATCTTGTCCACCTGGACATAACTCCTACAATCTTCAAAACCGGATATAACCCTCTCCAATCTTGCTTTTTTAGGATATATAACCCCCTATTGTTAATATCAGTTATTTTCTAAAATTAAAAAATTCAGCAACATAAATTATGACCAAATTATTCTTCTCTTCTCCTTCCTTCCTGATGTTCCCCAAATTCCTCCTACGGCATTGGACTCAATCTCTCCCTCTTTATTTGCCAATAATAATTATTAAGGTTCAACATCCAAAATCTAGCTGGTCTCAAATGTCGTCTTGTGGTTTTTTTTTTTTTTCTGGTATTGAGAATATATTCATAATAGAATTATTAAGGTTTTGAACCTGGACTTTCTGCATTTTTGCTTCGTCCCTAATTTCTTGTTGAGGTTCTTCACAAGTTAATCTACTTATTATATATAGTTGTAGTTGATCATTTTAAAAATGACGTCAGATTGTAGATTTAACACACGTGAGAGAGAAATTTAAGTGTATATCTTCTTAATTTTGTTTTGTATATGCCTTTTCTTATACAACTTTTGTATATAAATTTTTAAGTTCATAAAATTGCTTTCTAGTAGTGCTTGCCATTGAGCCTTCAAAAAGAAAAAAAATGATTGTCTTATCTCTATTCTTATTCGACTGCACAAAGAAAGGGTAGCAATATAGAAAAAATTTAACGTCATTGATTTCATAAAGACACAATGGTGGAACGTTTCTGGTGAAGAATATAGAAGATATTTGGTATCATGAATATAAGAAAGGAAAGTGAAACGTCGTTCTATTGAAGGCGAGGGTATTTTGGACATAATTTTATTTTGTTATTTTTTTTCAATTAAAAAATAAGTAAAAGGGGTTATATCCTTAATAAACATGATTGGAGGGGTTATATCCAATTTTGAAGATTATAGGGGTCCAGATAGAGAAGATTTCAGGATTATATCCAATTTTGCCAAAAAAATAATTGCTTCAAAAATCATTAAAACATCTCTAATGTCAATTTTCTCTAATCAACCAATTGAGAAAAGTTGATATATGGATTTGAAAACTTAAAAATTTCTGATTTATATGGAATTTAAAATTATTAAAATTGGCTATTAGTTTCTAACCAGTAGTGTTCTAAATTCGTGTCGTGTCGTGTCGTGTTGTGTCAAACACATCGTGTCCGGATCATTTGTCGTGTCGTGTCGTGCTGTGTCTAAATGTTTCACGTGTCGTGCCGTGCCGTGTCTAAATTTTAAGGGATGGACACGACACGCCTAAGGACACGGCACACCTCGTGCCCTCGTGCCGTGTTTTTTTTTTACATGTGTCGTGCCGTGTCGTGTTTGAATACGTTTGAATTTCATAAAACATAGTCATATACTTATGTATAGGGATGAATTTGAAATATAAATTATAAAATTATCCTAAAAAGTAGATAATATAAGAATTTTCTTGTTATTTTATAAAATTTAACATTTTTAACCATCATTATAAACTTGTTGTGTCTCTTGGGTTTTGTCGTGTCTCGTGTCGTGCCGTGTTTCGTGCCGTGTCGTGTCCTGAAAATTCACATGTCGTGCCGTGCCATGTCTATTCCATCAAAGTCGGACACGACACGCCTAAGTTCTCGTGCTGTGTCCGTGTCCGTGTTTTACCGTGTCGTACCACCTTCGTGCCGTGCCGTAACGTGCCGTGTTCGGACTCGCCGTGCTTTTTTTAGAACACTACTAACCAGTAACGCTGCCAAGAATTCTTAAAAAATGTTGTTAAAATTGGAATTTACAAGATATGAGCAAGCAACGACTGAAATAATATATCTAACGTCGTGTGCGTGTGTGTGTGTGAATTTAGCAAATGCATACTCCCTTAATTCTGTCCTTCTGCCGAAATAAAAAATAAAAAGATGAACCCAACTTGTTTTGAAAACATTTATAAAATTTTAGTTGTTTGAACTCCCAAAATAACACCACTAGCGGCAGCGTTTCAAAAATTCAAACATCTGTAAATATATAAAATACCAACTTCGATATTTACAAATTTTTGTACTTAAATTTATTTCTAAATAAAAGAAACTCCTCCGGACAAATGGTGGCCACTAGCTTCTCTCTTCAATTTCTTCCTCCGTCTGACCTCTCACCTCCACCACAAATAATTCCTCTTCTCCCTTCAAATCACTAACCTACAGAAATATGGATAGAAACAGAAAAACCTTCGGCCCCACATTTCAGTCTCACAAACCCCCACATATCCAAACACCACAAAAGAAACCAAAATTCTCGTCACTCCCATTCCCACTATAAAAAAAATCACACCAAATTCCAAAATCAGAGGTACCCAAAAAAAAAAAAAAAAAAATGGCCACATCCACCACTGGCCTCCGCCTCTCCTCCACGTCGCCTTTCTTTTCAAACACTAACCTGCTTCGACGACACAACAGAAGGAAACTCAAACCACTGTCTCTGCCTCCACGTGCTGGTGTGTCTCCAGAATTAGTCTCGGATGTGGTGGGGCAGCTTGTGGTGGGTGTGGGTGTGGGGCTTCCATGCACAGTGATGCAGTGTGGGGATGTTATATATAGGAGTACGCTTCCGAGAAATGATGGTTTGACAGTTACCGCACAGGGGGCTGCACTGTTGGCTGCCGTAGCTGGGTATCTCTGGGCCACACCGGGTGTTGCGCCGGGTTTCTTTGACATGTTTGTACTGGCCTTTTTGGAGAGATTATTCAGACCCTCCTTTCGCAAGGTTTGGTGTTAGTATTTATTGATGGTATTGGTCCCAATTGATACCAGGTGGTGTTATTGTTTAAGTACTATAGTAGTTGCAGTTGGAATACCAAGTAATTAGCTTTTGTCGGGGTCAGGTGAGTTTTTCTGGTACCATTCCTGATTTGAAAAGTTGGGCACAATGTTATACAGTTATTCAGACAATGAAGGCTTTAACCTTCGTATCAGTATTGTGTAGTTTAGACTGTGTAAATCAGATCATACATGTACCAGATTGCTGGTACATGTCGGATGCAAGTGAGTATGGTTATCATGTTAAAAGTTCAATAGTTACAACAAAGCTATATGTTAGACGATGCAAAAAGGTACCGCCTATACGAACCCAATTTTTGAATCAACAATCTCTCAGATTGTACTTGACTATGCAAAAAGGTACCAAAAGGGCATCCTTGTCTAGAAATGCTAGATACCAGTTAGACAATGCTCTTTCTAATTCATGCAAAATCACAAGCTTATTACATTCGACTAAGTGTTGTATTCAATAATTTTTTATCTAGGATGATTTTGCACTTGGTAAGAAATTGGGAGAAGGTGCATTTGGAGTTGTCTACAAAGCCTCCTTGTCAAATCCCAAAGCTGCTGCCAAGGTGTTTATATTTTTTATTTTGTGTTTAATAGTAATCATAGTATACGACTATATGTTACCATCTGCACATGACTCAGAATAAATTATGGCTATCACCAGCAACTTAGGGAAATACTGAAGATCATCTGCTAACTAGTAACTATGTTAGTTGTACAACGAGTGTTTTCACACTGAGCAACCCTTAGCATGATGTTAGTTCATTAAGTACCAGTTGGCAATAGGGTTCATTTTTTATGTAAGTAAAAATTGTTGATATTTTACCTGATAGACCTCTCTCACGCTGATCGTACTATCAAGTTTTAAAGTCATTTGCAAGTACCACATAAGATCAGATGTTGTCTGAAAATATAATAAGTTCTCTATGTTAAAGATTGCTTTTGGTGATAAAAAATGAAAAGCTAGGAGATGTAGTGGTGAAGAAGGCAACAGAGTATGGTGCAGTAGAGATTTGGATGAATGAGAGAGTTCGCAGGGCCTGCGCCAGCAGCTGTGCTGATTTTGTCTATGGCTTTCTAGAGGTCTCTTAATATTTATTTCTAAGAATCGTGTTAATGTTATTTTCATATTTTCTAAAATTGATGCATCTGCAAATAATTCCTGTCTATACCTGAATTCTGCCAAATTTGTGCCAGCAGTCATTTTGCTTATGTTCAGAGCTGAGATGTTTGCAAGTCTACCTGATTTGAAAACTATTGCAAGAGCCCCTCCATCATATGCTCTTTTTTTCAACAATTCAAATTGCACCACCCTTGGAAAAATTCCTATTTGAGATCTGAAGTTCTTCGGCATGAATGTATAATCAAAATATTGTTTTTTTGTAGCTTTGTTTTAGTATTTATCAAAATCGAGATATCTTTCCTTAATTATATAAAGAAATTGCTAAACATAGTTCACTAGAAGTTGCAATTGATTTTGTCTATGTTCTGAAAATTCCCAAAACCTCCCTTTTGTTATAAATTGTGGATAGGCACTTCTTGTTATTACATACACATTTATTTATATGTCCTTTCTAAAGTATCCTCCAAGAAGTTTGGGAGTAATTTTTATTTCTCAACAATTTTACAAGTAATGCATAAAATGTACTTGGCCAAATCTGCATTTTATTGATTCAATCTATCTTTGTGCGTTTTGTGAACTTATTTTATTTTCTAAATTCTAGAGCAAAACAAAAGGTAAAGGGGGTGAAGAGTATTGTTTAATATGGAGGTTCGAGGGAGAGGATACCCTTTATGACCTTATGCAAAGCAAAGAGTTCCCTTACAATGTAAGCATAAACTTTTGGAATATTTGCACACAAATGACAGTATATAATAGACTATATAGCATTTAGAAATTCTCAGTGAGTAATGTTTAGGTATTATTAGGTAGAGACGAAGATTTTAGGAGATGTTCAAGACTTGCCAAAGGGTTTAGGGAGAGAAAATAGAATCATTCAGACTGTCATGCGGCAGCTCTTGTTTGCTTTGGATGGGCTCCACTCAACTGGAATTGTGCATAGAGACATTAAACCTCAAAATCTCATCTTCTCAGAAGGTATAGGCTGACTTGATCACTGACTGAAATATGTAAAATGTCTGTTTGCCCTACCTGAAACCGAGGATCACTATACTGAAATATGTGAAATGTCTGTCTACCCTAAAAAATAAAACCAAGGATCACCATACTGAAGTATGTCTAATGTTTGTTTACTGTATAAACTTGATACCAAGGATCACTATAACCAAAGAACTGGTATGTGCACCATTATGTAGAGCATCACATAATTACTATCAAGCATTAATGAAATACAGAAGCTGGTTCCAGAGTGAATTATATTTGTTCCATTGTACTAAAATTTATAAATAAACCATCTAAGCCATGCATTTACCGCATTTCTGTTGCAAATTTTTATAGAGGCTCGGACCTTCAAAATAATCGATCTTGGAGCTGCAACTGATTTAAGGGTTGGCATCAACTATATTCCTAAGGAATTTCTATTAGACCCACGGTATAAACTTCTGTATAACCTATTTCCTGGAAAAAAATAACACACAACTTACATATTGGCATTGCTCATTAAGTGAAAAATGCACAACATTCCCCACCTTCCTCCCTGCATATTTCTATGTAAATGACTAGGAAAAGGGCAGCTCAGACTTTTTCAATGGTCATGAGAGTGGGGTCACATGTAAGGTTTTCTTTGAGTTTGCTGGGTAATCACAACACTATAATGTGTTTCCAGAGGCATGGATGAAACTGTTTTGATTATTTGTATTTTAGGTATGCTGCACCAGAGCAGTACATAATGAGCACACAAACTCCATCAGCACCTTCTGCTCCTGTAGCAACTGCTTTATCACCAGTTCTATGGCAGGTCATGTTTTCATATTTGTTTGCATTAAAAGGACTTACATTTTTAGTTTTTGTCAAACTTCCAGATTGTGCATTTATTGATAGCAGCTAAATCTGTTAACAGATGAATCTTCCTGATAGATTTGATATATACAGCCTTGGCCTGATTTTTTTACAAATGGTAAGGAATGACCATATTTTTGTTCTAATTTTGTTGCACCTTTTATTTATGCTCCATTTACCCAACAAATTATAGTCATGTCTACCAGAGCAAGAATATCATGGTTTTTTTAGTGCAAAATCCATTGAATTCAAAACTAATACTCAAACAGAAATAAGAAGAATGTAAGGGTATTTTGGCCCATTTTTTCTAAAAATAAGGGTAAAGGGATCTGAGGGAGATGTTTATCATGCTTTTTTGTTGTAATAAGGAATATTGCCTCTGTATTGTAGGGTTATCAGGATCTGTGCTTTTCTTTAGGGACACAGATTATTTCCACATAATATTTATGCAAAATTCCAGGCTAACAAACATCTATGTTCTCTAATACGTAGGCATTTCCTGCATTGAGGACCGATAGTAGTTTGATCCAGTTCAACCGCCAGCTTAAAAGGGCAAACTACGATTTAGAGGCCTGGCGCAGAACAGTTGAACCACGGGCTGCCCCTGACCTCCGCAAGGGTTTTGAAATATTAGACCTTGACGGTGGTATTGGCTGGGAGCTTCTTTCATCAATGATCAGGTATTGATGCTGACATACATGGAGCCAACAGCTCCTCTATACAGGTCAATTTGTACCATGCAAACTATATTTTACCTGATGGGAAGTGATTTCAAAAGTAATTTTTACATACTTCTCTAAGGTATAAGGCGAGGCAAAGAGTAAGTGCAAAGGCTGCCCTAGCACACCCATACTTCAATAGAGAAGGTCTATTGGGGCTCTCTGTCATGCAAAATCTGAGGCTTCAGCTGTTCAGAGCAACCCAGAAAGATTATAGTGAGGCGGCCAACTGGGTTATAGGGTTGATGGCGAGGTCTGGCTCTGAGTCGGTCGGGGGCTTCACTGAAGCCCAGCTCCAGGAACTCAGGGTATGTGTAGATTCGAGAATTTTGAATAAGAAATTTGCCCTGGGGAATACCAGAATACGATTATACCAACCCCCAACCTTGGCACTTGTTTTTGTCATATTATGCCCCATGAATGGTGAATTGTCTTAAATATAATTGGAGGTTTGTCTTTTTTAAGAAAATAAATATAACAGCTAATTCCCGTTCTTGTCTTTCAAATTCTTTTCAATTGCACTTCGGAAGAGTTGATTTTAGTCATGGATGGATTTTGAAAAATATATAGTTATAGGACCTTGATTGAAGACATAAAAATCTAAAAACAATGAAATATTTCTGTGGGTACTACATTTACCACGAGCTAAAATGTTCTGGATAAATACACGAGATGTGTGAACATAGATTTAATTACACTGCTAAATTAGAAATAATGAATAAATTTAGCAGCCAATATACTGAACTAGAAACTCAGGGACTATTGTGAAGTTCCATCTGTTACCTTAGAAGGGAAAGTTGGTCTACCAATGTATCATAAGTTTTAAATTTTTTAAAAATTGAGAATCCATTTCTAGACCTTTCCACCACCTTCAAATGCCGCATGTTATTTTATTATTATTTTTTTCTTTTCTGTATAATGTAGGAAATTGAGCCGAAGAAGGGGAGTGCACGGAGGAATGTTCTTGCTTCGCTCTTGCGAGTACAGAGAAAGATTATAAAAACATTAAATGAGAGCATGGATGAGTTTACACAACAGAGAAAAAGCCTTTGGTGGAGCCGTTGGATTCCTAGGGAGGAATAAATCAGACAACAAATGTAAACAATTGTATTGTAACTTGAGCTGTAAATTTTGTGCAGTGTAATTATAGCATTACTATATAACCCCGAGTGAAGCAGATGTATATAAATTTTAGTATTGTACTCGTGAATATCAATATTGGGTTAGATTAACTTATTTGTGAATACTTGAGCATATTACCTGTGAAGCGGAAGCACCCAAAGGGGAAAAAAATAAATGCCAAGTGAGGGAGCACTTTATAAAAAGTTCAAAAAACTTTTTATAAAATTATTTATTTTCATTATTTTATAATAGTGAAAATAATTAATTTCCTTGTACCGACATGAATTAAGCTCCTTGTATGAACAAAATTTTAATTCTCGGCGGTGGCTACGGGTCTCAAGTTGAAGGTGGTAAAAAGAAAAAGGAGAAGGGTTTATGAGCGTGAAGAGATTGAAATGGGAGGAATCAGTCTGGTATTGTTTCCGCCACCCTTAATATGATAGACTAACTTTAAAGCAATCTGGTTCACACATGGCTCTGATTATTACATCAAGTGAGTTCAACACAAAATCACATAAGACCAGTTGGAGTGCAATTTTGCAAATAAGTTCTTCAAATTTTTAATATCCATTGATTGCCACAGGAGCCTTCAGTTGCACACAAATGTCATGCGGCAACGCTTGTGTGATACTTTATTTTCTCCATTTAACCTTGCACAGCCGCTATCTGATACAACACTGAAGAAAATCTACTGTTCATGGAATATACAAATAAATCAGGTTACGGTTGTTGCCAAGACAGATTATACCTCTCAAGTCAACATCAGCCAGCATCATAACAATCTCTACCAAGCTAACATATGATATGAAGTTATGAACCAGTCAAGAGGTATACAAGTCAGATGAAAGGGATTAATGTTGATGGAGTATGTAGCATAAATGTCAAACGGCATAAGTAGTCACAATTAATTGAAGCTACCAATCCATCCATCACATTATCAGCTGGTAACTAGTAAGTGATACTCTTAATATATACCCAAACTGAAACAAGCCCTTAATTGCGTGCGGAAAAAAGGGCCGTTGTGTGTTCCTTTTAGTCCGGCTACGGCTAGTTTAGGTTTTTTTTCAATTAAATCTAAAATATGGTTTGTACCATCCGTTTGTTTTAGTTCCATAAAGTTATATATTTCAATTTTATCGTTCAAAGTTTGAATTTGGGTTCTTATTTGTTAATTTTCAATCGTTTTGATATTTCACCGCGAGAATGTTCTTAAAAAAATTCGATGGGCTAAGATGCCTTTTACTCTCTCTCTTCAATCTCCAAATGCCATAATAAAGATTTCTGTGAGATTCAACTATGTGATTGTAAATTCAGTGTTTATCTATTTTCTTCAGAATTGCATCATGAATTGAATATGATCAACTCCAAAATTTTCAACATTTTATGGAAACTCATTTCTCATGAAGTTGAATACAAGTAATAGTTCGTATTCGATGTTGAAATTTTATATTTTAAAATATAAATAAAAAAGGCGGTTGCATTTTGTAGTGACAAGAAATTGTGGCATTGGAAGCATGCTCATTATTATCAAATTGAATATTAAAAATGGCAACAATGATGATATCAGTGTATTAGTTTAACCCAGAAGGGAAAAAAAAAAAAAAAAATCCCTATTACCAAGGACTAGATTTGCACTGTTCCGCAAACATGATCGCCGGACAGGGTGTGGTCGCCGATTAACAATTGAAATGCTATTTTGCACGTAAGAATGTATCAAGGAATCAATTTTTTTACTTTTTATATATTGCTTCTCTAAATTTTATCTTTTGTAATTTGCTTCTTTGAGGTCTCTATATTACAATCTGCAAGGCCATACTCAAATTAAATTACTTAACTTCATTTCTTCAGAAAATAATGTGTCTTTTGGCCGTTGGAAGTTCCATTTATTCGTTTCCTAAAAAACACGCAGGAAATCTATTGTGAATAATAAATGCCGTATATTCTCGGGTTACATTTTAATTTTCGAACTTATCATGTGATAGTCATTTTTTAATAATCAACGACTGTGGTCTCCTCTTACGATGTCATCCATATGTACTATTTGTTTATTCTACGTACACGTTGTTGTACGCCTGGAAATATAGATGTATTAATGCTACACCCGTTCTAATTCTCACTTCTAGAACACCAGTACAAAAGGAATATTTCTATGCAACTGAATCATGATCAACCAAATCCCTTCATGATTTTAAATGAATGATCCAGATTTAAGCCCGGTTTAAAATTTCAGTCCACCATAGAATTACCCTTTTAATTAATATAAATAGGTAATTGTAAAAGATGTCACAATTGAAGAACCGGAATCTCCAGTGAAGAGCAACTGGAGAGCAAACGCTAGAATAATTAACTCAGTAGTTAGTCTTAACTGTATTCTGTTAGTGAATTGACTGAAACGCTACTGAAACGTAGCAGTATAAATACATACTTTGTAACTCTTGTAATCAGATTGAGATAATAAAAATTTATTTCTCATTCTCTCTTTAAGTTTCTCTACACGGTATCAGATAGCCACAAAGAGCACACGCTCAATTAAGGTCCTGAGTTCAACAATGGCGCAAAACGCCATTATCAGACCAACTCCAATTCAATTCTCTCATCAAATTCACACTATTCTCGATCAAGATAACTTCTTGATCTGGAAATCGCAAATTCTCCCTGTACTCAAGGGATATGGTCTTGTCGGTTTCATTGATGGATCAAAAACGCCTCCATCAACTACGATCGCTGCTGCCAATGATACTCAGGTCGCAAATCCTGAGTTTGAACTGTGCCTCCAACAAGATCAACTCATCCTAGCTTAGATCTTGAGCTTCATCTCCTCCTCAGTTCTTCTCCAATTGGTGAATTGCGAGACTTCAGTTGATATATGGCGTCAAGTTCAAGACATCTACTCGACACAATCGATTGCCAAGATTCTTGATCTCAGATTGCAACTGCAAACCTCAAAGAAAAGGGGCCATTCTTGCTTGCAATTTCTTCAACAGATGCAAACCATTGCTGATCGACTGAGGAGCATTGGATCTGCAGTATCTGAGCATGAACTGATAATGTACATTCTTCAAGGTAGTGAATCTTCTGTCTTGAGAATCTTCTGTCTTGCAAGATCAAAAGTTTTCAAATTTTCTCTTTGTTTAAATCAAAAGTTGAGAATCTTCTGTCTTGCAAGATACAAACTTTTCAGTGTGATGGTGGAGCTGAATATAAGCCAATTATGGCTCAATTTTTTGAAATTACTTTTCAAATTTCGTGTCCCTAGCTGAGCGCAAGCACAAATATATTGTTGAACTTGCCCTTGCAACCATGTTTCATGCCTCACTGCACATGAAATATTGGGACTATATCTTTGAAAGCATGGTGTTTATCATAAATAGGCTACCATCTACAATCAATGACACATCACCATTTGAACAATTGTTCAAACCCAAACCAGATTACAGATTTTTGCATGTCTTAGGATGTGCATGCTATCCACTTCTCAAACCATACACCAACAATAAACTTGAGCCAAGGTCTGAAAAGTGTGTTCTTCTTGGTTATTCTCAGACTCATAAAGGATACTTTTGCCTCCATATTTCCTCCAACAAAATATACACTTCTAGACATGTTACATTTGATGATTTGGATCTCCCCTTCTCTTACTATACTGAAAAAAGCATCTCACCCTCAACATCACAGCCAAATAAACAAAATTGCTTGACAATTTTACCCCTTCCCACCCAAAATGTTTCTACTGCAGCTGTTGAAGTACACTCAGTACCAATAAACAACAAATGCAGCTATATTGTCTCCACCCCCTTCTACTTCAACTCCTGCTGCACACATCATACGCTCACAACCACCACCTACTGCTGCACCATCTACATCCACTACTACTCATCCAATGCTCACAAGAACCAAAGCTAATAAACTTAAACCAAAACAGTATCCAAACCATCAATTATATGCTATTTCAAAATACTCTCCTCATCACAACATGTCACCAGATCCAACAACATTCAAACAAGCTATCAAACATAGTCACTGGAGACAAGCTATGGCAGCTGAGTTGGATGCCTTAGCCAAAAATGAAACTTGGCAATTGGGGTACCCCTCCCTGCTAGCAGTCATGCAATAGGTGCCAAATGGATTTTCAAAATAAAATACAAAGCTTATGGTTCAATAGAAAGGCACAAGGCCAGATTGGTAGCAAAAGGATTCAGTCAAGAAGAAGGCATTGACTACACAGAAACTTTCAGTCCAGTGATCAAGCCAACTACAATAAGAATAGTGCTATGCATTGCTCTCTCTCAGTCATGGTCACTACATCAGCTTGATGTCAATAATGTTTTTCTCAATGGAGATTTGTAAGAGACAGTTTATCTTGAGAAACCTACTGGCTTTGTGGACCCACTCTTCCCTAATCATGTCTGCAAACTCAAGAAAGCTCTCTATGGACTGAAACAAGTCCCAAGAACATAGTTTCGAAAACTGAGGCATTTTCTTCACACACATAACTTGAAAGACTCACAAGCTGATCCCTCATTGTTCATCTTCCAAAGTAAACAAACTGTGATATATCTCTTGGTGTATGTTGATGACATAATCATCACAAGAAACAATGCTCAAGCAATCTCCTCTCTCATGCAGATTTGGGATAAAACTTTCTCAATAAAAAATCTTGGCAGTTTAAACTATTTCTTGGGTATAGAAGTAACTCACTGCCAATCAAATCTGCATCTGGCTCAATCCAGATACATTACATCTATAATAGAGAAAGTTTCAATGCACAATACCAAGCCATGTCAAACACCAATGGAAGCTGGCCTACAGTTGTCAAAGTTTTCAGGTCCAATCATGGACAATCCCCATCTATACAAGTCAGTGGTGGGTGCCTTGCAATATGCCACGATTACCAAACCAGATATTCAATTTGCAGTCAACAAAGCTTCTCAATTCATGTCTCAACCAACTGAAACACATTGGCAATTAGTAAAAAGGATATTGAGGTACTTAAATGGCACTATAACACATGGCATTCTCCTCAAACCATCACAGCTGACAATCAATGCATATTGTGATGCTGATTGGGCTGGCTGTCCTGATGACAGACGCTCAACTACTGGCTTTGCTGTGTTTCTGGATCAAAATCTTATTTCCTGGTCATCCAAGAAACAGTCAACTGTCTCCAGGTCATCCACTGAAGCAGAGTATAGAATTATGGCAACTACTGCAGCTGAATTAACTTGGTTACAGTCACTACTAAATGAACTTGGCTATAGTTCATCTGTTGTTCCTAGATTGTGTTGTGACAATCTAGGAGCAACATTTTTTGCTGCTAATCTGGTATTCCATGCAAGAACCAAGCACATAGAGCTTGATTTTCATTTTGTGAGAGAGAAAGTGGTGAATAAACAGCTAAATGTCAGCTTTATATGCTCAGTTGATCAGATTAGTGATGTCTTCACAAAAGGACTCTCCAAAGCTAGATTTCATCAACTCAGGGAACTCAATGTGTTTGAAAACCCACTGAGTTTGAGGGGGCTGTAGAAGATGTCACAATTGAAGAACCGAACATCTCCAGTGAAGAGCAACTAGAGAGCAAACGCTAAGATAATTAACTCAGTAGTTAGTCTTAACTGTATTATGTTAGTGAATTTACTGAAATGCTACTAAAACGTAACAGTATAAATACATACATTGTAACTCTTGTAATCAGATTGAGATAATAAAAATTCATTTCTTGTTCTCTCTTTAAGTTTCTCTACAGTAATTGTTTCTTATCATCCATCCAAATGCCATCTATGTCATCTAAAATCTTATTTATTCTTCTTTCAGCGTGATTTATCCCTCCCTTCCTTCCACGTCTCATATCCATCTCTCCTCTCTCTCTCATTAGCGCTCTCGCATCCCTCCCTTCCCTACCTCCCTCTGTTTAATTTTGTTCTTCTCCATCTCCATTTATTGTTTACTTCCTACTATCTAAATGTTCAGTTTGATTTAGTAAGGAAATGTCTAATATGTGTAAGTGTTCAGTTAGTTATAACGAGTATCTAGTATATATTCAGTCAACAATATTAAAATAATATTCAATAAGTGTATTAGTTCACTTTGTTTATTATATATGTTTTGTATGCGTATATGTTCACTTTTTATTTTTGAATGGCGTGAATGACAGTTATCATTCCCGATATAAATATATTTACTAATTAGAATATCCCATTTGGTTGTATTTCCCGCAAGTTAGGACAATAATTCTCTTAAACCCCACTCAGAGAAAAAAAAAAAAAAAGAATAGGGAAAAATAGGGAAATAGAAGGGTAGAAAAGAACGGGGTCTTCCTCTCCTTTCCCATACCAGTATGGCAGTACCCCTTTGCGGGAATCTTTCAAGAGAGGCAAGCGAAATTACCAAGGCAGTGGATGCTATGAAGTTCTGCCGTGAATGTTTCTCTCTTTCTCTTTCTATTGAACAATCAATCTTCAAGTAATCGTAATTCTTCGCTCGCACATTTGTACTCTTGAAACTAAAAAGGGGTTTATCCTTGTGTTTCTTCTTCCAGCAACAACATACTTTACCGGTATACCTTAAAGAAGAGAAGGATATGCACTAACTCATATATAGCAGCTACTAACCATTCTCCAAAGTCGTTTCGCTAAACCCTACCTTGTCCATCCGTACACCATTTGCTTTATCTCTGTTACCTGCTTAGTAGCGCCACTTTTACCTTTCTCAGGTACAAGTGAGCTTAAACTACTATAACCTTTTGGTTTAGACAATTTTGCCACCAAAATTTTCGTCTTAATTTGCACTACTAGAATAACTGTAGTGTGGATTACTGCCAACTATTTCGTTACAACTTGGATTTCTTCTAATTTTTTTTTCAAACTGAACAATAATAAATTGATAAATACCTCCCACAATTCAAGAATCAATATACTCAAATGCTCATATTTTATTAGTAACAAAATCATTTAAGTTTATTAGGTGAATAAAATTTGTAATATATTGTGACAAAAATAAATCAGAATAAATTCGATTTTGTTTGTATCTTATATATCTTATGCAATCTCTTAATGCACCGCCCCAATATTTTGGTCTCTGGCTATGCCAAATATAGGAATCCAAATATAGAACTGAACCTAATTAACCAGAAAGTCCGAATTCTAAGGCTTGACTGGATTAAGCCAAAAAAGACTCAATCTACGTGTCCCAACCTGGATTAAGGCTCGAGCATGTCTAAACCTGTTAGTGCTGCTGGCTACACTTGAGCATTCATGCAAGTTAAAATCTTATCCTTTGTCATGTATACATTCAAAACCATTTTTAAGCCTCATATGTTTTCAACTTGAGAAAAAGAAATGAAATGCCTAGCTATTTTCAGATGGCTTCCCTCTTAATTATCCCTGCTAGTTAAATAGGCAAGATGTTTTAATTAAATTTTTTTTATAAAAGTTGAATCTTCATATTAAAAAAATCGTTAATACTGGTAAAAAAAATATTTCAATATTTCAAATTTAATTGATTTTGGTCAGAGAAGAATCTGAAATATAAGGCATTAAGAAAATAACACATTTATAATCTACATCTGCATTACAAAAAAGGAGGCATCAAGATTCAGATCGAGATGAGCAAGGGTAAGAAATCCTAGTCATGATCGAGACTGACAGGCTAGGTATTCTGCAGATCTCTTCGAACCCAACAAGCAATCCTAGTCATGATCCAAACTCCTGAAATAAAATAGATACAGCATTTATTCAAGTATCAGATGAAAATGCCAAAGTGAATCCTTGAGTGAAAACACATTTTAAGGCTGATAATAGTAAATTCATCTCATTTACCTTAAAACTTAGATAAAGAAAGCAACAAAATTACTAAATAGTTTCATGTGCCATGTTTCCGAATCAACTTTTGCCAGTTAAAATAGTTTAGTCACTTCCGAAATTCAAATAAATAAACCACAAAGAGAACCAGTAGTTCACTTTAAGGTGTCATTTAGTATCTGACAAGCATTTCTATACTTAATCTGGGTTGCGGAGAGACATTCAGAGATGCACATTGAGGATGAGATAAGGACTAACTTATTCAGAACATATTGCTAGTTCACAATTATCCCATCATCAAGTCTGGAAAATTGTTCTCATTCCTGCATCCAACTAGGAGGAGAAAGGATATTCTTTTCTAAAAGCTGGAAGATCAGCAAAGAGCATAGAAAGAGAGGCAGGCAAAAAGAGAGATTGTCTGGTAGAGCTAGATTGGGTTTAGAAGGAGAGAAGGGAGCCACAAATGGATGCATAGAGAGGGATATAGCTAAATGGGGGAGAAAGGAGTAAAACTTGCTACAATTATCATATAATGCCATTTCAGACCATCTGACTGAGGGTATAGTTTGAATTTAACATCTGAAATTGAGTCAATATGCCACCGCTGTCTAGGGCAGTTGGTAGTGGCACATGCCTCTGCAATACGAGGGCATGAGTTCGATCCCAGCTTAAAGCTGGTTGAGTGTGGGTGTGTGTGAGGCGGCCTAATATCAACAAAAAAAAAAAAATAATAATAAATAAATAAAATGAAAAAAAGAAAATTGAGTCAATAGGAGATATAAAGCTCTGAGCTGTTATGTATTATAGTATAGATATAGACTGGCTAAGTAAAGCTGAAGTCTGAAGCTATTTCCTGTTAGGAAAGCAAGCCAATTAGAAGAAAGCTGTGGCTTTAACTGCCAAAATTAGAAACGGTATAAGATATGAAAGGTCCACTACTCTGTACCAAAATTTATAACTTTCAGTGTGTAAGTATATATTGTGACATGATAGTCTACTTGAACTGATGCAGATATAAGATAAACCAGCAAAAGAGCACAGAAATGACTTGTTATTATCTAATATATAGGAGGCATCAGGTACAACATAGTGTACAAAATGGAGATCAGAAAGCCATCATGGCACCGGAAACCGGTGACCTCAAAGATGCAATTGCAGATGCAAGCCTACCTCCTACCTCGATAGCAGGGCCATATTTGAGAGCCAATTTAAATTTGATTTAGTCGTTTTTTTTTAATATGTTGATTTAGTCATTTACTAGACAATCTGAGATCATAAGAACTGTAAACGAGAATCTAGAAACCTCTATATCATTATATAGTCATGTACAATTAGGCCTCCTTTTGTTTTCTTAGATTTAGGGGCAAAAGTGAAATCTTGCACAACTCTCTTATTAGCTGCAATGATTCCAATACATATATACATACTCTCTCACAAATTTTTCTTTAATTGTCGTGCAAATCCATAAGTTCTTTTTTCTTAATACTCATCCCCATCATTCCTCTCTGCCACCTCGCTTCTTAATATTTACAAAATTCTACATGTACATGTTCTCCTGCCGGAACTTACAGACTACAGTTCAATGATTCACAATATTCAGTTTTCACAGACAAAATTCTACATGTACATGTACATGTACATGTTCTCCCGCTAGAACGTTAATTACTTTCATCAAAACCAGCATGTTACATGGTGCATCCCTGTTCACCCTCGCAATGAGGCTCACTTGTCAATTTTAGGCATCAGCGCCCCAAAAAAAGGGGAAGACATTCTTCTACAACAATAGAGTGACCTACCTTTTGTAACAGCAGAATGTATAGAAAGATTGTCACATAAAATTCAAAATAAAAACATGATGATAAATAGAAAGTAAAACAAATGCAGGCCAAAGATGTCGTAACTCTTTCAACTTTTGATACACGAAACATTGTGAACTAAATAAAATGAAAAACACACCATTATAATTCATCTTCTTACAATCAAAATTGAATTCAAATGGGAACTGCTTGGGTCAAAATATGGAACTACGACTAGTATAATTAGTAACTCCGCCCCCAGTAAGTCCACTTCTTTGCTGGCTTCCCAGATGCAAAGCAAACCGTGCCTACATGAAGTTCCATTTAATCAGATTATTTACAATATATAACTCAATTCAAACAAAGCTTTTATGCTATTATCGTAGCATCTCAATGCTGTATGCACTACCAACCCAATATTTATTCCCAGAATCAGATCAAAATATCAAGTAGTTCTGGAAGCAGAGAACAAAAGGAAACACTTGGAAAATATGACATTTTCCTTGTTTGTAACAAAAAGATAGCAGTTTGGCATGTGGTATTCGGAATTCTGCTAGGGGCAAAATAAAGCTCACTCCCATTCTTATTGAAATAATAAAAAATTGGAATAGAAAGAAAAAAGAAAAGACAGGTACCTTCAGTGATTTCAGGCTGGTCAAGAGGAGAGCATAATGTTTTAGCTGCACCATGGTCTCCCTTGGTTCTCGCTTTCACATCTTCCTCCACTTCCTATTTTACGTACAAGATGCACAGCAATAAAAAGTATTTATACAAATAAACAACAAAATAGAACGATGAATACTCGTGAGGGTCACCATGCAAATATGCAAGTTCATCTCATGCAAATGCATGTCAAAAGCTAGCTGGCCCCATCACATGCCACAGGACCCAGTACCAGAGCACCAGCATAAATCATCCTTTATTTGGGGTTGATGCATGTGCTACATGTATTGACCAAGATTCCAAAACAGGAAAACATCAAAAGATGTGGAGTGAACAGGTGGGATAGAGAGAGAGCAGAGAGTACCTTCTCATCACACCAAGGAGCAAATATCATCTTCTTGTTGTTGAGAGCAGTCGTGAACTCATCCCAGGTGTGGACCGTTTCAATGCATGCATCTCTCTTCTCTTTGGCTGTGTTGAATAGATTCTCTTGGATGCTCGTCAAAATCTCTTGTACTTTCTCCACCAGCTCAGCCATTGGCACGTCTACTTTGGCACCAGTGTCCCGCCTCACCAGACGTACCTGATAAGTCAAACTTTTACCATTATTATACAACCAAAACTCTCCACCTGTAATTTATTACAAATACATTCTGTTTTCTTTTTTTCTTTTTTTTTTTGGGTGGGGGTGGGGGGTGGGGGGGGGGGGGGGGGGGGGGGGTTGTTTGCGATGAGACTAACCTGACAAGTTATGATTTAAAAATGGAGGGACAGATGGTCTATCAAAAAAGGAAATAAGAAGTCCAACATACAATTCCTCCCATATTTCACCCCAAGCTATGTCCAATATTTCTTGGTATGAATTTCTAACAAAATCTTTTCCTTTTGAACAAAAAAGCAAAAGGACTGAAAAGAAAAAAAACCTGTTTTTTCTCCAAGTCCCTGGGTCCAATCTCGATCCTCAAAGGAATGCCTTTCATCTCCCAGTGAGAGTACTTCCAGCCTGGTGAATAGTTTTCTCGTGTGTCCAGATCAGCTCTCACACAAGCAGTATTTAATTCCTTAACTGTTGATTCACAAGCCGCCTTGATGGCAGTTGTGTCAGCATCCTTGTACGGTACAGGGATAACCATCACTTGCACTGATGCCACTTTAGGAGGCAGCACCAGCCCCTTGTCATCTCCATGTACCATCACCATTACCCCTATCTGAAAACAAACAGATCATCACAGTTTAGGTTAGGTCAGTACTGTGTCAACCCTGACTGGTATCAAATGAAAAGATAAGAGAAGCTGAACTTACAGTACGAGAGCTATAGGCCCAAGAATTTTGCCACACCATACCCTTTTCACCCTTGTCATCTTCAAAATTGATTTGGAACATTTTGGCAAAGTTTTGACCGAGGCAGTGTGAGGTAGCTCCTTGAATACCACGACCTGTATTAGGGATGAAGGCCTAATTGGAGGGGCAAAAACGTAATTCTCAGTCGAAGTAAAGAAAAGAGAAGGGGAAAAAACATGAAGGATTGAAGTAATAAAACACCTCAACACTAGTTGTATAAAGACCACCAGCAAATTTCTCAAGTTCACTTTTGCGCCCCTTTATAACGGGAACAGCTAGATACTCTTCATATACTCTTCTGTAGAGCTCCAATATCTCAAGTACCTGATAAAGTTTACGACTGGTCAAAAACAGAATAATAATAATTAAAGGAGAAAGTATACAAACAAAATAGACAAAGAATGTGGAAATCTACCTCTTGATCTGCTTCCTCTTTTGTTGCAAAAGCAGTATGCCCCTCCTGCCATAGAAATTCCCGACTCCTACCAAATTTAAAACAACGGTCTCAATTCAAACACTAACAGAATAAATTTAACAGCTTTGGGGACTGCTAAACCAAACCTCATTGCACATTTTTATTAGTGTTGAAAGTGGCCCATCAATCAAGTATAAACAAAGAAGCAGATTCGACAGTTAGCCTCAAACTTAATCCGAGTTTGACTTTTGCACAAAACAACAATGGTTCTGTAAGTAATGCCAATCAAGTCTCAATTACCCACCAGAATATAAAGATGACTGCTATTGTCAAAAATATTATACATTAAATATTTGACAAAATGCCCATTTACGGAACTGAGTCGGGAACAATAAGGCAAATGTTCACAGATGATTAATCTTACTATAGAGACCTGATAAAAGGAGTGGGGTTGCTGAACTCCCATCTGACAACATTGCACCACTGGTTCAGCTTGAGAGGCAAGTCACGGTGACCCCTGATCCATTTCGCAAAATACGGGTACATCACAGTCTCACTTGTGGGACGAATTGCAATGGGCACCTCCAGGTCTGACTTTCCTGATTTTGTCACCCATGCCACCTGTTTTTAACATTTGAACCGAAGAAAACTAATTTAAAAACTAAATGATGATGGCTCCTTCCACTTAATAGTTAAACCCTAATAACACCATTACATACAGTATAGTCTTCCACAACTTCACAAGTTTGGACAAATTGCATCAAGTCCAGTCTCATTTTATGCAATCATTGCAATATACCCTGAGTCCTGACTAATTCTTAAATTATTAGTTTTTGACTTTTGAGTTGCAAGATGACAAAACCATTATGGCCAAAAACTAGAAAAGTAAAATAATCAGTATAAATATGTTAGAAGACAAGAAGTTAAGAACTAACCTCAGGAGCAAAACCTTCAATATGATCCTTTTCCTTCTGAAGCACGGTCTCAGTTACAAAAAGAGGGAAATAAGCATTTTTAATGCCCATCTTCTTAATTTCTGGGTCGAAGAATGCCTGCCAGAACAAAATCAATAATATAATGTATTAAGAAAGTTGCAAAATTTCGGAAATGCTAAAACAGATTACAACACAATTATAATAGGATAGAACAGAAAGGTCCAGCGTTTTAAAATAAAAGAGACAAATAGGGTGTTCGATTTTGAATCGGTAATTTGACAACAGAGAAGAGTAAATGCTGAATAAGAAAAATGGATAGATACAAAGAGCGAGTAAAAAGAAGGGAAGAGGGTACTTACTTCCAAAGTTTCCCAGATGGACATAGCCTGTGGCCGAAGAATATAACAGCCAGAGATGTCATAGTACTCTATCATCTCACTGTTGACAACCACCTGAGAGAAAGAGAATTGAATATTGAGTTAGAGAATGAGTAGTTGTAACAGAGTGTTATCATACAATTTGGAATATGAGAGGGTAAGTCACCTCAGAGTACCATTCACCAAAGTTGTCATCTTTCTTGACAGTCATACCAAGTTTGGTTTCTTTCTTCACTTCCTTCTTCTTTGCTAATTGCAACAAAATCCATTGAAGAATAATGTTTAAAAAAAATGAAAGACTTGGTAGGTTGTAGAAAGATAATATTATGCAGCAATGATGGTCAGAATAACATAGAATTGTACTTTTTGGTTTTTCTGATCGTTTTTGTCGGTTTGATAAGCATAATATAAAAAAATATATTATAAAAATTGGAGATTGAAATTGGGGCCAATAGAAAAATAATGGGAAGAAGATAGAGACCGGTGTTTGAAGATTTAGTGGCCATATCGAGCGAAGGGAAGCTTGTGTTTCTTTCCTGTTGAATACAAAACAAAGCAAGTGAAGAGAATTGTAGGAATAAGCTTGTAGTAGTGACATGAAATGTAAGTGTAAGAAGAGGAAAAGAGACGAGACCAAACTTTCTTAACCTGTCCGGATCTGATATGATCTGCTCTCGGAAGAGGGAGAGAGAGAGAGAGAGAGAGGGAGGTACCTTGAGAGGGTTTTGGAGCGGCTGATGGTGAATGGAAAAGCAACGCAACGGAAGGGAACAACTGAAGCAACTGAGAAGCCCTGCTCTGCTCTAGTGATGACCTTGCGAATAGCTCTGTCCGTTTCTTCTCAGGAGACAGGAGGTCGCCGCAACGATGGAGATGGGAAAGTAGGAAATGGTTTAGGGTTTGATTAGAAATCCCGGAACCCTATCAGGGAATTGATTTGGACACCCCACAACTCGGTCCGAACACTCCATTCCTTAAAAGACAAAATTACCCTATAGGTTTAAATATAATTGCATAATTTGCCATATGTGATACAATCATACAATATATCAGTATATCACAAGCAGTCTTCATCCACTAGACCACTATCATTATAAAGCAAAATAAGCATACCCAACCGTCAAAATGGTTATCTCTGTATGGAGAGCTCTTAGCTTTGTTTTAGTACTTATCAAAATTGAGATATCTTTCCTTAATTATATAAAGAAATTAGAAATTGCTAAACATAGTTCAGTAGAAGTTGCAATTGATTTTGTATTTGTTCTTAAAATTTCAAAAACCTCCCTGTTGTTACAAATTGTGGATAGGCACTTCTTGTTATTAAATACAAATTTATTTATGTGTTTGCACACAAATGACAGTATATAATAGACTATATAGCATTTAGAAATTCTCAATTTGTAATGTTTAGGTATGATTAGTTAGAGCCGAAGATTTTAGGAGATGTTCACCACTTGCCAAATGGCCAAATGTGTTAGGGAGAGAAAATAGAATTGTTTGCTTTGGATGGGCTCCACTCAACTGGAATTGTGCATAGGGACATTAAACCCCAAAATCTCATCTTGTCAGAAGGTACGGCCTAACTTGATCGCAGACTGAAATATGTGAAATGTCTATTTGCCCTACCTGAAACCAAGGATCATCATACTGAAGTATGCGTAATGTCTGTTTACTGTATAAACTTGAAACCAAGGATCATTAGAACCAAAGAATTGGTATTCACCACATTATGTAGAGCATCACATAATTGTTAGGAAAAGCATACTATATTACTATCAAGAAATAATGAAATATAGAAGCTGGTTCCTGAGTGAATTATATCTGTTCCATTGTACCAAAATTTACAAATAAATCATCTAAGCCATGTATTTACCACATTTTCTGTTGCAAATTTTTATAGCGGCTCGGACCTTCAACATAATCGATCTTGGAGCTGCAGCTGATTTAAGGGTTGGCATCAATTATGTTCTGGAATTTCTTTTAGACCCATGGTATAAACTTCTGTATCACCTATTTCTGTAAAATATTAACACTCCAATTACATGCAGGGGCAGAGCTACATGGGGGGCTGAAGGGGGCAATGTCCCCCCTATGCCACAAAAATTGTTAAAATTTTCATGTGTTTTTTTGTTTTGATTTTAGAAAGACCATGTAGTTTGCCCCCCCCCATTTAATTGGAAATAACAAATTTGTCCCCCCTACAATTAATTTCTAGCTCCGCCCCTAATTACATGTTGCTCATTACGTCAAAAATGCACAACATGCCTCCCAAATCCCTGTATATATTTCTATGTAAATGACGAGGAAAAGGGGCAGCTCAGACATGAGAGTGGGTTCTATTTATAAAAGAAATGCTGGATAAACACGACACTATAATGTATTTCCAGAGGCATGGATAAAACTGTTTTGATTATTTGTATTTTAGGTATCCTGCACCAGAGCAATACATAATGAGCACACAAACTCCATTAGCACCTTGTGCTTCTGTAGCGACTGCATTATCACTAGTCCTATGGCAGGTCGTGTTTTTGTATTTGTTTGCATTGAAAGGATTTACATTCTCAGTTTTTGTCGAACTTCCAGATTGTGCGTTTATCGATAGCAGCTAAATGTGTTAATAGATGAACCTTCCTGATAGATATGATATATACAGCCTTAGCTTGATTTTTTTTACAAATCGTAAGGAATGTTCATGTTTTGTTCTAATTTTGTTGCACCTATTATTTATGCTGCATTTACCCAACAAATTATAGTCATGTCTACCAGAGCAAAAATAACATGGGTATCTTTGCAAAATTCATTAAATTCAAGACTAATACTTAAACAGAAATAAACAGAATGTAAGGGTATTTTGGCCATTTTTTCTAAAAATAAGGGCAAAGGAAGGGAGATGTTTATCATGCTTTCTTGTTCTAACAAGGAATATTGCTTCTGTATTGTAATCAGGATAATGTTGTACTTTTCTTTAGGGACACAGATTATTTCCTCATAATATTTGTACAAAGTTCCAAGCTAACAAACATCTATGTTCTCTAATATGTAGGCATTTCCTGCATTGAGGACTGATAGTAATCTGATCCAGTTCAACCGCCAGCTTAAAAGGGTAAACTATATGATTTAGAGGCCTGGCGCAGAATAGTTGAACCGCGTGCTGTCCCTGACCTCCGCAAGGGTTTTGAAATATTAGACCTTGACAGTGGTATTGGCTGGGAGCTACTTTCCTCAATGATTAGGTATTGATACTGACATAAATGGATCAAGCAGCTCCTCCATACAAGTCAATTTGTATCATACAAACTATATTTTACCTGATGGGAAGTGATTTCAAAAATATTTTTTGCATACTTCTAGGGGTGTGTTTGGCACGGAAAAAAAAGTGGAGAACAAGGAATAAGGATTGGGAACTGGGAACCAAACATGGAACAACAGTTCGCGAATTGAGAACAAGGGGTTGTTCCCAGTTCTCAGATTTTGACGAACTGGGAACTAGGAACTGGGAACTGGGGTTATCATTTGTTCCTTGTTCACGTGGCCTCTACCAAACATGGCCCTAAGGTATAAGGCGAGGCAAAGGGTAAGTGCAAAGGCTGCCCTGACACACCCTTACTTCAACAGAGAAGGTCTATTGGAGCACTCTGTCATGCAAAATCTGAGGCTTCAGATGTAACCCATAAAAGATTATAGTGAGGTCATCAATGTGGTTATAGGGTCGATGGCGAGGTCTGGCTCTGAGTCGGTCGGGGGCTTCACTGAAGCCCAGCTCCAGGGACTCAGGGTATGTGTAGATTTATGAATTTTGAATAAGAAATTTACCCTTGGACAACTTAGACTGGGGAATGTCAGAATACAATAATACCAACCCCCGACTTGGCACTTGTTTTTGTCATTGTATACCCCATGAATGGTGAAATGTCCTAAATATAATTGGAGGTTTGTCTTTATTGAGATAAATAATAAAACAGCTAAGTTTTCCCGGATTTGTCTTTCAAATTATTTTCAATCGTGCTTCAGAAGAGTTAATTTTAGTCATGGATGGATTTTTAAAAATATTTAGTTATAGGACCTTGATTGAAGACATAAAAATCTAAAAATAATGAAATATTTATGTAGGTACTACATGTACCACGAGCTAAAAAGTTCTAGATAAATACATGGGATGTGTGAACATAGATTTAATTACACTGCTAAATTAGAAATATGAATAAATTTAGCAGCCTATATAGTATATACTGAAGTAGAAGCTCAGGAACTATTTTGAAGTTCCATCTGTTAACCTTGGATGGGAAAGTTGCTATATCAATGTACCATAAGTTTCAAATTTTTTAAAAATTGAGAATTTATTTCTAGACCTTTTCACCACCTTCAAAAGGCAGGTTTTTTTCGTGTATCATGCAGGAAATTGAGCCGAAGAAGGGGAGTGCACAGAGGAATGTGCTTGCTTCTCTGTTGCGAGTACAAAGAAAGACTATAAAAACATTGAATGAGAGCATGGATGAGCTTACACAGCAGAGAAAAAAAAGCCTTTGGTGGAGCCGATGGATTCTCAGGGAGAAATAAATCAGACAACAAATGTAAACATTTGTATTGTAACTTGAGCTGTAAATATTTTGCAGTGAAATTATAGCATAACTATATTAACCCCGAGTGAAGTAGATGCATATAAAATTTTAGATTAACTTATTTGTGAATACTAAGCATATTCCCTGTGAAGCGGAGGAGGCAGCCAAAGGAAAGGAATGAATTTCCTTGTACTGTGGTGCCTACGGTCTTAAGTTGAAGGTGGTTAATAGAAAATAAGAAAAGGAATTCTTGAGTGTGAACTGTGAAGAGATTGAAATGGGAGTCTGGTATTGTTTCCGCCATCCTTGGTATGAATGATAGACTAACGTTGGAGCAATCTGCTACACCAGGTCCCTTTAGTGTGTAATTTTTCAAATAAATCCTTCATTTCAGTTTATATCGATTGCCTCATGGGCATCCAGTTGCACACAGATGGCATGCACATCATGTGCCAACGCTTGTGCCTTGTGCCCTTGTGAGTTGTAACACTTCCATAGCCGCTGTCTAATAGAACGGAAATAATTTGAGCCCCTTCTGAATCAAGGTCGTGCATATTAGTCATACATATCCTGCGAAAAAAACAAATTGTAAAAATACACTTATAATTCAAATTAAACTGTAGAATGATATATCATTTTGGAATTCCCACCCACAATAATCTATGCGTCCATCCTGACTAATTATAATTTAATTTATTTTTATATTAATGGAAGCAGGTGTCAAAATGTTAATTGGTGTGGACACACACAGTCACACACGCTTTTAACGTAAATAAATCCTTTCCTTGTAGTTCTTGTAAGTAAATGCTTTCTTTAATGACGAATTACTCTTCTTCTTTTTTGATAACATTTATTGCAAATAAAATTATTTTAATTTCTCTTCACCAGAAATGTTTCCCTAGTTGATAAAAAAAATTTTACAATTGATGCGCTAAGCAATCTGTTGTTCCTGAAATATACAACAAACAAATCATGTCATGGTTATTGCCGAGGCAAATGTCCATTTCTTAAGTCAACATCAGTCTGCAGCATTACATGCTCTGGCAAGCTAACATACGATATGAACCAGTCAAGAGGCAGACAAGTCAGATGAAAGGGATTAGTGTTATGGAGAATGCAGCATAATATTCAAAGGGTATACGTTGTAAGAATTGCAGCTACCAATCCAACCATCACATTATGAGCTGGTAATTAGCAAATGACACTCTCTATTTATACCCAAACAACCCCTTAATTGAGTGCGGAAAAAAAAGGTCCGTAGGATGGTGATTGACCGATAGGTTCGTTATGTGTTTATTGGGTCCGGCTAGTTCAGTTTTGGTCATTAGATCTTAAAAATTATGGTTTGATCCATCTGTTTGTTTTAGTGCCATAAAGTTATATTATTTCCACTGATTTTTTTTATTTTTGCGTTCAAAGTTTGAATTTGGATTTTTATTGGTTAATTTTCAATCATTTTGATATTTCACCTTGATGTTTTTAATGACAACCAAATTGGCGTGAGAATTTTCTTTAAAAAGTTCGATTGGCTAAGATGCCCTTCACTTTCTTTTTCTTCAATCTCCAAATGTCATGATAAAATTTTTTTTATGAGATTCAACTATGTGATTGTAAATGAAGTGTTTATTTATATTCTTTCAGAATTGCATCATGAATTGAATAAGATCAACTCCAAAATATTCAAAATGCTATGGAAACTCATTTATCATGAAGCTGAATAAAATTAATAGTTCGTATTAGGTGCTCGAATTTTATACTTTAAAATACAAATAAAAAAATAAGATGGCTGCATTTTGTAGTCCAAAGACTTGTGGCATTGAAAGCATGCTCATCATTATCAAATTGAATATTAGAAATGGCAGCAATGATGGTATCAGAATATTGGTTTAACCCAAAAGAAAAAAACAAGTTCCCTATTACGATTTACGACTGACTAGATTTACACTGTTCCGCAAAGATGATCACCAGACAGGTTGTGGTTGCCGATAAACAATTGGAATGCTATTTTGTACGTAAGAACGTATCAAGGAATAATTTTTTTTTTATATATTGCTTCTCTAAATTATATATCTTTTTTAATTTGCTTCTTTGAGGTCTCTATATTACAATTTACAAGACCATTCTCAAATTAAATTCTAAAACTTCATTTCTGAAAAATAACGTGCCTGTTGGCCGTTGGAAGTTCCATTTATTCGTTTCCTAGAGAACACGCAGGAAATCTAATTATCTAAATAAATTTATCCATGTTGCGAATAATAAATGCCCGTATATTTTCGGGTTAAATTTTATTTCGCGAACTTATCTCGTGATAACCATTTTTAATTAATCACGACTGTGGTCTCCTCTTACGATGCCATCCATACTATTTGTTTATTCTACGTACACATTGTTGTACGCCTGGAAATATAGATAAATTAAATATACACCCGGTCTAAATCTCACTTCTAGAACACCAGTACAAAAGGAATAAAGAGCTGTAGCACACAGATGCATTTGAACAATGGGTTGTCGCATTAAAACGAAGATCAGGAGCGTGCACTTTATTGAGAATCAATCTTTTGCAAACTAAAAAGCAAGTGATCCAGCCACTGCCAGCGGAGCAAAGTGGGCCCACCTAACCAAATTTCTAGCATGTGTCTGGTCCATGCCAGGGAATACTGTTTAATCACCAAAAGAGGCAACTACTAATAGAGAAAAAAAAAAAAAAACATGTCAATAATTATAAATATTTGTTTATTAAAATATTTTTTTCAAATAATGTTGACTATAATCGAATAAAAGCACTTAAACATGTTGTAATAGCAATGCAAATTTTTGGTAAAAATTAATGCATGTGAAATTAACATGGAATTGCTCTCGATAATAATGTTTTATGCAAGTCATTAATTAAATAAAATAAAATGAAGATCCCATATATGAAAAAAAATATGTATAAGTTTGAATTCCAAAATGTTTTGTATCATGAATAATTTCATATTAGTTTTTTTCGTAATTTTTTTCTTTTCTGCTAGGAAAATTGCATTTTTTTTAGGTTCTGAATCCCAACTTTCCAAAAGTCCGACCAATGCACTTAATTCGGTTGACATGTTATGAAAATTCTACTAAAATTCAAAAACGTTGCTACAAGAAATTTGGGTCATTTTGATGTCACAGAATTATCTGGATCTGTTGCAAAATTATGTCACGGTCTATAGAATGACGTGTAAGGTGGTGTCTTTGGGTGTACTATTTAGCAATCGCTCCTAACACTTCTAGAAAGGCGCAAAGCAACCGAAAGAGAGAGACGGCGACGCGGCTCTCAAGTGTTCACAAATAGTCGAATACAAGGGGCCAAATTGAAATTAATTTTCTGGAATTTTTTAACTAATAAATCAAATACGATTTGGACCACTGTTTGAAATGAAATAAGCGACCGGGAAGAAAAAATGGATGGAAAGCATCAAAAAGGAAAGAAAAAGGCAACTAAAGGATTGGCGGAGACCAATTCCAGGGTCCTAAGTTCCTCAAAATAATAGTATAATATAATTTTTATATTCACCCTTGTAAATATTTATAACTTTGTAGAAGTACCTAAATCTGATTGTCAATCAAATGCCACTACGGGTAACATTTTATATAGGAATATAAAAATAGTTAATGGTGCAGCAATGTTGATAATTTGAGAAATTTTTTCTAAAAAAAGTTAAAATATTAAAAGCCATGTTTTATAATTAACAATTAATTTCGACAATAGCCATTTCCTAAAAATTAAAATATGAATAGAAATAAAAAAATTGTTACTAACTTATACATAATATACTCAGTTTAATAAATATTTATTTAATTAATTTATACTCACTATGTAGATAACACAGGAGTTTGCTTCTGCGCAAACATACAAATACAAAATGTCAACTGCCATGTAAGAAAGGTAAATGGTACAACAATACATACGCAAAGGCGTCGCTTTCTATTTCATTAAATACAATATTCTGCAAGGTTTCGTATGAAAAACCCTCTAAGAACTTTCTAATAAAATAAAAAAGGACCCAAGTGAAAAAACCTTTGCCACTCGGACCAAGCGAACGAAACTCTCGCCGAGAAAGAGAGAGAGAGAGAGAGAGAAAAGAGAGAAACACACACACAGAGAGCGATAAAAGAGAGCTTGAAAGAGAGAGAGAGAGGCGGAGGAGATGTCGGCGCTACAGAGTTGGAGGAAGGCGTATGGCGCCATGAAAGACCACACCTCCGTCGGACTCGCTAATCTCAACAGCGATTTCAAGGTTCGGATCTATTGATTCCTTCCTCGTCAGTACTTCCTTGCTTGTGGTGAATCTTATAAGTGGTTGTCGCATATGCTTTTAAGTAGGGATTTCTGGAGTAAATAACTGGATTAGATCTTGTTTTATTTTTTTGCTCAATTATTTTGGAATTTTTTGAAATGATAGGATTTGGATGTGGCGATCGTGAAGGCGACTAATCATGTCGAGGTTCCTCCCAAAGAGCGCCATCTCAGAAGTAAGCCTTTATTTCTCTTGTTTCTAGTTTTTGTTTTAGGTTTTTTTCTCTGTTTGCCATAAAAAATAAATTAATAAGAAAAAAAAATGAGGGGTGGGAAGAGGAGGGTTCTTATTTAGGGTGTTAATTTGAGGAATTTTCCAGTTCTGTTGATGATCTATGCTGATTTATTGAGAAATTGGGTTAACGTACTTTTTGTGAATTTTGGGATTGTCCCCTCCGGCTGAAGTAATGTACAGTCTACCAGAAGTGATTTTTACTAATTTAAAGTTGAGCCCCTACATGCTGTCTTTTTTAGTCTGGCGAATACCTTGAAAGTACTGGACTGTGAATTCTGCAATAATAGTAGATTTTGATTGGAGGCAGATTTTTAAATTTGCTATATATAGGGTCTGAGTTTCCCATGTGTTGTTGTTTTTGTTTCTTTTTCAGAGATCCTGGGAGCCACATCCATAGCAAGACCTCGTGCTGATGTGGCATACTGTATCCATGCACTGGCAAGACGGCTTTCTAAGACCCGCAATTGGACGGTACTTGATTTCATATCTAATTAAATCTTATGTTTAGTTACCCCCCCTGAGGCCCTGACTGACTGAGAATACTTTTTTTTTACTATTTTCATATTTTGTTCTCGGCTTGTTTGCTGTGGAATGTCAAATAGAATTGAAATTTTGGTAGCAAAACCTTGTTTTGGGTCTGCAAGTTTGTGGGGGTTCAAATTGCTTTCTTGATGCATAATCATACGCCTTTTAAATTTTAAAACAATATAAAGTACCAGTTTCACATTTTTGAAATTGTTGTGGGGGGATACAGGTGGCATTGAAGACACTAATAGTGATCCATCGACTTTTGAGGGAAGGGGACCCTACTTTTCGTGAGGAGCTGCTAAACTTTTCTCAAAGGGCTCGCATTCTCCAGCTTGCCAATTTCAAGGACGAGTCCAGTCCAATTGGTACTTTTGAGCAAAAATTAATATCACATTTTTATTTGCCTTGATTTCTATCTGTTTGTATTAAAAACTAAAGGATAGCTATCAAAGTTGCCTCAGTGCATTTTTGTCTTAAAGGACTGTTAGGTTAGATTGGTGCTTTTATAAGGAGTAGGGACAGATTCATGCTTTTGAGGTGGAGGTTGGATTGGTGGTTTTAGGAGTAGGGACAGATTCGTGATTTTGATATGGTTTTTTTCCGTTTGTTCGTTTGAAATTTTCGTGGATTACTGTACTATTACATACAACTTACATCGTTTTAACTCCATTCTCCCATCAGCTTGGGACTGCTCGGCATGGGTCCGCACCTATGCACAATTCTTGGAGGAGAGATTGGAGTGTTTCAGGGTTTTGAGATATGATATTGAGGCTGAGCGCTTGTCTAAACCTCCTCAAGGGGCTGAAAAGGTAACAAGTTGCATAATATTTTTTGGTTTTGCACAGAGACATTGGTTGGTACATGTCTGGAGGTCCGTTACCAACCTGGATACAACCCATGTCACCTATTAGTGATAAATCTCCCATAATAATGAATGACTTGATTGATGGTTCAGTTCAAAGGTGTGTTGCCTGCTGTGATCTCATTGACAATTTCATTTAATGAAATATGTTACAGATTGGAGATGTATTTATATGTACATATATGAAGTTGATGCTAATGCACTTTAGATTGGTTTTTGAAATGTTTTTTTTTAGATGCTAAGAAATTCAGGATCTTCTTCTGCACAATATATTTCAAATGATGTTAACTTTTCAAATAGTAGTTGTAATGCAGTGTTTAGTTTGGTCAAATTGATTATGAATAAATTCTGTCAGTTTTGAGCAACTAAGACGCTTGTGTGGTGGAGAAAAATACCTCAAGCTGGGGCATCATTTAAACAAATAATGCTATTTTTTCAACAGAGTTGAAGTTTGTGTTGGGTTAGGTGTCTGATCCACTATGAATTGGGAGTTCAACTTTGTGGTTTAGAATCAGTAGGATGTTTATCTGGTAGAAGCACTTGACATGACCTAACCAGTATAATCTTACTGATCAACTTCAATCAATTTTTTTCTTTCCAATTTTGTAGTTGTCATGAAAACAATTTCACATACCCTTAAATCTGGATTTTATAGTTTCACTCAGTAGCAAAAGCTATAAATTCATGTATCTGATGGTGGTTTCATGTCATGTTGTGTTGTTTCAGGGGCACACTCGGACAAGGGAGCTAGAGAGTGAGGAATTGCTGGAGCAGCTGCCTGCTTTGCAGCAACTCTTGTATCGGCTTGTCGGTTGTCGGGTGCTTATTTTTAACCTCTTATTACTTATTTTAAAACCTAACAAAGAATAACACTCTCATCAATTATTCCGTGATGCTGTTAACCAAATAGAGTATAACTAATTTGGTACCATAATACATTAGGCTCTGAGAGTATGCGAGTGACTGGTAGTTTGTACTCCAATAACATGGCTACTCTAGTACTGACCCGAGTAGTATAATTTAAATGCAAGAGACTATGCAAAAAGGAAGGGAACTGATCTTGTGGAATAGATTAATTGACATCATTCTCGTTTTTCTTTGTCACCCTGTAAATTGGTGTGGAGCCTACTATTTTCATTTTCTTGCTCTCTGCTAATATAACAGTTTTCTGTATTATATATCAGCCCGAAGGAGCAGCCAATAGCAACTACCTGGTACAATATGCACTTGCCTTGGTAAGCTGTGTTCAATATATTTGTCTGGTCTCATTTTTTTGGAGTTGCATCAATGCAATAGTTGATGATGTACTTTCACTGCCTAACAGGTTCTGAAGGAAAGCTTCAAGATATACTGTGCTATTAATGATGGCATCATTAACCTTGTTGATAAGGTCAGTAGTTTTCTTTAAGCAGAGCATTTATTTTTAAAGAGGTAAACATGTAGGTTGACTCTTGTTTTGCTGAATCATAGAGCCACATTAAGTAATTTATAGTTCTTATCTGGTTAATTTTAACGAACAAGTAGGTGCATTTTGCAAATGCTGCCAAATATTGCCTAATTGAACTCTGTTCTCAATATGTACATAATAATTCTTTGTAATGGAGCTGGCTGGCTTATCACATTTTTTTGTTGTAGTTTTTTGAGATGCCAAGGCATGAAGCTATCAAAGCACTTGATATATACAAGAGGGCTGGTCAACAGGTTTTACATTGTTCACTTGGATTAAGGATAAAGTAAATTATGAATATGCCTTTGTTTTTCCCTTTTTTAATAGAAAGACATTTTGTTACAATCTTTCAGGCTGGTAACCTTTCTGATTTTTACGAAGAGTGTAGAGGACTAGAGCTGGCCCGCAATTTCCAGTTCCCTAGTTTGAGAGAGGTATTACAATGTTCTAACTTGTTTTTCAATTTCTAAATTTATAGATCAAATCATCTGCATTATGGAAATTAAGGATCAGATACACCTGTATAAACCAGAAGCACGGATATGGACCCTTCTTTTAAATGTGAAGTATCACTATGGTGATGATATGCTTTCTTCACCCCTGTTTTATTTGGAAAGAGGACCAGACGAAAGTAGTTTTGATGTTAGTAACTTTGTTGATATGTAGGGAATATTAATGATGCTGTGTAACTTTGTGGGTGTAGTATATATCATAACTGTTTTGTATTGATTATGATTTTATATAGGTAATTCCACCTTATGAACAAACTAATTATAGTGCCCAATTTTGTATGGTATTTCAATTTGTTCCTGAACCTTTTCCCTTCCGAGAGATCCATGACCAGTTTATTGAAAAACTACTAATTGACTATTATACATTTGATATCTTCTATTTTTTTGTTTTCTATTCTTCTCAGCCCCCACAATCATTCCTTAACACAATGGAAGAGTACATAAGGGAGGCCCCACGCATGATGCCAATTTCTACACAACAGCTGGTTAGTTGCAACTTCACTTTTCCTTTCAGTCTTGTAGTTGCATGTCCAGGATGCAAAGTTTAGAGGTTTTTATTGTTGTTCAGGGTTTGTTCTCAGTTCTGCTAGTTACTGTTGTGATGATACATTCTACTATCTACACTAAAATTAACGATCTCCTAATTAAATGCAGTTATAGGTCACTTGTAATATAAGCTCAATTCAATTTAGTCATATTTATATGTTTACCTTTATGTTTGGTAAGATGCATGAATTTGCTAAGTAGACTGCAGTTTTCTCATGCCATTTTCAAAACCCCAATTGTCCTGTAAAAGAAGCCAGAAAAGAGATTTTTTGTGGTAAACATAGCCAAACAAAACAGGTTTTTGTTTGGATAGCGTAGCCATCGAATTGGATTCTGAGATTATGATATAGCTAGCTTTTATCAATGTGTTGGTTACAAAAAGTTTGGAAGGTTAAGCACCATCTTTCATATCTCTTTACCCCAAATTAAGCAGAAGGTTGAAATATTTAGTTGTCTTTGGTAGGTTTGGGACTGGTGTGGAAGTGGTAGGAATTTTAAAGTTTTTCTGGTTGTTTATTATACAGGAGATGCCAGAGAGGCTTCTTCTCACATATAAAGTAGAGGCAGTGCCTGCCCCTCCAGATGAAGAAGAACAAGAACCTCCTGTTGAAGAAGAAGCTCCTAAGCCTGTAGAAGCTACTGTGACTGAAGAGGTTTCAGCACCTCCTCCTGCTCAACCTGAAACTGTTGATAATACAGGCGATCTTCTTGTAAGCAATTTCTTTTGGGTATTGTATAAATTTTAAAAGTTTTTCAGTTCATCATTAACAAAGTTTTTTTTGTTTGGTTAGGGATTGAATGACACACATCCAACTGCATCAGCTATAGAGGAGAGCAATGCCTTGGCTTTGGCTATTGTTCCTACTGGTATAATACTAATATTGATTTTTTTTATATGCTTCGACTGCTTGTTGTATTCTCTTCTCAAGTACTCTAATTATTTGAAAATATTCTTCAAAATTGTTTCTTTGACTAATTATTTGCATAAATGCAGAGGGCATGGATAATAACAACACAGCAGTGCAGGATAAAGGATTTGATCCAACAGGATGGGAGCTTGCCCTTGTTTCTATACCTAGTTCTTCTACCTCCTCTACTCCTGTTGAGACCCATATGGTTTGTTCTTTTTTAAATTTCTTTCCTAAATTACCCTTATATTATTTTTTAGTCGATGGGTTCATAGCTACACATTTGTTTTCTGTCCTATTACGATGATTGATTTAGTATTATTAAAGAAGCTTTTATATGTTGGTAGCCCTGGATGGGTAGCATACCTGATTATGTGTTTGGATCTTAAGATCTCAAATCATGTTTTAAGTAATCATAATCTTTTGGCACGATGATATTATGTTCTGCTGGATCATGACTAAACACCTTTAAGTCAGATTTGTTAATAACCTATGTTTCTTTACGCACAGGCTGGTGGATTTGATAAACTCACACTCGACAGTCTTTATGATGAGGCTGCATATAGACAACAGCAACAGCAAACTCAGAATCAATTTTTGGGGCCTCCCGTCTCAAACCCGTTTATGTCGTCTGATCCATTTGCAATGTCTACCAATGTGGCCCCACCACCATCTGTTCAGATGGCTTCTATGAGTATGGCACATCAGCAGTACAATATGCCCATGGCAATGCCCAATGCCATGCCTATGAACCCCATGATGCATCAAGTGAATCCATTCATGACAGCACAGCCTATGGCTGGGGTTCCGGCTGCAAACAACCCCTTTTTAGATGCCGGTTTTGGTCCTTTTCCAGTGAATAATGGCAACCACAACCCATATGGGGGTGCACCACAGCAGTTGATATAGGATTTGGAGGGATTAGGTGAAGCTTGATTTTTCGTGTGAAATCTTTTATGTTGTGAATGATTGTAGGTTATGATGTATGTAATCTCTCTCTATCTGCCAGTGCGAGAACAGTGATTGTTCTTGTATTGTTCGAGGTGATAAGTGGACAAGGAAGAATATCTGTAAAAGGATCAAATTATATGTTATTTGTAATGTAATTACATCACTTACTACTAGCAGACTCAACACGAAAGACCATTCTAGGTAGGAGCCGCTTCCTATTTTGGTCGTGAAATTTGGAGTTGGGTCAGTCTCCAACTCTGTCAGAGAAAAGGTCTTTAGTAGAATCGTCTATACATTCAGCAAATCGTAAAATAAAAATAATTCATCTAAAGAGATTCAGCAACAATATTCGGTCAAATTATTTATTAAAATTAATTTATTTTAATATGAAAGAGAAATAAGGGGAATAAAATGAACAGTCTGATATTCGATGGATTACAGTTTGTTAAAAATAAGGTTTTGTTGAGAGATGATGTGTAAGAGCTTGTATTGCAGATAAAATATCTGGTGAATTCTAGTATGTGCACCATCTTCTAGAGGCTTTTAAAGTTCCACTTCCAATAAATTTTAGGTGGGCGTTTGGATCATCTAAGAATAAAATTAAGATTTGATATTCAAGAGTAAAAAATTATATTCTTAAACGATCAAGAATAATTTTTTTATCTAGAGTGTTATATTTAATTGAACCAATATCCGAATTAAATTTTAATTCCTACGATGTTGGATCATCTTTTAATCTGGATAAAAAGTAGTCTCAACGACTTCTTAATCCACATTAAGAAGATGATCCAAACATCTTAGGAATAAATATTTAATCCGGATGTTGGACTACTCCAAATAACTAATTCTAATTTTATTCTTAAATGATCCAAACGCCCCCTATATTAATTAACCTCAAAGTTATTTCCTTGCCAACCTGACTAGTAATAAAAATACGATATTAGAAATATGTGGTAAAGTAAAACTCTAGCTGAATGAGATATATTTTGAATTCAGTTCAACACGCACGCATTCCGTTCAGACGAGATTTATATATGTCGCCAGTAGATATCATGTCTGAAGGGACTGTAAAGGCTGGAGTTAATTTACACCAAAAATAATGGAACGGTGGACCGAGAAAATTAAAAAGGTGAGCCAAGTGTCATGATTTACAAGTCGTGAACCAGTTAAGGCTAATGAGCTGGTTGGCTTAGAGCTTGTTTACTCCCAGGCCGGAGGTACATATGGCCGGATATAGCGCCTGCTTCCAAGATATAATAGTTAAAGACAAAGTTTTTTTTTTTTTGGGTGCTGTTAAGATTTAATCCTCCGTTTCATCCTCTGATTACTTTAGTGTTTATATAAATTAACAAGTAGTGGTTTTTATATTTTCTAATACAGAAGAAAGGGTTTGTGATGTTGTTTTCTGCGCTCCATCCACATCGCAAAAGTTGGGACACCAGAATCAACTTCAATAGATATTTAGAAACAAAAAATTCTGTTTTGTATTAAGTAAAGAAAATAAGCTATTAACTGGTGATGCGACAAGCAAATTGTTTCATATTTTTTATTTTGTTTATGAATAAACTTCGCAATTTTCAATTGGCCTTGCTTGAAGTAGAATTTTACATTTTTCATATGAACATCACGTCCATGATTGCGACCTAAAATCCAGAGTTAGTCGGCATTGGACACGTCAACATATACTCATACTCAAATACTCGATATAGTTAAATTTTAGCATACTATCTTCCATTTTTTCAGTTTACTTTTAAGAATTATAAATAACCATAGGCTATTTTTTTTTCCGTTGGAAAAAGGCTACACAAAAATAAAGACTAGGGTAGTTGGATCTATTGTGATTTGCTGGAGCAGGTACAGATATCTGAGGTCATTTTATTAAGTCGCTCTCTTTATTACAAACTGAAAGATATCTGAGGGTCCCACATGTCAGTGACTCCCAAATCAGGTGGTCCTTCCGGCGCAACAAATGGATGCAGAATCTCTGAGAAAATTAAGCTCAATTTTATTTCTACGAGGCAATTGATTACATACGACAACGCTGTCACACATATAGAAAGCCAAATTGGTTAAGTTGACCACAAATGGCAAAAAAGGAGGCTTAGAGAAAGATACCTAAAAAGGTTTTAATAAAGATTGGACTCTTGGATAAAATTTTAAAATCTAATTACTTATACCTACCATGATTTTAAGTTGCGAATGAATTAGTAGGTAGGAAGATAGTTTACTTTTTTTTTAATTATGTTCAAAGTACTGTAAGCACAAATACAAACTGTGGAATTCGTTAAGTACTTTTGCCCTTTTAAAATTAGGAAAAAAAATTCAAGTAGCACGAAAAAAAAAGAAGGACAAAGCTCATTTAATAATAATTTTTATTTTCTTTTGGGTTAAGAGGTTGTTTATCTGAAAAAGTTATTTTACAAAGTATTCCTAAAGAAGCAAGTCTTTAAACATGTAGTTAACAATGTATTCTAAATATTGTCAGGTTTCTTGATCCTGCGCTACAAAAATGAGTCATAAATAATGGAGTGACAGGTAGAGTAACAATATTGTAATGTATATCATATATCATCTTTTCACTCTAGCACCGTTGCGTATCACTTCCCTGGTTTTAAAATCCTCAATTTGTTGCCACGTGTAGTTTGATATTATCCTACTTGCACAACTTGTACAGTAATCTTGTATCAGCACACTAAAAGTAAAAACACATAAAAAAAATTATATTTGCAAATCCCCCCCCCCCCTCCCCCACAAAAAAAAATCACGTACCACTATATTCCGTGGTCCCACATTTAGCGGTAGGGCCCTAAATAATTAGTAACTGATGTAAAATGATATAAAATAAGAAATATCATACATTTTTTTTTCTTGGTTTTGTAAATCTGTAATTTCATCCTTTATTCAAATTAAGCGAATCTTTTTGCGTCCTGAACTATATCATGCACCAAAACGACAAAAAAGAGCATAAAAAAATTAACACTCCAATTCGCCTCTGGAAAAATTTTCACAATAATTTTTCATTAAAATCCACTTGATATAATCTACTAAATTCTACCTGAAATGCCAACCTGACAACATGTTAAAATATAGAAGGAAGATAATATTGTTTTTGGCTCTTTTTTTTTTTTTGAAAAATGTTTTTGTCTATTTTCAAGCATGATTGGTGTTGCCATACTGGTACCGACATGATATATGACATCATTTTATTGGGAAGTGTTATTAGGCATACGTGTCTTTACATCCTGTGACGACAAATTCAAACAGAGACATTTGGAAATTGGAATCGGAAGTGGCGATTGGGGATCTGCAAAGGGCACTGGCCCCATGCTGGTTATCAATAGTGTTTTTACAAAAAAAATTATCTCCCTCAAAAATAAAGTTGTATTTCTAAGGGCTTGTTTGGATGGGTTGGGAATAGTGGGAATAGTGTGAAAAAGTGGAAAGAGTAGGAAGAGTGGGAAGAGTGGGAAGAGTGCTATTCCTAAGTTGTTTGGATGGTGAGTTTAGGAATAGCGTTGGGAAGTGTGAAAAAGTAGAGAGAAAAGTGTTGTTGGGAAGAGTGTTATTGGGAAGAGTGGGAAGAGTGGGAAGAGTGGGAAGAGTGCCTATTCCCACTATTCCCAACCATCCAAACAAGCCCTAAAATCTCAGGCAGTACATTTTAAGATACCCAGACATCGATATTCCTGGATTTTTCTGTAATTAAACATTGAAAACTATTGCAAGTTCGGGCGCTTTATTACATGCAATTCCACGAAATAATTATCGGAAATTCGATAGTGGTATGAGTTATAATTATTATTACTTTTTATAAGTCAAATTTCTAACTTAAATATACATGAAATATTGTTTTAGTTGAATTTTCAAATTCATGCACTCTACTAAGGAGCGTGTACTTAATTATTCACTTGTTTGTTATCAATAAATGCACGATTAGTAAATGTGATCTACTAAATTGCATTCCTCCCATGTTATGTAATTATCTTTTAATGGACCTTTTATATAAGAAAACTTTTTTTGTTTCCACAGAAATGTTATCAAAAACTTTTGTGCCATGTGCATCACCCAAATGAAATCATTAGATAATGTGGCAACACCTTGCGCCAAAAAGGTACGTCTCACTCTATTATTTGTCTCCCTTTTCTACGCAATTATCAATTTCGCTCTTCTAAGCTACGGGATCTGACATTCGCTGCTCTAAATCATCCGATAAAAAGAGAACATAATTAGATAAATAAATACCAACTTATTTTAAAATTAAATATCTAGAAGGGTTCCTCGGTCAGATTTCAGAACTACGACATAGACTTAAGGTGACAAAAGTAAAGACTGATTCTCAATCAAATGGCCTAATGTATATTATAAAATCTCACGAGTAGCATTCCATTTACGGAACCATATTTTACTTGTTTAATATCTACTTTTTAGTAAAAATAGGTTTCATATGTAATTTCCTTTTGTGAGGATGTTGCTCGGGATTTGGAGCCAAAGGGAAATTTTGTTTTTACTTTTACAATATAATTTGGATTTTGCAATGCATAAGCATAATCGATAGTTCGATACAGTAAAAAATACTGTAACACATAATTGAAGAATCGGTCAGGTCTGGAAAATTTTTATTCCCTCATTACAGCATTTCTCCAGTTTTTTTCAACTGGAGTGGATCCTAGATAGAATCTTAATTTTTTTTTTTTTTTTGCTATAAAACAGAATCTTTTCAAAATTGTTGCATTATTACTTGACGATTTACAACCACTCGCTGAGTCACACGGTAGCGCAGTGACCGCTAGTGGGACAGTCCCACGTGGACATTGTTGTTTGTTAAATTGATAATGATAACCCTCTTCAATTGTTTTGCACTAATGCATCGCCAATCAAATGTATAATATACATCTTTTAATGATAATACTCATTTATAACATAAATATTGCATATTTCAAATATCACAAAAAGTTGTTATTTTGAAATGCGTGATTAATCTATTTTTAATTCAATTGATTTAATTTTGTATTATTTATCATATGATAAACTTACTTTAAAATTAAAAGTGTTGTAACCAAAATTACAAGATATAAATTTATAATCGAAGCTACCAACAAATTATTGCATAGAATATTTAATATTTTTATACTTTAACATTTTTATAGATGAGATGGAGTTCTAAATTGCATGATTCAAACATCTCATTTAATACCTGATACCTCATAATGCAAGATTTGAACCATTGTTGATAACATGCTATACCTTAAGAACGAGGATATGTGTTAAAAAAAATCATGCCAATGCTTTTATAATTTTGGAACATAATTTATTGGTCCTCGAGGATAAGTTGAAATAGTCAATTTATCAAAAATTGATCTCTAACGTGATTATTTTGTTTCAGTAGCAAGAGATGAACTCAATAATCTTACATATAATAAAGATGCATGGATGGTTCCAAAGGATTCGACGAAAATGTGCATATTTTAACATATATTTTATAGGGTGTCATTTAAGAGATTTCTTGCCAAAAGATGCAATCCAGTAGATGCCTCAAGAGGTACGATTGAAAATGTGTCTATTTTAACATATAATTCATAGGGTGCCTTTTAAGAGGTGTCTCGCCAAAATGTGCAATATTGCAATTGAATATAATTTTCCTCCACGAAATACACACATATAATAAAAATGCACAGATGGTTCCAAAGGATGCGATGAAAAGGTGCATATTTTAACATATATTTTATAGGATGTCGTTTAAGAGATGCCTCACCAAAGGATACAATCCAATGAATGCCTCAAAAGGTGTGATTGAAAAGGTGTCTGTTTTAACATATATTTCATAGGGTGTCATTTAAAAGGTGTCTCGCCAAAAGGTGCAATTGAATGGAAGTCTCCTCCACGAAAGGATGCCAACATATTATCTATAAATAATATTTTTTTTTTCAAATTTTAATCAATCATTTTCCATTCAGCATGGATGGATCCAAATGATGCGATGAAAATGTATTTATTTTAACATATATTCCACAAGGTGCTATTTAAGAGATGCATCGCCAATAGATGTGATCACTAGATTTCTCAAAGGATACGATTGAAAAGGTGCATGTCTTAACATAAATTTCATAGTGTGCAATTTAAAAGATGTCTCACTAAATGTTACAATCGAGTGGATGCTTTATCCACGAAATGGTGCCAACATATTATTCAATAAATATTACTCCTTAAGTTTTCATCAACATTTTGCATTTACGAAATGACAAAAATAATGGATATCGCATCACTCTCAAATAATGGACATGCACGGGACATGAAAATTTGGCCTAAAACAGATTCAAAATCGGAAAGTACACGAGACATGAATTTTGTTCTATTAGATAGTAAGGTAATTCTTATAAATTTTATTTTCACATTTCAAGATTTTTGAAGTTGTATACCATAAAATATCCTATATCATTTTGATTTCAATATGCAAACCAAAAATTTCTTGCTAATATTTCTTTATATCGAACGAATATAGTATGTAAAATATATAATGAAACTATTGTTCAATGTATTATTGTTTCAATTTTACTAATTCACTTCTCACTTCAATTCAATTAGACTTTATAATTATCAGTTTATCAAATTGTCTTATATAACAAATATATTTTAAAAATAAGATACTTTCCATTAAAATCATTTATTGAAAATCATCTATCGACGTAAAAAAAATTAATGATACATTTTTCATGTACTATTTACAATAAAATTCAATATCGTCGAGCGACGGATCTAGTTAGTGGAAAGGTGATCCAATTTATATGATGTACTAATTAAGATAAATTTATTGTCTGATTTAATATGAAGAAAATTTATATCTGATATAATAAAAAGTATAACAAAAAAAGTTTACGTACAAAAAATACTAACTAAATATAAAATAACTCCTCCGAAAAAAACAAAAAGTTATAATATCTTCTGTGTTGTAAACCATGTATAACCATTCTCCTTAATAAACTTATAGCCTTCTGGGATTTTTGCTAAACAAATAAAATAGAAATTCAAATATCTTCGGCGGAAATCATTGAACTTTTTACAACATGCAAATCCAGTAGATAATTTGACAGAGACCTTTATGGAGCTGTAGATCAAAACCCATCACTGCCAGAAATATACGGACGGGGTCCATGGGATCTGCCGCCCAATTACTTTTTATTCACATTTCTGTCTTCTCTTGTGTTTCATAATGTATGACGGGTCAATGACTCGGTTCGTCTCTTCAAGCCGTACAAATTACATTAAACCATTTTAGCTAGATTCGGACTGATTATTTTATATTGAATTATATTGATCGAATCTGAAAAATAACACAAATTATAAAAATATGATGAGAGGAAATTTCTTGATAAAAAAAAATTAATGTATATTAGCCGGCTCAAAAGTTCGTTTCATTAATAAGATGTTTATTTAATTCGAAATTGGATAACTTGTCTTTAAGCTTGAGAGGTCATTAAACCGTCTCGTACTATCATTCATCACTTTTTGCATTTTTCATGGTTACTAAGGTTGCGCTCCAGAACACAAAGATGGAGAGGTGACGGGACGAGAGGAGATTAGGGTGCTTGGTGTGTTATAATTAATATTATTAATTATAAATAATATGGCCTATATTTAATTAATAAACCGAATTCATTTAATGTACTTATCTAAAGGGTGCATCAGATTTTGATGGAAAATCTGATGGACCATATTCATTCAAAACTTAGATCCCTTCAATTGCCTTAGCAATATATACTGATCTCCTGCCATTAATTAGCACCTTTTCATAAAATTTTCGCATAAGTAAAAGGAGAGGCAGTAGACAGTGATTAACGCCATAAATACCATCCTTTTGGCTAAGAAAAATTGGAGAAGACTAAATTTTCGCATAACGATGTCTTCCCTACAGAATTGTAAGTTCTAACTCATGAATTTATTTATTTTATATGAAATACATAAAGATCTTGGATGTTAATTAATGATAATTAATAAATATTATTACTTTTAATATTTTAATTATCACTAACATGGTGATCACTCCCAAATTGGGGATTAGCGATCACTTCGTTGATACGTCTCTTATCTCACTTCGTCTCATTCCGTCTCATCTTTCATTGTGAAGTAAATAAACTCCCGTTGGTTCTCTTGTCTCGTTTCCCCTAATCTCCCCTCTGCCTTCGCATTCTGGATCACAACTAAACTTCCATAAAATGAGATTTTATAGTTTGTTATCTCAGAGCGTCAGATCTAAAAGGACATGTCAAAATCATGCTAAAAAATCTTGATCACTGTGAGTTAACATGCACAGTGGTGCATGGTGATCGATTCAGTCGTGTGTTTTGGATTGTACCTTCACGAGGATAGGTATAATACATGCTAATTTAAATGGTCATGCATAGCACCGATTAAATTGATGGTTGGCTTCTTTCTCATAAACATCATTTCTCTATTTTAGTGATAATAATATTTGATATGATCTTCCATCGGATATTAGTTTTTTCTAGCTTGATTTAAGCACCAACTAATTGCAACCGTTTGTAATTTCGAAGGAACAATTTTTTAACCGATATTAAAAATATTAATTCAATGCATTTACCATTTTTATTTATTAATAATTTTTCTGAAATCCGTAGGCAAATCATTCATCCCATGACATCTATTTACATTTGCAAACTTAAATCACGGTCGACCCATACTGTAACATGTTGCACGATTTTCGGGTCTCAGACTCTCAGTCGTGAGACCCAAACTCGCACCTTCCAACGAAATTTCTACTTCCAACACCCGGTCTACAGGCCACCAAAAAATCTGATTGGTTTCTTTCTTTTTCTTTTAATTTTTTTCGAGAAGACTGATTGGTCTCTTTCCAATGGCTTTTGGCTCGGCTATTGGAAATCTAAATCACTGGATTTGATGAACTTCTACTGATTTTGATTGTACATATTTAATTTAATTTAAGAAAATCAGAGGTTGAGAAGCTGATTTAGGAACATGTTATTATTACAAGATGAAAGAACAGGGAGTTGACGAGTCTAGAATCGCGAATCTCAAATACGCATGTATTTATTAGAATACGATCTAGGAGTACAATTGGCACAAAAATATAAAATTAGAAAAGAACAACACGAAAGATATAACAATTCTTTTCAAATGAATTTTGATCCGTAATGAGTAAGTGCAATAAGATTCCATAATAACAAATTCGGCACTATGACAGTGTTTCAAGTGCATACCTTGGTTCAAAGGGAACTAAAGTTGTTTTAGGCTTCAATCTAGGAACAAAAAAAAATATTTATAATTTTTTTCTAAAATAAACCAATTTCTATGTTTATAATATAAAATATCATAACTTAATACCAGATTTGATAATAATCAGAAATATTTAAAATTCGTCACATGTTTAGTCAATTTTATGGATTTTTTTTTGACTTTAAGTAAATTCATGCAAGACACAACTATCTATTTTTCTTATTTTGGTTACAATAGCAAGACTGAAAAACTTTCAAAAATAGAAAAAAAAAATATCAAACAACACAAAAACGAGGAGAAACCAACAGAGACCAACCAATATTCGTACACCAGGTGCATTCAACGAATCAAAACCCCACCATCTCCACCCTGCTCCTCTCTATAAAACACGAGCAAAACCCCCTCCTAAAACCCATTCTCATTTTCTCTTCTCCATTTCCTTTTCCAAGCTATTTCTCTTCCCCATTGATCTAAGAGTCAAGAGTGTGTCTCATACTAAAATTGAGAGTAGATATTAGCAGTATATGCAGCCGAGAGGTCGAGCTTACAACCGTAGATCTCGGAGCTTCTCTAGAGCTCGGCTCGCTATTGAGGGATCTTGATCGATCTAGTTTCTAATTTTATCAAATCCTCTTAATTTAATAAACAACAACAAACTAGACTACACTAGAAAGACATTTCTGTTTCTCCAAGGAAAACAATGGCATCTGCAACCAATGGTAAGATGGACCCCAAATCAGACTCAAATTGCTCATTTTCATGCTTTCATTTATAATGTTACAAATTACAACAATCTTCATCTATTTGGTCAAATTTGGTTCTGGACATTTTGATCTCGATCTGAGTGATAAACCATCTAACATGCACAATTTCTGTTCACGGCCCCTTTTTTTTGGTGCCTCTTTTGCTCAGAGGACTATGATCTAATGATACACAAATCCTCCAAATTTAATTTTTTCTGACATGAGGATGACTGATTAGCAACTTATACTGGATTGTTTCTTCTTTTTGTGATGAATTTCATCTTTGATTGTTGAGTTATGGTGGCTCTGAGCTGATCAGATCACTGATTCTAAATTTGTCAGATTTGTACATCTCCTCCCAATTGTAATGACATTATATTAGAAGCATGCTATGGAATCTCGATCTTTCATGTCTGATCAGGTAGTCCAAATCATGCTTGGCCTGATAGGCAGGTTATGTATTCTGGACAACCTGATCTGTAATGGACGACCTTGATCCATTGGGTGCTCTCTGATCTGTATAATTAGGGAGCCAGGTCGGTCAGATTGGTATCTACACTAAGCAATTTCTTTGTGAATTTTTGTCGAACAGATGACGTGCATGGCTAGCTGGTTTGTTTCTTCTGTGGCTTAATCTAACACTAGAATGTCAATTTTTAGTGCTAATACTGTGCCTATCCAATTGAATGAACCATTAGATAGAAAATGGAAATCTTTGGAAAGTATATGTCATGCCATTTTTTGGAATTGAAAAAATGGCACTAAAAATTATGTGCATGCTTCATCCTTTTTCTTATGTTTGCTTGTTGGAAAAATATTAATATAACTATGCGTTCAAAATCAGGACACGAAGAAAGGGAAGTACAAAAGAGCTACTGGCTGGAGCACTCAAAAGAGCTCACTGTTGAGGCGATGATGCTTGATTCACGTGCTTCTGATCTTGACAAGGAAGAGAGACCAGAGGTATTTTTAACCCTATGATAGCTTACCATATCATTGTAACTGTTTTATGGGAATAAAGTAACGAACCAGCGAAACAAGTAATCAGGCAATTTAGCTGTTCATTTTTAACAGTTATTCAGGAAATTATTTTTATTTATCTAGAAGTTCCATAACCGGTATTGTAATCAATCCTCACAGTACAGTATTACAGATTGTAGTTGATGTGTTACTAAAAGCATGCTTGGTTCATTGGCCAAATGTATTAAAATTTCATATATAAATCTCAGTGTAACAGTCAGTATTCCAAATGCTTCCCAAGAATTGGCTGAACTATGGCAATCTTTTTAGATGATAGAGCAGCTTGAAGGCCATGCCAAATTACAATTTCCTTTTGATAAATTATGTAGGTCCTCTCCTTGCTTCCATGCTACAAGGGGAAATCTGTTTTGGAGCTGGGTGCAGGAATTGGCCGTTTTACAGGCGAATTGGCTAAAGAGGCTGGTCATGTCCTTGCACTAGATTTCATTGACAGTGTCATTAAGAAGGTTTGTTATATTCCTTGAAGAATTTTTTTCCCTTGGGAATTAAGAGGAATGGTTTCCAGCACACATGTTTTTGCTGCTTATTTTCTATTTTCCTAAGCAATACTACTGTTCCTTGTGGGTTTCTGTTTGTTTGGCCGAAAATGGGTGATACAGAGATTTTCTTTTCTGTTCACAGGATGTAGAAAGAACAAGAACCTTAACCTAGATAACATTGTTTAAAGGCTTGAGTGGGGGGAAACTGAGATTTTGTTTTCAGTGGATAGTCACCTTAGGGTTCTCTTTTGTCCCAATTTTTGGTTTGTAGAATACTGTTACTATTTTTCTTTGTTTCATGCACCTTTATTCTTCTCTGATTCAACTGAATGTGAAAATTTGTGTAGAATGAAAGCATCAATGGTCATTATAAAAATGCAAGCTTCATGTGTGCTGATGTGACCTCTCCTGACCTTGCTATTGATGATGAGTCAATTGATCTGATCTTCTCCAATTGGTTGCTCATGTATCTTTCTGATAAAGAGGTATAACGTCATTGTTTGTATGTGCTTGTGCATGTAAATTATTTGTAATATTACTTTTTCCTTGAAGGTAGGGAGACAATTGTCTCTCCTACGTTTTCATTGAACCAAATATTTGTAATATTACTAGTTATACATCTGGTATCTTGCATTCTTATGTACATGCTTGGATTAGAATTGAGCTGAAATCTGATTCATATTTAAAGCCTTGGTTTAGAGCTGACTATACTTAACCTGAATTTTGCATTACACCTGAGTTTGAAATCCTTTTCTGAAGAATTTATTCTAAAGTTTTTGTTTTAACTGAATCTGCTAATCTGCACTGTATGACATTTTTCCAGTTACAAAACTTACAGGCTTGTGTTAAATCATATTGTTGTGTTAGGTGGAGAAATTGGCAGAGAGGATGGTAAAGTGGCTGAAACCAGGAGGTTGCATATTCTTTAGAGAGTCGTGCTTCCACCAATCAGGTGACTCCAAAAGGAAGGTTAACCCCACTCACTACAGAGAACCCAGGTTTTATACCAAGGTCAGATGTGTTTCCTATCCATTTAATTTCACAATTTGTAGGTAATAGTTGAGCCCTTGTTAACTTCACTAGAACTGATAAGCAACTAGCTACCTGTGGCAGAGCATAATTGAATCCTAGAAAATGGAACATCCCTTCTTCCCGTATATACTTTTTGATAGAAATGTGACACCTGAAAGTTTATTAGACCATACATTTGTTTCTTATTTCTATAAAGAACTTCTATTTTAGAATTTCCATTTTCTGTCAACTTCATTATTTTAATTAGTCATCAAAGTATGTTAATAATAACAGGTATTCAAGGAATGTCACACCTATGATGAACAAGGTAACTCATACGAATTATCCCTAACCACTTGCAAGTGCATTGGAGCATATGTCAGAAACAAGAAAAACCAAAATCAGGTAACTTTCCTTCTTTCAACATTTCTCCATGTGATTTTGCTTTTTGCTACTTTGACATCTACATTCAGAGGAATGACAAGCAGCAAAATCCCAGCTTACAAAATGTTTTAATACCATACTTGTTATATTGTAGATATGCTGGGTTTGGGAAAAGGTAAAATCTGATGATGACAGAGGGTTCCAACAGTTCTTGGACAACGTGCAGTACAAGACCAATGGGATTTTGCGGTATGAGCGTGTATTTGGTGAGGGTTTTGTCAGCACTGGTGGAATTGGTAAGTGTTTTGACATTTTAGTATCATATTGAAGAACCAGCCTTGATGATTAGATTAATACTGACATACTTTTTCCCATTAAATCAGAAACTACAAAGGAATTTGTGGGGAAGCTTGACTTGAAGCCAGGGCAGAAGGTCTTAGATGTTGGGTGTGGTATTGGAGGAGGTGACTTCTACATGGCTGAAAAGTTTGATGCACATGTGGTTGGTATCGATCTCTCCATAAACATGGTCTCTTTTGCCCTTGAGCGTGCCATTGGCCGCAGATGCACTGTTGAGTTTGAGGTCGCTGATTGTACCAAGAAAGTTTATCCCGATAATTCCTTTGACATCATTTATAGCCGTGATACCATCCTCCATATTCAGGTATTGATAACACCCTTTTTCCATTTCCTTCTCTTTTACAAAGGAATGCTGGTTTTTTTACTTCTAATGCTAAAAACTGGAGTGTGACTTATGCTTATTGACCCTTTGCTATTTTTTTAATTGTAGGATAAGCCCACATTGTTCAAAAGCTTCTATAAATGGCTGAAGCCTGGTGGTAAGCTTCTGATAAGTGACTATTGCAAGAGCGAGGGAAAACCATCAGAGGATTTTGCGGCTTACATTAAGCAGAGGGGTTATGATCTTCATGATGTCAAGGCCTATGGCAAGGTACAATTTTACCCTTTTAACGTCTGTTGGTACACATTGGTTATTGATTCATATAGGAGGGCATCACGTAGGTTCTATAGTTGCATGTCGGAAAAATTTTCCCCCTTTGGAAAATGTCGGAGTTTAGAATTTAGATTTCAAGAAAAAATATCTTATACATAGAGTTCAGTTTCATTTGTTAGTGTAAATTATCAATTTAGAAATAGTGACTCAGATATCGAAATTGCTAAAATTGAATTGCAGATGATAGAGGCTGCCGGTTTCCATGATGTTGTTGCTGAAGACCGTACCAATCAGGTTCCTCTTTCTCCCTCTCTCTCACACAGAATTCTCTCTTTATCTCTCTTTAGGATTAAGGTGCTAATGGGGTATGTTTTATTTTTCTTATAGTTTCTGGAAGTATTGCAGAGGGAACTGGATACAGTTGAGAAGGAAAAAGATGTGTTTATTGAGGACTTCTCTGAGGTAATTTTCTCGATGCTGTCTACAACTACCATGAAAGTATCTAGTTCACCATGTGAAAATGGACAGAAATTTAATATTCACTTGGAACACCGAGAACTTGTTTTGCTTGCCATTGTTCGTGCCTCTGTAGAATTGTTAGTAATCAAAATTTACAAAATTGCAGGAGGATTATGATGCCATAGTCAATGGGTGGAAAGCAAAGCTGAAGAGGAGCTCAGATGGTGAGCAGCTGTGGGGACTTTTCATTGCAACCAAGTGATCATTGGGGCAGTGTGCTTGTGTTTGGTTGGATCTATAATTTAATCTAGTAGTAATGTCTTTATGTTGTAATTTCGTGAGTTGTGTCCTGCCTCATCGTGTGGTGTTGTGATGCAATTAGTCGTGTGTGGTTAGCTTGGCTGGGTTATAAAATTCCGTCTTTAGTTTGTGAAAAAAATAAGTGCGTATGTACGTGTGCATTGTACTTTGTTGCTGCTAGAATGGCGTCAATTACTGGTTTGCTATAAACTTTTGTTGCAGTTTCTTTTAATTTGGGAAATTGATTACTGCCATCAGCAATTTTGCCATTCCTTGCCATCGCTTGAACAAAGTGAATACATAAAATAGATAAGATGAACATATAAGTGATCAAAGTGAACACTTACAAACAAATAAGTTCAATAAAAATAAGTTAAACATGCATATAAAAATCTGAACCAGAATGACAAAACTTATTTATTTGTATGTGTTCACTTTAAATATCTATATGTTCAACTTATTTGTTTCATGCGTTCATTTTGTTTAAGCGATGGCAAGGGATAATAAAACTGTAGATGGCAGTTATCATTCCTGTTTAATTTGCACAATTTAGACAAAAGGTCCATATTGGATTGGGCCTTGGAATTACCTCTGTACAACAATAGAGCAGCCCAACCAAATCACACAACGATCATACACTCTTCGTTGTTCGTGACATACACGGATTAATTAATTAGTTATGCACCTATGCCAAGTCAAGGATAGGTGATCAATTTATTATCATACCATGCGTATTTCGTGGTTCTAATTCCTTCCAGGGAAGAGTACAGAAAGCTTCTCCGTTACGCGTTAGAGATTTTCGAGTTTTGACTTGTCATTTAGTCTTGAGTTTGGATAACTTGTAATATTGTCAAAAGCTAATTTTCGGAGAAAACTTTAAATGTAAGGTTTCAAAGAAATACGTATCTAACGAGCGTTGTAAGCATAATTAAATCATAGATATTCCATTAAATGCCATCAGGCTTTATTTAGATTCAACACTATAATCAGTAGAATAAGTAGGATACCAGCGGCTTTGTGCATATCAATTAGTTTGACTTGGACATGGTCTAAATGTCTAATAAAAGATGCAATTATCTTGTTGTACGTTATATTTTTACTTTTTTAGAAAAAGAAGCAACTTAGTTGGGCTTTTCATCCAAAAAATGTGAAGACCAGGGCAATTAGAGAACAATCAGTGCCAAAAACAGATTTATTTCTTTGAAAGAAAGTAACTACACACACACTTTCTTTCTCATTTATCGAACAGATTCTATATTGATAATAGAAGTTTCCATATTTATTATGACTCATTCATTTTTATTGATATTAATAGTTGATTTGAGTTTAGTTGCATAAATGTACTTTAATAAAAACTGTTTTGAGTTTTGACCATTTATCTTGTAGAATCATTCATCTTCATCCTCACAAACTAAAAAAAAGGAAAGATAGATTCATGTTTATTTAACTTGATGAGTCTTATATAATCGAAATATTAATATATATTTGATGCATATGACAAAAATTACTATAGGAAACATAGTTTGCATCAAATCGTTGTTAATTTTTTATATATATTGCATAGATAGAGTGAGAAAAGGATAAGAAAGATTACTCACGTTTCAATGAGTGACGATAAGAATTATATTTTAATTTTTATTATTTCTCTATTAAACATAGTTTTAGAAATCTTAATATGGATATGTATGGTGGTGGTATAGCCTTACCGGTACGGACGCAATGCGATACCATCTTAGTAGCAAAAATAAAATTAGAGTGGCATAATTCCATGACGTTGCCCCCATTATCCTCAGTATAAACAACAAAGAACGAAAAATCAGGCCATTTCTTGCATAAATTACACATCAGGCACCAGAATACTTCATTATGTTTGGAAATATTTTGTTATTTTGTTTCTGGTCACTTACTAATTGCTAATTACATAGTTAAGAAAGGCAATCTGTATCTGAATTATTATCTTCAATCAACTGATTCACGCTACAAGCTGAGACTGGAAAGGTCGCTCAAATCAACTTTGCTACACCCAACCTCAATCCTACCCATCAGATTATCTCCAATACTCTCTGGTAATGGGACCCACTCCCATCGCCTCACTACTTTACCATCCTCAACATCTTCCAACTCATAGAACACTGCACCGTTCCTCATCTCCGACGGATTGTACACGTACCCTCCGCGCTCCGTGCCACACACCTCCACCATGCAACCCCGCCACTCGTCATCATCACCTACATTGTCCAGAAACAGCTGCTTCGCCATCTCCATCGGCATTTCCTCACACTTGTTATCCACCACCTGGAGGTTCTCGACATCCACTTCCCAAATTCTGACACTCAGCTTCGAATTGTGCATTGCTTCAACACCGACCACCAGCAGCGTCTTAGGACACCCGACTGCGATAGCCCATGACGACACGTCATGGCAGGATTTCAACTGACATGTGGGGCCCCAATTTCTATACTTCGGATTGAACCACGAAACGAGACCGGTCTTCCTCTCCATCACGAAGAGTCTCTCATCAGAAGCCGCAACAGAGAGCCATGTGGCGGATGTGGATCCATCAAACTGCACCGGCATTGTCTCAGCCAATTTCCAAGTACCGGTAGACCTATCATAGACCTCCACTGACCTGACCTCTTCGTCATCATATAATGGAATGAAACACCCACCACCAGCAATCACCACCCACTGACCCACCTCTGCCAGCACGGCATCTTGTCTCCACACCTTAGGTGGTTCGGCATTCATACGCCACCTAGCACCAAATGGGTCTTCAGAAATAGCCATGTTTGACATCGAGAGTGCGTGCAACCTGTCCCCATTGGATCCACTAAGGAGACGGGCAGGCACATGATTTAAGGGTGCACATGAAAATGGTCGTCGTGGGATTGAGAGCCAAGTGCGATACAAGGGGTCGAAAGCATGGATGGCGAAGCAGAGATTGTTGGGTGGGAGGTAGTGGCAGAGAAGGAGCCAAGGGAGACGACGAGGGTGGTGACGGAGGGAGGAGTGCACAGCAAGGTACCATTCACGAGAAACCCGCGAAGCAGGAATCAGGTCGACAGTTGGCACCTTTGTAATCACCGCTTCTAGCACGTCGCCACTCAGGTCGAACAATGCAGATTGATGAAAATTTTCCACATTTTCTGTGGATTGAACTCCCATGGGAAGGAACATGGATGGAGTACGTATCTCTCTCACTCAAATGATTGAATTAGGGGAATTAATTGATTGGATTTAAGCTCTTAATTAGGTTATCTCTGATGGGCATGGATCTCTTCTATCTAGTCAATATATACAGTGAGGGAAAAAGGTTGCGTGTGTATTCCAAGTTGCCAACCAATGAAGGATTTATCATTTAATTAGGCTGACGTGTTTTCTGACGTTGGATGGAGTTTAGAGTGGCATAAACGTTTTATTAATTACACGGCACAAATTTGTCAAACTTAGTTATTATCAATTTACTATTGCATCAACTGTACAATCCTCTGTGTGACGTATACCAAATAAGCAAATGACGGTCACAAAAGCAACAGAAAGTAGCAAGGCGAGTGCTGACTGCTGCGGTTGCCTATGCAGTAAATTACACGAGGAGCAGCACTCTCAGAGTCTCACATGACGACTTGACGAGGTCAGCTAACTCAATTCTGTGCTGACACGCGGCAACAAATTGAGAAGAGGAGCCTTTTGGATCGTTAGATTTGGTTAAATGAAGAAATGAAGGGGATATGATAATAATCTTTCTTATGTAGCCATGACCGAAGCTATCTTTTATTTCAACAGTTAATGTAAATACTGCACAACAAATAAGTTATTTCAACAAACTAACAATAAGTATATAAAGAAAATACTAAAACAAATTAGTCTTTTTCCTCACCGGTTTCCTACCGTGCAAAACTAGCAATTAGTCCTTATCGAAATTAAAGGGATCGGAAACTGCCTTAGCAATTAGTCCTTATAATAGAAGATAACATTTAAAAGGAATCGGAAATTAAATCATGTTTCAATTCATTACTAGCTAAAATAAATAGGAGCAAAAAGAATTTGAAAGTTCACTTCAGATTCGAGTGGGTAAATTGAGAGAGATTGAAAAAGAAACGATTAGGTAATTTGAGAGAGACCGAAAAAGAAACATATACTTGCTCACTGTGACAACTAGAAAAAGATATCGGCACCAACTCTCCAGGACAGCAAGTACAAAGAAGAGGCGTGACTACCAACGAAAAACGATGGATAATTGAATCTTAAATTAATATTTCAGTTTCAATACAAATTTAAGACTATTAATCTCCTTTATTTGCTAACGGTTTAAATAATAATCTTAGTTGGACATTGTAGATGTAAAATAAAAGCGAATAACATAGATCGAGTCTTTAGAAATTAGGAAAAAAAAATCCATAAAAATTATTATGTACCATAGTGGTTAGTACTGGTTAGCCTATTACAGTTATCAACTATCTTAAAATTTTAATATAACAATTCTTAGTGACTATGAACTAAAGGAAGTGTAATTGCAATATAACTACCTATATAAAGCATACAAAAAATTATAGTTATAATTAATTTTATATTATTGCTAGCTACTTAAGAAAATATATAATTTTGAAATAATTAGATATATGCTACTATGAAATATTGATAATTAAAGATATGCTACTCTTTAATTATAAATAAATTTTATGCCACTGTAAAATTGTTAAAGTTAGTTTTGCACCATTATTTTCTGTCAAAATTAGAGATATGCCCCTCAAATTAGAGAAATGTCACTTTAACTTTTAAAAAATGTAAAAAAATATTAAAATACCCTTATTAGATTAAATCATTAAGAAATGAAAAACAAAATTATTGACATGACATTATGAAACATTCAGATTTTTGGATTTTGGATTTTAAATTTAACAATTATGAATTTTCAAATTCGAGATTTTGAAATTTAAAAATTTTGAAATACAATTTTTAAAATTTTGAAATTCAATTTTTAAAATTTTGAAAATTGAATTTTTAGATTTTTTTAATGGCGTAAAATCAATCAACTACTAGTTTTAATATTTTACAGTCGCATATTTCTAATTTCAATATTTTATAGTGGCATATTTAAAAGGGTTAGAATGATCAAATTAAATCGAAATTTGTCATTTAGTGATGCATAAAAATAATTTGTTATTTAGTGTTAGCGTTTCTCTATTTTTTTTAAAAAAAATTCTTACAGTGGCATAAACCTAAATCACTTTTTTTTTTTTTTTTACAATTAGAAGTCTGTAGGCTTGCTTTGTTACTCAACAAAATATTATATTAAATTATTACAAAACTCATTCAAAAAAAAATAAAATAAATAAAACATAAAAAAATGGGATTATGGGACATTCCCATATAAAAATGTTGCCTCCCACTAGCTATCTAAGTTTCATCAATGATCGATACTTTGGAAAATAATTATTTACTTAAATCGAGAAGTATAGTGTGAATAAAAAGGGTTTTCGGTTCATCTTCAGCAATCAACAAGCTAGGCCTCTACTTTTGTTCTTATCTGGCAAGAAATTATTGCACTCTCTCTAGGCTTAGAGTTGCCAAACTAATGTTCAATTGTCCAATTTCTTCATAAAAGGAGTCTTTTATGTGTTTGCAATTTAATTTGAACATGTTCATGTATTGCTAAACACGCTTTGACTTTTACAAATCTGAACGATCACCGAACTTGTACACGCTTTCTTCATTTTTCATGAAAATATGTAATGCATTTTCTGTGTTTATTCTCTTTTCATTTTTTCCCCATTTTTCATTTCAAATTTAATTGCATTCTTATTACTATGAATGTTTGATGGATTTTCCAAAAGATAAGGTCTTAAGGGTTAAAAGAATGTGCCTAATTCTGGTAACTAGTATGGAAATGTACTTTTTAGATATCTTTGGTTTTATTTTACTTCTGTTGATCAATGGCTGACAGCACATGGACAGGGAGATGCATATATGGTTGAATGATACAAAACCAGATGTGCACAACAAACGCCTTCATGTTTCTTTTCCCTTCGAGTTTGCTTTCTTCGAAAACATATCAAAATAGTTGCAACCGCATTCCTTGCATCATTTGCATGTAGGGTGGGCACGGTATACCGTTTATACGCGAAACCGTTCCGTTCCATCCATACGGAACATATTATAGAATGAAATTTCATTCCGTTTCCCAAACGGAACGGTAAACGGAATGCGTTTCATGATTCATTTGTGTGAAATACAGTGTAAATATAGCCGTTCTGCCAAATTTCGTTGAAACGGTACGAATACGGATCATTTCGGTCATACCGTTTACTGAAACGGAACGGTCCATTCCGCTTCCGTTATCCACGTTACCCACCCCTATTTGCATGTCAACAGCGTGACCTTTGGTCAAACTTCTAAAATTATCTAGACTAGATATATATCAATGATATAGGGATGCTTGTTGTCCAGAAGGTTTACATACGACATGTTTATCTGTATTTTTTTTTTTTTGAATAGTCATAATTATTTTTCCGAAATTAATATTTTGAGAATTTTCATATGCCAAATTTACACAAATAAGACGGACATTTCGGTCCGTACCGTTTATCTCACACAAAAAGCTGAAAAAAAAAATAAAAAAGGAATGTGAGATTTTTTTTTTTGTTTATTGAGTACGGATAATAAAATTTTTATTTGCTTATTGTATAAGAAAGTGGATAAGGAATATTTCATATTCTTAATCTTACAAATGTAATTGATAGTTGTATAATCATGCATCAGAATATTTAAGCCATTTATTTGATTACATTAATACTTAACGGATAGTCGGATATAAATATGGAGACAGAAGCACATGTGGATAGTAATTAGTAGCGCAATTAATTAATTATGAACCGTATCCGTAATCCGTTGACCTGTTAATAGACAGAAGCACGTGTCAATACAAATTCTTAACAAATAAAATGGAAAAACAAAGAAAAACTAAGAATCACAGGTGAGAAACAGAGATAACTTGATCCTAATTCCTATGTCACACCTGACCCCGATTCATCTCGCGTGTTAGAACGATTTTAGTGCCGATCTGTTCTAAGACTAAATTTGAGTAACACATATTAGAAGTGTTGAAACGGTCCCGATTTATACGGTTCCAGTACGAGAGAAAATTTTAAATGGCTAACCGCTAGTCAAATCCTTTTTTTTTTTTTTGAAAGAAACCCGTTAGCCAAATCCCAATTCGGCGACATCTAGAAATTCATCTTGACGTCAATTATCATATTATTATCAAAACGGAATAGTTTAAAATAAAATGAATATGCGTGCTAAATTAAGAATTCAAGTTATATATACATTTAACGTGTGTTTGTAGCGTTTAAGAATAAAATTAGTATTAGTTATTTGAAATAAGAATTTTTTTTTAGGATTTAGAGTTTAGAATGATATTCTAAATGGTCTAAAATTTGAAATAAATTTTTACTCATAGTGCGTTTGGATTACTTTCTTAATATGGATTAAAAAGTGATCCCAATAACTTCTTAATCAAAAGACGTTACGAATAATAATTTATATCGAATGTTTGATTACTTAACAAATATGACTTCTAATTTAGAAAACTTATTCTTAACCGTGTATGAATAAATTTGTTTTATTTCAAATAACTATTTTTTATTTTATTCTTAAGCGATCCAAACGCAAACGCTCTGAACAATTATTTGCCGAGATAATACTAACAACAAATGCGTCACCCGATAATCAATGCAAGTCACGAGAAACTGAGCTCATGTACAATAAATGCGTGCATGCACAAAGGCGTGAGCTGGTCTCCAGTACCTCTTTACTCCCGATCCCATGTCCTCAGCATATATAATCTTTCAGATGATAATTGTAAAACTCAATATAATTTGTTTTTACAACGGATAGAGCTGTCAATAATCTGCCGTTTCGAACGTTTCCGTTCCGTTCCGTTCCGTCCGGAATGGAACGGAAATGGAAGGGTTTATAGTTACGTTTCAGCATACGAAACAGAAACGGAATAGAACGGTGTTCCGTTCAGGCAGACGGAACGTAAACGAAATACCACAATTTCGTTTCGTTTTCTTAACGTTATTCCGTGCAGAGGAGTGAAATTGGTATAATTGTAGAGAGGGGATAGCGTGTGTGGTCCGCGTGAAGCTGCAGCAGAGTATAACCCTAGCGCCGACTGACAACCGTATACCTCCCTCTTTCTCGAGTGTATCTACTCCAATCTCCATCTCTCTCTCATAGGCTCGTAGCTCCCCCTCTCTCTCTCCATCTCCATTAATCCATTATCCCTCTCAGCCTCAACCTCTCTCTCAGGCGATGCAGCCTAAGTCGACCCCACCAGCCGTGACCTCCTCCTCCTCCTCCTCCATGGTCTTGACCGCACAGCCGTGACCTCCTCCTCCAACTCCATGGTCGTGACCGCACAGCCGTGACCTCTTCCTCCTTGAGAGACCCCATCCTCCTCCACCATGGCTGCGCACACCATCAATGGCTCTCATACCATTCATACCCCTTCTTTCCACTGAATTCAACTTCTTTTCAGCCGAGAACCATGGCTACACCTCCAGCCTCTTCCTACATCGAGAAGCAATTGATTTTATGATCCTAGTTTGTGGTACTCAGCTGATTCGATCTAGATTCTAGGAAGCCAGTTATCTTAGAGGTACGATTTTCTTGATTTTTCAATTGTTCTGGGGTTTTCTTTCTCTCTCTTTTTTTTGAGTTAACTGTTCGAATGTAAATTCAGGAGATAATAAGAGGGCAAGTTGAGAAACACTAGCCTGAAGTTGCTTGTGGTTGTGGTATGGGAAAAATGTGATTGCTTCTGAAATTTCTCTAGGATTTAAACTTTTAAAATTTTTAAGTTTCTTTCAAATTGGATCTTTTTTTTTCTGGAATTTTTCTAGTGTTTTTGAATTATTTCAGAAGGAATTATTCTAATAGCAAAATTACCTTTGCATTTGTCTCTTTGTTTATGCTTTGCAGATGAGCTGATTTTGGGCTATTAGTTTTTGGTTGTGCTGGGAGCATTTCTGTCAATGCGTTGCTCACCATTACTTTGTCCATGATTGGTTGAGATATGTTTTCCTTTTATTACTTTGCTATTAGAATATAAGTATCAATTAAATTGACAGTATGTATTTTGGTTATGTGTTATTAAATTGAGAAAACTTCTTAGTGAGTACTGTTGTGTTCAGTGGTTTTAAGGTGTAGAGGATTTCTGCGCAGGTTTTACTGATATTTTCTTACTGGTATTTCTCTTTTACTGGTAATTTATGTTTTACTGGTATTTCTGTGTATGTGTTGTGAACGGTAAAATTTTTTTAACGTTACTTCCGTTCTTCCGTTCAATAAAAGACGGAACGAAAACAGAAAAGATTTTATTTCCGCTATAAATACGGAACATTAAGCGGAAATGAAATGTGTTACGTGTAGTCTAACGGAACGTAAACGTAATTGACCATTTCCGTGCCGTTTTGCACGTTTCAACGGATCAGTTTATGATTTTTTTTCCCAAACAAAGTATGATTATCAAGACTGAACAAACTAAATTAAAGGTACATTTGTCCATCTAATCAAATTGAACCCAACTTGTCAAATTAAAATTTTAAAAAGAAAACAAAAAAAAAAAAAGGTAAGGCAAGTTAGTGAGTGGGTTATTTTCCACTTGATACAGTCCGAAAAATTCAAGCGGAGCTCCGAACGTTGTCGAAATATTCAGGCCTGTAATTGGCGAAGAGCCCAAATTGAAATGGTCATGCACACTTTAGCCCATCACATAACTGGAATGTTTAGTGCTTTTGTGCTGTCAAATCTCCGGAATTTATAGTCCCAAGTGGGCCAAGTCCATGTCACATCCTCTACATTATTACATTTTACAAAGTGGAATGGTCGAAGATGATTTTGATCGTTTAATAAATTTATGAGACAGTTTAAAAGGACCTTTAAAATACTAAATAGTTTCAATTTTATCCACTCCAATAAAATATACTCCATGAGATCTCAAATTCAATTCAAAGAACACGCTTTGTCTGCATCTTCTATGAGCTTCAGGAAGGTTCTCAGTATAGGGCTCAAAAAAGTGTTATTAAATTCACAACAATCAGTTGCTATTGCGACAATAACATGGAAGTAACTTTCTTGTTTGCATTATAACCATGGCATTGAATAAAGAACCTTTTCATTTGGTCTTCTTTTTGCAACTTGCACCGTTACGTGTCAATCCCATAAATGAGTCTACCTTACGGTCAAGAACTTTTTCCCATTTTTGAAATGTTATCAGCTCTAGTATTCAATTCCTAGAGCTTTCTTATTTCTTTATGGGAATTAATTATCAGAGCTTTCGGCATGATGAAAGTTCACACTAGCCCATGGACCTATATCTAAAGGCGAATATCAAATTTTAAGTACATAGCTAGTATTAGTATATTTTCTTCAAAGAATTTCCTTTTTATTTCATTTTTCAAAATTCTTAACAACGACTGTCATGTTTCACATCGAATAATACAACTACAACGTCAATCTCCTCACAACATCAATTAATCTCCTTCTTATTCAGTTGTTTCACAACACAGGTCTACCCACCTTGACCTTGAAACCATGCCACCATGGCTAAATTCATGAAACTGTACTTTGCTTCAATCAGCCTAATCCTTTTTTTTTTTTAAAAAAAAAAAAACAAATTCTTAGTTTTTCTTCATCTATTGATTGCATAAAATAACCTCCCATTACTTAAATATGTGTCCTTTTAAGCTTGATTAGCTTGATGCGAAGCCTTGTTCCATGTAACAGCATTGAATTTTTAAAATAATTGAACCTCAAAATGGAACTGATGTGATATCTCCAAATTATTTATTTTAAAGCTCAGATGTGTCGATTGCATTTGTTTTCCAATTTTTTTCCCCATTTTAATTAAGAGATATTGCGACCGTACTATCTGGGAGCCCAGCATTTAATTTCCAGGAAGCAAGCTTGCATTATAAGAGAGATATATATTTTTTTAAAGCCACCCATCATTTCTTTATTGCTTCATATATTGATTTGATACCTTTGATTTTGTTCATGATTAATTTAATCTGTAATCTTCAAAAATTAATTTGATTTACATATTTGACCATCGATTTGTTTAAGTTCATTGGTTTACATAGAATATACTGACTATTTCTGTACTACTCATATATTTAGTTAGTGAATTTATTTTTTTTATGATCAATTTAATCTGCAATACTTGTGTAGCATCAATTTGATGCGCATAATTGAGCATCCAGATGTTTGAGGTCATTGGCAATTTTAACATAAAATATAATACTTAACTTGTGTAAATAATAAATTCCTTCTGTCAATTTGGGAGAAGTCATTTATTTATGTTTAAACTTATTTTTAATGCTGATGCTAACTCCTTTTCCTTCAAGGCATGGCTGGTTGGCAGCATGATGGCCGTGAACCCTTTTCTGTTTGAAAGTTCCATTTAAAAGCAATTCAACCCATCTCCAGTTAAGACAAAATGGAATTCTATCCCCCTCAGTTGTGTAACCATACCAGTTTTCAGACTGAAATAATGGATGTATCCAGTTTTTAAAACTGCAGATATTGTAGACTTGTTAAAAGAATCATAAAATCCCAATTTAACAGAACTCCTAACGAATGGAAGAAAGCTCTCGTTTCTCCACGTAGTGAAACCGTTATCTTTTCTGTGGCAAATGTATGTACAGCTTTTTTGCAAATACTCTTGCAAATATCTACAATTTGTAATTTGTATTTACTGTTCAAGAGCAGGATTTACTACAAAAAATTGTATCTTTTGATTTAAAATGGATGAGTCAGATTTCCTAAACAAACGGACTGTATGCTTCAAATCTTACGTACCAGAATGTCCTTTTTTTTTTTGATTCATAAACAATAAAAAAATTATTTAATCTATCTAGTATTTAGTTTTAGGCTCTTGTTTACTTTTTTTTGTTGGTTTGCTTGAAATATTTATTAACAGTTTGTAAGATAAGCAGTAGTATAAAAAAATAAGGGAAATGTTTATTTTATTTTATTTTCCTTTTTGAAATGAAGAGAAATAATTAAACGAATAGAAAAATTGAATACTTGTTTTAGAACAACTAACCTATCATTTATATAGCGCAGATGTACTACTTTCTAATTTATTTAAACCAGAATAAAAAAAAAAAGTAACCAGAAAGTTTTAGCTGCGCTAATGTCCCCAGAAACCACATTCACAGCGGAACCAAGCTTCTAACAAGACAACTCCTTCATTTATAATTAAAAAAGATAACAGAAAAAAGTTGAATGAGCTTCAAAGTTTTTCCTGGCAACTCATAATCACTACAACGATCTACTCATAAACAACGAAAAGAGTTCTAATTGGACCGTTAAGGAAAATTAATACCACCGATCCACCGCCACATCATTAATTAGTAAAAGGTCGTAAGGATTAATAGTGCTAACAAAGTTTATGTGAGAACAATACCACACACCATCCAACTTTGTTTGGCGGCAACTAGAAAGACAGAGAAAAGGGAAGGCAAGAGAGAGAGAGAGAGAGAGAAGAGAGAAGAGAAGAGACTAGAGCGCGCAACGCAGCTATAAAGAGAGAGAGAGAGAGAGAGAGAGAGAGAGAGCTCTCAGCTGTTTCAGAGAGAAGAGCTCGTGATAGAAAGAGATGGTACATGTGTAAAAAAGGCGCAATTGGTGGTGTCGCTTCTTTTCCTTTCGACGTCCGGCGATGTCGGTGGCGAGGCAGAGAGCTCGCCACGGCGTACGGCTCCTAGGGTTAGGGTTTCGCGTCGTGTTGTTTTTAGCTGTATTGGCATTGGTTAGGGCGCTATTTCGGATCCAAAACGGCTCTCCGAGTGGTGTACCCGAATCCAGCAAGGAAGACGGGTTTCGGGTCCCCAAAGTCGCGTTTCTCTTTCTCGTTCGATCAAACCTTCCGCTTGATTTCGTATGGGATGCCTTCTTTAAGGTACTGCTTTGTTTAGTTTTTGCATTTTGATGCTTGTGTTGTAATTGAGTGCCGGACTGTATATCGGTTCTATGGTTTCAAATTTTGTGCAGTTTGAGCTTTAATTGCAGCTAATTGATTTTATTATAAGTGTTTTATTGATATAAACATCTATACCTGATGTCTTCTCAGGGTTGTCTGTTCACACTAAAGGTTCTGGCAACTTGCAAATTTTTTCTTTTCCTTTAATTAAGTTCTGTAAAAATTTTGAGATAAAGATGGGGTTTGAGCATCCCAATTATAAAATATCCACAAAGAATGCTCATCGGGTTTGGAACCCGCGACCTCTACCAGAGGAGGGGTGACAAATAGATCACAGACTAGTTCTCAACAGTCGTCAGTTACTTAGATGCTTTAATGTGATTCTTTATTTTAGTTTATTTACTTGATCCCAGTTAAAATCCTGAATTTGCAAGAGGACCCAAATAATTTCGTGTTTTTCTCTCTTTATATGAATTTATATTTAATTTAAGAGTAATTTGGATTACAGGGTTTAATTTATGTTTTATGTAATTATTTTAGAATGCCAACTGAAGCATTCTTATGAAAATCAGATATAAACAGCATTTAACAGTCGTTTTTGTTTCTTATAGAATGCTGAATCAGAAAAATTCTCCATATATGTTCATTCAAATCCTGGATTTGTATTTGATGCTTCTACAACAAAGTCCACTTTCTTTTATAATCGGCAACTCAAGAACAGTGTAAAGGTCAGATCCTTTATAGTTCATCTGTCACTTTTTATAAAGCAAGGATTGCATTATTTCTGTGCAGATCCTGTTCTGTGGTACGGGTACCAGTAGAGCCATTGGTTATTAACTATTGCTGGCTGCTATTCTTAACTTTGCTCTCTAGTTTTCAATCAGAATATACCATCTGAAGGATATCAAAATTAAAATGTTTATAAATTAAGGACTAAAGATGAGCTAGTTTTCTTTAGCGCAGATGTCTTTTCTTACTGGTTGGAGACCTGATTTTAGCTTTCCTTCGAATCAAAATTAACACATTGAAAGCATTAACAACATGTTGATCATTTGTTGTTGCTGGTTCATGGTATGTTTGGGGATACTTGTAGCTACCAATTCATACTTCTCTTATAACAATCCGTATGGTAGTAGATGCCCGATAAGCCCATGTGATCCTTTAAACTCAAAGGGGCATTTCTTAGACGCTTTTATATGTATATGACTGATTTTGCGAAATTCAGATGCAGCGTCCATAGATGATAGAACCATATGTTTAACATGTGTACCATGACCATCCTCCTTATTGTTCATTTTTTTGCAAACGGGGATATAGAGAGGGTTTATATGATATATTAGTAGATATCGGAATTGAGGGGTATATGTGACATTATTCTTCTGTGGACATGTGAGATGTAAAGAAGCTTATACGAGATATTATTGAGGGGTACAATTTGCATGTCTACATGATTTTTTGACTTGCAGCTTCTCATGAAGTTATTTCAAATCTTAATAGTTCTAAAAACAAATAAAATTGTACATTAAAAAAAGTTAATAAATGTCTTAAGATGTCAGTGCCACATTTTCAAACTGACATTAGTATGCTCTGTGTATGTGGGTTTTCTATATGCAGGTGACATGGGGAGGGCCAACAATGATAGAAGCGGAGAGACTTCTGCTGAAGTCTGCACTAATGGACCCTGATAACCAGCGTTTTGTTTTGCTGTCTGACAGGTTATGAGTCATATTTCTTGCGATCTGATATTGTGATGTCTGTCATTTGTTTGTTTGTTTTTTCATTCATTTGACTGGCAAACAGTACAAAAACTCAAATGCAAAATGAGATGTCAGGTCTCAATGCTAATTTATTTTATATTTGCAACTATTGATGTTGTGAACAAACTATGTAGCATGGACACTGGCATTTGTGTCTACATGACACGGACACGACGGGCTTGTCATGACATTTCCAAAAGTAGTTGACATGTCATGACTCTGGAAACGGTCATTAATAGCTCGAATTATATAAGTTCAAAAGAGTTATTACTAAAAACTTTTGAATGAAATTTATTCTACTTAGAGAATAAATTTTTAGTTTACACAGAAAATGTTAGTACACTTGTTGACGTTCTAAAACTTACAAGAAGCAAAATACTAAAATATTATATGAGATATAAAATGAAGTTTTTAGCAACTATACATACTTTAAGTTTGACAATAGCATCTAAAGTCCAGGTCAAATGACTGGTTCTCGTATGGATATTACAGTTAAACCCCATGTTTAAATTACCCTAGGAATGTCTTGTTTTACTGATTTCTACTGATATTACACATGACTTGAGGTGCCTTGGTTATCTGTGGCACGAACTGACAGATCTCGTGTGATGTGTCCAGTGCGTGTCAAGTACGTGCCCAGAATGACCTTGTCTTTCAATTTGTTAACTGTGTCAGTTACGTGTCATGCAGTGCCTGACACACATCAGTTTTAAGTGTCTCTGTGCTACATAGGCTACAAAACATCCCAAATCATTAGTTTTATTTTGATTGAAGTGGTACATTTGATGATATTCTCAATAGGTGCTCCTATATCAAAATTTCATCCTACATATTAAATGGAAAAATAAAATGAGGTTCAGATATTGGCTTATTTTGTATGGCGTTTTATTGGGCTTATCAGTTAGTTTGAAAATGCTGGGGTCAACTTAGTTAAATTTTATAATCTTGGTTTAAAAAATATAGGGGCATTTCAAATGTTGTTGTCTTTTGCAAATGCTGCCCAAAGTTAGCTGAATTGTAAATAATGAGTCTATAATGGGAGCAACCTTTTATGTCTTACTATAATCTGATAAAAGAACATAGAACAAATAAAAATGTTTGGGTGCAGAAACTTGAGGATTGCTCTTGCTATTATGCATTTCTGCACACTGATCAATTAGGTCATGAACAGAAACATCAAAGAATGTTTTATTTTTATGGGTGGGGATCCATTGACAATAACAATGCTATTTCAAATTGAGTGAAGAAATTTAAACAATAGAAGAAAAAATATGGAACATTTTTTGCCTTCAGAAGTACGGAATGTTTTTATGGCTCAAGGAAAGTGCACAAAAAAAGTAAGTTTAGGATAATGCCCTATTGATGCATAACTTACCTGAAATAATCAGCTGTGTATCAAGTTCATGCAATTTAAGTATCATTTGGTAATCCATTGAAAACCAATAGAACTTGTATGAATTTTCATCATCTTTTACGACCATGACATACATATAGTATAGATTTTGTTCCAAATGTCGGATTTTAAATTTAGAAAATTATTTTTGACAATCGTCAAGATTGTCAAGGGATCCCAAGCTTTCTTTGAGATATGTAATGATGTTAACTTGGCTGACTCTGATCTATCATTAATTTGTTTTTCAGTTGCGTGCCACTTTACAACTTCACATATGTATATAACTACTTGATCGCTTCCCCCAAAAGTTTCGTTGATATGTAAGAAATGCAATTGCTCCTCTTATTGATACTGAAACATTCTTTGATTGTTTTTAATAGTTGGTGTATTGTTGTGGAGATCAGAATTTTTTTTGCCAATGGTATTACAGTGTCATAAGGGAAGTTTACCAGAATTGGTCAATTGGAATACCATATTTTTTTTAATTCCATTGGGATATAGGATGAATTATCTCATAAATGGGTTCCTAATTTCTAATATGCGGAGCTATCTGCCTTGTCTATAAGTGTCATATATTTAATTCTGATATATTCAGATTTCTTGACAAGAAGGAAGGTCGATACAACTCTAAGATGTCATCTATTATTCCCGAGCAGAAATGGAGAAAAGGTTCTCAGGTTATTAATTATTTGATTTTCTACATCTTTATTAGTAAAATTTTGAAGTACTCGAAAGCTGACCAATTCATACATTAATTATTACTGTTTCTCCACGTGGATCTAAGAAATGCACATTTAAATTAGAAAAACACAGAATTCAGCACGTGCATTTCAAAAGGGGAAAATATTATAAACCAAGAAACAGAAGGATAGGTAAGTTGTAAATAACTCAAAAGTTATAAAGGCTATGAGAATGAGGCGATCTTTTGTGAGAATGGAGCACCAGTTTCCAATGATGCTCATAGAATTGGGAAAAATAGAACCACTTCAAAAATTATCCCTTGCATGTTACCTCTTTCAGGGTTCTTTTTGATGGTAACCTCTTTCAGGGTGGATATTTTATAACCTATGCAGAGTTTCTATTTTCTAATTGTATGAAAAAAAATGATGTTAGGCAATTATTTTTGCTGAGGTAGAAGGACTAATCGTAATCGAAGTCTTTTTATTTTTCTTTCAATTGTTTCAGTGGATAACCCTAGTGAGAAAACATGCTGAGATGGTGGCTTCTGACAAAACTGTCTTTCCTATGTTTAAGAAATATTGCAAGGTATCATTATTATAATATCATCATGGTTGTTGTAATCTAGTGAGTGTTACTACTTCATCACAAAAACTTACTAAAAAGTTGTGAAAAATTATATGAATAAGTATGATGAGTTTTGATCAAAATAAATGTATGATCAGTATGATTCTACCACACTCAACGAGTGAGTGCATACATGGTCCTGCTGGTAGAATACCAAAAAATGTGACAGAATCCAACCCACTGAGTAGTGGTATCTCATGACAAAATTTTTCCATGAAAAAAGCTCCAGAAAAAAAAGATATGGAAAGAAAATGAATTTTTGATCAAAATAAAATGTCTGACCAGTATGGATCTTAAAAGCCAGTCCTGTACCAATTTAAATAAGTGATAGGAGTCCCTGGTTTAAAGTTTCAGCATGGGCATGGGCCAGTTTTACACTGCACGAGGACTAAGTGAACAATTGTAACAGATTAAAGTTTTGGAACAATTTGCAGGTTTAACAATTTGCATATTAAGATAAAGTTTTTGTAATTTGAGAAAATGTTAGAAAAAAATGTCTATATTATGCAAGATTGACACAACTGACTGCAAGTATAATGGCATACAAGTATTATTATGAACTTTATGATCATACCTAGCATGCCCTTTTCCAGAGCACATGTGAAGGCACCTGGTCTCCATCAATACCCTCCTTTTGTATCAATTTCCACTGTCTTTAAAAATGTCACAAATGATATGTTTAAAAGGTTAATGAAAATTGTGATTTTTGTGCAAATTCTTAATATAATACACCAGATATTCAGATGGAGCACCAATTATGAATTATATGCAAATAATTTGTGAATTATGATAGTTTGAAGTGGTTCTTTTTGTGTGGAAATGTCCAATAATAAATTTGTTTCATTTATGCAGAGACTGGTGGGGACTGAGTTTACTCGGAAGCATAGAATTGTAAGTCCTTGTATTCTTGTTTCTTCTTTCTAGAAATGCAAGAATAAAATAATTAACATGAAAATTTATACTGTATCATTTACGCTTTATAGTATTGGTACCTAGGATGCATAGTTGTTCTTTAAGGCAATGATGACCATCTTGGTTACAAGTTAGTTGGGTTGATGCAATTTTTGTCACTTGAACTTTTCTTAGAGGTAACTTCATGATTATTTTCTGAAATTTAAATTTACTTTGAATTCGCAGAAGGTGCTTGTTCAAACGGAGAATGATTGTATACCGGACGAACACTATGTGCAAACGTTGTTTTCAGTATGGCACACTCTCTCTCTCTCTCTTTCTCTCTCTCTCTGGTTGTTTGTGTACTTATTTTGATTTATACTAATAATTGCAAACTTGTTAGTCATGCTTTTCAGATAGAAATCCAATGTAGGTGCTTTGCAAAAAGACATCATTACGATCTCTCTCAAAATTTATATTGTAGATAAATGGATTAGAAAATGAGATAGAGAAAAGAACTATTACATATACATCATGGAACCAATCGAAGGACTCTACCGATAGACAGGCATGGCATCCAAAGACATTCTCTTATGCTGATGCCAATCACCAGGGCATTAAAGAAATTAAGGTTAGAGAATTTACTCTCTGAACTTTTGCTCTCTTTGCATCCCTTATTTTACCGACCCTACATGTACTCTCTGTGTATGAAGTATAAGCAGATTATAGAGTACCAGTTCTGTTGGGATTTATGTTTATATAGATTCGTTTGTGGATTTTTGTTAGTCAGTGACGGAGCCAAATCACTGGCTTAACAGGGTTGAAAGTGTTAAGAATTCGTAATTTAGTAAAATTATGTAATTATATAATTTAGCCAAATCTATATTTCAACAGAAAGCACTGTTAATTACGTAATTTAGCAAAATTTAGTTATAAATATATCTACTTAAATAGCAATTTTCCTAAATTGACCCTACATCCTTCCATCTCACTTCATTCCTGAAGTTAGTACAGGAACAACAACCAGGCTCGTATTTCTCACAAATGCTTGCTTTTAGGTTCCATGTAATTATATTGGTGTTACGATCCCAAAAACCCATGTTAACTGTGCTTGATTGTGTCAGAGCGTAGATCACGTGAATTATGAAATGGAACACCGTACAGAGTGGTGCAAATGCAACTCGAATGCAGTGCCCTGCTTCCTTTTCGCACGGAAGTTTTCACGTGGGGCTGGTATGCGCATATTGTTTGATGGTGTTGTGGGGGAATTTGATAGTGGCTCTATGCGACTTAACTCCTAAAATTAGAAGTTACAGTTTACTGTTCACATAGAACTAAACTTGAGTGTTGAGGGTAGTACCCCATTATTTTGGGCAACTAAAAAGTTTTGATGATGTAGAGAGGTTGTGTATACTAACAAAAGAGGGATTTGATTATATAGAAGAATAACGTCAGCAAAAGAAGGGTTGAACAAAAATGAACTTTTTTATACACAAATTATAAGCGGGTCCAAGGCCCTACATTTGTAGTTATTTTCATAGTATCGTAAACAATCTGTAAATTAACAGTTTATAAATAGTTGAACATTATTTTTTTTTTTCTTGCTTTAGAAATTTTGGCCCTTAGGAGTTTGTATGTATTTATTTTCAATTTTCGTCATGGATAATTACAATGATAATTTTATTCATTTTTTCTGTTTCTCCAGAAATTGTTTTTCTTTGTTATTTTGTCATTTATGTGATTTTTTTTTTCCTGAATTGATCCAAGCAATTGTGGAGTTCTTTTTTGGTGTTCGATTGAAGTGCTGATAGTTGAATATATTTGTCGTGTGTTAAGAGAAAAAAATTGGCAGTCACCATGTGAACATGGCCCATCTTGTGGCTAAAATTAAATGCAATTTTGTTTTGCATCTTGGTAGATTTGTAGTCATGTCGAAATATTAACTGTGAGAGAGTATCGAGACTTAACGCAAAATGTACCTAAACTCTGCAGCCAAATTTAGCAGAAAGAAAGGCATGATACTATGGTAGCCTCATAGCTGTCATATTTTCTATACGTAATTCCTCTATACACGTGGAAAAGTTGTGACTTTTTGGCTTAGTTTTGGTTGGCATTAAGAGTATAAAGTCATGCTTTACGTTAATCTTTCAAATTGAAATTGGTTAATTATATTAAAGCCAAGTCAAATTGCCAGAAATTTGTATGCGCACTTAGAGAATGTATTAAAAACCTAAATAGTGGAGGCATGCTACTTAAAGAAAATCAGAGCAGGACATATTGGAAAATAAGTGTATTTGCATCAAATAGTCATAAGGTTAATATACTTAAGAAAAAGGGGGGGGGGGGGGGGGGGGGGGGGGGGGGTGGGACATAGGCGAATTGGGTAGTTAACTTGATAATGTAGATTTTGATGTCAGCATCCGTGTCATGGAATACTCGATGATACGGTGTTGATAATATTAATTTTTGGTGCTATTTTGGGTAATGATGTAAATGATGATATTAGCAATGATGCATTTCATATAACTGAAAAAAAAAAATTCTATTTAAGCTTTCATATAAGTGTAAAGCATGTTGACGCATCATAACCTTTTAAACAAATTTAACTGGAGTAAATCTCGTATAAATTAATCATTTTCAGTATCAAAGATTATATTATAAGATTTCTCTGTATATTTTATATTACTATGCCATTCATTCCGTTCCGTGAGAATATGAGTTGTCAGAGTTGATAGATTAAATAAATCTTCTGTTCTCACCCGTTAGTGGCTTAGTGCCTCTAAGTCTTTTTTTATTTATTATATTTTTTTTTGAAATACTAGATAGGGGCTATCTAGTTAGTGCCTCTTAAGTCTTAACAGGACTCAAAAAAAAAAAAAAAAAGGACTCAAAAATCCATTTTTTTTGTCATTAAAAAAAAAAAAAATAGCGCCGCGACCGCCGTCCACATAGACGCGCAGCTTCGTTCAATCGGAACCTTCCAAAGGGAAAGGCATTGTTATATAAATAAAATAAAATTAAATAGGCAAATTCTGGTTTTCTTTTCTTGTGAAAAATAAAAAAGACGCACGAAATTCTTCATCCGAAGAGAAGGCGAACAGCAGCAGCACAACCACCGGGAAAAGCGACACTGAGAGAAAGAGAGAGCAGTGATCGGAACCCTTGGATCGGAATCCAATGGACGAGGCTTTGACCGGGGCACTGTCAGAGACGAACTCCTCAATCGTCGACACCATCGCATCGTCGTCGTCGCATCATGCTGCGTCGGCCGCATCCAATCTGGTGCTCGCCTGTGCTCTCCTTGCCTTCTTCGCTGCTCAGCTCCTCAAGCTCATTTTCTCCTGGTCCTTTTTTCCTCCCCCTTCCCTCTCTCTCTTTCTCTACAATTTTATCAGTATTTTTAACTAATTGCATGATATTTGTAACAAATCCATCATTCCTTTTTAATTGGTAGATGCGCTTTTCTTTACTCGTGCTGTATGTTCTGTAAAACATTTCTGATCATGCGTTAGCTGTTCCTTTTCTATTGGTAGATGCGTTTTTTTTTTTTTTTTTTGCTATCTGGTGGTGTAGTTAAGCAACTTCTAATTGATTTTTGATCCCTAATCTGGGGCAGAGATCTAATTAGTTTTGAATAATATTCGAATTTTCTCTCTCCAAAATTGGAATATCTGTTCTTCTAATATGATTTACATAATTTAGAGCAATCTAATTTATTAGGAAAATTTCAATTTTATTTATTCATCATCGCTTTTCTCTGTTTCATAAAAATGTTTGCTTTATGTTTGATTTACATCAGTAAGCAAAGTGTATGGAACTGAACTTGAACCACTCCTTGTTCCCTAGTTGCTAAGAGAATAAGCAATTGAAACATTTTATGCTAGATATACAGGTTGAAGGAGAAGAGATTTGATTCTAGACGGTTCCTTGTGTCAGGAGGGATGCCTTCTTCAATCTGTGCCACAGTAGCGGCTCTGGCGACAGCTGTTGGTGTTCAAGAGGGAGCCCGCACCTCAGCCTTTGCCCTTGCACTCATTTTTGCCTCCATTGTATGTTTTTCTTGCCATGTTTGTGTACTTTGCTTTTCTATAGTCTCTTTGGAGGATCCTTGATATTAAAAAAAAGAGGATTGCATCAGGTTTTATTTAGGTTTGTTGTATAATTGAGGGTTAAGCTGGAAAATTGGTTGTGGTCTACTTATGTTTAAGCTGGTGCACATTTTGTGTGTTAAATTGAGGTTAATTGCATAATTGAGGTCAAAGTTTGGTTAATTACACAGTTATGGCTAATTGAAGGCTCATTGCCAAAATGAGGGATAGGTTCAAACAAAATTCAAAGATATGATGTTAAAATATAGTCTGTTGTGCAATGACTGGTATCCGCTTTACTTCTTTAGTTGGTTTGCTTGATGTTTAATTTTTGTTGGTTTGGTGTGATACCAGTGCTAGTGATATCTAATACCAGCCGAAAAGGTCATACTTTGTTTCTCTTTATAAGAAGTGATTCTCTTTAGTGCAGGATCGTCTATTCTTTTATGTTGAACCAGAATTTTCTAATTTTGTATTTATGTATATTCTATTGAATGTTGATAATCCAATTTTCCTTTTTTCTTTTGTTTTTTGAAAGTATTAGGCAAACAACTTTCCTTTTTTCATACCTTCAATACAATTTAGAAGATTTGCAATTTTATTTACTGTAGGTGATGTATGATGCCTCTGGCATTAGATTTCATGCTGGACGCCAGGCCGCAGTAAGTATGAATACCTTTCATTTTTATAGTAACTATCCATGTTGGTCCTTGCAAAACCACAAAAATGGCTGATACCAGGGGGGCATCTCACATGACCTATTAACAACAGGATACTTTATCTACATTCCTCCACTGCTTGTGATTTTAAAGATAATCAAAGCAATCCTGATTCTTCTTGATAAGGAAAGGTAGATTAGGGAGGAGCCACAAAATTTCTATGGTGGGGCAAGATAAAGAAACATACATCAAGTTTTCAGCACTTCATTTTTACTTACATAGAACCATATATTTTCTTAGTAGTAGTAGTAGTAGTAGTAGTATTAGTATTATTATTACTTTTCACAATTACATTTTTATTCTTTGGTGACCTTCTTCTTGGTGTGTTTCATTTCTAGCCTACCACAACTTGTTTGGGACAAAAGGCTTAGTTGTTGTTGTTTGTTGTAGAACTATATATTTTCTTATACTACAGAGCATATATGAGTTTTTAAGATTAGGCATAGTTTTGCAGTTACTCTTGCTTGCAAACACAGTTTTTTACTTTCATGGTCAAATACAATTTTTAACTCATTATCATGAAGGTTGGGCATAGTTTTGCACGGCCCCAAACCTGGGACCTTGTGGTAAACAGTGAGGAGGGTAGTTTGCATATATTCAGGAGTTTTTGGCAGAAGATTTTGTGTTTTACAGGGAGCTTACATGATATTTTCTATAAATGTGGTGTCATGCTTTGTTTTGGAAAATGAGTTTTATAGCCAGCATCCATTGCCTGAGGGTTGCCTGCATGAATTTGATGTGCCACCACTGAGGGTTTTGATGCATGGAATGGTTAAAAGTGTGAACTTTTTACAAATTCAAATTCGTACTGTGTTCATACTTGAGCTTTACAGACTAGATTTAGTGTGAACCATGTTATTTAGTTTTTATTTTTTGTATTTTTTGGTTAAGTGTGAAACCGGTATAATTTTCAATTTGGTGAAAGGTTGACATTTATTGAAGAAAATGATTGATGTTTGTTAAGTATAAATCCCATCCAACTTTTTCAGAGTGTGAACCCTATACAAATTTGAATTTGTACAGACTTCACTATTCTGGTATTTTGCTCATCAAAATCCATAATATGGCACATCAAAATTTCATGCTGGCAAGCCTGGGAATGTCTTAGGCGAATGTTAAAAAGGACATCAATTTTGCAGGGGTGCTACTTGATATTTTAGTGTTTTTATAATGCATAGGTTGGCCCATTTTATTATACATTCTGTTTGGTTTAATACATTTTCATTTATGGTACATTGTGGTACCAGATTAGCCTGTATGTCACAACTGAAGCAGGTATTTGGCAAAAGTTACATCAGTTAGTAAAGTGCAGATTTATGAACTGGTACAGTACCTTTGGCACTAAATTATTTCTTATAAAAAGCATCAAAGATTTGCTTAACTCCTTTCTTATTTTGTCTTATTTTATGATATATTATGTAATTCAATTCAAATTATGCAGTTGCTGAATCAGATAGTGATAGAGCTACCCCCAGAGCACTCTGTACCGAATTTTAGGCCATTGCGAGAGCCCCTTGGCCATACACCTCTTGAGGTAACACGCCTGTACTTGCTTCTCTTTTTTTTATGTCACTCTGCTGGCGTGTACAAATGTTGGACTTATAAATGTACTAGTGGGTTTATATAGCACTGGCTGGGAACTGTTTTTACCAGGTTGATGGGAAATATAGTTAAAACTGGAAAAAGTTTTCATAAGTTCTGTTTATATAATATTGGAGAATTGAAAACTATCCAGTTCAGTAGATTTGAGGTTTCTTTCTTATGTGATTTACAGGTTTTTGTTGGAGCTATTCTTGGTTGTTTGGTCTCTTATTTGATGACAAATTCTATATGATTTTTCCTTCTTGCAATTTTCATTGTTTCGAATTTTGGGATTAGATTTGTGTTTAATGTTTTTACTAATAAAATGGCAATGCTTAGGTAGAAGAATGTATAAATATATGTAGCTTTTAAGTAAAATTGTTTGTGGCTGTAAACAGCTTCGTACAGTGAAGAAATTTGGTTTAATTGCATCTCTCTCATAGGCCATTAGTATTTTAATTTTTTTGTTAAGTGTCTGTAACCTTGAATTTTGATTTTTTTTTCCCCTTTTTTCTCTTTACTATACATATTAATGGTTTCCGTAATAATCAGATAAAGGTAGACCTGAGGCAAATTAATTGAAATTTTTTTTCGTTTTCATTTCTTTTGCGGAGCGTTTCGACTTGCTGGATGCATGTACAAATAATAATAAAATAAATTTGGGACATCAACTAATTAATTTCAGTCTGATGATCAGATCCCTTTTCGGTTTCATTTAATGCTGTACTTCAGATCTTAGTTGGCTTGTTGTTATACATATTGTTATGTATGTAATCATTGTTTAAGCAAAGATCACTGAGAATATGTAAATGAACCTTATTAAACATCCAACTAATATTCCTTGAGAACAAGACTTCAGCTGTTTTTATTCTTAAATTCCTGTTAAAATTAGGTATGCAGATTTTTCACGCGCAACTCCCCCCGGCCCCCACCAACCTGTCCTTATTTGACCTACAAGTTGACTTTTCAAAACATGAAATAGTGTAAAAAGTAGTATGATGACTGATGTACATCATAAATCCTAAAAGCGTGCACTCATGACATTTAAACCTCATTTTACTTAGAATGAAGAAGAGTTTGAAATAAAAATAGGTATCAGCTGTTTTATTAGAACCGATGTATTGCTCTTAGCACTTAGCAGACTCCATGTTTCCCCATAAAAACATAATCAAGATTTTGTGATGTTTACGTACATATTTTAAGATGATATTCATATCATCTAATTTCTTCTTGAGGAATTAATGGCATCTGATTGTTATTTTAAACTTCTTTTATGAGATCTCATATGCAATACTAAGAAAAATGCTGATTACGTTGGATTTGTTGACCAAATTCATGTAATTAAAGCGTTAACAAGGGGAAAAAAAAAAAAATCAAAAGTTGCCTTGTTTCTTACAATTGGTAATAGGAAGGAGCAAATCTCTGCAGTGACTATATATCTTAGAAAAAGCATAGAGCTGGAAAAGCAGGCTAGACATGAGTAAAAGGAAATTTGATTTTTTATTTTTTTCTCTTTTTCTCTCTCTATTCTATTTCTTCTTTGTCTCTCTCCAATGAGCAAGGAAGGCACTTTTTTTTTTGTTGATCGCGCCAAATGGGGGTAAAGAATCAAAGCGTTCCGTACAGTATATTTTTCATGTTGATTCTATGTTGCAGCATCATGTTGGCACCTTAGCACTGTACAAAACATCATCACTTGCGTATCCTCAATTGTTGGCACCTTAGCACTGTACATGGCATCTTTTACTCTACACAATAAATTTATATGCATGACACATCCTCACTTGCATACAAAAATAACATAATAGTAATACATTAATCGTTGCATGTTGGCATGTAGCCATGTATGCATACAATAATTGCACATTTGCACGTTATGCATACGCGTAGTACTAGTATAGTAAATTTCGATTTGGAAGTTCAATTTGTTAATTCGTCCGTTCAATATGATTTACGTATAAATAAATTTCCAGTAAATCTAGTTATATATATTTTTACTATATTGATTTCAATAAATGTGAACTATCAAATAGTATGATTTGAAAAAAGGTTAGAAACTCTCTACAAAAATTTTGCTCCAAATATATATTTTTTCGAGATTCTGGTGGTGGCTACCAAGTTAGCTCCAATTTAAAATTTGAGTGTAATATAAAAGTGGCTACCAAATTTGAATTTCATAAGTAAAAATTTCAAATCATAGCTATAACGACTGACTCTGATATTATCTCAGCAAAATTTGTCGACAGAATTTAATTTGTTTGCTGTTCTATTCCTCATTTCCTCTTTTTGATTTTTCATGTTCGGAACCCTGTGACCGACTTTTTCATAAAGTTCATCTCGACAAGAGTATATTATACCTTAACCAATCATGTAAATAAAAGAAAGATCTGGAGAGTAAAAGACAAAAACAATGTAACGCTTAAGTTTCGTTTAACTAATTAAAACAAAGAATGTAAGTTAGTATAACAAATTAATGCTCAAAGCTCAATACTACAGTGACCGCCGATTCACTTGAGAAAAGAGCGATTTAAAATAATATTTGAGATAAAATTGTATTGTGTCTAGGAACAACTTTGAATTAACTGATAAGGTTTGTCACGCTTTTACACTGGACAATATGAATATCTGTAGCACTGGTTCCCTTTGGGTTGACCTTAATTACCTTACAAGCTTCCTAATAATCCAGTGTAAGAAATAAAAAATTATCAAATGTCGAATTTAAGTAATTATTGAAAATAAAAATTAACCGATCGAGCTAAGAATGATCTGAGACCAGGGTAGAGAGAGCGAGAGAGGGCAAATGTGTTATTTTATTTACATTAAAGCAACTTAAACTAATTAAATCTAAATATATAGTTGATGATATTTATCGTTAATCAAAAATAAAATATTATTATAATTTTGTTGTAAAATAATTGTTTCAATCTGGCCAGCGTGTACTTTTGATGAATTGTTTTTTTGCATTATTAATTGTAAACAACTATTTGTTGCGCCGCTGATGTAAGTTTCAATGCAAGCTTCTAGGAGAAATTAATTGTTCTTTATAGTTATGTATGTATACTGCTTGAAAAACTGCTGTGTGCTGATTTATATTTTCACACACGACCCATTATTGGAACCGTGGGATCGGTAACCTTGCTTTACCCCAGTAGAGAATGAAAAGAAACAATTGTAGAATTTGATGTAGGCTGTCAACGGTGCTCTTTTAACTGTTTACTATATCCGTATCGTATTCGATAAGACGGATATGGGTAAGATTTTATTTTTGTTAAGTTACCGGGTATGGGTATGGATAAAAAAAAATTCGTTATTTACCCGTACCGTTATATATATAATTTATAATCTTTGTCATAATGAGGAAAGATATGATTATAATATCCAATTAATATGTTAATAACTAATAAGACAATTAGATTGGTAGATTTAACTAAGACAATATACTACATTAATAATTTTTATTTCTTTCCACTTTCATTTAAGTAGAAAATAATGATTATTGCAAGCAAGTTACATATATATATCCATCAATTGCTTAATAATTTGCATTCAGAAAAAAAAAGTTATGTAATAATTGATTTGCACTCTAATCCATTTAAAATTGTAATATTTTTTATAATTGACATGAGAAGATCTTATATGGTTTTATTATATTTAAAATATTATTCAATGTTTCACTTTATTAATTAATTTATTTGATATTATTTATTTATCTATATTATACTTTTTCTTATTGAATTATTGTCATTATTATTCGTTTTCTACTGTTACCTTACCTTTATGTTAATTCATAACGGGTAAGGATAGGGTACGGGTAAGTCAATTTTTAATGGGTACGGGTAGGGTATGAGTAAAGAAAATTTTAACGGATACGGTTAACGAAAATGTCTCTACCGTACTCTACCCTACCCATTGACAGCCCTAATTTTATATTTCCTTTTTCTTTTTTCTATTCCATGCCTCAATAAAGCAAAACAAATTAAAGAAAACTAATAATAGGGATAACCAATTACTTTGTAGTTCGATCTGGTGTCTTCTCAAGACGAAGAACTATTAAAGAGAAAGCAAATAATCCTATTCTTATAATGCACGTAATACTTTTGTCCCCACACTCTTTTCTGTTCATCCAAATTGTGTACTACATATATATATAACAAATTATTACGTTGATCAACCCACACCAATTACATCCTATTGTGCCTATCACCATGCACTACCTCTTCTATATTCAAGTCTGTCTCATCCTAATTACCTCCTCTTTCTACTCAACCAAAGCTCAAGACCGATGCCCCCCTTGTGAAAAAGGGAACATTACATATATATATTTATGTAGGTCTTTACCAACCCTAGATGCGAAAATTCGGCTATGCTACTACAACACGACACCAAATGCAATATTAGATGTCGTGTTCAGTGTAAAGATACCGTCGCCTAATGGATGGGCTGCTTGGGGTCTGAATGCCATACGAGCTCAGATGGTCGAATCACAGGTGCTAATTGCGCATCGAAATCCAGACAAAAGCATCAATGTTTCTCAAGCAGTTCTTACAGATGACACAAAGCACGGGTGTGGGTTTCGTTCAGGGTTTGAGCCTAAAGTTTATAATAGTAGTGCAAATTATTTCGAAGATTTGGGAATGATGATAATATATTCAAAACTCGGGATCCCACAATGGTGTGATTCGACCCGGTGTAGTCATGTTTGGCAAGTGGGACCAGGCATGATTGATGGATCTTTCGTGAGGCATGCGAGGAAGCTACAGAACTTTGACAGCCGTGAGACGATTAATATGACAAATGGCCATGTCTCAGGGCGCAGAGTGAGGGCTTTAAGAAAAGTAAGCTGTGACATATACCTATATAAATTTCCAGTTTGTCATGGTTAATTAGGCACTTTGGTACCCAAACAACTACTCTAAAACAATGATAATTAAAAGAGACGAGAAAAAAAAGAAGTGATCCCTAGGCAATGCATAAGATGTCATGAATACTAGGTCCCCAAATGAACATGAAAATCACATGTTTTAATTCCGAAACCCCAAAATAATAATATTTTTTTCTTGATGAAGTGGACAAGGAAATGATGCAAGTAATGATGAAAAATATAATTCTTTCTAATGCAAGGGGAAAAAATAAAATTTAAGAAAGTTATACGTGAAGACAAAGCTCAATAGTCCTATTACAACTTCAATTTAAGTTGTTACTATCGGACCTTATTTCCGTCCCATTAATGCAACACTGGTATTTAATTAAACAAAGGACTTCTATTATTCTCACAGAGCATAAACATATATGATATATGTAAGGGAATTAGTGCTGGTTTATTTAATTAGTGTTGGGTAAAGCCGTAAAGGTATTGCACAGATTATTGATTGAACTCATATAATAACGTCCCATTTTTGTTCATTTTAGATTGTTCATTTTTGTTCATTTTAGGAACAAAAACCAAACTGAGTTGTAGATCTTATTAATAGACCTGAGCTAACGTCTGTGCTATAATAACGGCGGGACAGTGTCTGTCAAACTTCCTCAAATCTACTAAAATTTCGACTAATGTTTCGATGTATTGTCTGTATAGATGTAGGTCTCGTTTGGGATGGTCCGGAATAGGGCTATTCCCGAAATAGCCTATTCCATTCATCCAAACGCTTTTGGAATAGGCAATTTCATTCCTAACATAATTTTCAATAACACTCTTCCCAACGCTATTTCTAAACTCACCATCCAAACAACATTTTCTATTCCCGGAATAGAAAATTCTCACAATTCAGAAAAACAGTGTTTTTCTTTAAATTTATGTTATTCCTACCATATTCCTAACTCATCCAAACGACACAGCAAAGAATAGAGGAAGTTGGAACCAATCGTTTTTTTATGAAAGTATTAAGTCGTACGTGGAGGGTCTAGTGTAGAATTGTAGATGATATATTAGTGAATTTGTCATTTTTTTATAGAAAATAAATTCAAATCTCACGAAGAAAAAAAATAAAAGTTTGATGTAGAGGTACAGTACCAAATCATATCTTTCTAGATAAGACTTAGCCGAAATTGAAAGCATTAGTTGCAAAGCTGATAGACCAGAACTCGGATTCTCTATGTACGTACAGGCTCATGGCATTCTAAATATTGCTGGTTGGGGCTTCTTGTTACCATGTGGAGTGATAGCAGCCAGATACTTCACAGAATTCCCGTTTAAATATAAATATACCTGGTTTGTGCATATTGGTCTTCAAATTTGCGGTTACACAATTGGGACTGCCGGCTGGGCGATCGGGCTGTCTCTCCAGTCAGATCATTTTAGGACTTTCAGGGCCCACAGAATCATTGGCATTATCATATTTGGTTTGGCAACACTTCAGGTATACTAAATTTCCTCTCAATGCCCCCTTTGTTTGTGATTTATGGGTGCAGTTATGTATTATTAAGTTACCAAACACCCGTTACATAAGACATCTTAAGAGTGCATAACTTGTACAATCTAAATAGGTTGCATAAGTTATGCATCGATTCCCTTTAACTTTTTTTTCCAACAATACCCCTTAAAAATAATTAATAATAATATTTAATAATTAACAAATAATTAATAAGTAAGAATAATTATTAAAAAATCATAATTAATAGTAAAATTAATTATTATAATTAATAATAATTAATTAAAAATAATTATTAATATTTCATAATAAAAAATGATTTTTTTTATCATATATAATTAATTTTTATAATAATTAATAATTAAACAATAATTAGTAATTAATAATATTTAATAATTAGCAAATAATTAATAATAACTAATAAATAATAATATTTAATAAGTAAAAATAATTATTAAAAAAAGATAATTAAATAAAGATAAATTATTATAATTAATAATTAAATAATAATAATTAATAATATTTAAAAATAGTATTAATTATTAATAATAATGATTAGATAATAATAATAATTAATTAATTAAAACTAATTAATCAATAATAATTTTTTATTGTTAAATAATTAAAAATTTTTATAATATTTAATTAAAAGTAATTATTAATATTTCATAATAATAAAAATGATTTATTATTATCATTAATAATTAATAATTAACAATAATTAGTTCACAGCGTCTTATTAATACATAATGCTAATTTAAATTAAATAATTCAAATTTAAGGGCATTTTAGTCTTTTGATATGAAAATATGCATGCATTAAGTTACTCATCCTTACTACACAACCAAACATCCATACATAAAACTTCCTCTAGCTTTTTAATTGGCGTAGTGTTTCATTAATCAAAGATCAATAAGATGTCAAAAAAAACAGATGCGGAGGTGTGTACTGAGAACAAAGACCGGACCAATGAGTGGAGCTAGAAATTATTGTTTTTTTTAGATAAACTGGATAGAGGCTAACCAGTGGAGCTAGAAATTACTGTTATGTACCGTTTTTTACACATTGTTGTTGGTCCTAACTAATCTCATGCTCCATCTTAAATGCAGATGCTAGCAATTTTTCTGAAACCCAATAGGGACGACAAATACCGGCGGTATTGGAACATATACCACCATTTTGTAGGCTACACCGTATTATCCTTAGTTGTGATCAACATCTTCAAGGGGCTCGCTATCTTGCAACCGCCAAAGAGCTGGAAACACACATACATCAGCCTCCTCACTCTTCTCGGATCCATTGTTCTGTTGCTAGAGACTATTACCTGGGTCAAGTTCGGCTGGATTAACAGTGACTTTATCTCTAATTTAAAAAAGTTGCCTCCTCCTCCTCCTCCTCCTAAGATGTCTCTCCCGCCACCTGCGCCTGAGTAATCTTTCAGAAAGTAATGGCGCATAAGTGCTAAGTTTTCAGTTGTAGTATTTTACAAATTATTGTTTGATGTTGGATGATGAGAGCTTCACTTGGTATGACGCATTCAAAAGTGAGCCTGGTTGCTATTTGCAAATTTTTAAATTCGTAAGAAATAAAAAATGTTTTTCTTTGTATTGTCAAGGAAAAAATTAATTAATTTTCTTTAGTGTGGTAATACTTTTTTATTCTCCCTTCTTATAGAGAACTTGAAAACTATTATATGAATAATCAAAATTTATTTGTTTTATGATATTAGCCTTTATTATTATATTATCATGATAATAAAATTATAATATAAATTGTTGCATTTTTTGTGAACTCTATAAAATAAATTATATATATATTTTCATTAGATCATCGATGAAAAAATTTTAAAACAATAGAGATTACATTAAGTGCAAATTATAAGTAGATCGTGTGTTCAGTAAATGGATAATTATTTGATGCTTTTATTGTATAGAATATCATTGACCTCGAGAAATTTTCTAACGCTCTCATCTTACATTAATTAAAGATATAGACTTTAAAGAATTTAAATAGAAGAAGAAAATCGATGAGAACTTATAATTTAATAAAATAGTCTTACATTTTGATTCATAATATTTTTTCATAGTACTTAATTAGAAAATTTTAACCTTTTTTTAATTATGAATCTATAATAGTTAACAAAATATATTTATAATTAAAAATATATATTCTTTTGATTTTTAAATATTCATATTATAATTTTTTTTTAATATGAAAATTTCTGGCTCCGCCACCATAGATTAACACTCTGGGGATTACTATTTTCTGAAAATAATCGTGGAACTGTGTGCAACGGGATGTCTATATTAGTAATGCTGTGTTTTATACTTGTCAAATAAGGGGAACAAAATGATGTTGTTAGTTGTTACATTCAAGTGATTCATCTAGTTGCCATGACGATGAAGATTACACGATCAGTTGATCGCCTTAAAATTGATAAAGTGAACAAAATATATTGTCTAATAAAGAGGGTGCATTAAGAATCAAATTAATTTTATAAACATGACAACTGACCTCATAATTCGTTCCAATAGGAAAGAAAAATCATAGATATGTTGTTTGTTGCTCTGTTAACAAATTTGCTGCAATTTGAATATTGTATGTAAGGGCGTAGCTAGGATTTCGTTCAAGCAGGATCCATATATAAAATTTTTTTGTTGAAAACATATGTATAACAATGCCATAAGTCTAATCAAACTTTTAAAAAATTCCGTTTTCTCTAGGTTTTTGTTTATACCGCACAACCATTTTATTTATTTATCATTGTTCTATCGCCGGTTTATCATAGATAAGCACTAAGTCACCACCCAACCGCTAAACCACACAAATCACATTTTAAAACCTTGTGTCTAATAGAGATGTCGTATAATAATAATTTTTAATAAACAACTCTAAAAAAATGTCATATAAATAAACATGAGAAATCAAATACATATTATAATAACAACAAAAGAACCACAATAATATATCCATTATACAAAATAGAAAATCAAAAATAAAAAATCATTCATCCAAATATCTTCTATCTAGTATAAGTTTTATTTTAATAAGATTCATTGCGGAGGAAGGAAAAAAGTGATTCATAACGCGACATGGGTCCTTATACGATATGTTAGGAGTCGTTATGCAATTCAAATCAAACGCGATATAGTCAACTAGGTCTTTCAAATTTTTGAAATGGGTCCTAACTTCTCGTGCTTTTTATTTTTTTACAAACAAATGCAATGTTAAGTAATTTTTTTATTGTGGGTCCCTCGACCCACGAAACAAAACGTAGCTTCGCCGCCCCTGATTGTATGGTCACCAATCATGTGGTTATAATGTATAAACTCAACTGCTAATTTTTCAAATTGCACAATGCTTTTGCACAGCCTATCAAACTTATAAGGATATACATGTAAGAATTTACAAACGAAATTCTATCTTAAACCCAAGATCATCTATGCAGAAATAAATTAATAGTGCAGCGGAAACTTACAATCCATCTCTTAATGCCTTCAACTGACTCTCAATCAGTATCTATGGTCTTGTACGTCGTGTTGTTGAACTATGGCTATTGAGTCCTTCCAAAAGCTAGCAACACACCTTTTCTCTTCTCTGTTTTACCGAATTATGACAGAGTATAATCTCTCTTGATGGAGCATAATTGGATTGTTGTATGTTGTAGCCTTGGAGACCCAGCCCCTCTTTTATACTTGTAACATTAACCAACTTTAGTTTTACTTTCTTTGGTGGTTCAAAAATAACCAGCCACTTATAAGTCTCGTTTCCTTAATTATAAAACTGAATATAGTCCTTCTAGAAGTTTAATATTTTCAGCTTTTAATTAAGGCTACAAGTATTAATTGTAATTTAACTATAATTAGTCCATCAATAATTATAATCAATTACTCCATATTTTCTATACGTTTCGGATCCAAATCCTAATCTGAAATATGTATATTTAAATGCCTCCTTATAATATAATTGATCACTTATTTTGGCATTTAATCAAAGCAACAATACATTTATGATAGTTTATTAAACACATAATTATAATATACGCAGTCCAAATCAATTATTCCGATTTAGACGTCTCTAAATCCAACAATACAAGCCCAAGTTTTTTATTATTTTTTTCAATATTTTCTATTGGTCCTCACTCCTCACTAATATAATATTACTGTTGGATAAAATTGATATTTTCTAAATTAGAAATTTGTAGTTAATTGTATGAGCAATTCCTGTGCATGATGGATGCTGTTTGGCATTATATCTATTTTTAGTTTCTGTTACATGTTAGTCTTCACTCTTTGAGTTTGTGTCCATATAACCATAGCCCAACATGCGAGACAAAGACTCATGCGGTTAACTGAAAAAATAGAAAATCTCAAGAGAAGAGTAACTAATAGTGTACTGGCCGGAAAAGAGGAAGACGCAGTAGAACTGCTGGTACAGAAAAAGCGACTGATACACACTGGAGACGGTATCAACGTTATACACCTGAATTTTTTGACAGGGAAGACCAAACAGAAATTGTCTGATGTATTGAAGGACTTATTGGGTATTAGAGAAATGTACGATCCTTTTTTCGAGATTCCAGTGGTGGCTACCAAGTTAGCTCCAATTTAAAATTTGGGTGTGATATAAAATTGGCTACCAAATTTGAATTTCATAAGTAGAAATTTCAAAACATATAACGACTGACTCTGATAGCTCTCAGAAAAATTTTTCGACGGAATTTAATTTGTTTGCTGTTCTATTCCTCATTTCCTCTTTTTGATTTTTCATATTCAGAACCCTGTGACCGACTTTTTCATAAAGTTCATCTCGACAAGAGTAAATTATACCTTATCCAATCACGTGAATAAAAGAAAGATCCGGAGAGTAAAAAGACAAACAATGTAACGCTTAAGTTTCGTTTAACTAAAACAAAGAATGTAAGTTAGTATAACAAATTAATGCTCAAAGCTCAATACTATGGTGACCGCCGATTCACTTGAGAAAAGAGAGATTTAAAATAATAATTGAGACAAAATTGTATTGTGTCGAGGAACAATTTTGAATTAGCTGATAAGGTTTGTCATGCTTTTACACAGGACGATATTAATATCGGTAGCGCGCACTGGTTCCCTTTGAATTGACCTTAATTACCTTACTAGCTTCCTAATATTTAATCCATTGTAAGAAATTAAAAATTATCTATTTTCGAATTTAAGTATTTTATTGAACATAAACATAAAAATTAACCAAGCTAAAAATGATTTGAGACCAGGGTAGAGAGAGAAATATAAGGCAAATGTGTTATTTTATTTACATTAAGCAACATAAACTAATTAAAATAAAACATTTGATGATATTTATAGTTAATCAAAATAAAATATTGTTATGATTTTTTTTAAAAATAATTGTTTCAATCTGGCCAGCGTGTACTTTTGATGATTTTTTTTTTCATTATTAGTATCTCTCAATTGTAAACAACTTTTTGTTGCGCCGCTAATGTAAGTTTTAAAGCAAGCTTCCAGGAGCAATTGTTCTTTATTTATTTTATTTATACTGCTTGAAAAACATTTGTGCTGATTTATATTTTCACACATGACCAATTATTGGAACCGTGGAACCCGTCATCTTGCTTTACCCCAATAGAGAATGAAAAGAACAATTGTAGAATTATATGTTTTTTCCTTTTTCTTTTTCCTATTCCATGCCTCAATAAAGCTAGACAAATTAAAGAAAACTAATAATAGGGATAACGGATAACCAATTACTTTGTAGTTCGATCAGGTGTCTTCTCAAGATGAACAACTATATCAAAGAGAAAGCAAATAATCCTATTCTTATAATGCACGTAATACTTTTGTCCCCACACTCTTTTCTGTTCATCCAAATTGTGTACTACTTATATATTACAAATTATTACGTTGATCAACCCACACCAATTACATCCTATTGTGCCTATCACCATGCACTACCTCTTCTATATTCAAGTCTGTCTCATCCTAATTACCTCCTCTTTTTACTCAACCAAAGCTCAAGACCGATGCCCCCCTTGTGAAAAAGGGAACATTACATATATATATTTATGTAGGTCTTTACCAACCCTAGATGCGAAAATTCGGCTATGCTACTACAACACGACACCAAATGCAATATTAGATGTCGTGTTCAGTGTAAAGATACCGTCGCCTAATGGATGGGCTGCTTGGGGTCTGAATGCCATACGAGCTCAGATGGTCGAATCACAGGTGCTAATTGCGCACCGAAATCCAGACAAAAGCATCAATATTTCTCAAGCAGTTCTTACATACGACACAAAGCACGGGTGCGGGACTCGTTCAGGGTTTGAGCCTAAAGTTTATAGAATTAGTGCAAATTATTCCGAAGAGTCGGGAATGATGATAATATATTCAAAACTCGGGATCCCACAATGGTGTGATTCCTCTCGGTGTAGTCATGTTTGGCAAGTGGGACCAGGTATGAATGGTGGATCGCTCGTGAGGCATGCGATGAAGCTACAGAACTTTGACAGCCGTGAGACGATTAATATGACGAATGGCCATGTCTTTGGGCGCAAAGTGAGGGCTTTAAGAAAAGTAAGCTGTGATATATACCTATATAAGTTTCCAGCTTGTCATGGTTAGGCACTTTGGTACCCAAACAACTACTTTAAAATAATGATAATAAAAAGAGGCGAGAAACAAAAAGAAGCGATCCCTAGGCAATGCATAAGATGTCATGAATACTATGTCCCCAAATGATCAAGAAAATCATATGTTTTAATTCCGAAACCCCAAAATAATAATGTTATTTTCTTAATGAAGTGGGCAAGGAAATGATGCAATTAATGATGAAAAATATAATTTTTTCTAATGCAAGGAAAAAAAAAAATTAAGAAAGTTATACGTGATGACAATGCTCAATAGTTCTAGAGTTGTGGATCTTTGGGCTCGTTTGGATGCCGAACGGAATAGGGGAATAGTGAGAATAGCCACTCTTCCCACTCTTCCCAACAACACTTTTCTCTCTACTTTTTCACACTTCCCCACGCTATTCCTAAACTCACCATCCAAACGACCTAGGAATAGCACTCTTCCCACTCTTCCTACTCTTCCACACTATTCCCAACCCATCCAAACGAGCCTTAATAATAGACCTGGAGCTAACGTCTCTGCTGTAATAACGACGGATTCGGCATAAGACAGGAGCACCGATACCGGGTGCGAATCAGGTGCATACCAGATTCGCCAGCTGGCGCACCATGCGCCATATTATTTTATTTGATTTTTGACCATCCGATACGGTCAAGATACGGCTTTTGTGCGCGTATCGGGTCCATTGGACCATTGGAGCGCGTATTGATTCAGAGTATTTAATATAATTTATTTACTTTTATACTTCAAACTTCATTCAAAAGAGGCGCACCCTCCAGCATGCATGGCCCAAGCTGGCGCACAGATTGGCCAGACGCTTGATGAGTGCAGCTCACAAGAGTCACAACGAGCATTAAATGTTGTAAGTTCCATTTATAAGTCGTCCTTTATATAGTATACATTTTAACTATAGATAATCCATGTGGGACTAACACAATATGCTATTTCAAAACCGGACAACCTTATAATATTGGCTCCGATCATGCACAAACATCATTTTTTATTCATGAGGTCTTTTGTCAAATATATGCATACTCATCAGAAATTTTTGAAAATTTTTGCAAATATTTGTTATTAATATTTATTTATTAACATATATATATCGCCGCATCTGTATCAGAGATTTTTAAAAATTTTCGAATCGCCGCACTCGCACCGCACGGGATACGGATCTCGAACCCGAATCCATACAACATAGTTACACTTCCTCAAATCTACTAAAATTCCAACTAATGTTTCGATGCAATGCCTGTATAAATGTAAAGATTAGAGCAAGTTGATACCAATTCATTTTTTTTTTTTTTTTTTTTTTTTTTTTTTTTTTTTTTTTTACGATAGTATGAGTTGAACGTGCAGAATCTAGTGTGTAGAACTATAGACGATTAGTGTTTTGTCAATTTTTTTTATAGAAAATAAATTCAAATCTCGCGAAGAACAAAATAAAAACTTGATGTATAGGTACAATACCAAATCATATATTTCTAGATAAGACTTAGCCAAAATTGAAAGCATAAGTTGCAAAGCTGATCCACCAGAACTCAAATTCTCTATCCACGTACAGGCTCATGGCATTCTAAATACAGCTGGTTGGGGTTTCTTGTTACCATGTGGAGTGATAGCAGCCAGATACTTCAGAGACTTCCCCTTTGATCGTAAAGCAGTTGTGGTGCATGTTGTTCTTCAAATTTGCGGTTACACAATCGGGACCGCCGGCTGGGCGATTGGGCTGTCTCTCCAGTCAGATCATTTTAGGACTTTCAGGGCCCACAGAATCATCGGCATTATCATATTTGGTTTAGCGACATTTCAGGTATACTAAATTTCCTCTCTATATTGATGATGTTTGACATATATAGTTCTTTTAATGGGTGTATTTGACTAAGTTGTTCAATATGTTTTGATATATTATACATTTATACCTGTGCAAAGGAAATGTAACGTACCATATCATATGGCTGCTTTTTTTGTAGCTACCACTATTTTCATGCTTCCAGAATACCTGGCCAGAAAAGGGGAAAAAAATGAAAAGCAGTAAATGTAAAAATCCATACATAAAACTTCCTCTAGCTTTTTAATTGGCGTAGTGTTTCATTAATCAAAGATCAATAAGATGTTGAAAAAACAGATGCGGATCGATGTGTACTGAGAACAAAAACCGGACCAATGAGTGGAGCTAGAAATTAACGCTATGTACCGTTCCTTACGAATTGAGCTGGTCCTAATTAATCTTTTTGTGAGGGCTAATTAATCTTATGCTCCATCTTAATTGCAGATGCTAGCAATTTTTCTGAAACCCAAAAAGAACGACAAATACCGAAATTATTGGAACATATACCACCATTTTGTGGGCTACACCGTATTATCCTTGGTTGTGATCAACATCTTCAAGGGGCTTGCTATCTTGCGACCGCCAAAGAGCTGGAAACACACATACATCGGCCTCCTCACTCTTCTCGGATCCATTGTTATGTTGCTAGAGATTATTACCTGGGTAAAGTTCTTATGGAATAAGTTCTTATGGGTTAAGATCTTATGGCTTGCCCTCAAAAAAATAAGTTCTTATGTATGGACAATGATTTTCTCTCTAAATTTAAAAGCATATCTCGTCCTCCTACACCTGTGCAAGAAGCATCTCTCAGAAAGTAATGGCACATAAGTGCTAAGTTTCAGTTGTAGTATTTTACAAATTATTGTTTGATGTTGGGTGATGAGAGCTTCACTTAGTGTGATGCATTCAAAAGTGAGCCTGGTTGTTATTTTGCAAATTTATAAATTCGTAAGAAATGAAAAATTGTTTTCTTTGCTTTGTCAAGGAAATAATTAATATTTTATTTTTGCGTGGTAATACTTTTTTCTCCTCCCTTCTTATAGAAAACTTGAAAACTTCTATGATTAATCAAATTTTATTTGTTTTATGATAATAGCCTTTAATATTTATTATCATGATAATAAACTTATAATATAATTGGTTGCATTTTTGTGGAGCATTCAAAGGCGCGCGCCTTTTAATTCTCTTTAATTTAATTCCATTTAATCACCTAATAGGCTAATATATGATTTTTTTTTTGGTAGATATTAACAAAACATGCTTAACAACCTGAAATATATTAGGTGAGATTTATGGTTAATTTGTGCATCATTGACCAGTCAAGGTCTGTTACTAATTTACTATTGATTTGGTCAACATAAACATTTAAAAAATTATTTCCTTTGAATGCTTTTAATTGGAGCCTATATAAACATGTGAGCATATTATTTTGCACAGAAATTTTAGAGCATAGTTGGCACTTTCTATTTTATATCGTTTTTTAAAATTTATCAAAAAACGATTGATTTACACAGGAAAAACAGGAGCAATTCTCATTGAGACCCAAATGGAACACCACGAATCTGGATCCAAATCCTGTGTGGCGTTGCATCTTGTGTAGCGCACAAATAGACAAACACAACTCAGCCGTTGGTCCCACCTTAGCCAAGTAAATTTATATTTTACAGTATGAAGGAGTATGAAGGACCAAACAGATGAAGGGAATTAATAGATCCATATTACAAAAACTCAGAATGTTCACATAGTCCCACATGTTTCATGTTTGTTTGATTAATCAAACTTTACTAAAATACATGTAATATAAGAACAGCGAACTACAATACAAAATATGTATTGCGATATTTTATATTTTTTTTTCCATCGAACACTTTGTATTATACTTAAAGTTATACATATATATCGTTTTTTAGAAATCTTGTATTTGGCCTTATAAAATTATTATGACAATAATTCTATTATTAATCTTCTCATTTTGAACTCAAAATGATTATATTTTTTATATAGTGATTCGACATATATTAAGACAAAACAAAATTATTCAATTGAAATTTTTTTCACGCTGTCGATAAATATAATTAAGATATCATTCTCATATATCATATTTTTTACATATAGATGGAATTTTACTGCACCAAATTAATGCCTCTCATTGTTTAAAAATATATATATTAACAAAAATTGTGACTAGCAATAAATTTATGATTATGATTATGATTTTTGGTTTAATTTAGAATTTTTCTGCATATAAAAATATTATTCGAAAACTTATTTTTGGTCCCACATGTCATACATCCAAATTAATAAAGAATTAATAGAGCCGTGGGTGTATTGTATGGAAAATTGATTACTGCCATCTCTCCAATTGCCATCGCTACCATCGCGCGTCATCAGCAGCGCTCTCTCCCCTCACCTATACTCATACTCACCTAGCGCACATATTATTTTTTGTTCATTTTGTTATTATAAGTGTTCACTTTATTAGATATAAATGTTCACTTTTATTATAATTGTTCATTGTTTTATAAGTGTTCATTATGTTCAGTATGTTCATTTTGTTTTTTTTTTTAATTTTTATCCAAATGTTTAGTTGGGTCAGTACAAATATTCTGTTAATTGATATAAATGTTCAGTTAGTTGCAATAAAAAATTTAAATATTATAAGAAAAAACCTTATTACTAAACCAAGCGAAGGGGTCACGAACCGGACACAAAACACATGAAAAAATTAGAAGAGGTCATGAACCGGTCCGGTTCAAATTAAATTTATTCCGACTATACCCCTGGGGCGCCTCCCTCAAAACTGACGCGCAATTTTATATTAAACCATAAATTGATGCATTTAACTGAACACTTGTGATCATTAAAGTGAACACATTTTGTTATTAAACTGAACATTTGTAACAGACACAACTATTTGTTCAGCGATGGCTCGCGATGGTAAATCTGCCGATGACAGTTATCATTCCTGTATTGTATCGCAATTTGCTCGGCTAAGGTGGGACCCACGGCTGAATTGTGTTTGTCTGTTTGTGCGCTACACAAGATGTAGCGCGACACATGATTTCAATTCGGCCTAACCACGATCCATTATCTCATTGAAGAGAATTCTTGGGCAAAAAAAGGCCCATTTGTCTCTGTTGTTAGACCACTAAAAAGATGAGAGAATGAGAGAACCAATTTTACAATTTTAGTGGAAAAGATCGGAAATCAGAGTCGCAGTTCTCTGTTTCAGTTTCCATTGAAGAAAATTCTGTTAGGCCCTGGTCACGATCTCTTTTTTTTAACGTAGGATTTCAATTCATTTCATTTCATTGGAAAATTTTTAATCACGATGAGAGAATTTGGTCTAATGAAATCCTATGAAATTTTACGAAATCAATTCAAATGAAATGAAATGAAATGAAATTCCGAGTAAAAATCATTGTGATCAGGACCTTAATCGACGGATAGCAACGGGTGAGATCAATGTCAGTGACTCGTAACAGATAAACATGACTGGGAACTGAACCACAGAACTTGCAAGGAAGGATTAAAACGCATCCTCTCCAGTCCCCAAAATCGCTCAGGCTTCCAGTCAGTACGAACCTTCCAATTATCCAATTGAGAAGCTGCCATAAAATGGAAAATGAAACATACTAATTACGCGAGTTACATCATGATCCAACGATCGATATTGAGAGAGAGAGAGAGAGAGAGTGAATAGCGAGAGCATTATGTTACTGAGAGGGATTGTAGCGGCTCCGCCACATCGGCTGGCGATGTTCGTGGGAAGGAAGGCGGTGCTTCGGGCAGGTGCCGTGAGCAACAGACAGGAAACGCAACAGCTGAGACACCAACTCGACCAGCTCCACTTGGAAGCGGATCTCACTCGAACGAAATGTACTTGTATTAATATGTTTCTTTCACCCTCTCATTTCTCATTTTGATAGATTGACACTCTGGGGGTTGCTATTTTCTGGTAAGTAATCCTGGACATGTGTATGACGGGATGTCTGTATTAGTAATGTTGTGTTTTACTTGTCAAATAAGGAAAAAAAATGATGTTGCTATATTCAAAAAAGTTTGAATGTGGATTGTGATTCATCTAGTTGCCATGATAGATAAAGTGTTGCTATATTCAAGAAAGATTACATTATCAGTTGATTGCCTTAAAATAGATAAAGTGAACAAAATATATTCTGTTTAATATAAAAAGGGTGCATTAAGAACCAAACTAATTTTACAAACATGACAACTGACCTCATAATTCGTTCAAATAGGAAAACACAATCATAGATATGTTCTTTGTTGTTCTGTTAACAAATTTGCAGCAATTTGAATATTGTATGGTCAACAATCATGTGGTTATAATTTATAAAACTCAACTGTTAGTTTTCCAAATCATTTAAAGATGACCAACTGGTAACCAAATTGCACAATGTTTCTTGCACAGCCCATCAAACTTAGAGAGGATACACAAGTCCAAGTTTATATTTCTTTTATCTTGAGTTCTATTGGTCCTCATTCCTCACTAATATAGTGTTACTGTTGGATAAAATTGATGTTTCTGAATTAGAAATTTGTAGTTGTATGAGCAATTCCTGTTGTGCTGTTTGGCAGTATATCTATTTTTAGTTTCTGTTACATGTTAGTCTTAACTCTTGAGTTTGTGTTTATTTAACCGTAGCCCAACATGCAAGACAAAGACTCATGCGGTTAACTGAAAAAATAGAAAATCTCAAGAGAAGAGCAGCTAATAGTGTACTGGCCGGAAAAGAGGAAGAGGCAGTAGAACTTCTGGTACAGAAAAAGCAACTGGTACAGGCACTGGAGAGGTTGAAGTATCGAATTGAGGTGCTAGATAAGCTCACAACCAAGATAAATGAGGTAATGGCACCCTTCAATTTCCACTGTACAATTTGGTATTAGCCCGTTTTTTGCCCTGAATTATTTTTCTCTTCTCATCTCAGACCATTAGTTTTCTATATGTTACTTTGTGAATGGTTGTAACGTAGGTTCAACAACATTGGTTCAGCAAAAAACCATTTGTGCCAGGCTGTCCGGTATCCAGACCCAATCTTGTGATGTGTTCTTTTTTTCTGTACAATGTTTCTGTACAATGTTCAGTAATTGGTCCTCCTTAATCAAATTCTCCAAGCATTCCATATAGTACTGTATCATACAGGTATGAGTCCATTTCTGATAATTTTAAAATCTTTTCAGGCAATTTCAATGAAGCAAAATAAATTAATTGACAATGTGGCGGCAGAAGCAGACATATATGAGGACAGACAAGAGTTTGGAAAGGACCAAATTTCAATTCCTGTTAGTGGAAGCAGCAACAAGATAGATGGCTTTAAGGGCCCACAATCATACAAAGAGTTTCTCATAAATATTGATAAAAGACTCGCTTTATTAGAGAATGATTTAGAGAAGGTATCAACACCTGAATTTTTGACAGGGAAGACCAAACAGAAATTATCTGATGTATTGAAGGACTTATTGGGTATTAGAGAAATGTACGATCCTTTTTTCTTTCTTCAATAAAATAAAGCTCAGTCCCACTTTTGAAAAAAAAAAAAGAAACAATGCAAAAGTTCTCAATGAACAGCTGAGCCAACAGCTGAGCCAAAATAAATAAATAAATAAAATAATTTCCTGGACACATTTGACCTCTTAATAGCTGAAAAAGTTCCCTTCTGTCGACAATGATTAATGGACCTGTACTGGCAAATTGCTTACCAGAAGTGGTAATATCTACTAGGTTTAGAACTGTGACTAGCCAGTGCATTGCAGCTAACATATAAATGCATGATAGGTTTATGACAAAAAAAAAAAAATCAGATAATCGTCCATGTAATTGTGTACTTTTGGTCTTATATTATTTGCAATAACATTCATTTTTTTTTTATTGTGAATGTCAGGATAGCAAGCTTCATTCTAAGTTTAGAAGATGACAACTGATCTTCAACCGAACAAGTACTCATTTCTGATGTTCTTCATATATTGATTTAACATGATTTATGTATTGACTGCATGTCATCTGGTTCACGTGTCCTTATTTCCCCCTAATATTTTGTACATATGCAATATAGCATTGATCCACAAACATTAACACATATTTTGAAACAAATGTACCCCATTGTTAGGAAAAAGGCACCTGACACAATGAGCATACATGTTACTCCATTTTGTGACAAGTTTTGTTTGCAATTTCTATCTCACAATGACCATCCCTAACCCCCCCCTCCAAAATCCATGTGCCCACGCACACACCACCTGCAACACATATAAAAAATAAATTAGAAAAGAGTGCAAAAATACAATCTCAAAACCCCCACCTACCAACACCAATCCAAACTCTTTCATGTTTCCTCATTCTGCTGAGCTAGATCAGAAAGGTTAATCTTCCCACATTTGCCCGCTTCAAGTGTGCTGAATTGATCAAAGATATTTGCAATATCCTTATCAGAAATCTTTTTCATCTCTTTTAATTTGTATATTGCGAAGTCTGATATACTGCATTCAACGGGTAAATGGATGATCTGATTAGTCACAACAATATTGAACTTGAAAAAGAGCATGCAAAAGCCAACTTTTTACATTCAACTACATTACTGCCTGGAGGGGTGGGGGAGCCGTATTATTTTCTTTATACCAAAAGTACCCTTGTGTTCATCTGATTTAAAGAAAGATTTCTTCTATTAAATTGCATTATGCATACTTGTTTTTGATGACACCATTAGAATGTTGGGAAATATGTAGAAAAACAAATGCCGAGCTGTCTTTGTTTTATATCTGCTTTGCTATGTTATAATTTTTTTTGTGCTGGTATTATGTTGGGAACCTGTACTGTAGGGCAATATTATCACTGCTTTATAATAGTATAACTATATCAGTAGGTTCTACCAGGACTCTTTTGTTTTGCAGCTTCCATGGTATAATGGAGGTAGGTGGCATGCTCACTATTTTTCCCAAATAAAGCTTGGCAAGTATATTATATTTTAATTTTTAAACAATAAAATATGTTCATTCTAACCAAAATATTTTCTTTAAATATTATTTTTCATTAATGACTATTGCCCGAGGAAAATATTCTATTCATCTTGCAAAACTGATTGGAAATTTTATTAAAGAAATAACATAAGCACACTTCAAAGAAGACATACCTTATCAAACCATCATTGTCAAGATCAGCTTCCATGAGATCTTTTATTGTGATCTTCCTCGTGAGGACCCAATTAGCAACTTGGCGGTTCCTTTTTTCAATTCTCAGCTCAGCCAAGTACAGGAATGCTCTTGCAACAGATAAAGTGCTAATTAAGAGCCAAAATGATGCAAACAGTCTTCCTTCCATGGTTGAGAAGGCGTGATCTCCATAACCGACTGTTGTCACAGAGGTTACAGAGAGGTGCAAGCTGTCTATCCAATTTAATCCTTCGAAATAATGCCCCATGACTGATCCAATTGCTACAGAGCCTGTGACAACCCCCAAAGACAATAGTACTCTCATTCTTATCCTAACTCTCCTCTTCTTCACATCCATTATGTATGTGCTGATTATTACATTGAATCTTTTTTCGTCCATCGTGCTTAGCAGGACCTCTTCTTGCTTGTCTAACACATAAGTTACTAACCCATTTAGTAAAATGTCTACAAACCCAAATCCTACCAGTATAAAAATGCACGTGAAAATCTTTGTGAATTTTGTAGAAGGCACAATGTCACCATAGCCAACTGTACACAAGGTGGTTGTTACAAAGTATAATGCATCGACTAATCGGATTGTGTTGTGTCCCTCGAAGCCTCTGCTCATTGTGATGTACACTAGAATTCCAATTGAAATATACAAGATCACACCCACAATGGCTTGTTTAACTATAGAAGGTGTCGAGTCTGTGCTGCGATTTGCGTTGATATCATTAATCACTAAAGAACGAGTTGTAGTTACTTTAAAATCTGTGAAGATGGATGGGGATGAATGTGACCTTTGGATTTGTCTAGGGGTCTCGGTTAAAGAACGGGAGGTAGTGGTGTTATAATTAAGAGACCCTCTGAAAGAGGATGTCTGGTTTTTGGGAAATTCTGGCAGCAAGTGCTCTTCTTCCATCTGTGTGCATAAGGTTTAGTCACATTGGTTTGAAATTTTTGTTTAATGTAATTTGAGAGGTTTGTTGAGTCAAAATTAAGCACTCTTTCTTTGGAGACTAGTAGTTGGATACCTAACGTTCAGGAGTCGATGAAAAAAGTCTCCAAAGAAGAGCATTATGGTACTTAAGGGGCGCCTAATTTGTCTCCATTTGAAGTAATGGAGACGTCCATCTTTCCAAATGCAGCATCAAGTTAACACGTTACTATGTATCAAAGCCTTCTTAATTATATACGGAGAAAAACAAAACAAACGCAAAATTGTAAACATGTTTGTAAACTCCATAAAAGATCAAGTAGATACCTATGCAAACTTCATATGGTCATTGGCTGACCAAGATTAGATGTACCATCGTAATATTAACAAAAAGAATCATTTGACCTTTGCAACCTGCGTTTCGTAATTTAACAAATATGTTATCAAATGGCAGATATGAAAGGTCAATTTAGTTTAGATGCATATGTGAGGCTTTCCAGCGTGATAATCATTGACTAAACAGCACGCACTTTCAGTTTCCAAATAATCGATGATTTGGAAGAGTCATACTCTGTGGAGAGATTAAATTAGTTAAACAGCTGCATATTGGAAGCCTAGGAAGGCAGCCGGAGCACATTACCAATCCTGACACGAGAAGATAGTGACAATAAACCATATCAAGCTCTTTTGAGTTTGGTAATTGGAATGAGTCCAATCTAAATACTTTAATGAGGATCTATTGGAGGGCAAGGTGCCAGTAATCACGGTAATTCTAGCTCCAATAACGTGTATTTAAGTCATTGCAGTTTGTGGTTGGACTTTGGGCTGGGTCGGCCGGTTTGCTTCACGGTGTGTACCGATCTATCCAATCATTTTGTCGGTGATGCAAGCCAGGTGTTAACTAATCGGGCTGTGCCTCTGGTGCTGTTATTTTGAAGAAATTTCAAAATTAGAGTGATCATGAAAACATCCTTGGCCATGCTTTTTGCTCTCGAAAAACCCTCATTTGTTTTAGACTTGCTCCCCACCTGTTCGATGGAATGCTTAGAAGAAAAGCTCTCCACGTTCACGCTTTACCGTGCCTTAATAGTTTTATCTTTCCTGATGCTTTGCATCATTCAGCATTCAGTGAGTATCGAGGAACTAATGACAAAAGGCTCACCCATTGCACTCAACCTGTTCGACCAAATGCTTATATTCAAATATTTACTGTGGTGAATATGTACCAAGGCCGTAGTCGTGGAGAAAGCAGCCCATAAAGAGAATAAAGCATTATCAAATTCAGGGAGCTTAGTTGCGGACCAGGATCCCGCTTAGTTGCACCTCCGCTCTTCTTCACATCTCACATTCATGATGCTTAGTTCTTATTTTATTTACGATTGTCAACATTATTAACATAAATAATTATTAAGTGATCCTCTCCTCAAGTAATATGCCTGTTCATGTTTCCAATTATCATCATAGCTACGCTCAACAAAGCTATCCATTAATTATTTGTATTACAATAAGCAACATTTTCTATATATCAGAGACATTATCTCTTCTATAATCAATCAACGCGATCAAGATCAACAGCCATACAATGGAAAAGACGCACAGAAAACAATTTCTGTAAAACAAAAATTATGTTCCAAACGAATTGAGATGCAAATACATATATGAACTTGCCACCATATGTTGATAAACTATCAATGAATAGCAGCAATTTTGAGTTGTGAGTACCAAAATTTGATGATCAATAAGAAAAAATTAACTAACTTTTACAGACAAAAATATACAGTTTTCACTACATACTGTATAATTAATTGGATCTTAGCTCGACAAGAGAGGCATAAACACCATCTTTTATCCCCAGCAGTGTATCATGTCTTCCTTTCTCTACAACCTCTCCATTCTTCACTACCGCAATAATATCCGCATTTTTTATAGTAGACAACCTGTGTGCAACCACAATAGTAGTACGGCCAACCATGACCCTATCCAATGCCTCCTGCACCACATGCTCTGACTCAGCATCAAGTGCACTTGTTGCTTCATCAAGTAACAAAATCTTAGGGTTTTTCAATATAGCTCTAGCTATGGCAACACGCTGCTTCTGACCACCTGATAACTGAATTCCTCTCTCCCCTACATAGGTGTCGTAACCCTGAGGAAGACTGGAAATAAATTGGTGTGCGTTGGATGCTTTGGCAACTGCAATTAGTTCTTCTTCAGTGACTTCCCCTTCTTTCCCATATGATATGTTGGCACGTATTGTGTCATCAAATAGAACTGGTTCTTGGCTGACAAGTCCCATCTGTTTTCTAAGCCAGCTAACATTGAGTCTGCTTATTTCAACTCCATCTAGTAAGATAGTGCCACTGTCAGGGTCATAGAATCGCTCTAGAAGTGCAATTACTGTTGACTTTCCACTACCACTCTCTCCAACTAGAGCAACAGTCTACAAATAGGAAGAAAAAGACCTTATAAGATTGCATTAATACTAACATTATTATTATGATAAAAAAATTGTATGCAGTATATAAAAACTCTTTGTGCATTTGAAACTACGGTCATGGCTTAACATATATCTCAGTTAAATAAAAGAAAATTTGATGATAACTTGTGTACACTATATAAAACTATTTGAGTGCTTTAGAGCCACAAAATCAAGGATTGGAAATTTTCTATGTTCTGATATTTTAATTTATTTGTCATGATCTGCTAGTATTGTACACATTCTTATTCTTATGGTACTGATTTGCTGATTTAATTTGTATGTAATGGCGATGCCTTCAAAGCTAAGAGTGGGGAAAGATAAGTATAACCATGTACCTTTCCTGAGGGTATGCTCAATGATAAATTCGTGAAAATTGGTACATCAGGCCGAGTCGGATACCTAAAGCTGACATGGCGCAGCTCTATTTCTCCCCGTACATTTTCTATGACTTGTCCTTCTTCACTACTAGGGTCAATCTTTGACTTTCGGTCAATTACTTCAAATATAGAGATTGCAGAGTCACTAGCTTTTGCTGAATCTGAGCCTAATGCACTTGTCTGTGATATACCAATAGTTGCTAAAACTAAAGCGAAGAAGACCTGAGAAAAGTCCCAAATTAAATATGTTATAAATAATAGAAAACTTGCCTTTCCTCGTAGATTACATATACTACAGATCTAAAAATTTATTATTGCATAAAGGAATTTAAAATTTGTATATTACAAGCAAACACCAAAAGCAACAGCATACCATCCTACTGCTGCCCACCCCTCAGATCTTCCCTGTTTTTTATTTCATTATGTGTTTTGAGTTGTTGGTTTCCCTGATTTTGAATAGAAAAGGCAGTCTTAAGACTCTAACTGACAGTCTCACCATTACAAAGAAGTAACCCTTCTACAGTGCAATTGCATGTACATTAAAGCTATCACATGTAGTAGGCAATATTTGACTCAAAATTCAATACTATACACTAACTACTAGTATGTATGAATCTTACTGGTAAATGGAGCAGCAACCAGGATTTGTCAACAATAAAGTATTGCTGGCAATATTAAGTTTATGATAACAGGAGTGGCAGGCAATAAGAAGATTATTACCTTAAAGACTTCCGTGAAGGTTGCCTTGCCCTGGTCCACGAACTTCCCGCCAACATAAAAGCAGAGCGCATAGGTTAGGTAAAGCATCAAGAAAGAAAAACCAAAACCAAGACCGCCAACCCAGCCTGTACGCACACCTTGGTTCATGGAGGCTTCACACTTGCGGTCATAAGTCTTCATTATACGCTTTTCGGCACAAAATGATGCCACGGTACGAATACTGCTTACTGCATCACTTGCAACTTGACTTGCTTCTTCATACATCACCTGTAATAGAAGTAGCATATCAGGTGACAAAAACGTCCTTTTTATATATTTCCCTTTGTGCTTGTGGTTATTGTGATGTGTGTGTGGAGAACATGCTTGCATCTTAGGTAGTTATCAAATACTTTTTTTTGCAAGTCTTATTATATTTGGTTCCCTTGTAATTTAGGTTAAAAAATAACAGAGGCTTGAAGCAACAAGTTCAAATAGTGGAATATAGCTGGTTTTAAGAAGACCACAGATCTTTTGAAATGTCAATATGCTTAGGCTCATAATATCATCCCAGGCAGCGAAATTTGGTACAGAAAAAAAAAATAATACCATACAAAGTTATGTTGCACGGGTACCAAAACCTAAGTTAAAAGGTTCTGAAATGACATGTTCATCTAACATTCTAACCTTAGCATCAGCACTAAATCCCTTGAGGAATTTCACTTGTGCATAACCCTGGAGCCCCACCAATGGGATTACAACCGTTATTATGAGGGCAAGCTCCCAGTTTGCAACCATAGCCACCACAAAACCACAAATTAGAGTTGACAAACACTGAACCATTAATGCCAAGGTATCTCCTACCAGTCGACGAACATTTAAAGCATCCACTGAAAGCCTCGCACCAATTTTTCCACTAAAATACAAATAAACAAATATATATGAAATTTATAACAAAACAAAAAAAAAGAAACATAAGTCAATTTGTAAAAACAACAAACTCTGAAAATATTAGAAAATTGTGTTTTTTTACTAACCTTGAGTTACTAGAATCGTCAAACCAGCTAACCTCCTGGCGAACGACACTCCGGAAAGACAAGCTCCGGATTCTTTCAACCAACTTTCCACCAGCCACGCCAAACAAGAAATACTCCACTGGTATTGAAATCATCGATGCAATTCCCAAAATCACACACATTAATGCCCAAAATCTTGTGTCCTTCCTCAATTTGTGTGCTGGTTCATAAAATGCTTGTATTGCACTTGAGATGAGCACTCCAAACATGGGAAACAGGACACCGTGTACTGCTGCTGCTAATGAGCCCAAGATTAAAACAGGAAATTCTGGCTTGTTCAAATTCACCAGCCGACCGACAGGTGCCTTTTTAGGGGCACTTTCTTTTCCATCACCTTTTTCTTCATTGGCATCCTCATCATCTGGAGTTAGACCAGGAGGGCCGAAAGGGTGGGTGAAGGAGTGGCGTTTGCTGCTCCCTTTTGATGAGCTATGGCTGAGAGATCGTTTCATAGACATGCTGTGGCTATGTGACTTGCTTGTAGACACATGATGGTGATCTTTCCCCTCATGCCTAGCTTCTTGTAGGCGAATTAGTTGAGAGTAAGCGCCATCTGGATCTTTTACCAACTCATCATGGGGACCTGAAAGTCAAAACATATAAGGGTAACAAAGATGATTACCTTGAAACTCCAATATCAAAGAGGAAGTATCATAATGATCTTAAATCTTGACGACACTAATTCATGATTTATGTCTAACATAGATAAACAAAATTAAAGGTAATATTCCTGACTGAAACATTTTGTACTGATTTGTTCTAAACTGTAGAATGTGTTCCAGAAGACAGCCAACAATACAATGGATTTTGTTGCAAACATTACATATGCAATTCTGTTTACTATAATTTTTTTCGGAGGAAAAGACAAATAATATATAACACAAGAATTGTTTTAGTTTTTAGTGATCTATTGCAATAAAGGTCGATGATAATTAGAAAACCAAAATTGCACTTGTATACCTTATATACTGCATATGCAATTGCACAAGTGGCCTACAACTCAGGTTTATTGCATGCACAGGCATCCATAGTACCACATTTAAAAAACCCTGCCTTTTCTGGAGGTATGGTTTATAGTAATATTTGTTTTCAGTTCGAGATGGCATAGAACACCTAAACACTCTATTAACGTTCAAACTTATAAGCTCGTAGAGGTTTTCACAGAAGAAAAGCTTAATATATTCAACTTCGGTAAGACATTTTTAACATGTATTTACCTTGTTCTACAATTTTGCCCTGGTGCACAACAGAGATGCAATCAGCATTTCTGATGGTACTTAAACGGTGCGCCACAACAAGAGTGGTTCTCTCTATCATGATTCTGTTCAATGCCTCCTGCACAATTCTCTCCGACTCGACATCCAATGCACTCGTGGCTTCATCAAGCAATAAGATCTTAGGGTTTTTTAAAATAGCTCTTGCAATTGCAATTCTCTGCTTCTGACCCCCTGAAAGTTGGGCACCACGCTGACCGACCATAGTATCTAGTCCCTGTACAGGAATTTTATAACATAATTTATAGTGAGTGATGGTAGAGAAAGGAGAGAATTCATACATCAAAAATTTCATTTTTCATGGAAGGCAAAATATTTTCATTCCAAAAGATTTATTTTCTGGCAGCTAAGCATTTTCTTTTCCAAAATGAAGCTCTGATTGCAGATTGCAAGAGACATTCATGATCTATATTTAAATGCAGCACGATAGCTAATTCTAAAAATCTTGAATCACAAAAATTAATTATTTGACCAATGGATATTAAGAAGGTATCAGGATAATTTATCGATTTGCTGTGTTAAGCTAATTTTAGAGACTTATATAAGCTCCATCTGTGCAGAACAACAATAACAAAGCCTTTTGTTCCAGACAAGTTGGGTGTGCAGAAAAAAAAATATATATATATAAAACAAACTGAAACAGTTTGTTGTGAGCTGTTATATAACGAAAAGTTCCACACTCTACAAATATGGAACTTGAGCATTTAACAGAGAACAAAGCAAACGAAAAAATATTGTAAGTTTGAGTTACTTACATCAGGCAATTTGTCGATGAAGTTTGCAGCATTTGCCATCTCAACAGCTCGTCTGACCTCTTCTAGTGTGGCCCCCTCTTTGCCATACAATATATTCTCTTTGATAGTTGTCATAAACAACAGTGGCTCTTGGCTAACGAGCCCAATCCTTTCTCTAATCCAACCAAGCTTCAATGTTTTTATATTAACTCCATCTATCAGAACCTCTCCAGCTTGTGGGTCATAGAATCTCTCTACCAAACTTATAACTGTGGATTTCCCACTCCCACTTTCTCCTACTATAGCCATTGTAGTACCTATTTTGTGAAAAATCCAAACAAATTTAAGCATGGAGATTATCAGTTTGTTTGGGTGATCTTTCCTTGATCCCAATGATTAAATTAATTTCAAAAGGGCTAAGAAATAACAAAGATTTGTGGAAAGCTATAATATTTCCTCCAGTATTAACAAGTCTGATTGTAAATGCTCATAACCTCAACAGTTTGGGTTTTACTAGATAGTCTGTGATATGAGATTATCTAGTGGTATTTGGGATCCTAAGCAACATTACAAAAATTTCACCTTAAATTGCTAAAATTTTTTATGGCATTCACCATTACTATGCTTGGTGTTGGTATCCTCATTACTTAGTCTAATATTTGATAAGTCTGATCCAATTTTTATTTATTTTATTTTATTTTATTTTTGGAAAGTCTGGTTTGTGCTTGCGCCCAACTACTACTTCAGGCTTTAACTGTTATGCTTATGATTTTTCACATCATGTTTCGTACATACCGCTGTTGACCCTCAATGAGAATCCATTAAATATTAGCTGCTCAGGTCTTGCAGGATAACTAAAATACACATCTTTCAGCTCGACATCACCCTTCATGTTTTCCAATACAACACCACTTTCATCGTATGCATCGATATCTGGTTTTCTCTTGATTGTTTCAAACATTCTATATGCTGCGGCCTGGCCTTCAGCAAAGGCAGTCACACATGGTGTCGCATTACCCAAAGACCTTATTTCATGTACATAAAACAAAATGAAGAATGTTTTTATGGAGCTAAATTTTTAAGTATACATATAGTATATGGAAAATTAGAGTTTTTGTTTAAAACAAGAAGGGGTTCAACCCCTACACTAGTCCATTATCCTTTCCATGGTATTAAACATTATCCAAAGGACTAGAGGTACACACCAGCCTATATAAGCCTATAAGGTAAATATTTTGGGTTTCACTTTCATTAAGTAGTAAAATTTCCTCTTGTTCGATGTCTTGTTCTAGGGCTGGTCTTGCTAGCATGCCAGTACAAAAGAACAATAGTTAACAGTATCTTGCTTGTACAAGTATCTCCCTCTTTCAACTGCAAAAGAAATTAACAGAGAAAAAAAAAAAAAAACAAACAAACACTTACATTGCACCAGTCATGACGGCAAATAGAACATTTATGATTGTGCCTCCAGTGTACCCTTTGTGTATGATGAGCTGACCACCATACCATATAGCGAGCCCATAACTACAGAAGAATATAAAGAAGACGGAACCCATGCCAAACCCATTAACAGCACCTTCTTTTGCAGTGGCTTGGGCGGCCTTTCTTATGTGTTTGTCATAGAGTGATACAGCTTTGTTCTCTCCATTGAATGAAGCAACCTTTGAAATAGAAATAGGTATAATGTTTATTAAATAAAATGTAAGGTACTAAATTAGGCCAATTTGGGTCGACTAAACTAATTTCTGAACCAATGGTATTTGGGGATAAATTGAGTAAAGTAAGATTCATTCTGAAGACGAAAGGGTGCCTTAATTGCTTTAAAGAATTCAATTGAACAAAGTAGCCTGCTTGTTTGAGTAAATTAAGTTTATTTGTTGAAATAAATTTATTTACCAGACATGCTAGAACTCAAGCATTTGGCATCAAAGCAACATAGGAAAGCCAATATTAATACTACACCAGTCTACAGGTTGATTGTAAAACCTTTGTTTCCTTTGAAACTTGGAGGTTTGCTCCATATAATAGTACAATGACCTTATGGCAAGTCCTTTCTTTGCATTTGTACTTCTAGCCTGTTCTCAGAAAATTCATAAGATTAAGTACTAACTGTTTTGATATTTCCAAGAGTCTGCTCAACCACACTGCCAGCTTCACTGTAAGTGGTTTGTCCCTGACTCGAGACTTTAGATATGACGCTCGAAGCAGCTGCACCAGCAATTACAACTGGAGGAATAGCTGACAGCATAACGAGGGAGAGAAGCCATCCCTTCACAAATGCAACAACAAAGCCTCCTATAAATGTCGCCACTAGTTGCATGAATTTCCCCACCTAATGTCGTAAGAAAAATACAGGAACAAAAATTTAGAAAAATACACAATAAAAAAATGATTATTACGGGGAATAATAACAGATGTATCTGGTTCAGCCCCGAACAATATCAACTTCTTCAATAATTTCTTTATCTCATTTCACTTTATTCAGTTAATTTAATTTTGGTTTCTTCATGACAAATTTTTCTTGTTACATTTATAGACCTGTCATTTTCATCCTATCTCTTAATGCCTTATGTTACCAACTAGATATATGAATAATAAATTATTTGTCTTTCAATTAAGCTTGCAGGAGTAAAACACATAGGCAAAAGAATTCTGACCTTTTCACCTATAGCATCTTGGATAAGTACTGTGTCAGCTGATATTCGACCTATAACCTTGCCAGTGGTCATCTCCTTGTCAAAATATGCAATATCTTGTCTTAGGACTGCTTTTAGATACATAGCCCGAATTCGGGTAGCTTGTCTCTCCCCAGTCATCGTCCAGCATGCAACCTCTATTGAAACAACAAAACATTACTTCTATCATAATTAACAATCTATTTTTAAAACTTAAACCACCAACCAAATGACAGCTTCAACACAAAAAGAAACTTTTGAATGGGGAAAAAGGAGGATATGAACCATATTTTATGTATGTATACTGGGATTCCTGTGCATTCAGTTATCTCTCTTTTCTCAGAGCATGTGTTGTGTTTCCTTTTTTTTTTTTCATTTTCTTTTTAAATGGGTACAATACTGAGTATCTTCTCGCTATAAATGTCAAAAGTATTATAGAACAATAATATATCTGAAATAATAATAAAAAAAACTCACGGAGAGCTGCCGCTATACCGGTTCCAATAGCTAAATAGACAAAATTCAACACAGACTGCAAAAAATATATATATTAAATATTAGATCTCAGGAATTTGATACAAAAATCCACCTTTATTTATTATTTTATTATTATTTTTTTTTCAATTATTCACGTTTTGAATGGTCTGATAAATGTTTGTGCATTTGACATGGTAAATTCGCCTGAATACAAGAAGTGCGACCGCAATTCATGTGCATATGATAAATTGTCTCAAAAGAATTTCATGAATTAAACAAGCTGGCATTTAAAATTAATTAATAATTTTTAGAGAATAAATTAATTAGTTTTACTATATATCATGTACGCCCACGCACTTTTAAATGCAAAAATCTTTGTCAAATAGCCGACTTCATAAATGAACAATAAATAAATTCACATGCCAAAAATAGTAGTTTAAGTTTAATGGAGCCCACGAACTGTTAATAATCAACTATTCAAGGGGAATCTAGTGAAAACTAATAAATTATGTTCCCACTAAGACGTCACTGATGACGAAAATAATGTAACGTATAATTGCTTATTTATTTAAAAAATTAACTCAACATCAATAGCGTAGTACAGACAAAAAGCATTAGTACAGATTCCACCGTACCAATCCATAACAAAGGACCATCAAATAGTTAATTATAATATCTATTATACTTTTTTTTTTTTTTTGGATTTGACTAGATAGCGGCTATCTAGTTAAATATCGCTTATATCGCTTATAGAGAAAAGTGAGTAATGATTCAAATATTCCTAATTATTAAATACCTTTACGTGTCTAGTTGTCAATGTCAAAACTCTTTGACAGTTGAAAGCAACCAAAAAAAGGTCGAAAATAAAAAAATGGAAGTCAGAATTTCTTGCGGTGCCACTTTTCTACATATCTGTGTAAATAGTCTTCAGTACCGCACCTAGACAGCTTGTACGGCCAGACAGAAAGAAAGAGCCGGATTCAGTACACAAAACTGTCTAATAAACTTAGTGTTGCAAGTCACTGAAAGGCACCGAACTGTCTAAAGGCTAAAGCAGAGGTTTTGGGATCGAGACTCGCATGGTTTGACAGCGAGTTGACAACAGATGATCTTATCCACTTTCTAGTTTCTAACTTTCTACACAGGTTCACATGCGGAATTGTCGCTTGGATATTATTACAATTAACACCCTGTACAGGGTTTTTTGCGCAAATGATGCGTTCCTCTTTGTCTCCTTTCCCAAAGCGGCACCAATTTTGTTGTTGCCAACTTAATTAAAACGGTCAACCATTGGCGCGAGAAATTACAAAGCTTATTATCGCTAATAACAAAGCTTACCTTTTCATTACGAACAAAAATAATTCTCAACTGTTAATTGATCGCTAATAACATAAAACTACAATCATCCTACTGGAATGGTTACATAACAATATTTGGTACGCACGATTGAAATCCAATATTTATCAAAAAAAAAAAAAAATGAAACTAATTGAGTATTCATTAGGGGAATTTGAATATAAAAGTAAAGAACCACTTGATAATCACAAAATCAAAGTAACGTACATTGTTGACGCGATCGAGAACATTGTTCGAGGTGGCGCCACCGAACGCATCGACCATTTGGCCGAAAATGAAGGTCATCATAGGCTGAGAGATGCCGTTAGCTAGTGCGGCGATGGTGCCGATCACCATCAGCCACACGTCAAAGCCGTCGGCGAACTTGAACAGTTTGAGCATCGACACCTTCCCTTCTTCTTGCTTCCTCTGCTCTTTCTCTGTTCCATTGCTCTCCTCTGTTTTCTTCTCTGTATCCCCTCCCATGGTTTGTTGTTCCGGAGAGTGTGTGGTGGAATTGATTTGATTCCATATGGGTAGAGGCGTGGATGGGTTTATAAAGGAGTAGGTAATTAGATTTAATTATTGTTTTTTATTATGTGGTATGTTGTAATATTAGTATTAATTAATTACTTAATAGGGTGGCGAAAGGAGAGGCAGAGAGAGGAGAAGTCAGCAGACAAGATGGTCTCGGCAAATGGCAATAGAAAAGTCCAGTGTGTAATAAAGAAAATTAAAAGTTAACTTGATTTTGTGGCACCAATAGTAGTTGCATTTTGTAGCGAGTCATAATGGTTTGGAATCTATAGTGATGTCAATCGGCACATGATTGTTATGCTAAGGAAGCGATGTTTGAATTAAAGTGGACCAAGAAAGAGGGATTCGGAAGTAATTCTGATGCAAGAAGACATCAGGTTAGGACAAAGCAAATTCTTGTGAATTTCAAAAATAGGTCCTTCAATTTTTATTTCTTTTCCGGAAGAATTAATAGGCCTTCAAGTAACAAAAGAGAATTTTAATATGTCTTCGATTTTAAGATTTTGTCAAAACAATATTATATACTTCTCATTTCAAAGCGCTGACATTTGATTTTTAGTTTACGAAAAGAAGTCACACTAATGGTTTCGTTAAGAAATAAAACAAATTAATACTATATTATTCACTTTCTGTTTTAATTTATCATTACTGTCAAAGCAAATTTAGAAATGCCAGATAAATATGAACTTAAGCTCAGTCCTTAGGTTCGTCAAAATATTTTCATACTAACATTATCAAGGCGCGCGTTTGCATTTCTAAATGTTACCTTATCAAGTGCGTTACATAACAGTAAAAGGTTGAAAATAAATTAGTGTTACGCATTTTTTTAAAAGTTTCTATTATCAATTTTACATAAAATGAACTGATAGATTAAAATGTAAAACATAAAATACTGAACTCAACAAATACATAAGATAAACTATTTAAATGTTTCCTAATTTTGAGACCCACTTATAAACTCAATTGATGAGTTTTTAAGTTCATACTAACATTATTCATATAATATTTCTGATAAAAAAATAGGAAAAAAAATATAATGAAGGTAATAAATTCTCGAGTCAGATCACGGATTATACTCCAGATGCCTTCGGCAACAAGTAAATCATTTTTTTTAATAGATACAGAACATGAGGGAAAAAAGTGCATATTTGTCCGTTATAATATAGAAAATAACAACAACATGTATTTTTATCAAGCGGCAAAGAAAAAGGAGAAAAAAAAATAATAAGTCAATGTCGGATAATGACCCTACCAAAGATCACCAAAATAATAATTTTACAAAATTTAATAAAGTATAGCATATCAATAAAAGAAGAATAAAAAATTAAGTAGATTATATTAACTTGTAAAAAGTATAAATTAGAGTAAAATTAACATTAAATTTAAGAAACTGTGCTGGTGACAGTTTTTTCTGTATTGATGAAGGTCATAACTTATCGAAATTTTGTTCGGCAAAGAGAAAAAAAATTGATGCAGCAACATTAAAATCATGACGTACGATTCTGTGTCGAAAATTTTATACGCATATTAGTGATTTGTTTTAAAAAAAACAAAATATTCATAGAAATAATCTAAATTATTGAAAACACATGAGACCATTTAATAACTCATGACGACCAAACGATTTCCGAAATTATTGTGAACAACTTATACTTTTTAATTATATTTAAGATCCGAAATGCATAACTAGTCATAATAATGTTGTTATTCGATCTAGCTTTCATTGTGCTGCAGATTAATTTGGAGAATATCTTCTTCAGCAAAATCATTGTTCCGGTTAGATTTATGACAAACTATAGGGTTCTCAAGGATAAAAGTATAATAATTCTTTATGTTGTCGCTATTAAATGAAGAGGGGCGGTCTAATTGGACTGATTCTCTACACAACGTGCTAAAAAGAAATTTGAGCTTGCCTTGCAAGCCAAGCCTTGGCAATGAAGTAGCATAAGCAGGGAAAGTCTTCAACACAAGAGATCTTGGGTGTACTAAATTCATGCTTAACAGTGAAGACTTTGGTAATTACTTATTACCAAGTTGTAGTAGGCATAGAGAATTACAAACCCAGACCAATATGCCCCCCCCCCCCCCCCCCCCCCCCCCCCCCCCCCCCCCCCCCCCCCTTCCCCTTTTTTTTTTTTCCAATGTTGTAAGAATATCTGTTGTCATTTCTGATGTGCTGGATACAAGACCAAAGGAATGACCAGTCGGACAACTGATTTTTAAACAATCTGAAATAACGGGCCTTCTTACGAATTTATTTTTTTTTCAAATGTTTTTACAATCTTTTGGTACATCTTAAAATATAAAAAAAATTATATAATTTACAACAAATATTTATTGATAGAATGTATTAATTTGTAGACTTATTTTCAATTTAGACATAATTTTATTATAACATGTTTAAAACCAATAGTTATTTAACTTGTAGGCTCGTTTTCTGAACATCTCAAATTCCATATCTGACATTTGAAAAATGCACAAGTTGTAATTGCGAAATATGCAGTTACTTTTTTTTTCTGAATTTTTATGCTTATATCTTTTAATCACCATAAAATGTATATATTAGACTATTACATTATGCCAGTTTGACTAATGCATAATTTTGATATTTGTAAAGATAGTTAACGAAATAAGATTCGTTGTGTTTAAAAAATGACGACGAGGACTTAAGAAAAAAAAAATACAACATTCATTGGAAGTAAACATATTTTTACACAATTTTCATGTAGTCACACTTACACTGAAGGCCGAAAATTTTCAGTAAAGATTGGACATTTATATTGCTGAAAAAAAATATTAACAATAAAATAAAATTAGATATTAGGATATAGAATCACCCCAAAATCTTGTTGTTTTAAGACTAAAGAAAATGACAAAATATCCAAACAGAGGTAAACTTAAATAGAGAAGTTGATTAATTTAAAAAATAAAGAAATGCTCTGCTACTACCCATGTGGCTAGCTATCGCCGTTGGCCGTTGCAATAAATTATTTTGACACTAGATCAATCAAATTTTAAAAAAGCTGCTTTCAATCAGTTTAGGACAAAGTTCTGAGTTCCGACAAACTTTAAACAGAACTCCGGCCCTGCATTCCGTTTTAGTTTTCAATTAAGATGCTTTTTACTGTTTTGCATTTAGTTTAGACTGAAGATGCTTTTTGTTAGGGTTCATTTAAAAGCTTAGCCTTCCGTAAAATTTCTTTTATATCCTTCTTATCTAGTCTTTGTGTTTAGTTTTACCTAATTTTAGTGTTTAATTTAAATATTTTTATATTTATAACCTAGTTCTCCTTACCTAATCGAGTGTTGCATTATTCCCAGAATTAAAACCGGTGATTTTCTTATGTGGACATTTGAATTTTTTAATGGATTTATTGTGAAAATAAGGCCCTTAACCCGATATTATATGATTCAACTGGATTTTTTATCTGACCATAAAGATAAGGTCCGAATTATTTTTTTTATCACGATGTATCTTTTGTTTGGGAAAAAAAAAGAGGAGAGGTCCTTAATTTTTTATTTTATATTCGGTAAACCTCATTTCTCCGTCTCTCTTTTAATAATTAAAAAAAAAAACGAATGTTATATTTTTGTATGACAGCGGATATGAATTTAAGTACAAGCATCGTTGAAATTATATACGGTACGAATCAAGAGTACTCCACTAGCTATTACTCAACATTTATTGTTGAGATTAATGTTTGATCATACTAAAAGATATTCTAAATAGTATCACGGTTCGGTTATGTCGTCATACTAAAGGGTATTTCAACCAGTATAATAATATAATTCCAGTGCTGATAAGTGCAATCAGAGGCTAAGGCAATCACGCAATCATATGCTAAAAATGGAAAGAGGCGCTAACTAAAGATTTCCGAAAACAGAAATCTTCCCGTCTGTTCCGCGCGTCTTCCTTCCGCTCACCCTCCCATCTGTTCCCCTTCACCCGCGCGCCTCCTTTGACCCGTGCGTTCCTCTCACCCGCGCGCCCCCTCCCACCCCCGCGTCCCTCTCACCCGTGCGCTCCTCTCACCCGCGTCCTTTCCTGTCCCTCTCACCTCCTATCGTCTCTTTCTCTCTTTTAATGTCTCATTTATCGTACTTTTTTTTTACATTAGATACTCCATTATAGTTACTTAGTTACTCTCTTATATATATTTAGTTAATCCCTTATATGTATTTAGTTACTCACAAACAATAGTAGATTCAGATTTGAATGTTATTTACTCCCATACTAATTTACTCCCCATAGATGAACTAAATAGTTAAATCTATAATATATTCCCTTATGTATATTAATTTACTCCCTTAAACAGACATAAGTTACTCCCTTTTTCTATATTAGTTACTCCCCTTAAATGAACTAAATAGTTAAATCTATAACATATTCCCTTATGTATATTAATTTACTCCCTTAAACAGACATAAGTTACTCCCTTTTTCTATATTAGTTACTCCCCTTAAATGAACTAAATAGTTAAATCTATAATATATTCCCTTATGTATATTAATTTACTCCCTTAAACGGACATAAGTTACTCCCTTTTTCTATATTAGTTACTCCCTATAGATGAACTAAATAGTTAAATCTATAACATATTCCCTTATGTATATTTATTTACTCCCTTAAACAGACATAAGTTACTCCCTTTTTTTATATTAGTTACTCTCCATAGTTATTTAGTTACTCCCAAACAATAGCAGAATCAGATTTGAATATTATTTACTCCCTTACTTGTATTAGATACTCCCTTACTACAAATTATTTACTCCCTTATAGTTATTTAGTTACTACCAAACAATAGCAGATTCAGATTTGAATATTATTTACTCCCTTACATGTATTAGATACTCCCTTACTATAAATTATTTACTCCCTTATATTTATCTAGTTACTCCCAAACAATAGCAGATTCAGATTTGAATGTTATTTACTCCCTTACATGTATTAGATACTCCCTTAATACAAATTATTTACTCCCTTATAGTTATTTACATAATCCTTTACTGAAAATCAGAGGAGGGATTGAGGAGATAGATGAGAATGAAAATCGTGCATGAGATAGAGGAGAGAGATGAGGGAAAGGGATGACGAGATCAGAGGAGGTGTGCGACGGGGTGTGAGGATAGAGGGAAGAGATGAGGGAAAGGGATGACGAGATCAGAGGAGGTGTGCGACGGGGGTGTGAGGTCGCCCGTGAGGGGAGAGGGGGCGCACGTGAGGGTGAAGGGAGGGGATCGCGCGTGAGGGTGAAGGTGAGGGGAGCACGCACGGAAGGTGAGGGTGGAGGGGAACACACGGAAGGTGAGGGTGAGGGGAGCGCGCGACTTGATTGCTTGATTGCGCTAGATGTTGATTGTGTTAAGTAATTTCCATATAATTCGGCTACGTTGATAAGATTCTTGAAATGGCCCGGTTAACGATTGAGATTTGCATATATTTAGGTATGGTCAAATAAAGACAGAAAGAGACATTCGCTCTTTCTTCATGTAAAGAAAATTAAAAAAACACTTGTATATATTCTGTTAAAAAAAATAATATTATGCTTAGAATTGAAAATAATAATAATAAGATTATATATGCACTTATTTTACTTTGAATTTTTTTTCTTTCTTCTAGCTCTGCCACATGACATATTAAAGGTCAAATGAAACCAAAAAAAAAAATAACATAACAGACCTAATAATCCAACATTACGCGTGTTAGAAAATGCTCATATTTTAATTTTAGATTAATTACAACTAATTAATCACCATTAACAACAAGCAAATCAATAGATCTAGTGCTAAAGCAATCACACATCCAATCAAGAGAGAAGGTAGGAGAAAATGTACCTCTCATGAAATTGTATTCATGAGGCTCGAATCCATGGCATGGGAGTCGATGGGGTGCGTGCTCCACCATCTCCACCATCTATGGCCGCCTCTAGTCCACCAAGGACCCACCACCAAGCTCAAAGAGAATGCTAGTTCTCTTGAACCTCTTGCTAATCACCTTGCTTCTCTTAATTAACTATTTAATGGAGAGGAAGAGAAGTGGGATGCTCAACACATGAGCTAAGAGAGGAAGGGAAGAGCCATGGAGAAGAGAGAAAAATCTCTCTTCTAGGTGGAGGCGCAAGGGAGGGGAGAGGAAGAGAGATGACGGCTAGGGTTTTCTCCCAAAGAGACCCCTTTATATAGCCAAGCACTCTCATCCAATTTTCATACTATTTACAAGTATGCCATCCACCCTAAGAGGCCACCTAATGGGCTCTCTTGGGCCATCTTAATAAAAGGCCTTTATTCATTAATTCACCAATTAATGAATCTCCTTTAATTGTCTCTTCATTCTTCCTTAAATCGGGCCTTTAATTAACCAATTAAATAGAAGCCCAATTAGCTCAAACTAATTAAAGTAAGTTGAACATAATTAATTATTAACTCATTAATAATTAATCTATGATTAGCTAATGCATTATATTGTTTCCATATGATCCTTTTAATTTAATTAATTATAACGGTTCATAACGGTATATAATTAATTAATTAACTTATCACATTTCACAATACACATTATTGTGAATAAACAATAAATGCACCAAGTGGTTAGAATCCTATTTGTGCGACCCTATTTGAGGATTTATACTATGTTGGCCATGGAAATAAATCGTTATTTATTTCCAATAATCATAAGCGGTATCTAGCAACACGTTATGACTCCCAATTCGTATAAATAATGTACCGTTACAATATCTCAATCCTGCATAAGAAATAAAAGTATTTCTTTGTTTGATTCTTATGTCACACGATATCTTTGTATAATCCAAGATAGGAATGTGTCATTCTTGCAGATTATACATTTCTTGATCTAGAGTTGATCGTCTAGTTTGCATGCATACGATCCAACTCCATCAAGGGGCCCAAACAGATATCATCACTCACTAGGTATACTAATGAGGGACATACGGTTTTCTTGATGAACAACTTTTCCCCGCACAATTCAAGAGAACATAAATAAAGTCCTTATAGCAGCCTTTATCAGGAATCAACGTTAGACGATATTTATTGAACCTATCCTCATGTGGAAAAGGTGAACATCTCAAACTTAGAATCAATCTCATATGAAATAAACAATGACACATAACACAATCCAAATGTTTATTTCATTGGGTCAAGTCCTGTACTATGTTCCAATAACATACACATATGCAATTAAGTCGGTAACTCCTTACCTATGATTTGTAGAACTTAATCATCACTTAACTTGCATACTAATCTTTTATGATAATTAATGTTCCTTGTTAATTATCAAGATTATGGACGATTTAGATTTATTATTGTCATTCTAATGAATGATCCACAGAGATCTACAATTCAGATCCTCAACCTGAATGATCTGTCAATAATAAACTCTAGGAACAAATGATCAAATATCATCATTAACATAAACTAAGAAAATAAGTCATGAAATATTGACTTCTAGGACATAACTCCAACAATCTCCCACTTGGCCTAGAGTCAATCAATAGTGACTTCTAGCCAGTGAAGAATTTAGAACAATGTTATATATCCATGTATATACATGTTCGAACCTCAAAAATATTATACGCTTAAAGCAAGTTACTCATACGTCCATCACGTATGGATGCACAACTGCATCTCGTATACCGCTTAAGGTAGAGGTTAAGTTAGAGTGTTCGCTGTGTCCGCGAACCTATCCAATTTTGTTTGACCCTATATACATATATACTCCTATATATGTGTTCTTGATCATCATCATGTGAGATCAAGTGACATCGTCATAGATCTTAGTTGGATCACCAATTTAATATTGGGTTCTTCAAGTTTAAGCTATGGTTCGAGATGCATAGAACCATATTAGCTTGACTGAGAACTTCACGATCCTTACTACATTCTTTCATTGCTTAACAAGTTGCTATATATTTTTGTTTTGGTGACGGAAACGGTTGTAATATCCCATTTAGAACACCTTCTAAACTTACAACACCACATTTAAACAAAATATGTAGCTCAATTGTATTTATATCAATCTTTCGAAAACTAGCATCAATATATCAATTTATATGAGCTTTCTTTTATCTTATCAGATGGAAAAACATATCATTCTTTCTCATAAGATACTCGAAGATATTCTCGATTATTGTCCAAACGTGTTTTTCTTTGTATCCAGTTGACAACTGCTTGTCATACTCCTTGGTTACAACACATAGGGGCATGTGCATAAATATGGCATCCGTTATGAAACTCATAACAGAAGGATGCTCGAAATATATCGTGCACTCTTTTCGAATTGAGTTACAACACACCGAGTAGAACTCAAGTGTATGCCATACAACTTGGTTAGACATCCTTTCTAGGAGTCTATCTTTTCATGTTACTAGAACACTTTGTCATTATATGCACGTTTTCTCAAACTTGAAATCCATCATAATCTATCTCCATAGATTTTGTTTCCTTGGATTTAGGTGACTTACCCAAGTTCTCTATTGAGAAAACATTCTCCAATGAGATCTTGACAATATTCATTTCTTTAATTTTATTCTCAATTAATGTCTTGTATCTTGTACAATACATGTAACATAATAATGCTCCCACTGAATATCTTGTCTATACAAGATACTTTTGACGAAGTGCAACTCCTTGACTTCTTTGTCAAAATGTTTATTCCAATTTCCACAATTCTTGCTTCAATTCATCAATTGATCCTTGAAGCACATATACATTTCTAGCAATACAACAAATCCTCAGTTTGTGTCAAATTCACAACAACTTCCTTCATTCAATCGAAGAAGGCGGTTTTGATGTATCTTTTCATATATCTATATATACGAAATATAACTATTGCTAGAATGATCTTTATTGACTTATACACAGCTACAAGCGAGAAGCCGTGCTTTGTACATGGTCAACTCGTTATCGACTTAGACATAGCATCAATCATGAAATTGTGCTTTGTACAGAGTCGACTTGTTATCCATATCTATCTTTCCTTTTAAAGATCTATATGTTCTAGATGGATCGCTTCTTCTTGAACATCAATCAAGGTCTATACCTTGTTGTTATATATATGGATTGCACTTAAAGATCATATAGATTCAAATCATACTTGTGGAATCGGGTCTTTCCATCGCTTCTTTATTTATCAACGGATCCTCATATGTCAAGTACGAGGATGTTGTGAAACCTATGTACTTTTTAGTTTAGGCAATTCACTCTCGTTGATCTTTGTAGGATTGGTGCTTGAGGTCTATGAACTACTTCTACAACAACTTGTAGAATAAGTTCTTGATCCTAATGTACTGCACGAGTTTCTCTAACATCATCCAGTAATGAGATGTTTGAGTACTCTTTAGAAGCGAGCGTGCTTATAAACTTCTTCCTTTCACAACTGCTTGTGAGTTAAGTTCCGCTCAACTTCCACTAAGCACCATGTATGGAGTGACAAGTTCCCTATAAAGGTACTTCTTGTAGTGACGCATAAACTCCTTTAATGCTCACTTTACTCCCACTACTTCTTCTTGAGAATATCATTCTTTAAGATTACGTTATGATGAGCAACAACTACCTTGTTCTTATCATGTTCATAGAAGTAGTACCTTTTGGCTAATTCAAGATATCCTACAAAATAATAAGCGTCTTATTTGGGTCCAAGCTTATCAATCAATCGAACCTTGAAATAAGCTTCTCAACACCAAATCTTGAGAAACAATATACCTAGAGATCGAATCTCGTAAGATATCTTTCTCAATAGACTTCGATGGAATTTTTATTCAGTGTAAACAATATTGTCCTCAAACACAAATCCCTTGCATGAGTCGAACAAGTCAATTTGATTTATTACCGATCGAACTATATCAAACTATGTTCGATACCTTCATTCTTGGATACATTTTTTCAATGTTCCTCATGAAGCGAGTAGTGAAACGTATTTCATACTCTTTAGGTAATACATCAAACTATATGACTGAACTATTTACCATGATCCATCTTAAGACTTTTGCTTTTATTGAATAGTTTTTCAACTTTACTCTTGAAATCCTTTTGATCTTGTCAAAAGATTCATACTTATACCATATCAGATACGTTAATATCTATAATGATTGTTGGTCAAGTGGTAAAGTTTCAACAACCTTTCAATTGCACAAGTACCTATAGGTCTATATACATCAATATGTATAAGTCTTAATAAAGTTACTTGTCCTTTAAACCTTCGTAGTTCAAAGGCGCTTTTGTCTTTCAACAAACACGATTCGCATGAATTTCAATTGATTTGCAATCGAATTGATTTACGAGCTCCACGTTACGTAGACTCTCATAATGCGATTCTTGTTTATATTCGACTAAGCGACTATTTTACATAAAAGTCAAATACTTTATGTGAAGTCTTACATATTTGTCATTCAAAATTTGTTTATCTATTTCAAGCAAATTCAATTAAGATGCATGAAATCTTATACACAAATTTATAACAATAAGAGAACAACATTTCTCTATTACAAAACATGAACATCCATCATCAAATATGGAGATAAGGTTTTATGAGATGTTTGGAATAAGGTATACAACCTCAAATTCCTAAACAAACTCTTTACTTAATAAAGATAACTCTACGTATTCAATGGTAGCGGCTTAGACGTATAAGTCATTTTCAAAACGGAGTTTACTTTACTTATCTCGAACTTTCTCTTATTCATCATTGTCTACACATTTCGTTAAATGCGAACACATGAACTAGCACCTAATTACTAGTGTGAATTAGAGATAGTGAGATAATTTGAACGACAAATATCTTAAGGTTTAGAACATCATGGTATTTCGGACAACCTTTCAAATGCCTCCCATAAATGGCAAATGAAACATCTCATGTGACACACGGTCACTAGTGAGGGTCTCAAATATTCAACTCATATCTTGGTGAAGTATTCCTTAGGAATACTTAACCAATTACTTTTAGCACTAACAAGTGTGCGAACAATATATCCTTTATCCATAGAAAGAGATTGTATGACAATATCAACAATCCTTGATATTGGAGATCTCAATATCTCTAGTTGTCAATTAGCTACTCAAACCTTTCGGTTCGCAAGCTAATGAAACATTTATCTTCTTATAAGAAGAGTCTCTTGGTTAACTCACATTCCATTACTCGATCATAAATGATTGAGTCTATTTTTACTTTCTCTAAGAACGTCTTCTTGAGTAAATGGATGAGAGTGTAGAAGTCTTAGTATAGTCCTTATGAATTCTCCAATTCAAAGGTCTAGAACTTCTAAAAGGATATAAGCATTCGCTTTATTGAATAATTTTCGTCAAAACTAATCAATCATTGCGAAGCTATTGTTCGGGAAGTCGAGGAACGTTTTTGGGATTAAACTTGCTCAAGTTTCTCATTTCCAAGAACATGTCTTAGAAATCGGTATTTCTTCTCCAAGTAAATACCTTAGAAACGAGCTTGTCGTTTTCCAAAGATTGATCGCAACGAAATTAACATATTTAATATCTATAACAATTTCAATTTAAGGTCATTTAGTTTATGCAATGTTTTGTTTATGGAATGATAAACAAAACTCCCACTACATTTAATTAATGTCCCTAAATGTAATGGATTCCAAGATCCTCATTTTCGTCAAGTAGAGCCTGCTATGGCACGACACCCTACTTAACTAGACAAGGTAGGTTCTCCAACCAATCATATCAACCATATGACTCTTGGTTTGTGAATATCTAAGTATATTTACAAACTTCGCCCCGATGTCCAAGAAAACTTGTTGGGTCCATCGATAAGCAACCTCTCTCTATTTGCTCCTAACAAATCTTTTCATTTGTACCCCGACTATCAAGGTTGACAACCATGACGTCCGCTATGGCGGACCGCGCCATGATTGGCTATTGACGTGAAGGGGATAGAGAGAAGGAAGGCGGTCGACTTAATCAATTTAGTTTGGGACAAAAGCAATTACGTGACTTTGTTTGGTGGTCGTGTAAGCATACACCCATACCTACCTATGACAATTCAAGGCATTCACAAACAATCACATAATAATAAGCATCTCAAACATTGCCGTGGGTTTGTATGGCTCCCGCTTGCATTAGTCTTCGTCGCATCTCCATGTAACGAAACTAATCTAATCAAGCCCTCCCACTAATTACTAAGATCCTATCTAATAATTAAGGGAAATAAATACATGTGATAAAATCCTAAAACCCTGCCTAGGCCTTAGGGGCATGCAAGCCTCACAAGTTACATCAAGAATTAATCAATTATTAATTATCAAGGCACCTTAGGCCACATTACAAGCAATCACATGCATTCACAACATTTTACAACACACAAGGCATTGACATCTTGAGCCATACCAAACCCACATCCTCCTACAAAACAAAGTTAGCACATATACAATATACATGATTCACTTGTTCTTAATTAATTTCATTAATTAGAATCTTTGTGCATACTTGTTGCTCAAGTTTTTCGAATGCAAAGAAGGCTTAACCTTAACAACTAATTGTTTAAGCCCTTTTAAATTAAATCCAACTATCAAAACAGAAAGGAGGGTATTTAAGGAGTCTTCTAATTAACATTTCAATAAATTGATTAATTAGAAACTATTTTAACTAATTAAAATACGAAATTCGGGACCCGAAAAAATTCAAAATAATTCGGTCTCCAAAAAATCTGAAATAAATCCAGAGAACTCCTTACAAAGATTGTGATTACCTGTAAAAATCTCAAGGAGAGATCAATTACCATCAGGGAGAACCAAAAAAGACAAATCCTCAGATTGTGCGCGAAGCACCGTTAGAGAAAATTCTGTTATGGGTCTCAACCTTTTGATCTGTATGATCATCCCCTTGATATTTTTCCAGCAAAAAATTTTCATAGAAAAATACTACATACAATAGGCTATCATTCCATGAAAAGAAAATCCACAAGTTATATTCAAGATCAACGAGATAACAAGCATTTAAGCAAGGTATCCTGTTCTGGAACAGACCGTCGACCAAAAAGGTTTCACTCGGTTGAGGTATCAAATCTCAATGAAAATCTATGAAATTAATTTTCACAGATTCCAGACTTAAAGGAGAACATTTTCATTTCAACACTTTTCCATAAAAGTTTCTCAATAAGTACAGTTTTTCAAAACAATCAGTTTGTTTGAAAAAACAGATCTGACAACTTCATCACTTTTCATCCTTGAACGCCCACATAATATCCGAAATATGCAACAAAATTTACATATCCAGAAAGAGCATCAAGTTTAGAATAATCCTATCTAAAAGTTACAGGTACTTTGTATACAAACTTATTTGTTACCAACCACAACAACAGAACTGTGCAGCAGAATAACGGGTCTGCGCACCGTTACCGTTTAAATCACTAAAAATTCATTTTAAATCGAATTTCAATGATTCCAGTGGGAAAATAACCACAACTCAAAGATCTACAACCTCCAATAAGAAGGAAAAAATTTCACAGAGCTTTACACCACGAAAAACAAGCAACAAGACAGAAAACAGCCTTTCCAGGACCAGCAAGCATGCACATCACTAATTAACTTAATTAATTACGAATTTCTCACTTAATTAAGTGTGAAAAACCTTAAGCACGACCATAGCTCTGATACCACTGTTAGAAAATGCTCATATTTTAATTTTAGATTAATTACAACTAATTAATCACCATTAACAACAAGCAAATCAATAGATCTAGTGCTAAAGCAATCACACATCCAATCAAGAGAGAAGGTAGGAGAAAATGTACCTCTCATGAAATTGTATTCATGAGGCTCGAATCCATGGCATGGGAGTCGATGGGGTGCGTGCTCCACCATCTCCACCATCTATGGCCGCCTCTAGTCCACCAAGGACCCACCACCAAGCTCAAAGAGAATGCTAGTTCTCTTGAACCTCTTGCTAATCACCTTGCTTCTCTTAATTAACTATTTAATGGAGAGGAAGAGAAGTGGGATGCTCAACACATGAGCTAAGAGAGGAAGGGAAGAGCCATGGAGAAGAGAGAAAAATCTCTCTTCTAGGTGGAGGCGCAAGGGAGGGGAGAGGAAGAGAGATGACGGCTAGGGTTTTCTCCCAAAGAGACCCCTTTATATAGCCAAGCACTCTCATCCAATTTTCATACTATTTACAAGTATGCCATCCACCCTAAGAGGCCACCTAATGGGCTCTCTTGGGCCATCTTAATAAAAGGCCTTTATTCATTAATTCACCAATTAATGAATCTCCTTTAATTGTCTCTTCATTCTTCCTTAAATCGGGCCTTTAATTAACCAATTAAATAGAAGCCCAATTAGCTCAAACTAATTAAAGTAAGTTGAACATAATTAATTATTAACTCATTAATAATTAATCTATGATTAGCTAATGCATTATATTGTTTCCATATGATCCTTTTAATTTAATTAATTATAACGGTTCATAACGGTATATAATTAATTAATTAACTTATCACATTTCACAATACACATTATTGTGAATAAACAATAAATGCACCAAGTGGTTAGAATCCTATTTGTGCGACCCTATTTGAGGATTTATACTATGTTGGCCATGGAAATAAATCGTTATTTATTTCCAATAATCATAAGCGGTATCTAGCAACACGTTATGACTCCCAATTCGTATAAATAATGTACCGTTACAATATCTCAATCCTGCATAAGAAATAAAAGTATTTCTTTGTTTGATTCTTATGTCACACGATATCTTTGTATAATCCAAGATAGGAATGTGTCATTCTTGCAGATTATACATTTCTTGATCTAGAGTTGATCGTCTAGTTTGCATGCATACGATCCAACTCCATCAAGGGGCCCAAACAGATATCATCACTCACTAGGTATACTAATGAGGGACATACGGTTTTCTTGATGAACAACTTTTCCCCGCACAATTCAAGAGAACATAAATAAAGTCCTTATAGCAGCCTTTATCAGGAATCAACGTTAGACGATATTTATTGAACCTATCCTCATGTGGAAAAGGTGAACATCTCAAACTTAGAATCAATCTCATATGAAATAAACAATGACACATAACACAATCCAAATGTTTATTTCATTGGGTCAAGTCCTGTACTATGTTCCAATAACATACACATATGCAATTAAGTCGGTAACTCCTTACCTATGATTTGTAGAACTTAATCATCACTTAACTTGCATACTAATCTTTTATGATAATTAATGTTCCTTGTTAATTATCAAGATTATGGACGATTTAGATTTATTATTGTCATTCTAATGAATGATCCACAGAGATCTACAATTCAGATCCTCAACCTGAATGATCTGTCAATAATAAACTCTAGGAACAAATGATCAAATATCATCATTAACATAAACTAAGAAAATAAGTCATGAAATATTGACTTCTAGGACATAACTCCAACAACGCGTTCGTAATTTTAATGTGATCAAGCATAACATAACTAATAATCCAATATTATGCAGCTGAATATGGAATTGAAATTCACAGAACTAAGCACCAGCAGCAATGAATTGGCATATAGCAATTATTAATCTTAAGCATTGGTAGCTTATTCTCGGTTATCATTAAGCAAACATGATTGGGGCAATGGTGATTTTATCTAGGGGGTGCTATAAGCTAATGTGGAATGTTCTACCTAACGAATCTGCAGCATCTCAAAGCTAATTACTAAGGCAATGCTAAATATTAATTTGCGACGACAGGACAAATATTTTCTGTTCAATTTTCTAAAACATTGATTTTCAATGGCTACTTTTTTCTTGTAATATGTATGTCACACGTATAAAATGATTGTAATTATCATCATGTATATTAAATCAACTAATATATATAATATGGAACATAATTTTAGGTTAAAAATTAGCAAAAAAAAACTTATTTTTTAAAAAATCTCCAGCCGCAGCTGCTAAAATTTCATGAGCATAAAAATATTACATATATATAAAATATATATTAGAATCTCTAAAATCATCAACGTATAATATATTAATATCGCTAGCTAAATTACAATATGAATTATACAACACAAACAACCAGTGATTTAAATAGCGGCGCTACGAACCGCAATAGCCCCGCTATAGCGGTACGACCTAGTAGACCGCTATGGTGCTAAACTACAAATGCCGCTATAGCGGTGTTCATTGATATACCATAATATTACTTAAAAAAGTATCTATATTTGGTGTTTATTTCTTATGGTGGCTAAAATGGTGAAAATTAACAACATATATATGCATTATAGTTGTATTTTAACGAAATATAGCGACACAATTTGTTACCTGCTAATATAAAATCAGTATTACGAACATTTGCTTTAGCACTGATTTGATTCAATATTAAATACAATGAGATTTGTCTATTAAAATGATATATTTTAAAGTATAAGTATTAAATTTAACTGTTAAAATATGCATATGTTGTGATATGATATTTAATTTTTAATTAAAATATGTATATGACATAATAAACAAGTACATTTATACATGCTCGCTATGATCTAATAGCGGCCGCTAAATGACCGCTACGCGCTATCCGCTATGACTTGAGGTTGTCCGCTATGAACCCGCTATCCGCTATTTAAACCTTTGCAAACAACACAACAAATACAATACGATACGACAACAAAGAAGCATCAATCAACTTAAATAAAAGGTCTTAAGATTTGATCCCGTGTGAGTTAATTTGATCTTCTGCAACCCCATATTGTGTTAAGTCTCGTATGATTTTATGAAACAACAACACTTTATCTTCTGCAATCCCATTAAGATTTGCTCGACTTAGTCGACTAGCTCTAGTCAATTTAGGCGCCACAAAACTTTTTAAATAGAGAATACGAATATTTTTATATATTATATATAAAAAAGATTTAGACGAAAGTAAATTCACTTAGCTACACAATCATGCTGCATACCCAATAAGTGCTGGTGAAGACTCTCCCTAGTATCCGGCTTGATTTTGGTTTCTCAAACTGTAACTATCAAACATTTGAAGTTCAAGTCAAAGTAAAAGAACAAAAAATAATCACTGTGCTATTGCTGTCGAACCCAGTAGTACTCGTTCAGGATTAATTAAGCATATATTCTTTATAACTGTATAGTTAGTCAGTTCTAATTTTTGTGAAAATGTATAATGTATTAGTTCTTTCAGATACGCTTAAAGAAGAATTGGTATACATTTTTTGTTTGGAAAAATAATTTTGTCGCCTGGGAAATTTTTATTATTGGCAATTTGGCATGTGTCCACTCTTTACATACAATCAGGTGTGAAATTCAATATGAAGATATAAATGTCTCGATCGAGCGATTATTGTTTTGTGTGATAACTGATAAGTGGTGTGTATCTTTTAAGCTTTTTTTTTGACTTTCCATGACAATTGATGGGCGACCTTAATTAATTTCTGCTGCAATTAAACAAAGTCGACAGAGTGAAACTAAACTGTAGACATCATTTTAATTAGACAAGAGCTATGAAACCTTAATTTTTTAACTAATAAGAAAATGATGGATCCAAAGAATATTTGTTGAACGAAAAAAATAACCATACATGGGACCCGCCTAATATTGTTAAAATTTTAAGGATAAGACGAAACTAAATAGTAGACCAGTACCTGGCCCAAATATGGAGAAATACTATTAAGTGTATTCTTTTTTGCTGTATAATGTTATTTACAGGACATACATGACGTCTATTCATTTGTTTTCTAGCTAACCTAACACGTGTAGAAGAAAACTTGGAAAAAACTTGGAAAACAGATCGATAATGATAGAAACATTCCATTAATATGAAAAGGACTGTGCTATAAATTAGATGATTTTCTAATTGACAAAAAAAAAGATTTCCTTTTTTTTATTAAGTATTTTAAGCTTAACATATTTTTATACACCTCAAGACAGCATTTTGATCACTGAAAGTTCAGTCTCCCCAGCAATTTAAAGTTAAGTTCTTAACTGAGTTCTTTTTCAGAAACAAAATTCAATATTGGGCGGGCATTAATTGCCACTCTATTAAAAATTAGGTATTACATCTAATTAAATATTTAAATTGCAGTATAGAATGTCAAATTTTAATATACAATTCTGTCAAGAACCCCAGTACACTCGCCAATAACTTTGCATGCTAAAATGTTTTATCAATAATATATTAAGAATTACATATATATCCGACATTATATGAATTCGAATTTTTTTTCTGATAGTGAAAAAAGTTTTGAATAAAAACATATAGAATTATAATCGCTCGTGATCACTTCTGTGCAAGTTTGACTACATGCAAGCAGCTTCAATTAATGAATAGATAATAGGGATCGGATCATGTGCTCGAATATAATTCTGGCCCCACGTCCAGCGATTAAAATTTTGTGAATAAGTTTGAATTAAAAAATTATTTGAAGAGTTTAAAGTCTGGCCCTGCAGTAATATGGAATTAATTACATAATTATATTATATTCACTTCGGCTCTCTATATATTTCAAAATTGAAGAGTTTAGATTAAGTTGACTTTTCAACTAATCATTTAGGCTAAATACGTAAAAAACTGTAAATAAATTTAATTATATACAGAATAACTCGTATCCGACAAAATCTATCCCACGATATTCGACTGCTTTGTACAGTGTACATAACTCGAGGAAATCAAAATTATAAATAAATTTGTGTGGGTGTCGGTGATTAATTGGTTAAGTATAAGCAGACACGCTAATTTTGGATTAGCTTAGCAATAACGATTTTTTTACTGTCCGCCAATATAGTCTGTAACTATTTATGTCTTGGGTCATATATCTTTCAAACCATCACCCATTTCACCAGTCTATATTTTATATGGAAACATTTATTTTTTTCCCTATTTTCCCGTCCCTCCCTGTTTTCTCATCTCGTCTCTGTCTAATTTCTACTAATCAGAGAACTCTGCAGCAACTACTTCTAGCACTCTGCCGCCCTCAAGCCTCTTCTTTCTCGTCAAGGTAGCCCCGCCTCCCTCCGTTCCTCATCTTCTCCGACTGCTATGTGCCAGGAAAAAAACCTAGATTCGTTTGTTGCCAGATCCTCTCCTACTCGACTATTCTCCTAACCTCTTGAAGTTGTTGTCTGTAAGATACCTCTACAAAATTAATCTGATTTCCAGTGGCTCCTATTTATTGTTAAAAACTAAAAAGTGTTAGATCCTAATTTTCAAGAACTGGAATCCGTTGAAGAAATAGACTCAGTCAACAATTCAAAGGAGCTGCATGAAATTAATGCAGAGAAAACAAACATTCAAGCAACTTCTGTTGTATCTCTGACTGGTGGGACCAAAGCGCTTAATGTTGAAATAGAAGAGGGAAACAAAGTTAACTGTTGTGAGACGGAGAAGGAAGGGCCCACTGTTAAATAAGAGCTTAGTTAACAGAAGAAAAACTGCCGTTAGTGAAGGGACCAGTTGAGGTTAAAAGAGAAGTGGGGCCTACTCATTAGCACTGCTGGCAAAGACAAAACAAAGGAATTACTGGTATCCAAGGAAATTTGTTACTTTTAGCTGTTTTACTTAGGTTGTTGATTCTCATATAAAAAGAGGAGAGAGTTGTAATTAGGGTTAGCGTTGAATTCAGATCTAAAAATGAGACTTATGCTTTTCTTTACTTTTCTGCAATTTTTTCTCCAGTTTATTTTTGAAGCTTGTATCTTACTTTCCAGTCGTTTCTTTTAATCGAATACTATCCAATTATTCTTATTAATCCTTCTTATTTCTAGTTTACCATCAATTTAGTTCCAATTTTATATAAATTGTCCCTATTTATTGAAACCCTTGATCTTGGTCTGACAACAACTGATGACTGAGACTCGTAGCAGCTGAAATTGTTAAAATTGCTGTTACAAAAAGAGAAAAGCAAGTATAGACCGTAGTTTCATTGTTTTATATTTTTATTGATAACCTCTATATGCGATTATTAGGCAATTTCTATTCTATTTTCATCTCTTACCTCTTCATTTAAACGTGGGATTAGGAGATGAAGGAAAATAATGATTTTTATCTTTTTTTTTGTTGATTTATAATTTTATTTTTGAGAATTGTGGAAGATTGGTAGTTTATTTGGTCAAATTTGGAGGTTGGACTCAGGTGGATGTCCATCAAGAGCAGGTTATTTTACACAATAACTAGAAAATTAATTTCTAATTCTGACAGTTTTTCTTGATATTTTGCAATTTGTAATCTGCTTTTCTGAAAATTTTCAGAACATTTGGTGCTGTACTCTAATCTGTATAGACATTTTCAAAAAAAATTGTACTATACTCTAATCTCGGTGGGCCATCGTGGCTTTGTCGCGCCTTTGCGACTTTTTCTTATTTTAATTTTTAGAAGCATATATACTATAAAATAATGTTAAGAGCAATAAAAACATAGAAATATTGTATGGTAGTTATATTATTCATTCATTGTTATATTTATTCAAATTCTAATTCTTTATCTTCCTATGGTAACTATTAAATAAAAATGTAGAAATGAAGAGAATATTGGTAACTAAGTATGGTGTACTGGTAAGAATGTGATAAAAATCATAAGCAGATTTTATTCATTGTTTTCATCAGCTTACAAAAAGAAAAGTTGTTCACAATATATAGCCTTAATCTACAGCTTATTACTAATTAATTCCTAATTGTTGTATATATTTAATTATCCATTGATCCTTCAGTTTTGTACAGTGAATGAATGTATGTGTTTTGATTCTGATCTCATAGTGCAATACGTACAATATTGCTATTTTGTCCAATGAATGAGTTTGGAGAAATTGCCTATGGCTTAAACCCTCAGAAATGTACATAAATAAATATAGATATATAGGAATATAAAAAATAGAAAATTTAGCTTATAGGGGCAAAATTGGAATGCCTTGAAGAATTAATCACATTTTCTTTTAATAAAGTAGATAGCAATGTACCAACAAAGATGAATGGGCTTCCTTATACATATTCTAAAATTAACCTCTATTTTATACTGAGATGCTTAACCTTTTTTTTTTTTAAACAGATCAAGTAAGAAGAAGAAAGAGCTCAAGTCAATTAATTTGGGTCGCATTGTTGTGTCATTTTGAGGTATATATATGTGTTGTTAACTTTTTTCCTTGTTAGACAAATGATTTATGCCAATTTAATGTAATTTTGACCAAATACTTTCAGGACTTGAAGAGAGATTACAACTATACTCAGCAGCAGAATAATTTGAGTAAGAATACACAAAAGATGATCAGAAGCAATCGTAGGATTAGTAAAGACAAAACAACCTCAATTTAGTAAAAAAAAATTCGAACTATTTGTTAATGTGCTAATGTTATCTGAAACGTAGTTTTTAGAGTGGTGGATACTTTGAAGAATTATGTGGTCAAGGCTCTGGTAAATACAGTGTCTGGTCTGGTAATTATGAGAACACGTTTTATGATAGCATCATCACAAGTTTACAAATTACAACATGGTTCCAAATAACCAAAAAAGATGAAGTTAGTGTCAATGGCAAGCTAGCATATACATATGTTAAGATATTCAACCTAATCAACTTCATCCTGAAATCATAGGCATTATTCTTTTCCTTATATTACTAAAAAAAGGTTGAAAAACATTCTCATTTGTTTTATTCTTTATTTTGTAAATCGAGGTCGAATCGGCATATTCAGTCCCAGCGAGCAAGATCTACTTCTTCACATTCCAAGCCGATCCATGATCTCCAAAAACTACAAAGCCCTCATTGAAGGTATTGATAATTTTTTTATTAGACCAATCTTTTTTTCATAAAATAGGTCAACATGAAATTTGTAAAAGACATCTATTACTGAAAAACTATTCCTCTTTTAAAGCCGATGCGAGATCAGTGTCACCCCTTCCAAACCAGGAAACATTAAACCACTTCCAAACCAGAAAATATTTAATCACTCAGTGTCAGTAGCAAGAAAGTCATCTCTACACGAATTATCAAGTGTTAGATAATAGGTAATGACAACTTTGTTTTATTAAATTTTCAAAGAGTAGCTTAATTTTGTGTATTTCACATAATTATGAGCCAATTCATTTTGAAGGACATAAAGTCACCATACATGAAATTTTGGTTTTGTACCAGCAATTACTTTTAGTTTACACAATGATAATCACCTCCCCAAAATAATATTTAAAAAATTGGATTTCTCTGAAGTTATCTTTTTTTTTTAGATTAATTAAGATTGACAGAGGAAGTCAATGGGGTAGGATGCCATGTCATGTACACTGATGCGTGGCCAGCATGGGCTGAAAGGATGATGCTGGATATAGGAAACAACGCTTCCAGGTAAAACAAGTATTTACTGATCACAGGATAAATTTTGGCAATTTACATGTACTGTTCCAAAGTCGAAAGAAATTGCACTATATACACAACTCCGACCGACTAGAGCAACTTTTAATGTGTGAATTTGGTACAGTGCATTCGGACCATTTTCATGTGTTTTCTTATTTTTATTTAAAATTGTGGCAGCTACGCATGAGAACAAAGCTGATATCCCTAGATATGTTGTTTTCACTGTCCTTCCCTGGTAATTTTATTATATTATTCTTACAACTAACTATGAAAAACTATTAAAATATTACTAAAATTTCATATTATAAATGCAGCACTAATGAAAATTGTTGCATGCTCTCTACTTGGTTTTTTTTGGAAAATAACTCTCTTCTTTCTTTTTCTGTTTTTCAAGTAATAATAAGGGGTGAAAACGGTGACTGTTTTAACCGTTTTTTCGTTTCGTTTTGTCCAAAACGAAATGAAACGGTTAAAGATTTTAGTTGCGTTTCAAAAACAAAACGGTTAACGAAAGCTTGGAACGGTTTCGTCCATATGTATTTTCGTGGCATTTTCGTGATTTTAATCGTTTAGTCCAAAACGAAACGATTGACGCAAATGGTAATCAATTTCATTTTCAAAACGAAACGGTTAACGCAACCGATCATTTTCGTGATCATTTTAGACGTTATTACTATTAATCATTCATTGTGAACTTCATCCTATACTAAAAATATGGATATACTGCAACGCATTTTGGGCACAGATATGCCTGTATGCATCTAAATGGATTTTGGGCTTATCAAATGTCAACAAATAAAAAAGAAAAACTTATTCACATTGTCCCAGCACGGTTTATTAAAGGTAATGATATTGATTGACTATATATGATGTAAGGCAGTTTGTAATATTTCTGTTTTTTTTTTTCCGCTTTCAATATTTGAAAATGTTTCACAATGGATAATTAGCAAAAGGATCTACAGCTACAAATTTAATGGGGGTTGTAAATTATTTCCTTATATTAATTTCCAATTCATTTTATGTATAAAGTCGTCATGTATATTAGCATTATGTAGGTGGCGAAGCAGAAGCGAAGTAGCAAAATGGTACTTCACTGTGGATCAAAATGGTTCGAATAAATAAAAAATTGAGATTGTCAAGATAAATAGAAGACTATCAAGTATTTCGGAAATATAGTTTCGGTTATATGATTAGAAGATAATATCTTAGTGCTTAAAAGATAATACGATACAAAAAAATTTATTGGCCAACAATTTCCGAGATAATTGCAGTTACCAACTATTTTGTGATTTTTGGGTGGGTAGCTAGGTCTATGGTTCAATATATATTTACAGTAAGAAGTTTGTACTTGATAAAAAAATCCAAGAAAGGGAAAACGAGTCTTAGCTAGGTTGCACTTATCTAACATTTATGCTTGATTTTGTTTTGTCCTCTTAGGTTGCTTGGTGCTTAATTGAACAATTGAGCTGAATTAGAAGGAGACTTGAATTTCCATTAAATAATTGGGACGAATATTAGCATTGATATCAACCGAGTACCACCATCTCATGTCTCCTATTTCTCGACATGTTGAGGAACTAATATCTATGGAGAATTCATGTCATTGTGATATCAAATGGCGACTGAATTTTGGGTCTTAGAGATCGTAGCTCCCATGTAAAACAAGAACCCCATCATGTCTTTTCTTTTAATTTAGTATTTTGTTCATCCTTTTCTTTTGAATTATTTGATTTTCGCATGTGATGGATATTGTTGTTGGAAAGCTTGCTATGATATATTTTATATTTTATGCGAAATATTTTTCTCACAGTGAAATCCATAATATTACTATTTAAAAATTAAAAAATTAAATAAAAATAATTATAATTATTATTACCGATTGTTTTTTCACCCCACATATCAACAATCATGTTATATACTTTTTATAATTTCATTATAATTATTACATTTATTATAAATTTTTATCTATGAATCAAATTTAACTCAGTAAACTTTGCACTTATTACAAATTCAACATAATACGATACCTAACAAACATTAAATATAAACAACATATAAAATTATTACCATCATAAATAAATTAAACACATTAACATTTAAAATTTAAAAATAGTCACAAATTATATTTATTAGAAAATTAAATAAATGTTGCAAGAGTGATTTGCATTATAAAACGTGAAATGGACGAAGGCATCGTTTGCTTAGTCAGCAAGGTTAAAAAAGTCAAGGCAATCTTGCCAACAAAGTATTCAGACATAAAGGACGTTTACCTTTATATATTATTTTATAAAATAACTAGGATTGAGGTCTCAAAGTATTCAAACATAAAATGACGTTTACCTTAATATATTATTTTATAAAATAACTAGGATTGGGGTCTCAAGAGGTTTTGACTCGCTGTGTAATTTTAATAATAAAATGAATAATGCCTTAACCTTCTAAAGTATTTGTTTATGATAAAGTGCCCAAACTTTCAATCTCGAAAATCGCTGTTTCCCTCTTCCGAGCTTTGCAATTAGAAACAAGACGCTCCCCCAAATATTAATCATTACTCAAATTGTTAAATTTGAATGAAAAATGATGAAGGTACTGTTTTATTTTTGTGGTGTTATTATTCAAAAACTAGTATTTGTCTAATACAAATAATATATTCTATATAATATTTAAACAGAGTAACAATTTGAAAACCCGCATTTCAATTAATTCATTTTTGTAATAAATTTTATTTCATGAGAAATTAAATTAATTTAGGTTTATAAATGAATCTGGAAAACAATTTTAAAATGTATATTATTTATTTGGAACTGATATTGAAAATACGTAGTAGTACCAGCATAAAAACTTCAAATTTAAATCCTTGATTTTATTTCTCTTTTCATAAGAGATGCGCCAGCATAAATTTTGATAAATCTTAGGAGCTATTTAATATACTCAAGATTCATATATGATTAATATGGAATGGATCTAGTTAACTACATAAGATCAACTTATGCATTTACTTTTGAGCATGTTGATCTAGCATGAAATAACATAAGAAATTACAAGATATCACATGAATGTATCATTTGTGAAAAATAAAAGAATAAGATCAACAATATGGTTTCAACATTTAAAATTTAAGAATGTCGAGAGTTCTATATTATATATATATATATATATATATATTTCAAACGAAGTGACTGATAATTTCGATGAATTAGTTGTAGGGAACGTCAATAACTTTTTATCGCACATAAAGGAAAAAACGTGGGACTTGTAATGTATGAAAGAAGTATAGAACGCTCCACCCAAAAAAAAAAAAAAAAATTTGTTATAATAATGCATGGTATTTACTATCTGAGCAGATAATTCGGTACCGGCCTACGATCAATAATCTTTTTGAGTAGCATGACGAGTACATTTTAACTTGCTAAGCATTCAATTGTTTATTTGACAAAATCTCACGAAGATATTTGGCATTATTCCCACCAAAGATCCCCGACATGAAAAATAAAAAAAATACGTCGTGGATCCTATTACTAAAAATGGCCATTAATTTTATATTTTACCATACAAAGAAAACCATATAATTTCTTACATTAAAAAAACAATAAACAATTTCGTGGCAATATATTTAGAATATCATGAAGTATAAATGTATATACCAGAATTATATTATATAAGATTTGCTTCGCTTTGCTTTTCTATTTAATTCGTTCTAAGTTCCAATATATAGACCCTTACTTTCTTTTACTCAAAAGGGGAAAAAAACTTTAATTATAAAGATTTTTGCACGAAGACCCTTCTATTCCGAATCCTTATCCCGTGCCGGGTGCCGCTCACAATCCGAGCCGTTCGATTTGATACCGACGGTTCATTTTTTTCGGGCATATCAATCTGGTATAATCCACGAGGCACCCATCATATGATGGACGATTGAGATTGTGCGCGGCACCAGATTTGGTTTCTTCTCTTCCTATTTGCTCTGTCATAAATTGTGTAGCCTCCGCCAGTGCCAAAATCGAATACATATAACTCGAAGGTGTAAAAGTGTAAAATCGGATAATAATATGCACAGTAGAAAGAAAAAATTCAAAATTCAACAACACATCTCAGTTCTTCACTCTGACTCCGATCTGCCGTTCCCTCATTTGCCTGCCCTTTCCAAAGCTTTTACTTCCATTCGGCCATCCTTCTCAATCGGTTTCTCTTTCTCTCTGATTTCTGGTAAGCAAGCTCTCTTTTGGCATCACGACTGGGGCCTGGGCATACTAAAATTTGCCTTCCCACAACTTCACAGCTTTGCAATCTCTTCCTTCATTACTGTCTTTGATTTCCTTCAACACTGTTGGACGGATCCCTCCCTCATTTTCATGCCCTCCATGTCCTCCAAAGCTTTACCAGCAACCCAACTTGCTACTCTCTTGCACCTCCTTACCACCAACCTCCACTCTCTTAACCTACAGACCCAACAACATCATGATTTGCCGATCTGGAAACTTCTCCCCCCTCCTACAATTCTGCCTCTTTGTACTCCCTGTTGAAATGCAACCCGCTACAACTTTCACCCCTTAGACTGCTTTGGAACCTACGGGCCCCACCAAGAATCCTAACTTTCGGATGGCAGCTTCTACAGCAAAGGTTACATACTACTGATGTTCTCCAGAAAAGGGGATGGCAGTTGCCAAACCGATGCTATCTTTGCACTGTCGATGAAGAAACAACGATTCACATCTCTTTCCATTGTCAGCTTTTCAAGCAAGTCTCGGCTCTAGTGTATCAGCTTGCTTCCATCTCTTGCCCCATGACGGGTGATACATTCCAATTGTTACAGTGTGCGCGCTGTGATAAAAAGCAGAGGGAGTTACTGCTGATCACTTGCTTTGTGCTTTGGAGAGAGCGTTGTGACAGACTTTTCAACTCTCGACAAAAGAATCTTAATGCTCTTGTGGAAGACACTCTTTCAGAATGGAGAGTCCTGAATCCTTCAAGATATCCGATCACTTAGTTTTTCAGATTTAGATTCTACCTTTTTGCTTTATTTTATTTTATTTTATTTTATTTTCGGCGGGTTCACTCTCTGAACTTCGCCCTTCTATGTACATATTACAACTTCTTTATTTATAAAAATTTTGGGGCTTGACCCCTTGCTTTCTTCAAAAAAAAAACAAGCTTTCGACTATCCGCCCATGCAATTTGTAAGCATATATATGTCCATTTGAAATTTACCATCATACAATTACAATAATCAAAAGGTACCCTAGTTTAAGACATTTGTAAGCATATGTCCATTTGTATTGTACACGTACAAAATTAAGACATTTTATTTTTGTATTGTTATTAAAAGCTTTTAAAAATGCATTGAAACATACGATTTCTAAACCCTAGTTTTCAAAGTACAACCCCGTCAAAATGAAACTGAAAATTTTCAACTTTCTATATTATGTAGAGAAAACAATATAAATAATATCTAATTAATGGTATTATTTTATTACATAATTATTAAATGTTATTACTAAATTTCATACAACAGAATTATGATGGAGAAATGAATTACTTTGTTTGGTAATATGCGACAAACTAGTAATAGTTTATAAAAAATATGGTTACATCTAGCCTCCTGATTTCGTTTTTTTTTTTAATTAGAAACATCACAGAGTTATACTTAACAATAATTTTCAAAAAAAACAGTACTGTCACTTATTCTGAATATTTCTACTCTCCTAGAATAGAGCGCGTAAAACCGTCATAAAGAGAGAAATTAAACTTCTCCACAAATAGTTGGGCTTTGATTTATAAATTCAATAAGGCCTTTGCTTTATTGGGCTGCACTAGGTAGCAGGTAGATGTTGCAACTTGGCAATTGGCATCATCTCTCAGAACAGAAGAGACAAAAGGCAATTGCAACTTGCTTTAATTAATTCTAATATGTTCATTTGTTGAGCACTTAATGAAGTATCAAATCAATTTCAAATTTTATAAAATTTATATGAAAATGCATCGTCCGTTAAATTGAACAAGATCAACGGTTTGGATTCGACATTTGAATTTTAAAATTTTTAAATATCAAAAAAAAAAAAAGAAACGACTGCTTCCGGCAGTCTTTTTTTGACTGCCGAGGATGCGAGTCCAGGCAAAACATGCTATCACCTGTAACGGAAAGGTTTGGGGGCGAAGGGAAGGAAGGGAGTGTAAGCATTGTCCGATTTTCGGGTGTTCTTGAGATCCCAAGAATTAAATATTTGTGACAATAATACCCTTTAGTTTTCAGTCCGTGACACTCCTACCCCACTAACCCTATACTCGTCTCCATTCTTAACTGAAAATTAAAGAAAAGAACTAAACAGTCATTAAAACAAAGTAACATCCATTCACTTTTAGTATGACCTTTTGACATATGGAGAACGGTATTAAAATTCATCTTCATTCTTCTAGACTTCCTTAATCTTCTTTCCTCTTTCGTTCATTTCCTTAGCGCCCATTCCTCCCTTCTGGAGCACAGCCTTAGAAGAGGAAAATATGTACCGACTACTAACCTACTAACTCAGAAAATGATATAGACCCGTAAAAACAAAACCGTAAAATTCAAAAGAAAAATGTCAACCGGCTATCTGTCCTCATTATTATGGATTATGGAAGTAACCTTTCTCTCAAGTACCATTAATGCAAGAAAGAAATATTTGTCATTCTGCATAGTTCGTTATTATAATTCGGATTCTCCATTGTATACAAATTAACATTTTTTTTTTTTCATTATTTTTCCTTTTCATGCGATGGATTTAAATGACAATCAGAAGCACATTATAATTTCTGAGAAAAAAAGTTTTAAAATGCGATTTGTGTGGTTTGATAGTTAGGTGGTGATTTAGCATTTATCGATATTTAAACAGTAATAAAACGATTGTGCAGTGATAAAATGGCGATAAAAAGGATAAATGCTATGCAGTATGAACAAAACTAAGATAAAATGACAATAAAAAGGAGTTTTTTAAAAGCTTGATGACAAGTGATATGCTTTATCATTCTTGTGGTTGCATCATTGGTCACAAATTAAAATTATAAAATCCGTGAACTAAATAATAATTCTAATCCGCAACAACAAAAAAAAAAAGCTTACTAATTACTTCCTTATATTTATATGATTCTAAATGATTGTGTTATTTAACTTATTTTATATAAATGATTTATTTCCAGTCTTCCACGCGTTTGATAGATTGTTATCAATGAATAAGAGTTGCTTTGACAGCCAAAATGTGATGAGAAATAAGGAAAATAGCATTACCAACAACATATATACAGTTTAATTAATTGGATCTTAGCTCGACAAGCGAGGCATAAACGCCATTTTTTGTCCCCATCAGCATATCATGCCTTCCTTTCTCTACAATCTGTCCATTCTTCAGTACAGCAATAATATCTGCACCTTTGATAGTAGACAACCGGTGTGCAACCACAATAGTAGTAAGGCCGACCATGACTCTATCCAATGCCTCCTGCACCACATGCTCTGACTCGGCATCTAGTGCGCTTGTTGCTTCATCCAGTAACAAAATCTTAGGGTCTTTCAATATAGCTCTAGCAATGGCAACACGCTGCTTCTGGCCACCTGATAGTTGTATCCCTCTCTCCCCTACATATGTGTCGTAGCCCTGAGGAAGACTGCAAATAAATTGGTGAGCATTGGATGCTTTGGCAACTGCAATCAGTTCTTCTTCAGTGACTTCCCCTTCTTTCCCATATGATATGTTGGCACGTATGGTGTCATCAAATAGAGCTGGCTCTTGGCTGACGAGTCCCATCTGTTTTCTAAGCCAGCTAACATTGAGCCTCGTTATTTCAATTCCATCTAGTAAGATAGTGCCGCTGTCAGGGTCATAGAATCGCTCTAGAAGTGCGATTACCGTTGATTTTCCACTACCGCTCTCTCCAACTAAAGCAACAGTCTGCAAAATGGAAGACAAAGGCCTTCATTATGTTAAATATAAACTAATATATACTTATTTTTAACTTTTGCATACACCATATATAAACTATTTCTGCATTTTAATAACGGCCATGGCTTAACAGTTATCTCAGTTTGAAATAAAAGATAGACATGAAGATAACTTGTATCCAGTATTACAAAACTATTTGTATATTTTACAGGCACAAATTTTTTTTGAGCAAAAGGGGCCCGAGATGGGCATCCATTGAAACGAAATTACAGGTACAAACTAGGTGATAAAAAAAATCTAAGTTCTCAATGTGGAGATATTTTTAAGGGAGACTGCAACTTCAGAGCTTTTCATATCTATTTATAATATCTAGATTATAGGCAGAAAGATACTGTTAGAACCATCAACATTCTTATTCTCATAGGGGTCGTTTGGATCGTTTAATAATAAAATTAGGATTAGTTATTGGAGTAAAAATATTATTCCTAAACGATCAAGAATAAGTTTTTTGGGATCTAGAGTGCTATTTTTAAGTGGTCCAATATTATGAGTAAATTTTTATTCTTAGAGTGTTTGGATCATCTTCTTAATGTGGATTAAGTTGTTGGGACCACTTTTTAATCCGGATTAAAAAGATGATCAAAACACCCTAAGAATAAAAATTTAATTCGGATATTGGACCACTTAAAAATAACACTTAGATCTCCAAAAAGCTTATTCTTGATTGTTTAGGAATAATATTTTTTTACTCCGAATAACTAATCCTAATTTTATTCTTAGATGATCCAAACACTCCCAAGGTAATTAACTTATTTGGGCCTTATTGACTTAAAATTTGTATATCATAGCATTACCCCAAAGCTAAGACTGAAAGATAAGTCTAGAAATGTACCTTGCCTGAGGGAATGCTCAATGTCAAGTCAGTGAAAATTGGTACATCAGGCCGAGTTGGATACTTAAAGCTGACATGGCACAACTCTATTTCTCCCCTTACATTTTCTAGGACTTGTCCCTCTTCATTAGTAGGGTCAATCTTTGACTTTCGGTCAACTATTTCAAATATTGAGATTGCCGAGTCGCGTGCTTTTGCAAAATCGGAGCCTAATGCACTTGTTTGTGATATACCGCTAGTTGCCAAAACAAGAGCAAAGAAGATCTAAAAAATTTTATCAGAATAAATATAACTAAGTGCTAAAAAAATTACCACTATACGCATAATAAATAAAAAAAGTACAGATTTAAAAATTTACATAAGAAAAGTGAAATTTGTAGCTCACAAGAAAACAACAACTGCAGCATTACACCATCCCACTCTGCCTAGCCAATGGGCTAACTTTCCTCTTTTTCTCAATTCATTAATATGTGTTTTAAGTTAGCTGGTTTCCCTGATTTCCCTTTTTTTTTTTGTTTTTTTTTGAGGGTTGGGTGACGGTTTCCCTGATTTTCAATAGAAAAGGCAGTCCTAAGACCCTAATTGACAGTCTCACCATTTCAGAGTAAGTAAAACCTTCTACAGTGCAATTGCATTACTATTTTAAGGTATATTAAAGCTACCACATGTAGCAGGCAATATTTGACTCAAACTCAATTCATACCATTAACTGCTAGTTTGCAAGAATCTTACTGGTAATATGCAGCAGCAACACAGGATTTATGAACCGTAAATTTATTACTGGCAATCAAGTTTGTCACAGCAGGGGTGACCAACCATAAGCAGATTATTACCTTGAAGAATTCTGTGAAGGTGGTCTTGCCCTGGTCCACAAACTTCCCACCAACATAAAAGCAAAGCGCAAAGGTAAGGTAAAGCATCAAGAACGAAAACCCAAAACCAAGACCGCTAACCCAGCCTGTACGCACACCTTGGTTCATGGAGGCCTCACACTTGCGGTTATAAGTCTCCATTATACGCTTTTCGGCGCTGAATGATGCCACGGTACGGATACTGCTGATTGCATCACTTGCAACTTGACTTGCTTCTTCATACATCACCTATAACACAGGTAGCATCTCATGTGACAAAGATGTACATCATATAACCCTTTTTGTGCAAATGGTTATTGCGTTGTGCATGTAGTGAACGTGTTTTAAGAGATGCAATCTTCAATAGTTACCAAATACTGAAATACTTCAATTAAAAGTCTTATTATTATTTGTTTGCCTTGAAATTGAGGTTAAAACACAAGTAAGGCTTCAAACAAGAAGCTAAAATAGTGGAACATAATTAGCTGATCTAAGCAGTCCACTGATCTTTTGGAATGTCATTATATAGAGATTTCATCACCTGATCACTTCAGGCAGTGATATTAAGTACAAAAAGAAAAAGAAATCATTTATACTATACAGAGGTGTGTTGCACCAGCACCAAAATCTAAATTTAAAAAAGTCAATTCTGAAATGACATGTTGATTTAACCTTAGCATCAGCACTAAATCCCTTGAGGAATTTGACTTGTGCATAGCCCTGAAGCCCCACCAATGGGATTAGTACCAGTATTATGAGTGAAAGCTCCCAGTTTGCTACCATAGCCACCACAAATCCACAACTCAGACTTGCCAAGGACTGAACCATTAATGCTAAGGTATCTCCTACAAGTCGACGCACATTCAAAGCATCTACCGAAAGCCTTGCACCGATTTTCCCACTGCAAAAAAAAAATCAAAGAATGAATTGGATTTAATTATAAGCAGAGAACTTCATTTGTAACAACAACAAACTCCAAAAATGAAACAAAAAAAAACTTCTTTCTTTTACTGACCTTGAGTTACTAGGATGGTCAAACCAGCTAACCTCCTGTCGAACCACACTCTGGAAAGACAAGCTCCGAACTCTTTCAATCAGCTTCCCTCCTGCCACTCCAAACAAGAAATACTCCGCCGGAAACAAAATCACAGATGCAATTCCGAAAACCACGCACATTAATGCCCAAAATCTCGTGTCCTTCCTCAATTTGTGTTCTGGTTCGTAAAATGCTTGTATTGCACTTGAGATGAGCACTCCAACCATGGGGAACAGGACACCATGTACTGCTGCTGCTAATGAGCCGAAGATTAAAACAGGAAATTCTGGCTTATTCAAATTCACCACCCGACCAATAGGTATCTTTTTAGGGACACTTTCTTTGTTATCACCTTTGTCTTGATTGGCATCTTCATCATCTAGTGTTAGATCCACAGAGCCGAAGGGGAGAGTGAAAGAGAGGTGTCTGCTGCTCCCTCTTGGTGAGCCATGGTTAAGAGAATGTGTAATAGACATGCTGTGACTATATGAATTGCTTGTAGACACATGATGGTGATCTTTCCTTTCATTCCTAGCTTCTTGGAGGCGAATTAATTGGGAGTAAGCACCATCAGGGTCTTTCACCAAGTTATCATGGTCACCTACAGGTCACAAAATTAAAGTGAACTTAAAGATAGTTGTTTTGAGACTTGTATGTTAATATAAAAGTTGGAGAAACAAAAGCAACATAATTATCTTGCATCTTGTACAATACTTATTCAATTAATTATGCCTAAAACAGCTCACTATATTATGGTACCATTTGTAGCTGATACTTTCATGCTGATGTTTTCAAAATACAGAGTTTCCAGTGACAGCCACCACACGCTGTACCTATGGATTTTGATGCCATCATTGCATATACAATTCCTTTTACTATAATTTTCCAAAAAAGATAATATTATCTAATATAAGAATTATATTCTTTAGCAAGTCATTACAGTGTAGGTCTATGATAATTAGAAAACTAACATTATAGTAGTATTAGTATACATCATACCACATATCTGCGCCATGACCCACAGTGTGACCAAATATTGCTTCATGCTTATTAGGATGGCCTATCAATTTGCTTGGGTCATTGGGTGTATAGACATCCACAGGGCAAAATTCTGAAAACCTGCGTTCTCTTGATGGTATGGATAATAGTAAATGTTTAATTGTAGTTCCACCAGGCAGAGAACACTGAAACCCTTTATTAACACAAATTTATAAACTCATAGAGGTGTTCACAGAAGAGAGAACAAAACATTAGAATTTGGGAAAATGTTTTAGAACTTTATTTACCTTGTTCTATAATTTTTCCTTGGTGCACAAGTGAGATGCAATCAGCATTCCTTATGGTGCTTAAACGGTGCGCCACAACAAGAGTGGTTCTCTCCACCATAATTCTATTCAATGCCTCTTGCACAATCCTCTCTGACTCGACATCTAATGCACTTGTGGCTTCATCAAGCAATAAGATCTTAGGGTTCTTCAAAATAGCTCTTGCAATTGCAATCCTCTGCTTCTGACCCCCTGAAAGTTGGGCACCCCGCTGACCGACCATAGTATCTAGGCCCTTTAAATATAACCATATGATTTGCGGTGGGTAATGGAAGAGATGGTAGAGAATTTATACTTAAGAGTCCACAATTTCCATATACCATGGTCATGGTGATTCCTAAATGATCCTTTTTCATTTCTAACAACTAAGCATTTTCCTTCTAAATAAAGTTCCAGCGGGTAGAGACGCTCATGGTTTCTTGGTAAATTCTACACAAGAACTAATCTAAATAGTAAACTCCTAAATTCATGAAACTTTATTGACTGATAGGATATCAAAGAGAAAATGGAGTATCAGTTTTTCTGTGTTAAGTAAAGCTTAGAGACTTGTATAAAGCTCCATCTGTGCAGAACATATAGAAATTTATACAACAAACCAAAATTATTTTGTTAAAAGATGGAATTGTCATATTAACAAAAAGGATCGCGCTGAAGAAATATTTAAAACTTTAGTATTTAACAGAAAAAAAGCAAACCAAAGTTACAATTAGCTTTGAGTTACTTACATCAGGCAATTTGTCAATAAAATTTGCAGCATTTGCCAGCTCAACTGCTCGTCTGACCTCTTCTAGCGTGGCCCCCTCTTTACCATACAATATATTCTCCTTGATAGTTGTCATAAACAACAGTGGCTCTTGGCTAACAAGCCCAATCTTTTCTCTAATCCAACAAAGCTTCAAAGCTTTAATATTAACACCGTCTATTAGAACCTCTCCAGCTTGTGGGTCATAGAATCTCTCTACCAAACTAATAACCGTGGATTTGCCACTCCCACTTTCTCCTACTATAGCCATTGTTGTACCTATTTTGTGAATAATCGAAACACCAACGTTTAGTCTGTGTAGATTATCAATTTGTTTTTATCTTTTCTCAAACCTCAATGATTCAATAATTGCAAAGAGCTAAAAATGTAACAAAGATTGTTAAAAAGAAGGGGAAAAAATTTGGCATTCAAATTATAGTAGAAGCAACATTTCAGAACGTTACCTAATTATGTCACTTCTTTGAGTTTCAAATTATAGTTTCAACATAATTGCAAAAGGGCTTGACATTCAAATTTTCATAGTTTCAACATTATTACACTCAATTAGAAGGACTTCAACAGATCGAAATTTACTATGAAACTAGTGACATGAAATTATTCATGTATTTGTGATCCTAATAATACTAGAGGCAGCATGAAAAACTTTCACCTCAAATTACTAATGTCATGTTTATGCCTGTGCTGAACTTAAAAAAAATTCAGGTTTCTACCATTAGATTGGTGATATTTCTTATCATGGTTTGTATAGCTTAATACATACCGCTGTTGACCCTCAATGAGAATCCTTTAAATATTAGCTGCTCAGGTCTTGCAGGATAACTAAAATATACATCTCTCAGCTCGACATCACCCTTAATGCTTTCCAAGGCAACACCCCTTTCATCATATGCATCAATATCTGGTTTTCTCTTGATTGTTTCAAACATTTTATATGCTGAGGCCTGGCCTTCAGCAAAGGTAGAGACACAAGGAGCCGCATTACCCAACGATCTAAATTCATATGTAAAAGAAGAGGAGAATGATTTTTTAGGGAATTAAATTTAAGTTTACAGAGTATATGGACAAGAAAGGTTTTATTAATATATTTATCACACTTGTCTATTTCTTTCTTCATGGTATTTATATTAACAAAAGCTCCTGTTATACATTATTCACTTGGGTTTAGTTTGCTTTATGTTGCAAATTTTCATCTTGTTACCTGCCTTGTACTATGATTGGTTTTGCAAGAATGCCAGTACAAAAGAACAAGACTTTATCTAGCTTGTTGAAGTATTCTACCTCATTCAGCATCTAAGATGGCAAAAACAATGAACAGAAAGAGGAAAACAAAACTTACGATGCACCAGCAATGACTGCAAATAAAACATTTATGATTGTGCCTCCATTGTACCCTTTTTGTATGATGAGCTGACCACCATACCATATGGCAAGCCCATAACTACAGAAGAATATTAAAAAGACAGATCCCATGCCAAACCCATTAACTGCACCTTCTTTTGCGGTGGCTTGGAAGGCCTTTCTTAAGTGTTTTTCATAGAGTGATACAGCTTTGTTCTCTCCATTGAACGAGGCAACCTTTTGAAATAGAAAGCATTTTATAAGATAACATTTAAGGCATGAACATTGGCAAATATGGGTAACAAAACTAATTTCTGAACCAAATGGTAATCGGGGCTGAATTGGGTTAAGACTCATTCTGCAGAAGGAACTCGGAAGAACAAAATTTCTTTAAGGAACTCAATTGATAACAGGGAAACCGGTAGCTGCTTGTCTTGTCTTTGGCACTATAGAGAGAAAAGGTAAGCCCAATGTCAATACTATATCAGCTTACAGGTAGATTGTAGAACCATTGTTCTGTTTAAAAGTTTAAAAATATGAGATTTCCTCCATATATACTGGGGTATTACAGAAGGGTAAACATTAAGTCAGGCCAACAATTTTGTCCTAGTACTAGCTAGGTAGGTTAAAGAGATGCCAATTTCAATTTTTCACATTCTACATGGTGATACCAAGACCTTATGCCAAGGCCTTTGTTTGTATTTGTACTACTAGCTGGTTGATTGAGAATTCATAAGATTGTGAACCAACCATTTTGATATTACCAAGAGTCTGCTCAACCACACTGCCAGCTTCACCATAAGTGGTCTGTCCCTGACTCGAGACTTTAGCTATGACACTTGCAGTAGCTGCACCAGCAATTACAAGTACAGGAATAGCTGAGAGCATAACGAGGGAGAGAAGCCATCCCTTCATGAATGCAACCACAAAACCTCCTATAAATGTAGCCACTAGTTGCACAAATTTCCCCACCTGATGTTTTCAAAAGAAAAGTACAAATTTTATAATTATTGTGGAAATAAAAATCTTCGGAACACAAGTTGTCCCTAAAACCAAGAAAAAAACATATAGGTGTGATATGGTATCAACTGCTATGATTTTCATATTGTATTGTATATGCAGGCATGATCCTATAGTATGACACAATAAACATAAATTATTATTGGGGTAGATTACCAGACATATCTGGTTCAGTACTGAATAATTTCAATTTGTTTAATGATTTCTTCAGCTTATTTCACTTTTTCCAGTTAATTTCATTTCTGTGATCTTCCATGCTGAATTCATCTTAGTACATTCACAGACCTGTTATTTGCGTCTAATCTAATCTTAATGCCTTAGGATACCGCAACAAGATAATATAAATAATGAATTCTCTGTCTTTCAATTTATCTTCCAGTAAAAACACATACTAAAAGAATATTTATACCTTTTCACCTATAGCATCTTGGATAAGTACTGTGTCAGCTGATATTCGACCTACAACCTTGCCAGTAGTCAACTCCTTGTCAAAATATGCAATGTCTTGTCTTAGAAGTGCTTTTAGGTACATAGCCCGAATACGAGTGGCTTGTCTCTCTCCAGTCATAGTCCAGCAGGCAACCTCTATTAAACAACAAAAGGACACTTCATTTATCATAATTAACAAATTATTTAAAGCTTAACAGACCAACCAAATCCAAATGACAACTTCAAAAGTTAAAATATTACCAATGCATTCAGGTTGCATCGCCTTCAATAGGATGTCGTGTCTTTTATTTCTCTAATTTTTTATTAATGGGTTACAATACTGAATAGCTAACAGCAATAAATGTCAAGTGTCATAAGGATAATATCTCTGATATAGGAAAAAGATACTTACGGAGAGATGCTGCTATACCAGTTCCAATAGCTAAATAGACAAAATTCAACACAGTCTGCAAAAGAAAAGATAATAAATATTAGATATCAAAAATTGGTATAAAAAAAATTAAACCTTTTATTTATTATTTTCTGTACTCAATCACGTTAACTGTGAACTGTAAATTGACCTGGTAAAATTCGTGACAGTAGAGTGCAGCCGCAGTTTATGTACATGTCATAAATTTTGGTTAAAAAGAATTTCGTGAATAAATCTCCTGGTTCTGAAAATCGGCCCGTTCCGATCTCGTATCCAATTTGGGTCGGAATCGGCAATAAGCACCATCAGTAATGGTGTGTTTATCAGTGGTGGGAAAAAGGTGAAGGGGCATGAGGAAGACTGCCCAAGGTGGCTAGGGGCAGGAAAACTGCGTGGAGAGGTCGGAGACGCACACGAGGCGCCATGGCGGCTCGTGACTCGTGAGTATATTCGGCCCTTTTGTTACAACGCGATACATACAGTAACAGTAACAGTACATGGGAAGAGCGAAATGAGGAAGGGGAGAAGAGGAGACATGTCGGAACTTGACATGTCCGGTCCTTATATTTTTGAAATCTAAACACGATAACACGATCAGACGGTCCATATTTTTCCATAAGGAAAATAATTTTACAAACAAAGAGATGATTGATCCAAAATTCGATCAAAAACATTGAAAAAAATTATCCAAATTTGATGCTCTCCGATCCTTACAAAAAATGAAAATTAAATTATTTGGAGGAAATATGTCATATCAATCATGTTACTTTCATTGTTTTCAAAATTTTATTCACCAAAAATATTCCATAGTAGTTTATTTTATATTTTACTTGACTTAATGCTTCCAATAATTGATATTTTTATTTTAGAAAAAAATTATATTCGATTTCTAATATTTTATATTTTTTCCCGATTTTTAAAGACAATGTATTTTTTTGTAAAAACTATTAGCTTCTTATCTGATTTTTTCTGACTCATCTGATTCATGCATCATGAACTAACTATCTTAGTTCGAGTACGATTATGATCTTTTAGAATCGTTTATAACTTATTGACTTGTAACAAAAGATTATAGATTTGGAGAACTATCAGTTAACAGCACCTTTCACTGTGGAAGAGATATATCAAGCTTTGATTGACTCTGAGGCAGAAAAGTCTCCAGGCCCAGATGGTATGACTTTTTATTTTTATAGAAAATATTGGGAAGTAGTTAAGAAAGATGTATGCAGAATGTTTGATGATTTTTATCACGATAGATTGGATGTGTCTAAGATTAACAGAGGGATTATTAGTTTGATACCAAAAAAAAAGGATGCTATGGAGATAAAGCATTATCGACCTATTACATTGCTGAATTGTATATATAAATGGATTACAAAAGTTTTAACAGAGCGTTTGGCACTTGTTATAGAAAGACTGATTGATCCAGTACAAGCTGCATTTATCAAGGAGAGATATATTCTTGATAATGTAGTTTGTGTACATGAGATTTTACATTCAGTAAAACAAAGTAAAAAAGAAGGTGTGGTGTTAAAACTAGATATGGAAAAAGCTTATGATCGTGTTAATTGACAATTTTTATTTGAGATGTTACACACTAGGGGTTTTCATGAGAGGTGGATAGATTGGATCAAAAAATTGTTAATTGGGGGTCATGTCTGTGTGAATATTAATGGCAGCTTGACTCACTATTTCGAGGTCAAAAGGGGGCTCAAACAGGGAGACCCTCTTTCACCTTTCCTTTTCAATTTGGTAACTGAATGTATGAATCAGATGATAAAAAAGGCTAGAGATAATCAGTTGATTAAGGGATTAGGACCTCCTATTGATAATGGTCATTCAATTACTAATTTGCATTATGCTGATGATACCATCTTATTTTGTCCAGCAGATAGCAACATGATAGCTACCATCAAGTGGATTTTCAATGGCATAGAAGCACTAACAGGTTTGAAGATTAATTTTCATAAGAGTGAGATTTATCCTATTAATGTTTCACAAGATAAAATTGAAGAGTTAGCTACTGGTTTTGGGTGTGAAGTAGCTAGTTTTCCAATTACTTACTTAGGAATCCCTATCCACTGGAAAAAGCTACAGATTAAAGAATGGCAAGTGATCATAGATAAATTTCAAGCTAAACTGCAAGGTTGGCAAGGCAATTTTCTGTCATATGGGGGAAAAATCACTTTGATAAAAAGTGTTTTGTCTTCATTACCTTTGTATATGTTGTCTTTTCATAAGATGCCTGTGGGAATTCAAAAGAAAATAGATAGCATAAGAGCAAACTTTCTCTGGAATACAGGAGGATCCAAAAAATATCACTTAGTGAGATGGGAGAATGTTTGTAGATCCTATGCCAATGGGGGGGTAGGTCTGTTGGACTTGAAATTAATGAATAAAGCCCTCCTAAGCAAATGGTTATGGAAATTTAAAGATAATACCATTTCTGGCCTTTGGAAAGATATGATTCATTATAAATATGGACCTTTGGGGGTTAGTAGGAAGAAATCGTATTTTTGGAGTCAGGTGATGGTTAATGAACAAATCATAAAGATAAACTCTAGATATTCTCTTGGGAATGGGTCAGGAATCAATTTCTGGTCTGATGTGTGGCATGATAATCAAGCTTTGAAATTCACATATCCTTCATTGTTCAACATTTGTACTGCACAAGACATTTCAGTAGCTGATATGGTTAAAAATAATATGGGGAATTTAAGATTTAGAAGGCAGTTAAATTACCAACAACTACAAGACTTAGATAATCTCTATAATCAAATTAGTAGATACTTTCCCCTTCCTTTGTCTTCTGACAAAATTCATTGGATACTCAATGTAGATGGAAAGTTCACAACCAAATCCCTGTACCAATGGTTGGAGTTTGGGGGAATAGGGGTACCTTCTAATACTGTTATTTGGCAATTAAAGGTGCCAATTAAAATAAAAATGTTTCTGTGGTTACTCAGTAAGAGGAGGTTACTGACAAGAGATAACTTAGCAATTAGAGGGTGGGAGGGAGATATTTCTTGTTGTTACTGTCCAGAGATGGAAACTATAAATCATGTATTCTTCAGATGTGGTAAAAATGCTCAAATTTGGGAATGGTTCCTTCATCGAATGCAAATTAAAGAAAGACCAACCAATTTAGAAGATTTGGGGGATATAATTGTGAAATATAACAATTATCAGGGTATGAGATATTGGTGCATTGCTATTTTTTGGATACTGTGGAAACAAAGAAATGATACATGTTTCAATGATGTACAGATTCATTCATTGCATAAGAGTATATGTGATGTTAAAAAACTGATATATTATTGGGCAACTATGTGGAAGGGTGGCCTACAGAAAGAAATCATGAAGATGATGCCGTTGTTTGAAGTGCTACCAGCCATCGCCAATGGTGCAGAGGAAGAAGGGGACCTTCAAATGATATATGTGGCTTAGAATATCCTCTTTTAATTTTTTCTGGTGTCTAGATAGATGGTTTGTATCAACAGTTTTGGATTGTAATAATTGGGTTGTTATATGGTTACAAATTGTGAATATTGTTAGATAGGATTGGGGCACTGGTACTGGTGGTTAGACTGGTACCAGTGCCGACTGGGGCTTACTTCTGCTTGACTTTATTTTACATTGTACTTCTTGATTACATAGTAATGAGAAGTGGTGGGTTTATTCCCACTTGTTTCAAAAAAAAATACTTATTGACTTGTAACTTCCGGTATAACAGGAAGGTTGTGCTCCAGAGTCCAGATGGCCTAATAGGCTAATACAAAGGAAGAAAAAGGCAAGGAATCCTAGGATATGGAAAGGAAGGGAAGTATTATAATATGATGACAATTTTACCCCCGTAGGCCAAGAGAATGCTTTGAAGTTGAAGTTTGAACCCAGAAGTTTTAAGGACATTTTCGTCACTCTGTGTAATGTGCTTATGTGCTGCTGAATGTTAACCTTTCTTTTGACTCGACCTCTGAGTGTTAACCTCCTCCACACGGCAACACCTCGATTTTGGAGGGACACGAATTTGGTCTATTTAATGAAAATACTTCACTTCGTCTGTCTTTTCCTTTCAGCCAGGGCAACTTCTGGAGCATGCGAATATGCGATGGCCGGTTTGTTCCCTCAGCTTCCCTCCCATTACCTCCTCTTTATCGCCTGGAGGCTGGAGCACAATCTAAGAGTTTTCATCCTCAAAAAAAAAAAAAAAAAAACAATCTAAGAGTTTTATTCCGCTTTAGTGTTTAGCGACTTATATGCTGTATGCCTCTTCTTCACAACCAAAGTTAAATTATGGCTCTTCTTAACAAACAGACTCCTCCAAACAGAGGAGTATTGAACAATAAAAAATCGAAGTCAAATTTTTCTGTGTTCTGTTTTTTGAAAATCCCTATTAGACTATTAGTTATGAGCATCGACTATTGTATCTAAGGTGTAAACAATTTCTATATCAATATGGACTATTAATTTTTATAATTTGATCTAACCAACGGCCTAAATTTTGATTTCAGATAAAACGGTCCCACTTTTTATTGAAAAACAGTGAAGTCTCTATTAAATTAACTGTTTATTTAAAAATGAAAAGACTAAATCATTGAATATTTTTATTGCCTAACATGTAAAGTTCTATATATAAAAAATAATATCAATAATTTTGTTTTCTTTCTTTGTCCATGGCAATTTTTGCTAGTTTGAAATAAATAATTATAATAATATAGTGAGTAATGTTAATTTGACACTTGACCTGTCAAACACGATCAAATCTCAATTTTTGAGATTACAATGGCCGGTCTGAACCGCTAAATTTATTTTCTATAATGAACTTTTATATTTTTTTCGATTTTTTTTACTATTTATTTTGAATTTTAGAAAATCTTCAATCTAATTAATTTTGGACACTTCAATTTTAAAAAAATCTGAAAAAATAGTTAAAATTTTCAAAAAATATAAAATTTGGTCCCTACCAATATTTCAATATGAAGATCATATTGAGCGGTTTGGATCGATAATTTTAAATTTCAATAGTTGAGTGTAGAATTGTGTTTGGCGTTAAACGCGTTTGATTTTAGCATTACTCTTAATATAATTATTAAAATTATTGATTAACAATAAATAATAATAAAATATTAATATAATAATAATGATTCGATTTGTTATTGAAAATAATTTAATTATTATAATTATTAATAATTATAGCTAAATAAGTAGAGGAACAACGTACATAGATCAAGGATGAAGGGTGTTTGAAAATAAAAAAAAAAAAGTGATAAAAAGACCACAATTTCGAAACAACGTACCTTGTTCACGCGATCGAGAACATCATTCGATGTGGCGCTACCGAAGGCATCAACTGTCTGGCCAAAAATTAAGGTCATCATGGGCTGAGAGATACCGTTAGCCAACGCTGCGATGGTCCCCACCACCATGAGTGCCACGTCAAAGCTGTCAGCGAACTTGAACAGTTTGAACATCGACACCTTACCCTCATCTCCCTTCCTTTTCTCCTCCTTTGCTCCATTGATCTCCTCTTTCTTCTTCTCTGTGTATTCTTCCATGGTTTGTTGTCCCAGTGAGTGTGTGGTGGAATTGATTCCATCTGGGTTAAAAGGCGTGGAAGAGAGTGAGAAAAGTCAGCTGCAGACGAAATTGATTTTGACAAATGGCAAGGCAGAAGTCCGATATTGTTAGAAACTTACAATTAAGAAGAACATAATTTAACTGGATTTTGAGGCAACAATACTGTTATTAGTGCGAGTCTCAGTGATATGAATTTTTTGTATTATTATCCGTATATGTTTGGTACGCTAAGGACGAAAACGTAAATTAAATTGGACCATGAAACTGGAATCTGGAAGCAATTCTCTTACGAGAGGACATCAAGTTAGGACATAGCACATTCTCGTGAAATTTTGAAAATGGGTCCTTCAATTTTATTCCATTTTTGGAAATAATTTGTCAATTAAAAATGCTGCTATATGAGTTTATGAAAACAAGGCGCACTAATAATTATTTACTGAAGAAATATAACAAATTGCAACTATATTATTCGTTTGGAGTGCTAATTTCGCCGTCAATGTAAAATGAAAATTAAAAGAGTCAAACAAGTATGGTCTTCTCCATAGAAAAAGGGGGAAAAAAAAAAACCATGGTCTTAAAATCGGTGATTGTCATTATGCGATGTCATTTTATGATATCGTTTTCACTCTACAAATCTTCTCGGATAGTTCCAATATTCTTAGCTTCTCGGATTTTAGCTTTTGAACATAAAATCTAATTAGATTTTTTCGGAGTGATCCGTCAAATCACTTTGACTGTACGCAGCACCACTCTTTTGTGCATCATGATAATATTGGTTGGTGGTTTTGCATATTGAAAAATCTAATTTGATGAATCTAACATACATATTGAAAACTGATAGCAAATAAAATTTATATTTTTTAAAAAAAATTTAAAACTTTTTTTTTCGAATTTATTTACACTTTTATTTCTAATTTATATAAAACATAGAAAGATTTTTTAAAAAAAATTGTAAAAACTAGCAAATTTTTTTTTTAAAAAAAGTAAAATTGTGCCTGCAATGAGATTTCAATAAATATGATAGATTGATTAAAGTAGATTTGTCAATTTGCAAATCCACTAACTAATATAATGCACGATAAGTCCCTATAGATGCATCATGATACATATTGGATATTCTCTCTCTCTATATATAGAATGAATTCAATCAAATTCATTGGAACAAACTCCAGTTAAATTTTTTCATACCTCAATTTTGAAAGTTCAAATCGGTCAATCCAAACTGTTCAATATGATCTCCATGCAAACCAAATTGTATATTTTTTTTTCAAATTATTTATTTAATTTTTTGTATTTTTAAAAACTACTATGTTTGAACGGTCTAGAACTAATTAAATAAAGATTTTTTAAATTCCAAAAATTTAGTAAATAATTTAAAAATATATAGAATTTGGTCGACAATGAAATTTCAATATGGAGATCGCATTATGATCGGTCATTTAAACTTTCAAAATTGAGATTTGACAGAATTTAAATCGATAGGTCAAATTAATTTGATTGAATCCATTTTTTTGTATATATGAAACTGCAGCCATGCGTTAATTTGATATATTATCAATTAATAGCAGCTGTTTTGACCGATATATATATATAATGAGAAACAAGAAAACATAACTAACTTCTACCAATAAAAAATATATAGTGAATATTTTTCACTATAAGCTGCATAATTAGTTCGGTCTAATTAGCTCAACAAACGAAGCATAAACACCATCTTTTATCCCCATCAGTGTCTCGTGCCCTCCTTCCTCTACAATCTCTCCATTATTCACTACCGCAATAATATCAGCACCTTCGATAGTAGACAACCGGTGTGCAACCACAATAGTGGTACGGCCAACCACGATCCTATCCAACGCCTCCTGTACCACATGCTCCGACTCAGCATCTAGCGCACTTGTTGCTTCATCAAGTAACAAAATCTTGGGGTTTTTCAATAAAGCTCTGGCTATGACAACACGCTGCCTCTGGCCGCCTGATAGTTGTGTACCTCTCTCCCCAACATATGTGTCATAACCCTGAGGAAGACTGGAAATAAATTGGTGTGCGTTAGATGCTTTGGCAACTGCAATTAGTTCTTCTTCAGTGACTTCACTTTCTGTCCCATATAATATGTTGGCGCGTATTGTGTCATCAAATACAACTGGCTCTTGGCTGACAAGTCCCATCTGTTTTCTCAGCCAGCTAACATTGAGACTGGTTATTTCAGATCCATCTATTAAGATAGTTCCACTATCAGGGTCATAGAATCGCTGTAGAAGTGCGATTACTGTTGATTTCCCACTACCGCTTTCTCCAACTAGAGCAACAGTCTGCAAAAATGAAGAGCAATGCCTTATATATTGCATATATACTAATAAAATTATTATTAATCAATATAATAAACATCATATAAAAACTATTTTTGTATTTTAAATTATATTCATGGAATCAAATTTATCTCAGTTCGAAAAAAAGATATACATGATGATAACTAATTTAGGTAATTCAGAGACACAAAATAGGTGATCAAAGATGGATATTTTGGAAGCTGGATTATTTTTGATTGACATATTTAATCTACACAAAAAATTACAATTTCAAGTCTTTCATATTAATATGTAAAATCTTGATTATAGGCAAGAGACTATTAGTAGTGTACTTTTCATGTCAATCAATATAATTTATAGAATATTTTGGTTTTCTTAATTAAATGCAGAGGATCGAGCCATATTCTGATGCAGAGATTCAAAAAGTGGTGAAAGACCTTACGGAGTTCATAGAAAAGAACTCTTCTGATTTAAGTTTGAATTGATCACTACTACTCACTTCTCTTTAATTTGATGTATTAATTTGTAAATATTTGATACTCTTAAATTTCTATTTGTCTGCTTAATTAATTATGTCATTTTGCGTTTATATCATGTGCCATTTGGATGAGAGATATGTGCATGTATGCCCCGTTTGGATAAACTGTTCATTGGTACAATGTACCAATTGGTACGGCTAGCAACATTAGGATAGCCACAAAAAATAGAAAAAAAAAAAAACAAAAATATAATGAAGATATTGAGGATATTAGCTTGAAACTGTCGCCATTTTACAAATTATATTAACTATGTATAATAATATAAAGATGGTTTTGGAAAATAAACCATCATCATTTTTTAGTATTACAATGGTTTCATGAAAATAACTGTCGTTATTTTTGATAAATTACAACGGATATATGATAGTAAGTTAGTAACTGTTATTATTTTTGCTACAGTTATTATTCAAATAACTACTTCCGCTTCTGTAACGGAAAGAAACAGTTGAAATTTGATTTTTTTTTTTTTTTTTTTAAACCGTTGTAGAATTCCAAATCTATAGTAGTGGCAGTATCTTCAAAACTAAGATTAAGGGAAAGAGAAGTATAACCATATAGTACATATGTACCTTGCCCGAGGGTATGCTGAGTGAAAAGTTAGTGAATATTGGTATATCAGGCCGAGTCGGGTACCTAAAGCTGATGTGGCGCAGTTCTATTTCTCCCTTTACATTTTCTAGGACTTGTCCTTCTTCGCTACTAGGGTCAATCTTTGACTTTCGGTCAACAATTTCAAATATAGAGATTGCAGAATCGCGTGCTTTTGCTGAATCTGAGCCTAATGCACTTGCTTGTGATATACCAGTAGTTGTCAAAACTAGAGCAAAGAAGACCTGACAAATTAAATAAGTTAAAACACAAGAAAACACACCTTTATGCTCACATGTGTAAATTTAGGATGGATAAAAAAAAATTATTATTACATGAATAATTCGAAATTTATATTTTACAAGAAAACAACAGCACAAATTATATACCATCCAACTGGTGCTCATTCCCATGAGCTATCTTTCATTTCAGCAGTAAGTTTCCCAGATTTTGAATAGAAAGGCAGTATTAAGACCCTAATTGAGTGTCACACCATTACAAAGCAAGTTAATAATCATAATAGTGCAATTGTATGACCTATTAGTAGTGCAATTGTATGACCTATTAGTAGTGCAATTGTATAACATTAGATTTCAGTCATATATTACCTATTACATATGGTCGCCTCAATCTACGTTAAAATAGTAATACAATTTGCTTTGCACCCTCATTTTAACTACTAATGTGCCTGAATCTTACTGGCAGTATTCAGTGAGCAACAACCAGGATTTATCAACGGCAGGATTGGTATGTCATAAGAAGATAATTACCTTGAAAACTTCAGTGAAGGTTGCCTTGCCCTGGTCCACAAACTTCCCACCGACATAAAAGCAGAGCGCACAGGCTAAGTAAAGCATCAAGAAAGAAAAACCAAAACCAAGACCGCTAACCCAGCCTGCACGCACTCCTTGGTTCATGGAGGCTTCACACTTGTGGATATAAGTCTGCACTATACGCTTCTCAACACAGAATGATGCCACAGTACGGATACTGCTAACTGCATCACTTGCAATTTGACTTGCTTCTTCATACATCACCTATAACAGAAGTAGCATATCAGATGACAAAATCAGTTTTTTTTTTTTTTTTTTTTTTTTTTTTTTTTTTTTTTTTTTTTTTTTTTTCGTATTTCCCTTTGTGGTTGTTATTGTGTTGTGCGTTCTCGCACTGGTACTATCTTGAGTAAACCAAATTCTTCTTCTGGAAGTTTTATTCTTATTTGATTTCCTTGTAATTTGTTTTAATGAATAACTAAGGCTTAAAATTTCATTATGATTACACTTCATAGTCCTAATCAGTACAGGCAGTGACGTTAAGTACAGGGGGTTTTAGGAGGGGGGGGGGGGGGGGGGGGGGTGTCCTATACCATACAAGTTTTGTAGCACAATAACCAAACTTAAGTTAGAGAATTCTGAAATGACATCATGATCTAACCTTAGCATCAGCACTAAATCCCTTGAGGAATTTCACTTGTGCATAACCCTGAAGCCCCATCAATGGGATTACAGCTGTTATTATCAGGGCAAGCTCCCAGTTTGCTACCATAGCCATCACAAAACCACAAACTAGAGTTGCCAAGCACTGAACTATTAATGCCAAGGTATCTCCTACAAGTCGACGAACATTTAAAGCATCCACGGAAAGCCTTGCACCAATTTTCCCACTGGAATACAAATCTCAAAGAATGAACATGAATTTTATTAAAAATAGAAAACCAAATTTCATTTGTAACAACAAAGAAATTGAAAAATAATAGAAATTTATTTTACTGACCTCGAGTTACCAGAATCATCAAACCAGCTAACCTCCTGGCGAACCACACTTTTGAAAGACAAGCTTTGGATTCTTTCAACCAGCTTCCCACCAGCTAACCCAAACAAGAAATATTGCACGGGTATTGAAATCACAGACGTAATTCCCAAAATCACACAAATTAATGACCAAAATCTTGTGTCCTTCCTCAATTTGTGTGCTGGTTCGTAAAATGCTTGTATTGCACTTGAGATGATTACTCCAAGCATAGGGAACAACACACCATGTACTGCTGCTGCTAACGAGCCCAACATTAAAAACGGAAATTCAGGCTTATTCAAATTCACCAGCCGACCAATAGGTGCCTCTTTTAGGGCATTTTCTTTGCCATCACCTTTTTCTTCATTGACATCTTCATCATCAGGTATTAGACCAAGAGGACCAATGGTGTGCGGTTTGCTGCTCCCTCTTGACAAGCCATCGCTAAGAGAATGTTTAATAGGCATGCTGTGGTCATGTGATTTGCTTGTAGACACATGATGATGATATTTATCTTCATGCCTAGCTTCTTGGAGGCGAATTAATTGTGAGTAAGCACCATCAGAGACTTTTATCAACTCATCATGAGCACCTGCATGCCATAAAATTCAAGGAAAAGAGAGAGACTGAAACTATGCCAGCATCAAAATTTCGAAGTAAGATAACGACCTTGAATCTTGTATTTCAGTAATTTCACTAATTCAATTGTTTATGCCTAACACAGATCAAAATGTATGGCACCACATCAATATGCTCAGTTATTTGGTGCACAGGTATCCATAGGGCTAGATTTATAAACCATCCTAATTAATTTTTCTTGATATTAGGGCTAATAGTCAATATTTGTTTGCAATTTTGACAAGGCAGATAACACTGGAACCCTCTGTTAATAGTCACTTTTGTAAACACACGTGGTGATGTTCACAGAAGAAAAAGATAAAATATTGAAAATGTAGAAAAAAAAATTAAGGATTATCACCTTGTTCTACAATTTTTCCCTGGTGCACAACCGAGATGCAATCAGCATTTCTGATGGTGCTTAAGCGGTGTGCCACAACAAAATTGGTTCTCTCTACCATAATTCTGTACAATGCCTCTTGCACAATCCTCTCAGACTCGACATCCAATGCACTTGTGGCTTCATCAAGCAATAAGATCTTAGGGTTTTTCAAAATAGCTCTTGCAATTGCAATTCTCTGCTTCTGACCGCCTGAAAGTTGCGCACCACGCTGACCAACCATAGTATCTAGTCCCTGTACAGGATTAATGTTACAACATGTTTTATAGTGAGTGCATTGAGAGAGAGGAGGTAATTTTATGCATAACTTCATAAATTTCATTTTTCATGGAAGGCAAAATATTTTCAATTCAAATGATTTACTTTCTGGCAGCAAATCATTTTCCATTCCAAAATGAAATTCAGTTGCAAGAGACATAATCTCTTGGTGGAACACGACAACTTATATGAAATCCTGAAGTCACGAAACTTATTTGACCGACAGAATATTAGGAAGAAAACAGTATAAACTATCGGTTTTGCTGTGTCAAGTTAATCTTGGAAACTAATATAAACTCCATTCGTGCAGAAAAATAAGAAAATTATAAAACAAACCAAAACAATTTGTTATTAGTTGTTATATATTATTATCAAAAAGGTTCACAACCTACAGATATATAAACTTGAGTATTTAACAGAATGAAGAAAACTAAAATATATTATAAGTTTGAGTTACTTACATCAGGCAATCTGTCAATGAAATTTGCAGCATTTGCCATCTCAACAGCTCGCCTGACCTCTTCTAGCGTGGCCCCCTCCTTGCCATACAATATATTCTCCTTGATAGTTGTCATAAACAACAGTGGCTCTTGGCTAACGAGCCCGATCCTTTCTCTAATCCATCCAAGCTTTAAAGTCTTTATATTAATACCGTCTATCAGAACCTCTCCAGCTTGTGGGTCATAGAATCTCTCTACCATACTTATAACCGTGGATTTCCCACTCCCACTTTCTCCTACTATAGCCATTGTAGTACCTTTTTGTGCAGAATTGAAACACCAAAGTTTAGCCCATGTAGATATCTTATTAGTTTTTGTTTAAGTGACCTCATCCAAGTTATAACAGAAGAAAAATTTCAAAACTACTTTAAATTATCAAACTTCCTAAAGTGGAATATTCAACATTAATTACTACACTCAATTTCCTTTTTGGTACTATAATTGTTTGGTTCAGAATTGACGAGTCTGATGCAAGCTCCTAAATCCTAACCTCAACAGTTTGGGTTTTACTATTAGGTTAATGATATGGAAATTTTTTAACCTCAAATTTCTAAAATTTTTTTTTGTGGCATTCAACAGTTCCATGCTCAAATGGTGTAATGATTACTTGGTCCAAACTTATCAATTAGGTTAACGGTTTTTCCCATTATGGTTTGTATAGCTCAATACATACCACTGTTGACCCTCAATGAGAATCCACTAAATATAAGCTGCTCAGGTCTTGCAGGATAACTAAAATACACATCTCTCAGCTCAACATCACCCTTCATGTTTTCCAAGACAACACCACTTTCATCGTGTGCATCAATATCTGGTTTTCTCTTGATTGTTTCAAACATTCTATAAGCTGCAGCCTGGCCTTTAGCAAAGGCAGTCACACAGGGAGTTGCATTACCCAAAGACCTTATTTCATACATATAAGAAAAGATAAGAATATTTTTAGGGAGCTAAATTTAAGTTCCCAGATATTAAATGGAAGAGGAGTTTTTATAAATTTATCTAGCACATTTGTCTATTCTTCTTTCCACGGTATTTCTATTAACAATAGCTCCTGTTATACAATATCTGGAGGACCAGAGCAAAACACCAGCCTACATACCAGCCTATAAGTTAATTTTTTGGGTTTAGCTTGCTTTGTCATAAAGCATACTTCCATCTAGTTCTTTCTGGTACCTGGGCCGGGTGATCTTGCTAGCAAGCCAATACAAAAGAATAAGAGTTACTATTATCTTCCTTGTTCAAGTATTCATCTCTTTCAACATCTAAAACTGCAAAAGCAATAACAGAGAACAGGAAACAAGACTTACATTGCACCAGTCACGACTGCAAATAAAACATTCATAATTGTGCCTCCATTGTACCCTTTGTGTACGATGAGCTGACCACCATACCATATGGCGAGGCCAAAACTACAGAAGTATATTAAAAAGGCAGATCCCATGCCAAACCCGCTAACAGCCCCTTCTTTTGTCATGGCTTTGGAGGCCTTTCTTATGTGTTTGTCATACAGTGCTATGGCTCTGTTCTCTCCATTGAACGACGCAACCTTTTGCAATAGAAATAGAAATTGTTGCATCAGATAACATGCAAGGAATAAATACTGGTATTTTATCAGACTTTGAAAAATAATATAGGTGAATTTGCACCAAGTGAACTAACTTCTGAATCAAATGGTATTCAGGGCTGAAATGGATCAAGTAAGATTCAATCTGCAGACAGAGGGCTTAACTTCTTTAAAGAACTCAATTGAACAACAGAAAAACCAGGAGCCTTCTTGTTTGAAATAAAATTATTTACTGTATGCCAGATTTCAAGTATTTGGCATCAAAGGAACAGAGGAGAAGTCCAATACTGATAGTTGAACCTCTGTTTTGTTTTAACTGCTGAGGTTTACTCCGTATTGGGAAGTTACAGGAGGGCAAGTACTATTATTTCAGGCTGACAATTTTATCATGGTACTAGCCAGATAGGTCGAGATACCAATTTTAATTTTCACATTCCATATAGCGGTATCGAGACCTTATAGCGATCCCAATCTTTGCATTTGTACTGCTACCCGGTTCTTAGAAAATCCATAAGAATGTATACCAACCGTTTTGATATTACCAAGAGTCTGCTCAACCACACTGCCAGCTTTACCGTAAGTGGTTTGTCCCTGACTTGAGACTTTAGAGATGAAACTCGAAACAGATGCTCCTGCAATTATAACTGGAGGCATAGCTGACAACATAACGAGAGAGAGAAGCCATCCCTTTATGAATGCAACCACAAAGCCTCCTATAAATGTCGATGCAAGTTGTAGAAATTTTCCCACCTAAATGTTGTTGTAAGAAAACTACAAATTTTCTAATTATGGAAATAAAAAGCTTAGGAACACAAGCCATCTTTATAAGCAAGAGAAAAGCTTACAGATATGATATGGTATCAAAAGCTATGATCAAAACGAAATTATTATTGGAGAAGATTACTGAATGTAACTGGTTCAGTACTGAACAATTTTAAACATTTATAATAATTTGTTCATTTTATTTAAACTTTTCCCAGTTAATTTAATTTCTTTGTGATCTTCATTTATCATAATGCATTATGATACCACCACAACAAAAAAACATGAATAATGGATTATCTGTCTTAAATTAAACTTTCAGTTAAACACATACTGATCACTGAAAGAATTACACGAGAAAAAAGAATTCTGACCTTTTCACCTGTAGCATCTTGGATAAGTGCTGTGTCTGCTGAAATTCGGGCTATGACCTCGCCAGTAGTGATGTCCTTGTCAAAATATGCAATATCTTGTCTTAGTACTGCTTCTAGGTACATAGCCCGAGTTCGGGTAGCTTGTCTCGCTCCGCTCATAGTCCAACATGCGACCTCTGTTTAACAAAAATTATTCCTTCTATCATTAAGTAACAAGCTATTAAGGATTAACATACCAACCAATTGCATCTTCAACACATTTTGGAACTTGGAAGGAAAAAAAGGTAAGTAGTTCATTGGAATATAATTCATTTTTTAAGTAGGTATACTGGGACTTCCTATGCATTCATGCATCTCGCATTCCGGAGCATGTGGTATATTTCAATCAACTTTGCTTCTTAATTTAAATGGGGAGGTACGATACTGAATATCTCCCAACAATAAATGTGAAATCCCATAAGACTATAATATATATGATATAAAAGAAAGTACTTACGAAGAGTTGCTGCTATACTAGTTCCAATAGCTAAGTAGACGTAATTCAACACAGACTGCAAAATATATTATAATAAATATTAGATCTCAAAAAATGATACCCTCCCCTATATTATATATTATAAACATAAATGTATCTTTTATTTCTTTTTGCCGTTCATGCATTAGACCTGGTAAATTTTCCTGATCATAAGAAATGCTACTGCACTTCATGTGCATATCATACAATTTGTTTGAGAATAATATCATGAATCAAACATGTGGATATTTTAAAATTAATTAATATATTCGTATCATGTAAGATTCTGGCATTATGCTCTTTCAAATGCAAATCAAACATCAAACAGCCGACTTCTGAAGCGAATGATAAATAATTTATCATTTTAAAAAATTGTAGTCAAGTATAGCATTCCTGGGATGGAAATATAGGTCATAAACCCGCCGGCCCACCAATGCCTGCCCGGCTTGCTCATTAGCCGTAAGTACAGCAAGGCAGGTCAGGAAGGGACCTGAAAGGAAGCACACAGATTGGCTTTTCCTGGACAGCTGTGATTTCATCTATTGAGCTTCGACCTGTGGGCACTCTACTCTAGCTAGATTCCTAGATTGTGTTCCGGTAATAAGTAGGGAAGTGGAGGTTTCCTCCAATTCAAAGGTTAAGGTTGTGTTTCGGAAGAAATTTAGAGGAGGGAATGGTAAGAAAAGAAATGGAAAAAGACTTGTCTAAACCTCAAATTTAGGAAAGCAATATATACTCATTGGATGTTAGAACTTAGAAGAGCGAAAGTGAGCAACTCGAAATCTGTTCATATTTTGTGTTTATCTTCATCTAGTCTCACCTCCTCTCCCTCCGTCTGGAGCAAGAAAGCAGTCCTGAACAGGTCTATCTATTATATTCGCCCCAATTTTATTTCTTTCCCGTCATTCTAAACCTCCTCTTTCGATTCTGGAGCACAGACCTAATATCACCTCTCTCTCTCTGTCTCTCTCTTTCAGCCTTTCTGCATGTCTCTCTGCCTCAACATTTATGGCTTCTTTCTCAGTTCTCGCGCTGTTCACTCCCCCTTCTTTTCTTTTCTGGCCTTTGGTCTCTTCCTGGTATCCAGGATACCAGTGGGCAGTGGATCAGTCTGATCAGATAACAGCTTTTGCCTTTCGCTTATATTTTGTCCGACGAATTCTATACTATTTGTCAATTTCAAAACTTTAATTTAAGGACACTTGAATAAAAGGAAAAATGGAAATCAGAATTTCTTGCGGTGCGTTCTTTCTACCCGAAGCACCGGTGTATCTTGAATTTAAGGCACGAATCCGGAGATTAATTAATCCGGATATCTCGATTTCAAAAATCAAAATAAACCATCTAAAATACGTCATCTATGAAAATTTTATTCATAATAAATTTCACATTTTTGTTTGAATGTTTTTTTTATATTCCATATTACAATTTTAATGTGAATTTAATATATAAATTTATATATCTTAAAAATTATATATATAATTTCATTACTAATTTCAGATTATAGATAATTCTACTCAAAATTACTATATCACTAATAAATCAAACTTTACTCAAATAGGAATTCAATTGTAAAAATATATATATAACTAATTAAATAAGAATCTGATAAGAATTAACAAACTGTATTTATAATCTTTGATTTTGAAAACTAAACTGACATTAAATGAAAATATTTTGATCTTGTGAGCTTTCTTACGAACTTTATTTAATAAACATTAAGGCCTGTTTGTTTGTGACTTGAAGTGTGCATAACTTAAGTTATGCATCGTGAAGTCACCAAAACACTCGTTACAAAAGACGCCTTAAGGATGCATAGGTTGCATAAGTTATGCACCGATCTCCTTTAATTTTTTTCCAACAATACCCCTTAAAAATAATTAATATTTAACAAATAATTAATAAATATTAAAATTTAATAAGTAACAATAATTATTAAAAAATAATAATTAATAATAAAGATTAATTATTATAATTAATAATAAAGATTAATTATTATAATTAATAATATTTAAAAAGTAATATTAATATTACTAATAACGATTTAATAATAATAAATAATTAAAAATAATTAATCAAAAATAATTTTAAATAATATTTAAAATATTTAATTAAAAGTAATTATTAATATTTCGTAATAACAAAAATGATTTATTATCATCATACATGATTAATTTTTAAAATAATTAATAATTAATAATATTAATAATTAGCAAAAAATAATTAACAAATAATAAATAATATATATAATAAGTAACAATATTTATTAAAAATCAAAATTATTAATAAATATTAATTATTATAATTAGTAATTAAATAATAATTAATAATATTTAACTAGAAATAGTAATTATTAATAACGACGAATAATAATAATTAATAATATTTAACAAGTAATATTAATTATTATTAATAACGATTAAATAATAATTAATCAATAATAATTTTTTATTGTTAAATAATTAATAATGTTTGTAATATTTAATTAAAAGTAATTATTAATATTTCATAATAATAAACATGATTTATTATTATCGTTAATAATTAATTTTTACAATAATTAATAATTAATAATAATTAGGTCACAACGTCATATTAATACATAATACTAATTTAAATTAAATAATTCAAATTTAAGGACTTTTTACTCTTTTGACATGAATATATGCATACATTAAGTTACTCATCCTTACTACACAACCAAACATCCATTACATAACACTACATAAACACTTAGGCATCCTTAACTTATGCAACCCTTTACTAAACAACCAAACGCCTCCTAAAATTATAATTCATATCAAATTTAATGTATCTATAATGAATCAAAGTTTGCAAAATCGGAGTTCATATAAAAAAAAATTATATCTAATTGAAGGAGGAATCTGATAAGTATTAATACTACATTTATAATATTTGATGCTCGAAAATAAATAACATCGATGAAAATATTTTTATTTATATGCTACCTTCGATTTATAAAACATCTAGCTAGAGAGCTTTCCAACGAAATATATTTCGTAAGACGAAGTTCAAATAAAAGAGTTGTTGGTCCATATTGATGTTAAATATACAAGTTTGCTATTTCAGCTGTATAACATTCTATATGTAAAACACTTGACAGTTGCTGTCCAGTTTATCTTAAAAAAATAAAAAATTCTATATGTAATATTTAGGCCGTAATAACATAGAATTAACATATGTAATATTACCGGTTCGATCGCAACTTGATCATACCGGCGTGAGACATTAAAGCTCACGTCTTACAAAATAATTCTCCAAAAATCTTAATTGATCACTAATAAGTAACAACTTAACTACAATCAACTTACTGGAACTTAAAGGTTATCAAAATTGCATCGCATTGTTATCAAAAAATAATGAAAAATGAACTGATTCAATAATTTTAGAGTAATATAAGATGAGACGTAACCTACTATACAATCAACATACCTTGTTGACACGATCGAGAACATTGTCCAAGGTGGTGCCACCAAAGGCATCGACCACCTGGCCGAAAAACAAGGTCATTATGGACTGAGAGCTCCCGTTAGCCAGCGCAGCAATGGTCCCCACCACCATCAGCGCCACGTCAATGCCGTCAGCAAACTTGAACAGTTTGAACAGAGACACCTTTCCCTCAATTCTCTTTCTCTGTTCTTTCTCTGCTCCATTGCTCTCTTCGTTCTTCTTTGTGTCTCGGCCTCTCATGGTTTGTTGTTCCGGAGAGTGCGGTGTGGAATTAATTCCATGCATTAAGAGGCGTGGTCGTGGAGGGGTTTATAAAGGGATAGGTAATTACTAATTAGATTTAATAATAATTTTTATGCTATATATTCTAATATTAGTTACTCAATGTGGTGGTGAGAGGGCAGTGTTATGAAAAAAATGCTTTTACCAAATACGGCACAATGCAATACAATACATAAACGGTACGTCACAACACAATATGAATACGACATGATATGGCACGAGAAAACATGATATAACACATTTCAGATGATTTGACAAACAATTAGTTACAAATTCCAGATGCATTATCTCCATCCCTCAAATTCCATATTTGATTATTATAAAAGATATACGTTTTATGATTGCTAGATGCACAGTTAATACTTAATAGTTTTAACTGTTGTGCTCATTTATTAAAACATTAATAATGCATAATTTGCTATTCTTTAAAGGACAAAATGAGTTTTAAAGTGTTTAATTAGAAAGTGAATACCTAAGACTTAAGAGTAAATATAATATTAATCATAAGTAAACATGCATATTTTGACACAATTTTCATATAGTTACACCGAAGGCCGAATTTTTATACATAAAATTTCAGTAAATATTGACAAATTACATTACAAAAAGATTTTAAATTAACAATATAATGAAAATACAGATTAGTATATAGAATCACGCCAGTCTTATAGTTTAAGACTGAAAAAAATATATGACAAAACGTCCGAACAGACGTAACTTCATTAGAGCAATTTATCAATAGAAAATGCTATGCTACTACCCATGTGGCTCACCGTTGCAATCAATTATTTAAACACTATAGATCAATCAAATTTCAAATAATTACATGGGTAACCTTCAATTTATTTCTGAAAAAATACCGGCAAATCATTACATTACATTTCAGAGATATACACCTCCGATGTGTACGGAAAAAATATTTCTTGAAATTTTTTTGAAGTGGTCTTTGCTTCTGTAAACTTTACGGGACTAAGTAGAAATGGACTTGTAATGTTCCAGAGTAGAAATCTTTTTGTTATAATGAAAGGCACTGATTTCTAAAATAACTGAACTATTTACAATCTGAAGTTCTGAACGCGATATAAACCTCTTTATTGTCGATAACGCAATCCAATTGCATTATAATTCAAGCTGTAGTGCAACTCTGAAGTAAGGGACGTATAACGGAACTATTGATTGGGGCCATTTGGCTTGGTCTAAACTCTGAACCACCTCTGCTATAACGGATACCCGAGTATCAGCGTATGTTAATATAGAAAAAAAAAAAAAAAAAAAAAAACTGTTTTGAAAAGCATCCAGATTGTTACCGAAACATTCATCTCATATATCCAAATTATCTGGAGTAAATTAAATAGATTATACATGCAATATAAAAATGAGCTGGTTAACACTGATTTTATTCGATTCACCTGGAAACTCTCTGTTTTTCATCTAATCAAATCAAAACGATCGGGTCAGAATTTTTTTCCCCTCGATGCAGCATACTATATAAATAGTGAAGTTAGATCGGAGATATAAAATTTGCTTTTAGTTTGTGGCTTGGTCAAGATCAATCCAACTTGATCTTGAGTTCAATTTCTTGGTTTAGACATTTGACCAACTTGATTTGAGTCCGAATTTGAAATAAATTTGGACAGCTTTTTCAAATTCAACTTGAAGTAACTTGATAAGTAATTCGATTATGTAACTTGTAGAATCCAGTATCTAATTTAATATATAATAAAATTTTAATTATAAAGAGATCACTAAAATTTTAGTTCATAGACATATATAATCTAGAAAATAGTGAATATTTTAAATTTCCAGTTATAATAATTTATAATAATATAAAACAAATACAAAAAAAAAAAAAACATAATTGAGCTTTTAAGGAACACGAGTAGATTCATATTCAAATTAGATCGAGCTCGATTTTTGATTGAATTTAAGCTCAATTCGAATTTCCTATTTTAAATTCAAAACAAACTTCAATCAAAATTAGTTCATTTTAGCGCGATTTGTTTACAGCTCTTGTACAAATGCTTAGAGGGGATTAAATTACAAGCATCGTTGAGATATGCGGTAGAGGAGTTTTCTACTTAATTTTAATTGGATCACATTTATTTCTTTCTCAACGGATTCAGCTGCAATAATTTCTATGGCAGGGAAGATGCTATGATTATCTCACACGTATCACTCACTTTAGTAATGCTATGTCCTTTATTTATTTATTTTTTTGTCCCAGATTTGTCTTTGAGAATTGAACTGCCTTTTTCTTTTAATCTCTAGATGTCACCAATTTTTTTAATTTAAATAATTCAAAATCTAAAATGTAAATATCTAAATAAAATCATTGCATTTGCTACTTATCATATTTTTCTTTTCTATGTACACGTAAAAAATTAAGCCAATTTTATATTTTATTTTTTATTGTTATCAAAAGCTTTTAAAATGGCGCTGAAACGGACAATTTCTGAACTTCAGTGTCTTTTCTAAGTACAATCCCCGCCAAACACAAAGTTGATGAAAATATTAGAAGTTTCTATTATGTAGTGAAAGTAATCTAAAACATATTAATCGGTTCCGTTTTATTATTTAAGATCTAGATTTTATCATTAAAAATTCGAATAATAGTAATCTAATTATTCACGAATTAGATTTTATCATAGATTTTATCATATGAACCCTCGTGTATATTCACGAATTAATTATTTTTTGCAGAATATAAAGATAAATCGGTAACATGCTACAAGCTACTAATTGTTTAAAAAATATGGTCAGTTTATGCCCTCCTTATTTCACTTTTAAAGAACTAAAAAAAATATTTAACAATATTTTTTTTTAAAAAAAAAACCAGCATTGTTATTCACTTATTCTGAATATTTATAGTCTGCTAGACTAGAGACTATTGCGTGTAAAACCAGCATTGTTATTCACTTATTCTGAATATTTATAACTACATATAGGCCTTACTTTATTGGGCTTTACTTGTTAGCAGGTAAATTTTGCAACTTGTCATGACTCATCATCTCCCAGGACAGAACAGACAAAAGTAAAGACAAAACAAACAATCAGTCTATCACCGGTAACGGAAAAGTTTCAATTCGAAGAGGAAAATATATTACTGACTACTAACCGACTAACAAAACAAATGATATAAACTTATAAAAGGAAACCGTACAATTCGAAAGAAAGATGTCAACCGGGGAATTTGTCCTTATTGCTGTTAAAGTTAATCTTCTCTCAACAGACTCAACTACCAATCTTGCAAGAAAGACATCGTTATTATAATTTGATTTCTTGATTGCATTCAATATAAAAAACTCTTTAAGTTTATGTATTTTACTTTTTTAAGTGATCGATTATAATGACAATAATAAGCACATTATAAATTATGAAAAAGTGGTCAGATACTTTCATTCTTGTGATGACATCATAAATCACAAATTAAAATATAAAATTCATCAGCTAAATGATAGTTCTCAGCCGCAGAAGAACTTAATATTATTTGTACTTTCTTATCAGTATATGCTTCTAAATTATTGTGTTATTTCATACCAACTACATATCTATCATCGATAGATTTTGCAAATGTTACCGTCTAAAACATAAGCTAACTAGAACGACCTTTGCTGTGGAGAGGAATAAAGGTGAGGAATCGGGTCTTTTAGGAAAAGCTGATTACAAGCATTGAAATTGTACTAAATGTTAATTTAACCCAACAAATTGGTGAGACTAAGGCGGCGTCCTTGCTAGAGAGAGAGAGAGGTTGAGAGTTGAGACCAAGTGAGCCGGGTGGTTCCTGATTCCTGAAGAGACAGGATCTAGCCAAAACGGAGAGAGAGGAGAGTCAAACAGACCGGTTCGAATTAGCTAGGAAGAGAGGATGCACGCTTCAAAGCCTAGGAGGGCATTTTCGTCATTTACAAAAAAATTTCCGTGCTTTGCTAATTTGAGGCGTGCAGAAAGCAGCGCCCGTTGTGAGGTGCAGAGATCTGTTCGTCTCTGCAGCTTCTGCAATTGCTGGAATCACAGCTCTTTTGATTCACCAATTTAGTTCAGAACTTGAATTTCTGAGAATGAAAAGTTGCTAATTTATTTATCAAGTTACTTTTCTATTGATTCATTCAAAACATTGTGCCGTACATGCGTTATTTAAAAACTATTTGAAAGTTGAAGCATAGCTGTTATAATATTTCCCAAGCAGTCTCTTATCATTGTTGGGCATCTCCTTATTCGATTGGATTGTATTTGTTTCTAAATTAGAAACAAATACTCTGATGGAGAGCGCTGGGTGAGGGTGCCAGAGTCTGATGGGGCAGGTAGGCGCTATACTCTGGTGACAGAAAGCAATTTCCTCCATTAATTGCACCCAAACTGTTCGACCAAATGCCTGTTTTAATATACACCTTTATCCATCTGTTGTCATATATGATATACTAGGCAAAATATGCTATATGTATACACCCTCTGATTCTTCTAGCTGTGTACTTTTAATTGTAGCATAATGGACGAGATCAGTTATCCAATGAAAAACATTTGCTGTGCTGGCCCGGTTCACGCTGTCCAACAAGAATTAAGAATTGAATTCACTCAAACGGCCAGGCCATAGAACCATGTTCATCACCAAAGAGTTTTTAAATTTTATGCAATTTGAGTATCGAATATCGATTGATGATACCTCAAAAGTTTTAAATTTTGAATTGTTAAAAATTTTAAATCACTTAAAATTATGATAAAAACATGCATAAAATCTTATTGTTTTTATTGGCATTATTTATATGTACATTATATAGATTTATACCTTTCATGCTGAATCTCATATATAAACCAAACTTTTGTCAAGTGGACAATACAGCTTAAGTCAAGGTTGTGGGATCGAAACACGACTGGAATGATCCCTGTAAATACTTATATATTTAAAACTAGAGATTTTAACCCCATATCTCGTACAAATTAAAGGAAAAAAAAAACTTATATTCGTTAATGTCAAGACAAGACAAGTGATTCCTCACATTTCTAATACCAATTACGCAAACTACAGAGCTTTTGCCAACTAGTGAACAAATTTACCTAATTTACACCTATTTTCTATTGGGTTGGAGGGCAGCTAGAAAGTTTTTCAATCATGTGAACAGGAGATATGTTTAACTTGGTAATAGGAGATAATAATTTTGATTTGACGAGCATCATCGTATTATCTACCAGTGCGTTCAAGGAATTAAAAATACACCTGTTCATCCATCTATCCAATGATCATCACAGGAACGGTTCAACAAGCCTATCAATCAAATATGTGCGCTATAATCAGCAACATTTCCTATAAATCAATGCCGTCCTCCATATGTAACCCTCCATATGTAACCAATAAACAGTGGTGACAAGATCAACAACCATTCAATGCTAAGGACGCACGGAACATAAAACCAAATTGAGATGAAAATTTATATATGATACTATCTCCATGCATTTGATACATGATCAATGAATAGCAGCTGTTTGACAACCAAAAATTGATGACCAATATGAAAAAAAAAAATTTCTTTACCAACAAATAATAATATAATATACAGTTTTCCACTATATTATACATAATTAATTGGATCTTAACTCGACAAGAGAGGCATAAGCACCATCTCTTATCTCCATCAGTGTTTCATGCCTTCCTGTCGCTACAATCTGTCCATTCTTCACTACTGCAATATTGTCAGCACCTTTGATAGTAGACAACCGGTGTGCAACCACAATAGTAGTACGACCGACCATGACCCTATCCAATGCCTCCTGCACCACATACTCTGACTCAGCATCTAGTGCACTTGTTGCTTCATCAAGTAACAAAATCTTAGGGTTTTTCAATATAGCTCTTGCAATTGCAACACGCTGCTTCTGGCCACCTGACAAATGGATCCCTCTCTCACCTACAAATGTGTCGTAACCCCGAGGAAGACTGGAAATAAATTGGTGTGCATTGGATACTTTGGCAACTGCAATTAGTTCTTCTTCCGTGACTTCCCCTTCTTTCCCATATGATATGTTGGCACGTATTGTGTCATCAAATAGAACTGGCTCTTGGCTGACAAGTCCCATCTGTTTTCTAAGCCAGCTCACATTGACCCTGGTTATTTCAATTCCATCTAGTAAGATAGTGCCACTGTCAGGGTCATAGAATCGCTCTAGAAGTGCAATTACCGTTGATTTTCCACTACCGCTCTCACCAACTAGAGCAACAGTCTGTAAATAGGATGACAAAAGCCTTATAGAATACATATATACTAATAATATATATTATTATTTTTTATTTTGTATACAGAAAATAAAAACTCTTTGTGCATTTTGAATTACAGTCATGGCTAAATATTCATCTCAGTTGGGAATAAAAGATAAGACTTGATGATAACTTTTATACAGTATATGTAAACCAATTTTGCATTTTAGAGGCACAAAATAGGTGATTGAAAGATAAAAATTTCAATGTTAAGATATTTTTAATTGACACAATGTACAATACAAATACAACAGCTTTAGAGCTTTTCATATCTATAATATAATATGTAGACTGATATAGGCAACAGGTTGTTAGTATTGTACATATTCTTATTCCCAAGGTGATTCAGATTTCAGAGTGCCACTCTGATTTAAATTGCATATAATGGAAGTACCTTCAAAGTTAAGAGAAATATAACTGTATAACTCTGTACCTTGCCCGAGGGTATGCTCAGTGACAAGTTGCTGAAAATCGGTACATCAGGCCGAGTCGGATAGCTAAAGCAGATGTTGCACAGCTCTATATCTCCCCTTACATTTTCTAGTACTAGTCCTTCTTCACTACTAGGGTCAATTTTTGATTTCCGGTCCATTATTTCAAATATAGAGATTGCAGATTCACGTGCTTTTGCTGAATGTGAGCCTAATGCACTTGTTTGTGATACACCAATAGTTGCCAAAACAAGGGTGAAGAAGACCTGAAGAATTTGCCAAATTATAAACTTTAAATATTAGAAAACTTGCCTTTATGCACACAGAAGTACATAAATTACAGATCAATAAATTTATTATTGTTTAAAGGAACTTTTAAATTTCTATATCAGAAGAAAAAAACCAATAACAACGATATATCATCCCCACATCCACCGGCTACCTCTCATTTTTTTTTTTTTCTTTTTCATTCCATTTATGTTTTTTAACTTGTTGATTTCCCTGTTTCTAATTCAATAGAAAGGCATTCTTGAGAGCCTAATTGACCATCGCAGCATTATGAAGCAAGTTAATTCCTTCAACAATTCAATTTTGTAACTATATTATAACATAAATGAGAGCTACCACATTTAGCAGGCAATATAATAATCAAATCCAATGCACAACACTACATACTAGAATGCATGAATCTTACTGGTAATATACAGCAGCCACCAGGATTTATTAACAGGAATTGTATTACTGGCAGTATTTAACAGTAGGAGTGGTAGGCCACAACAAGATTATTACCTTGAAGACATCGGCAGCCGTTGCTTTGCCCTGTTCCACAAATTTTTCTCCGACATAAAAGCAAAGTGCATAGGTTAGGTAAAGCATCAAGTAAGAAAAACCAAAACCAAGACCGCTAACCCAGCCTGTACGCACACCTTGATTCATGGAGGCTGCACACTTGCAGTTATAAGTCTCCATTATACGTTTTTCGGCACAGAATGATGCCACAGTACGAATACTGCTGACTGCTTCACCTGCAACTTGACTTGCTTCTTCATATATTACCTGTAACAGTAGCAGCATATCACGTGACAAAGACATAATGTGTGTTACCTGTTGTTCTTGTGGTTATAGTGTCATTCATGTGGAGCACATTCTTGCACTGCTACAAACTTGAGTGTTTACCAATTACTTCTTTAGAAAGTCTTATTATTATTTTGTTTCCTTGTAATTCTGGTTAGGAATGAATATATTTTAAAACATGGAGGTCACATAGAGGAACATAGAAATCTTTTAAGCAGTTCAATGGTCTCTTAAAATGTCATTATGCTTAGCGTCATAGTTTTAATCACATCAGGCAGTTACATCAAGTGCAAAAGGGGAAAATCATTTATACATACCATACAAATTTTGTGTTGCATTAGTATCCAAAACAAAGTTAAAGAATTTTGAAATGATGTGGTAATCCAACCTTAGCATCAGCGCTAAATCCCTTAAGGAATTTCACTTGTGCATAACCCTGAAGCCCCATCAATGGGATTACTACCATTATTATGAGGGCAAGCTCCCAGTTTGCTATCATTGCAACCACAAATCCACAAACTAGAGTTGCCAAGCATTGAACCATTAATGCCAAGGTATCTCCTACAAGTCGACGAACATTCAAAGCATCCACCGAAAGCCTTGCACCGATTTTCCCACTGGAAGATAAGTCAAAGAATGAATTTGAATTTAATTGTGAATGGATAATACAATTTGAAACAAAAACAAATTTCAAAAATGATAAAAGAAAACTTGCTTATTTTACTGACCTAGAGTTACGAGGATCGTCAAACCAGCTAACCTCTTGACGAACCATACTTTGGAAAGACAAGCTACCGATTCTTTCTACCAGCTTTCCTCCAGCCACCCCAAACAAGAAATGCTGCAGTGGTATTGCAATCACAGATATAATTCCCAAAATCACACAAATCAATGCCCAATATCCTGTGTCCTTCCTCAGTTCGTGTGCTGGTTCATAAAATGCTTGTATTGCACTTGAGATTACCACTCCCAGCATGGGGAAAAGCACACCATGTACAGCTGCTGCTAACGAGCCCAAGAGTAACACAGGAAATTCTGGCTTATTCAAATTCACCAGCCGACCAACAGGTGCCTTTTTCAGGGCATTTTTTTTGCCATCACCTTTTTCTTCCGTGGCATCTTCATCATCTGAGCCCAAAGGGTGGATCAAGGAGTGGTGTTTGCTCCTCCCTCTTGACAAGCCATGGCTAAAAGAACGTTTGATAGACATGATATGGTTATGTGATTTGCTAGTTGACACATGATTATGTTCTTTTCCTTCATCCCTCACTTCTTGGAGGTGAATTAATTGGGAGTATGCGCCATCGGTGTTCTTGATCAACTCATCATGGGGACCTGCATGCCATAAAATTAATTGAAAAAAGAAAGATAGTTAGGATAAGAAAGATAATTATCTTGAAACTCATATGCCAATGTACAAAATTATAAGCAAGATAATGATCTTCAAGCTCGTACAACACTAATCCTTAACACAGGTCGAAATTGTAGGTAAAATTTTTGACTGATTGCTGATATATATATATTTTTTTTGAAACAAGTGGGAAAATTCCCACTTCTCATTACTTTGTAATAAAGAAGTACAAACAGTTTAGCTATAAAATTCAAACCAAAAGGAAACCGGCACTGGTACCAACTTGATACCAGTGTCCCACTGCTATCTGAGCCCGATTGCTGATATTTTTGAAAATGCAGAATGTACTTTGCAGTAATACAGCCACCGCACACCGTTTGAATGGATTCTTAAGCAGATGTTACGCGTGCAGTTCCTTTTACTATAGACTTCTCCAAAAGAAAGAGCCATATATATATAACATCAATATTAGTTTAGTTTTGACAATCCATTACAGTATAAGTCTATGATATATGGACAAAATTGTATCCAAATACCTCAGATCCACATGCCGTTGCATATATGGCCAGCAAAGCAACCGAATATTGCTCTCTGCATATTGGGACCGCATATACTATATTTCTCAGGGTATTGAGTCTACGGGCATCTAAAGGGCAACATTTTAAAACCCTGTTTTTTCTTGATGAAATGATTTAAGTTATATTCGTTTGCAGATTGACAAGGCAGAGAACACCAAAACCCACTTTTAATACTCATAAGCAAAAAAATTTGAATTTTTATTCACCTTGTTCTACAATTTTGCCCTGGTGCACAACTGAGATGCAATCAGCAGTTCTGATGGTGCTTAAACGATGCGCTACAACCAGAGTGGTTCTCTTTATCATAATTCTGTTCAGTGCCTCTTGCACAATCCTCTCTGACTCAACATCCAATGCACTGGTGGCTTCATCGAGTAATAAAATCTTAGGGTTTTTCAAGATAGCTCTTGCAATTGCAATTCTCTGCCTCTGACCCCCTGAAAGTTGGGCACCATGTTGACCAACCATAGTATCTAGTCCCTGTACAGGATTAATATAACCATATAATTTTTAGTGAGTAACAGAAGTGTAGGAAGATAATTTATACATAAGTTCATAAATTTCATTTTCCATGGACATGGTGAAGTACTTATATTCCACATGACTTGCAGTGAACAAGTGAAGAGAATGGAGAGAATTGTAACATAAGTTCACAAATTTCATTTTTTTTCAATGACACAATGAAGTACTTTTATTCCAAAATATAATTGCAGTTGTCAAACATTCATGATAGCTATATAATTGCAATACAAGAACTAAATCTAAAAATCTTAAATTCTGGAAACTTATTTGATTGATAAGATATTAAGAAGAAAATGGTATAAACTATCAATTTACAAAATTACAGGGCAAACCAGAACTTCTTGTTACAACTTGAATTATTATATAACAAAAAGGCAAACACACACAAAAATTGAAACTTGAGAATTTATCAGAAAAAAAAAGCAAATCAAAGTTATTGTTAAGTATAAAGTTACTTACCTTAGGCAATTTGTCTATGAAATTTGCAGCATTTGCCCGCTCAATAGCTTGTCTCACCTCTTCTAGAGTGGCTCCCTCTTTGCCATACAATATATTCTCCCTGATTGTTGTCATAAACAACAGTGGCTCTTGGCTGACAAGCCCAATCTTTTCTCTTATCCAACCAAGCTTCAATGTTTTTATATTGACACCATCTATTAGAACCTCTCCAGCTCTTGGGTCATAGAATCTCTCCACCAAACTTATAACTGTGGATTTTCCACTACCACTTTCTCCTACTATAGCCATTGTCGTACCTAATTTGTGCAAAATCAAAACCCCAAAGTTTTAGCCCATGTAGATTATCAAATTAAGTTTTTGTGATCTTTCCCAAATCCCGATGATTAAATAATTGCAAAACTGCTAGGAAATAACAAAGATTCCTAAAAAAAAAAAAATATTAAGTAAACAATTGGCTTCAAAATTATAGTAGAAGCAACATTTAAACATTTAAAGAAGATGCCTAAAGTATCAAACTTAGGTGGAATAGTCAAAATTACTACATTCAGTTTGGGGCCTTTTGGTACTAAAATTCTTTTGGTCTTATATTGGTAACTCTGTTACATGCCTTGCTCAAAAGTTCAACAGTTCAGGTTTTACTATTAGGTGAGTGATTTGAAATTACATTAGAAATACTAAAAATCCTAAATACAGTAGAAGCAACATTAGAAGAATTTCACCTCCAATTACCAAAATCTCTTTATGGCATTCAGCACTACTACGCTCAGTTTTGGTCCAGTACTTGACAAGTCTGGTTTGTGCTCGCAACCAACATTACTGGTTCAGGTCTTTTCCATTACAGTAAAGACTTTATCATGGCTATCCAAGCTCAATACATACCGCTGTTGACCCTCAATGAGAATCCATTAAATATTAGCTGCTCAGGTCTTGCAGGATAACTAAAATACACATCTCTAAGCTCGACATCACCCTTCACATTTTCCAGGACAACACCACTTTCATCGTATGCATCGATATCCGGTTCTCTTTTGATTGTTTCAAACATTCTATATGCCGCAGCCTGGCCTTCAGCAAAGGCAGTCAAACATGGAGTTGCATTACCCAACGACCTTGTTTCATGCATAAAAGTAAAACGAGAATGTTTTTAGGAAGCTAAATTTAAGTTTATAGAGAGTATATGGAAGGAAGATTTTTGTTAATGTACCTACCACACTTGTCAATTTCCCTTCCCAAGGTAACAAATCAACAATAGCTCCTATTATACAATTTCTTGTGGACCACACCTATACACCAGCCTAGTTATGAGCATATTAGGTTTTTTTTTTGTTGTTGGGGGGTGGGCCTAGTTATGAGCATATTAGTTTTTTTTTTTTGTTGGGGGGGAGGGGGGTGTCAGCTTGCTTTGTCTTGTAGCAAATTATCATCTTGTTCTGTCTTGTGTAGGACCAGGTGGATTTTCTAGCAAACCGGCAGAAAAAACAAGAGTTACAGTATCTTGTTGTTCAGGTATTTTACCTCTCCTAACATCGAACACTACAAAAGCAAACTGAAAGAGAATAGAAAAACAAGACTTACATTGCACCAGTCATGACTGCAAATATAACATTCATAATAGTGCCTCCATTGTACCCCTTGTTGTGTATGATGAGCTGACCACCATACCATATGGTGAGACCAAAACTACAGAATAATATTAAGAAGACAGACCCCATGCCAAACCCGTTCACAGCGCCTTCTTTTGCAGTGGCTTGGGAGGCCTTTCTTATGTGTTTGTCATATAGAGCTATGGCTCTCCTCTCTCTATTGAACGAGGCAACCTTTTGAAATAGAAATAGAAAGTTTTTGTATCAGATAACGTGTAATGCATGAATATAGGCCAATTTGGGACAACTAAAATAGTTTCAGAACCAAATGGTAATCAGGGCTAAATTCGGTCAAGTAAGACTCATTCTTCAGACAGAACGGCTTAACTACATTAAACAACTCAATTGAACAACAGCCAAATTAGTAGCCAGCTTAATTGAGCAATGAGCACAAAAAAAAAGTTAAGGTCATTTGTTGAAATAAAATAATTTACCAGCTATGCCAGATCTCAAGTATCTGACCAACAATTTTATCATGGTACTAGCAAGGTAAGTCAGGGAGATACTATGCTCGATTTTCACATTCCATGTAGTTGTACCAATACCTTATAGAAATCCCTTTGTTTGCATTTGTACTAGTTGCCAGTTCTTAGGAATTCATAAGATTATGTACCAACCGTTTTGATATTACCAAGAGTCTGCTCAATCACACCACCAGCTTCACCATAAGTAGTTTGTTCCTGACTAGACACTTCAGATAAGACACTTGAAGCAGCTGCACCAGCTATTACAATTGGAGGAATTGCCGACAGCATAACGAGAGAGAGAAGCCATCCCTTCACGAATGCAACCACAAAGCCTCCTACAAATGTCGATATAAGTTGTAGGACTTTTCCCACCTAGATGTTGTAAAGAAAACTACCAATTTTATAAATTATGGAAATAAAAAACTTAGGAACACAATATGATATGGTATCAAAAGCTATGATTTTATGTTGTATATAGTATATGTAGCTGAGGTATCTTATGGTCTGACATAATAAAAAAAAAATTATTACTGGAAAGATTTACTGGATATAACTGGTACAGTACTGAACACTTTCAACTTTTCTTATAATTTCTTCTTTTTTTTGTTTCACATTGTCCCAGTTAATTTAATTTCTCTCTGATCTCCACGCTACATTTATCTTGGTACTTCTACAGACTTGTTATTTGCATCATATCTTATCTGAATGCCTTATGATGCCACAAGTGTGCAACATTAGTATTGAATTATCATCTGTAATGAAAATTTCAGTAAAACACATAGATAGAGAATTACATAAAACAAAAGAATTCTAACCTTTTCACCTATAGCATCCTGGATAAGTATTGTGTCAGCTGATATTCTACCTATAACCTTGCCTGTGTTCATCTCCTTGTCAAAATATGCAATGTCCTGTCTTAATACTGCTTTAAGGTACATAGCCCGAATTCGGGTAGCTTGTCTCTCTCCAGTCATAGTCCAACATGCGACCTCTATTGAACAAAACATATTCCTTCTGTCATTAATTAAAATACCAACCAAACAGTTGTTTCAACACATTTTGAAACTTGAAAGGAGAAAAGATCAGGGAGTAATTTAATAAGATATGACCCATTTTGAAGGCATACTGGAATTTCATATTCATTTATTCGTGTATCAACAATCAAGCCTCTCAGATCATGTGGTCTGGGTTTTTTTTTTTTCTTTTTTCTCTCTTTAGATGGGGTACAGTACTGGGTCTTCCCATGTCAAGTATTACAGGACAAAATAATAATAAAAAAAATACTTACGGAGAGTTGCCGCTATACCAGTTCCAATAGCTATATAGACAAAATTCAACAAAGACTGCAAAAGAATATATAATAAATATTAGACCTCAAGAGTTGAATTCTCTTTTTCTTTTTCTGTTTTGCACTTAATCACTGTAAGAACTGTATGAGAAATTTTCATGCATTTGACCTGGTAAAATTCGTGATTTTACCGTGTTCATAGATGTAAAAATCCTCTCAATTACAAATCCATTTCTTTCTGATTCCTTCTGATTTTGGGGTTAGAAGAGGGAAAAGAAAATCGCGGCGCAGAATTTCCAGTTGAAACTTGAAAGACAACATCGCCTCTTCTCCTTCTCGGCGCACATGAGATCTTCTTTCTCTTTCTCCTTCATTCTAACCAGTTGATGGCGCCACCTAAGAAAGGCGAGGCCAAAGGCGCCGCCAACTCCATCGCCAATGCCACCTTAGAGGCCGAGTGACAGCTTGTCTCCACCTGAGACCTCCGTCGACGGTCTTCATCTCCGCCTGCATAAGTATAACTATCCACCAGTCCACTTTGCGTCTCCTATATTTATTTATTTATTTTACAATTTGTTCTGAGTGGGATCAAATTCGCTTTGGGATTTCGTGTTGTAGACTCTGTAGAGTGTAGACTGTATCGTAGCCTCGTAGGGTCTGGATAGTCGTTCACCTTCATTTGACTTTACAAAAGATCTTGGTTCGTTCATCATTTATCATACGGTCGTAATTTTGTAAAATGCTTCATAATTATTTATTGTTTTTTTGATAGAGAGGCTTCATATTGTTGCGAACTGTGCACACGTATTTTATAATTTTAATTATTTTTGGGTTTCGATTTCTTGATAATCGCCATAGATGTTTTAAACTTTTAATTGATTTATAATTGGACCAAACTAGCTATTCACATACGCTCGACTTATTTATGCTCGAACCTTGTTCTTACTTCTTAGTTATATGATCCAATATGTTATCTTATTTGAATGTGTTGTTAATTTATACATAATAACCCTGAGCTGTCAGTAAACCATTTTTCTTTTTTCTTTTTTGTATTGGATGCTTATTGAATGCATTTCTCACAAAAATCTGGTCGAACACTTGAATTTGACCAAAGCTTGAGGGATTTTGGTTCCATTTCTTAAATTTATGCTCCGTCTCCTCTCTAAAAGTGTTTATTGTTTCGTTTCTTAATTTCCATTTTCTATACTTTTAAAACAACACGACTAGGATCTGACATTAATAAGCAATAACATAAAATTATGAATTTGCAAGATCTAACATCTAGTTTTCACTAGTCAATACTGCTTTCAAAAAGGCCTTCTTAGTTTTCTTATTATCTTTTTAAAGATTAGTTGGCAATTGCCAAACCAATAAATTTTGTAAAGATCAGGAAAAAAAAAATACAAGCGTTTCAAGTCTTCTTTAAAAAAATTAAATATATTAAATTTACTGCTTTTGGCAACTAGCCGACGTGCCTTATGAGGAGAAAAATAAAAAGAAGGGCAAATAGGCTTCATTCGTTGTGCAAATTAGAAACTCTGTGAAGACTTACTGTAATTTTTTTATTATATATATGTGCATTTACGAAATTCATGAAATGACTATATATTCAAATTTTAAAATGCACGGAGCGTTCGCTCTCTTCTTTCCAGAAGCGGCAACAAATATATTTTGCCAACTTAATCAATGTGGCCAGCCATTGGCGCGCAAGAATCTTTGGTCCAAAATCTTTCATGTCTTTACTGATCACCCACAACTACAAGTCTACAATCAACTTCCTGGAAAGGTAACTGATGTACTAAAAATTGCAAGCCCATATAGTTATTAAAAAAACTAATTCCGTAATTTGAAGAGTAATAAAACGAATAACGTAACGTAGAACAAAGGTGCATGAAATATATGTTAATGTAAATTTAAGATCACAAAAATTTGAGGCAAAATATACCTTGTTGACCCGATCAAGAACACTGACTGTGGTGGCACTACCGAAGGCGTCGATCAGCTGACCAAAAAAGAGGAACATCATGGGCTGAGAGATACCATTAGCCAGCGCACCGATGGTCCCCACAACCATCAGTACCATGTCAATACCATCCGCGAACTTGAACAGTTTGAACATCGGCACCTTTCCCTCGTCTCCTATTCTCTGCTCTCTCTCTGTTGCATTGCTTTTCTCTTCCTTCTCCGTATCCCTTCCCATGGTTTTTGTTCCGGAGAGAGTGTGTGAAGGAATTGATTGCATTTTGGTTAGAGTTGTGGAGGGGTTTATAAAGGAATAGGTTAATGAATTTTATAATTGTTTTTTGTTTTTTTTTTTTGTATTTTGAACTGTTAATTACTTAATGGGGTGAGAAGTTGGCAGACAAGATGATCCTGGCAAGGGAGAAGTCTCAATCTATTATGTTATAAATAAGAAAATGAGTTGACTTGATTTTATGGCACCAAAAGTAATAATAGTTAAGTAGGCTTCGAGCGAGTTTTAATGGTTTGAAAATTGAAATCCATAGGAATGTTAAATGGCACGTGCTTGGTATGTCAAGGAAGAAAAACAGAATATGGCAAAAAGAAATATTTAAGAAAAATATTAATTAAATTAAAGTTACACCACAAGGAGAAATCTGGAAGCAATTCCGATGCCAAGAGGATTGTGATTATAAACGAATTCTCGTGAAATTTTAAAATAGGTTCTTCTTTATTATTATTATTATTATTTTTTTGGAAAAGTTTATAGGCCTTCGATTTTAAGAGTTTGTAAAACCGTATTATATTTAGTGGAGAAATATAACATTCTTTTTTAAAATAAAATGAAGAACTTCTCCACCATATTTCATTAAACAAAAAGCAGTTGAAATTCACAAAACCAACAATTTATCCAGCATACTGAGTCATTTCTATGCCAAAAGAAACTTTCAACTACAGTGTGCTGATATTAACAATCATCCGGTAACATTTTTATACAACTAACAAGTAAAAACACATACTAATTTTAATATGCATACAATATACCCAACAAAAACGCAGCATTGAACCCGCCAGAAAGGCATTACAACACAAATATTAAACCATATAACAAGTACATTGTCATCAGATTAATTAAGATTCTATTGCACCGTTCCCCCATGATACTCCAAATGAAGTGTCAACTCTGAAAGGTGAGAGACCGTACATATGCAGCACTTGCTTCTTGAGGTAATTTTCCACATTTTTTACCATTACTGGAGAAGTGATTTGATGTCAGAACCAACCTTCCTCACTGAATGAGAAGCTTCATTGTTAAAACAAACATCATTTTTTTTTTCTTATTTACAGTATCCATATCTACGGAACTTCCAACGGTTTTCAAAAATAAAAAATAAATAGCAAAAAATTTAAAAAATATAAATTTTGGTTTCAGACAAGTTCTTGATATGAAAATTCAATCTAACTAGTATATATTCCTTCTCGTCTCTGTATTTTCTTTTTTTCTTATTTATTAATTGGAACAACTCAAAATCTGTTGATTTTGTGTCTTTGTTCAATTCTTCATCCCGTCTCCCACCTTCGTGGATCAAGAGAATATTCTTGGACAGGTCTAGTACTCAACCCAATTTTAAACCTCCTCTTTCGATTCTGGAGCACAGACCAAATATCACCTCCCTTTCTCTCTCTATGCGCTGCTTCTTTCTCAGCCTCTGGCGCTGTTCACCCCCTTCTTTTCTTTTCTGGCCTTTGGCCTCCTCACATCTGGATACAGTGGTCAGTGGATCGGAGAATAGCTTTTGCAGGAATTGCTCGGGTCACTCCCGAGTTTGCAAAACACTCCAACTATTTTTAAGTGAAAAGACAGTGCCTTCAACTATTTTGCACATTACAATCTTACTCAGTTAGTCTTCTCTGACATAAGGGTATTTTTGTCTTAAATGAATAGTTTTGCAAAATTTGGAGTGCTCCGATCGAGTAATTCCCATCTTTTGCCTTTCGCTTATATTCTTGTCCGACAAATTTTATATGAGTAAATTTTTCCGGAGGTCCTTAGATTTTGTCTATAATCCAGATTTGGTCTCTAAATTTTCATTTGTCTCTTCACAGCCACTAAACTTTCAAATACTCCAAAATTAGTCCTCTGTTAAAATTCTGTTATAATTCCGTCCAAACTAATATTAGAGGTACAAATTGGAGTCACGAATTAAGACCCAGCGTTCTTTCTCTTCCAACAGTCAGTCAGTGCGGCACCTCTTCTCTAGTTTAATCCCATTTTAATTTCTCTTCTGCCTTTCTCCGATAGATCTAATAGAAATTCTCTTCCGCCTCCATTTTCTTTATGTCTCTCCTCTCTCAAAACCTAGATAATCCCAAACCTCGTCTCTCGACTTATCTCTCTCGACCTACCTAAAACCAAACATCACCTTTCACGACTTCATCAAATATTTGTACTTTATGCTTACTGCACCTAGTAATTTGACTTTTCAATAATAAAAACTATAACCGTAATCACTAATTAAAGATTTATCGGTTCTCTTGGCAACCATGGTTGGGAGCGACTACCGAGATAATTACGACAGTGCAGAGTAGGCACACTATTGACAAGCGGATATGCATGATGGTGTGAAGAGGAAAGAAAATTACCTAATTAAATGGTACATATTGATTATGTGTAGGTTTGATTTGGTAATTTTTATCTTGATTGGATTAATTTATTCAGTAGCGAAACTGCCAATTCGATGTGGTTCAGACTATAATATAAAATTTTTTCTACACAAGAATTGTGCTGCTATATATTGTTCTTGAGCTTAAACCAAGAATGAAATATTTTTTCCTAAATCTTCATGACCTGTATATAGTAAAGAGCGCTGGTAAAAAATTCAGCTATTCTGCCTCTAACAACTCTCAATATTTCGTCTACTATTTTCATCATTATATGCAAAGATGTATATATTAAATTTTATATTCATTTTTTTCAATTGCAAAAAACATTGATGAAACTAAAATTCCACTAATTGATCATTTAATGTCGCCGATATTGAAGAAAATGCAGTGCTCTAAATTGAATACTTCTAACATTATTTTTTGTCATTTATAAATTTTAGAAATATGTTGTAGTTTCTGGTAAAATTCTAGTAATAGTTATTTTTTTATATATCTAAGCTAAGCATAGCTAACAGTTAAAATAAGATCCTCATTTAAGTTCAGGTCTTCTTTTGTCTATAGCAACAAAACTTGTTCCAATTAAATATTTTTAGGCCTTGATGATAATCTATTTGTGTTCTCCTCTTTAGGGGGGAAAAAAGCAGAAGGGCACCAATTATATATGACTTTGCGGAGATGAGTTGCTGTGCAAATATATTCATTTTGTTTTAAATTTACTAAAATTTTTTCAGTTAGATGATTTTAAGTATTGTTGGGAATTCGAAAACTGACACTGTGTTTTGGCAACTTGCTTTGCAAATTTGAGGTTAGTTTTTTTTTTAATCTATTGGCCTTAATCAATTTTGTTTATATGTTTTAGGCATATCAGATTGTTACACACACAACTGTATGTATGTGCAGCGAGGTTTCTAATAATTTCTGCTTGTGTTGGGATTTGTGAGAGGACAGGCAGAGAGAAAACGAAGGTGGAAGAGAATTCCTGTTAGATCTGTCGGAGAAAGATAGAAGAGAAGTTAGAACGGGGATTAAACTAGAGAAGAGAAGAGGAGAGGTGCCGCACTGGCTGCTTGAAGAGAAAGAAGAACGCTGGGTCTTAATTCGTGACCCCAATTTGCACATCTAGTGTTAGTTTGGACGGAATTATAACAGAATTTTAACTAGGGACTAATTTTGGAGTATTTGAAAATTTAGTGGCTATGGAGGAATAAATGAAAGTTTAGGGACCAAATCTGAATTATAGACAAAGTTCAGGGACCTCCAAAAAAATTTACTCAATTCTATATTATTGTTATTGATTAATTAATTCACAACTTCCCGCTGTTATTTGTAAATTTCAGAACTTTTTAGGACACTTGAAAACAACAAAAAGAAAAGGTTTGGAAATAAAAAAAATATAAGTCAAAATTTTTTGCGGTGCATTCTTTCTAGATTTGTGTACCTTGAGCACGGATCGGTGCATCTCGAATATGAAAACACGAATCGTTATAACTACCGGGATGTTTGGAAGTGTATGGAATAAGAATAAGAATTAATACAAGGACTAGTTCTTGTTCTTGTTCTAGTTCCAAGCATGATTTTGAAACTCGGACTCGGACTCGGAATCGGAGTGTTGGACTAAGGAGTCGAATCGGATGACTCGGAAAAACTCGGGTGACTCGGATCAAAAACTCGGATTTTCATAAATAATCATTTTTAATGTCTTAAAAATCAGAAAAAAATATTAGAAAAATAAGAAAATATTTTTTAATTAGTGATGCTTTCATTAAAACATCTTAATATATCAGTTAGAATCGTAGAGAATGAAATTTTCAATTTTTCTATGTTCTCGGATCAATAATTACTTTATTTCATTTATTGAATTATTTGGACTGTCCGATCTGATTTAAATAGAAAAAATGAAACAAAAAGACGAAACTGGAGGTGTCTAGTACTGAGCCCTTCTCCTTCTTCTTTCCTTTCCCGATCCCACTTGATTCCCTTCTTCATTTCCGATAAAGCACCAAGAGAGGGCTCAAATTCCCTCATGAAGAGCCCCCGTGGTCATTTTTCCGGCCTCCTGACACAATTTCTCCACAATAACAACCTCATCAAGTGTTTCTCCTTGCTCCTTCACCTCTCTCCATGGAAGAACACCACCATTAATGGTGATCTCAAGACTTTCAACCCGAATCCGCTCCAACTCGTCAAAAATCGGATTGTTGGCCGTCGAGTCCAAGTCAACTCGGCCCGATTTCGAGTTGACTCGCCGAGTTTTAAAACCATGGTTCCAAGGTCTTGTTGGAATAAAAAAAATGAGCTAATTTCACCAAGAACAAGCTATTCCATACACTTCCAAATAAGATATAGCTTGTTCTTATTATTCTTGTTCTTATTTCATGCACTTCCAAAATTTAATAACACTACATGAAAATTGGACAAAATTTCATTATAACTACATACTCAGATCAACGTATTCTTCTAGTATTTTTGAAAAATTTATAACACTTTAGAAAAAATGGACGGCGTGAAATCTTACTAAATCTGAACATATATCTATAAATCTCTTCTACTTCATAAGTATCCAAAAGATGTTAACACATAATACACTATACATAATTCATATGCTTAAAAATTGTATCTATAATTCTTATCAAAATTATCTAGAGCAGACATTTACACAAATATTGTAATTCATATCAAAATTATTGGATCCATAACAAATCAAATTTTACTTAAATCGGAGTTCATTTGTAAAAAATTATGAATAATTAAACTAAGAATCTGATAAGCAGTAACAAACTAAAATTATAATCTTTGATTTTGAAAACTATACTGACATTAAATTAATGAAAAGATTTTGATTAAATTTTTTTCTAGATTTTTAAAACATCTTAAGAGCTTTCTTACGAACTTTATTAATAAAAACTAAACTTACAATACATGTCAAATTTATTATATAATAAATCAAACTTTACTCAAAATTGGAGTTCATATAAGAAAACTATATCCAATTAAAGGAGGAATCTTGATAAGCATTAATATTATATATATAAAATTTGGTGCTAAAAATGAATTAACATTAATTGAAAATAATTTGATTTATAAGATGAATTTAGATTTTTAAAACATTTAGAGAGCTTTCTAACGAACTATATCTCATAAGAAACAAAGTTCAAATAAAAAGAGTTATTAGTCTAGATTGATGTTAAAGATATAAGTTCGCTATTTCAACTTTAAGCTATGATCAACTCACTGAGAAGGTTATAAAAAAAGAATGAAAAAGAAACTGATTTAATAATTTTAAGAGTAATATTAGGTAAGTCGCAACATACCTTGTTGACACGATCGAGAACATTGTCCAAGGTGGCGCCACCAAAGGCATCGACCACCTTACCGAAAAATAAGGTCATTATGGGCTGAGAGCTCCCGTTGCCAGCGCAGCAATGGTCCCCACCACCATCAGCGCCACGTCAATGCCATCGGCAAACTTGAATAGTTTGAAGAGACACGAGAGAAAGAACAGCGCCACGTCTATGCTACTACGTACCCATGTGGCTCACCGTTGCAATCAATTGTTTATACACAAGAACAAGATCACTCAAATTTCAAATAATTAATCTACTTTCTTGATCTCGTGTAACTTTCAATGTATTTCTCAAAAAATACCGGCAAATCATTATTATTACATTACATAACATATATATACACCTCCGATGTGTACGCGGAAAAATATTTCTTTTTTTTTTGAAGCAAAAGTATGGGTCTAGCCCAGTACCTTCTTCTATGGAAATTACTTAACACAATCAACATCTAGCGCAATCAAGCAATCAAGTCGCGCGCTCCCCTCACCCTCACCTTCCGTGTGTTCCCCTCCACCCTCACCTTCCGTGCGTGCTCCCCTCACCTTCACCCTCACGCGCGATCTCCTCCCTTCACCCTCACGTGCGCCCCCTCTCCCCTCCCTTCACCCTCACGTGCGCCCCCTCTCCCCTCACGGGCGACCTCACACCCCCGTCGCACACCTCCTCTGATCTCGTCATCCCTTTCCCTCATCTCTCCCCTCTATCCTCACACCCCCGTCGCACACCTCCTCTGATCTCGTCATCCCTTTCCCTCATCTCTCTCCTCTATCCTCACACTCCCGTCGCACACCTCCTCTGATCTCGTCATCCCTTTCCCTCATCTCTCTCCTCTATCTCATGCACGATTTTCATTCTCATCTATCTCCTCAATCCCTCCTCTGATTTTCAGTAAGGGATTATGTAAATAACTATAAGGGAGTAAATAATTTGTATTAAGGGAGTATCTAATACATGTAAGGGAGTAAATAACATTCAAATCTGAATCTGCTATTGTTTGGGAGTAACTAGATAAATATAAGGGAGTAAATAATTTATAGTAAGGGAGTATCTAATACATGTAAGGGAGTAAATAATATTCAAATCTGAATCTGCTATTGTTTGGTAGTAACTAAATAACTGTAAGGGAGTAAATAATTTGTAGTAAGGGAGTATCTAATACATGTAAGGGAGTAAATAACATTCAAATCTGATTCTGCTATTGTTTGGGAGTAACTAAATAACTATGGGGAGTAACTAATATAAAAAAAGGGAGTAACTTATGTCTGTTTAAGGGAGTAAATTAATATACATAAGGGAATATGTTATAGATTTAACTATTTAGTTCATCTATAGGGAGTAACTTATGTCCGTTTAAGGGAGTAAATTAATATACATAAGGGAATATATTATAGATTTAACTATTTAGTTCATTTAAGGGGAGTAACTAATATAGAAAAAGGGAGTAACTTATGTCTGTTTAAGGGAGTAAATTAATATACATAAGGGAATATGTTATAGATTTAACTATTTAGTTCATTTAAGGGGAGTAACTAATATAGAAAAAGGGAGTAACTTATGTCTGTTTAAGGGAGTAAATTAATATACATAAGGGAATATATTATAGATTTAACTATTTAGTTCATCTATGGGGAGTAAATTAGTATGGGAGTAAATAACATTCAAATCTGAATCTACTATTGTTTGTGAGTAACTAAATACATATAAGGGAGTAACTAAATATATATAAGAGAGTAACTAAGTAACTATAATGGAGTATCTAATGTAAAAAAAAAGTACGATAAATGAGACATTAAAAGAGAGAAAGAGACGATAGGAGGTGAGAGGGACAGGAAAGGACGCGGGTGAGAGGGGGTGTACAGGTGAGAGGGACGCGGGGTGGGAGGGGGCGCGCGGGTGAGAGGAGCGCACGGGTGAGAGGGACGCGGGGGTGGGAGGGGGCGCGCGGGTGAGAGGAACGCACGGGTCAAAGGGGGCGCGCGGGTGAAGGGGAACAGATGGGAGGGTGAGCGGAAGGAAGACGCGCGGAACAGACGGAAAGATTTCTGTTTTCGAAAATCTTTAGTTAGCGTCTCTTTCCATTTTTAGCATATGATTGCGTGATTGCCTTAGCCTCTGATTGCACTTATCAGCACTGTTCTTCTATTATGATAAAAAGTTTATGTACAAAAATACCAAGAAATAAAAATAAAATAGGGCCTAAGGCGGGCCCAGAAAGGAAATAAAAGAAACAAAAAACCAAAAAAAGCTAATTAGAACAATGAAAATTGAACTAAGATAAGGCAGGAGATCCAACGCCTTGTAGCAATTGGGAAAAGCTCCATTCCTGTAGAATCAAATTGGCTGAGATCGAAGGAGTGTTTGAAAGTTCTCTGAAAAATATTTCTTGAAATTTTTTTGAAGTGATCGTTGCCCCTGTAAACGGATGGATAACTATACGGGACATATGAATAACTGTACGGGACTAAGTAGAAATTGACTTGTAATGTTCCAGAGTCGTGTACTCTTTGTTATAATGAAAGATACTGATTTCTAAATTAAAAGAACTGTTTACGATCTGAAGTTCTGAACGCGATATAAACCTCTTTATTGTCGATAACGCAATCCAATTGCATTATATTGCAAGCTGTAGTTCAACTCTGAAGTAAGGGACGTATAACGGAACTCTTGATTCCCCATTTGGCTTGGTCCTAACTCCGAAACACCTCTTCTTTCACAAAAAAAAAAAAAAAAAAAAAAAAAAAAAAAAAAAAAAAAAAAAACTCCGAAACACCTCTGCTATAACGGATGCCCGAATGTGTTAATATAGAAAAAAAAATAATTTTTTTGAAAAGCATCCAGATTGTTACTGAAACATTTATCTCATGTATCCAAATTATCTAGAGTTAAATAGATTATACATGCAAAGTTTATAAAATCATAGTCGCAGAACGAATCTAGTCTTTTTTTCTGAAGTGTGCATTTGAATAATCTATTAAATTTAATATAAAAATGGGCCGGTTAACACTGATTAATTTTATTCGATTCACCTGGAACTCTCTGTTTTTCATCTAATCACATCAAAACGATCGAGAGTCAGAAAATTTTCTCCCCTCGATGCAGCATACTTTAGAAATATTGAAGTTAAATCGAAGCTATAATTTTTGCTTTTAGTTTGTGGCTTAGTCAAGATCAATTCAACTTAATCTTGAGTTCAATTTCTTGGTTTAGACATTTGACCAACTTGATTTGAGTCCGAATTTGAAATAAATTTGGTCGGCTTGTTCAAGTTCGACTTGAGGTAACTTGATAAATAATTCGATTATATAATTTGTAGAATCCAGTTTCTAATTTAATATAAAATTAAAATTTTAATTATAATAAGATCACTAAACTTTTAGTTCATATATATATATAATATAGAAAATGGTGAATATTTTTAATTTCCAGTAATAATAATTTATAATAATATAAAACAAATACAAAAAAATAAAAAGAAAAATAATTAAGCTCTTAAGGAACTAGAGTTCTATAGTTTGATTGAGTTTTAAGCTCAATTCGGCATTTCCTATTTTAATGCAAATCAAACATGAATCAAAATTAGTTCATTCCAGCGCGATTAGTTGACAGTTCTAGTACAAATGCTTAGAGGGGATTTATATCGTTGAGATGTGCGGTAGAGTTCTCTACATAATTTTAATTGGATCACATTTATTTCTTTCTCAACGGATTCAGCTGCAATAATTTTCTATGGCAGGGAAGATGTTATGATTATCTCACACGTCTCTCACTTTAGTAATGTTATGCCCTTTATTCTTTTGTCCCTGATTTGTCTTTGAGATGAACATCAGTTATTTTTTAAATCTCTAGACATGTCACCAATTTTTAAATTTAAATAATTAAAAATCTAAAATGTAAATATCAAAATAAAATCATTCATATGATACTTATCATATTTTTTTCTATGTAAACGTAAAAAATTAAGCCAATTTTATATTTTATTCTTTATTGTTATTAAAAGCTTTTAAAATGGCACTGAACGGACAATTTCTGAACTTCAGTCTTTTCTAAGTACAATCCCGCCAAACACAAAGTTGAAAATATTAGAAGTTTCTATATTATGTAGTGAAAGTAATCTAAACATATTAATTGGTTCCATTTTATTTTTTAAGATCTAGATTTTACAATTAAAAATTCGAATAATAGTAATCTAAATTGAACCCTCCTTGTATATTCACGAATTAATTATTTTGGCGAATATAAAATCAAATCAAAATTATAAATAAAATATGTGGGTGTCGGGATCATTTAGTTAAATGTAGTCCGACACTTCAAGCATTGTGAAATAAGATTTTTTTTTCTAATTTTTACAACGTGATACTCAATTACTATTTGTGTGTTGGATATTATTGCTCATAAAACTGACCCGATTCACCGACAGACAATTATTTGGCAACACATTGTTTTGTTTCTAATTTTTGTGATCCCATCCTATTTTCATTTTCATCATGTCTCCATCTCTCTTTTTGCTCGGAGTCCCTCTCTACCTTTCTATTCTTCTTCTCCTCCTCCGGTAACATTATCTCATCCTCATGCCTTTTTTGTCGTCAATCTGGTCATACCATACTAAATTTAATTATCTTTATTTTATATATAACTTAATTATAAGAATAAAATAAAAATTTCATGTATCAAGCGTAAGTTAAATGAGCCCTCCTAGTAAAATAAATGCGTAATATGGTACGAGCTACTAATTGTTTTAAAGATATGGTCAATTTATACCCTTCTTATTTCACTTTTAACGAACTAAGAAATTATATTTAACAAATATTTTTAATAAAACCAGCATTGTTATTTACTTATTTTGAATATTTCTAGTCTGCTAGACTAGAGCGTGTAAAACAAGCATTGTTATTCACTTATTCTGAATATTTATAACTAGACATAGACCTTGCTTTATTGGGCTGTACTTGGTAACAGGTAGATTTTGCTACTTCTCATTATCTCCCAGAACAGAATAGACAAAACTACAAAAGTAAGGCAAAACAAGCAATCGGTCTATCAACTGTAAGGCTGTAACGGAAAAGTTTCAATTAGAAGAGGAAATATATTACTGACTACTAACCGACTAACAAAAACAAAATGATATAAACTCATAAAAGGAAAACCGTAAAATTCGAAAGAAAAAATGCCAACCGGGGAATTTGTCCTTATTGCTGTTAAAGTTCATTTTCTCTCAACTACCAATCTTCCAAGAAAGACATCGTTATAATAATTTGATTTCTTGATTGTGTTCAATATAAAAATGTCTAAGTTTATGTATTTTGCATTTTTAAGTGATCGATTAAAATGAAAATCATAAGCACATTATAATTATGACAAGTGGTCAGATGCTTTCATTCTTTTGGTGAAATCATATGTCACAAATTAAAATATAAAATTCATCAGCTAAATAATAGTTCTAAGCCGCAGAAATCCTTATTACTCTAATTACTTCCTTATATATACTAGAAGGGTTTATCGAGCTTCGCTCGATATTTGAAATTTTAATTAATAATTTAAAAATACATTATGGATTTAAAATTTGTAACTGACACCAACTAAATCATAACATATTTAAATGAAAATTGATTAACACCATCGATGGTTTTACCATCGGGCGCCATCGCTGAGGCGCTCCCCTCAGCGAGCACTCGATGGTCCCCCACCCAGCGCACTTTATTTCGTATCTAAATGTTCAGTTAGATAAGTACAAATGATCTGTTATTCGAGTATAAATGTTCAGTTAGTTTCAATAAAAAAAAATAAAAATGTTATAAGCAAAAAATGTTCATTTTATTAAAAAAAATATAAATATTAATATGCTTCTAGATGATTGTGTTATTTTATATCAACCTTCTATTAGTATTTGCATCATAGATTTTGCAAATGATACCAAGTAAAACAAAACCTAATTAGAACGACCTTAGCCAGAGAGGAATAAAGCGACAACTCGGGTTGGATGGCTTGGTCGTGAGGCGCAGAGTTCTGTTCGTCTCTGTAGCTTCTGCCTTGCTGGAGTCACAACTCGTAATTCACCAATTTAGTTGAGAACTTCAATTTCGGAGACCCTAAAAGAGCTTTGATACCATGATATTTATCTTAGAATGAGAAGTTGCTAATTTATTTATTGAGTTACTTATCTGTTGATTCATTCAAAACACAGTTACCATACACGGGAATTGCTTACCATCATCTCACAGATTCCATCATCCTCTCATCTCAGCATTTTCATTAATTATCCTCCCTTCATCCTAACGTCCTCATTAATTTCACTAGGCTACGCGCTTTCTATCTTTCCATTTCTAGAATACATTTCCATCGCCCCCTCATCCTTTCCGTTTCAACTGTTCCACCGCCTCCTTCTCTCCCTGCCCTCACCTCATATGGTAACTGTCTTAGTATTTTTGTTTAGGCAAAAACTTGATTGTTCTAGTTTCATAATCTAATTGTTTTGAAAAAAAACCTAATTGTTCTAGTTTTATTGTTCAGGAAAATATGTTTTCTTGTGAAAAATATTATTTGTCCTAGTTAATGTTACTAACTGTTCTAGAAAAAAAATTAATTGTGCTGGAAAATATATTGTTTAAGAAAAAGTAATGCGGAGAGAGAGGGGAGGATAAAGTAGGAAATTGAGGGAGGAGTGCGCTCTGGATGATAAATTCAAGGGATGAGCTAGCGGAATTGATTGCATTAATGAGAATGATGAGATGAGCGCTGGATTAATTAATCACATTTCAAAAATAAAAAATACATTTTCTCAGAGAATGAGGGGATGATCCATCATCCCAGATTAAAAACTATTTGAAGCATAGCCGGTACAAGGTTTCCCCAGCAGTCTCTTATCACTGTTGGCTACGTATTTGATTGGATTGTATTTGTTTCTGAATTAGCAACCACTTTTATAGGCTCCTATATGATTTAATTACAAATTTTCGAATTTCGAGATCTAATTCTAACCGATGGTTCTGAGATCTGTATTAGTATCTTCAATAGCCTCATACTCGAACTCAATTCTGCACATGGGAATGATGATAGACTTGTGCCATGTTAATTTCAAATAAGTCAACAATACAAATTAACAGTCCTAACTAGAACCTGATTACGCGGCTTCAATTAGAAATTCAAGCTTAATGTCGGGACTAAAATACCCTATGAATCAACTCCTATTTCTTCCAAATTAAAGAAAAAAAAAAAAAAAAGAAACTTGTTTTTTGTTTATGTTACGTAAACAGAAGTGACCCCCTACCAGTTACGCAAACTGCAGTAGTGAGCAAATTTACCTAATCATCAATGTTTTCTACTTGGTTGAAGAGGGAAATTAGAAAGCTTTCTGATCATGGTGAATATGATCTATTTTTTAATTTATAAATAGGAGATAATGATCTTGGCCTCGGCGATGTATTATCTGCCAGTGTGTTCTTCAAGAAACATGGCCAGTCATGTCTCTGACGAGTGATGAATCAGAGCCATCATCAGCAACATTTTCTATTTATGAACTAAACAGGAACGGATTAACAACTTATTTATGAAGAACGTACGTCATAATCAGCAACATTTCCTATGAATCAATGCCATCATCCTTCCGTAATCAATCAGAGCTCAAAACTGATTATTGAGACGGACAACTATTTAATGGAAAGGACGCACTGAAAATTATGGATATATTGGAACATAGAAATTCAGTTACATAAAACCAAATTGAGATGTGAAAATACATCAATGGAATTAACTCAATGCGTTTGATGCATTATCAATAAATAGCTGGTGCTTTGACAGCCAAAAATTAATAAGCAATGGTTTACCAAAAGAAAAATATATATACATATATACAGTTTATCACTATATGCTACATAATTAATTCGATATTAGCTCGACAAGCGAGGCATAAACACTATTTTTTGTCCCCATCAGTGTATCATGCCTTCCTTTCTCTACAATCTGTCCATTCTTCACTACTGCAATAAGATCTGCACCTTTGATAGTGGACAACCGGTGTGCAACCACAATAGTAGTACGGCCGACCATGACCCTGTCCAATGCCTCCTGCACCACATACTCTGACTCAGCATCTAGTGCACTTGTTGCTTCATCAAGTAACAAAATCTTAGGGTTTTTCAATATAGCTCTAGCTATGGCAACACGCTGCCTCTGGCCACCTGATAGTTGTATCCCTCGTTCCCCTACATACGTGTCGTAACCCTGAGGAATACTGGAAATAAATTGGTGTGCGTTGGATGCTTTGGCAACTGCAATTAGTTCTTCTTCAGTGACTTCCCCTTCTTTCCCATATGATATGTTGGCACGTATTGTGTCATCAAATAGAACCGGCTCTTGGCTGACAAGCCCCATCTGTTTTCTAAGCCAGCTAACATTGAGCCTTGTTATATCAATCCCATCTAGTAAGATAGTCCCACTGTCAGGGTCATAGAATCGGTCTACAAGTGCAATTACCGTTGATTTCCCACTACCGCTCTCACCAACTAGAGCAACAGTCTGCAAAAAGGAAGACAAAAGCCTTAATAGGGTACATATATACTAATATATTATTATTTATAAATTTGTGTCTAGCAAATAAGAACTATTTGTGCATTTTAAAGTAAAATCATGGCTTAACATTCATCTCAGTTGGGAATAAAAGATACGACTTGATGATAACTTGAATACAGTTTATATACACCACTTCTGTATTTTAGAGGCACAAAATAGGTGATTAAAAGACGAAAGTTTCCATGCTGAGACATGTTTAAGTGACACAATGAACATTCCATGCAACAGAATGTTAGTTTTGTTTATATTCTTATTCCCAAGGTGATTCAGAGTGCCGCTTCAATTTAAATTTATATATATTGGCAGTATCTTCAAATCTAAGAGAACTATAACTGTATAACTCTGTACCTTGCCCGAGGGTATGCTCAATGACAGGTTAGTGAAAATTGGTACGTCAGGCCGAGTCGGATAGCTAAAGCTGATGTTGCACAGCTCTATATCTCCCCTTACATTTTCTAGTACTAGTCCTTCTTCACTACTAGGGTCAATTTTTGATTTCCGGTCCATTATTTCAAATATAGAGATTGCAGATTCTCGTGCTTTTGCTGAATCTGAGCCTAATGCACTTGTTTGGGATACACCAATAGTTGCCAAAACAAGAGTGAAGAAGACCTGAAGAATTTACCAAAATTATAAACTTTAAATGCTAGAAAACTTTCCTTTATGCACACAGAAGTACATAAATTACAGATCAATAAATTTATTATTGTATAAAAAAAACTTTGAAATTTGTATATTACAAGAAAACACCGATAACAACAATATATCATCCCCACACCCATGGGCTATCTTTCTTGTTTTTTTCATTACACTTATATGTTTTCACTTGTTTTCCCTGATTTTCAATAGAAAGGCAGTCTTGGGACCCTAATTGACCATCGCAACATTACAAAGCTTAATTCCTTTAACAATGCAATTTTAGAACTATATTTTAACATGACAGATACTGAGATACCAAATGTAGCAGGCAATATATGACTCAAATCCAATGCACAACACTACATACTAGAATGCGTTAATCTTACTGTAACATGCAGCAACCACCTGGAATTATTAACAGGAATTGTATTACTGGCAGTATTAAGTTTGTGACAGCAGTAGTGGTAGGCCATAAGAAGATTATTACCTTGAAGACATCAGCAGTTGTTGCTTTGCCCTGTTCCACAAATTTTTCGCCGACATAAAAGCAAAGTGCATAGGTTAGGTATAGCATCAAGTAAGAAAAACCAAAACCAAGGCCACTAACCCAGCCTGTACGCACACCTTGATTCATGGAGGCTGCACACTTCCAGGTATAAGTCTGCATTATACGCTTCTCGGCACAGAATGATGCCACAGTACGGATACTGCTGACAGCATCACCTGCAACTTGACTTGCTTCTTCATATAGCACCTGTATTAACAGTAGAAGCATATTAGGTGACAAAGACTTAATGTGTGTTACCTCTTGTTTCTTCTGGTTATAGTGTTATTCATGTGGAGCACATTCTTGCACTGTACCAACTTGAGTATTTACCAAGAATTTTTGAAAGTCTTATTATTATTTGGTTTCCTTGTAATTCTGGTTATGAACGAATAACATTTAAAATATCAAGCTCACATAGGGGAACATAGAAATCGTTTTAGCAGTTCACTGACATCTTGAATGTCATTATGCTTAGGCATCATAGTCCTAATCACATCAGGCAGTGACATCAAGTGCAAAGGGGAAAATCATTTATACATATTATAGAAATTTGCTTTGCATTGGTACGCGAACCAAAGTGAAAGAATTTTGAAATGATGTGTTGAATCTAACCTTAGCATCAGCACTAAATCCCTTAAGGAATTTCACTTGTGCATAACCCTGAAGCCCCATCAATGGGATAACTACCGTTATTATGAGGGCAAGCTCCCAGTTTGCTACCATAGCCACCACAAATCCGCAAACTAGAGTTGCCAAGCACTGAACAATTAAGGCCAAGGTATCTCCTACCAGTCGACGAACATTCAAAGCATCCACCGAAAGCCTTGCACCAATTTTACCACTAGAAGATAACCAAAGAATGAATTGAATTTAATTGTGAATGGAGAGTACAATTTATAACAACAACAAACTCCAAAAATGATAAAAGAAAACTTGCTTGTTTTACGGACCTGGAGTTACCAGGATCGTCAAACCAGCTAATCTCCTGACGAACCACACTCTGGAAAGACAAGCTCCCGATTCTTTCTACCAGCTTCCCTCCAGCCACCCCAAACAAGAAATGCTGCACTGGTATTGCAATCACAGATGTAATTCCCAAAATCACACAAATCAGTGCCCAATATCCAGTGTCCTTCCTCAATTCATGTGCTGGTTCATAAAATGCTTGTATTGCACTTGAGATGACTACTCCAAGCATGGGGAACAACACACCATGTACTGCTGCTGCTAACGAGCCCAAGAGTAACACAGGAAATTCTGGCTTATTCAAATTCACCAGCCGACCAACAGGTGCCTTTTTAAGGACATTTTCTTTGCCATCACCTTTTTCATCATCTGGGACCCGAGGGTGGATCAAGGAGTGTTGTTTGCTCCTCCCTCTTGACAAGCCATGGTTAAAAGAATGTTTGATGGACATGATATGGTTATGTGATTTGCTTGTAGATACATGATTATGATCTTTTCCTTCATGCCTAGCTTCTTGGAGGTGAATTAATTGGGAGTACACGCCATCAGTGTCCTTGATCAACTCATCATGGGGACCTGCGTGCCATAAAATTAATGGAAAAAGAAAGAAAGATAGTTAGGATAAGAAAGATAATTATCTTGAAACTCCTATGCCAATGTAAAAAATTAGAAGCAAGATAATGATCTTAAAGCTTGTACAACACTAATCCATAACACAGGTCAAAATTATAGATAAAATTTCTGAAAGATTTCTGATGATTCTGAAAATGCAGAATGTACTTTCCAGTAATACATCCACCGCACACCGTTTGAATGGATTTTTATGCAGACATTACATGTGCTGTTCCTATTGCTGTAGACTTCTCCAAAAGAAAAGGACAAATATTATATAACATAAGAATTAGTTTACTTTAAATAATCTTATTACAATGTTAGTCTATATATGGAAAACCAAAATTGTATCCATATAACTCAGATCCAGATGCTGTTGCATATATGGCCAGCAATGCAATCAAATATTGCTCCCTGCATATTGAGACCGCATATACTATTTTTCTCAAGTTATTGAGTGTACTGTGTACAGGCATCTAAAGGACCCCATTTTACAACCCGGCTTTTTCTAGATAAAGTGATTTATCTTATATTTGTTTGCAGTTCGACAAGGCAGAGAACACCAAAACCCACTATTAATACTTAAGTTTAAGCTAATGGAGGTGTTCACAAAAAAATAAATAAATAAAATACTGAAATTTTGGAAAGTTTTTTGAATTTTTATTTACCTTGTTCTACAATTTTGCCATGGTGCACAACTGAGATGCAATCAGCAGTTCTGATAGTGTTTAAACGATGCGCCACAACCAGAGTGGTTCTCTTCACCATAATTCTGTTCAGTGCCTCTTGCACAATCCTCTCTGAGTCAACATCCAATGCACTAGTGGCTTCATCAAGTAATAAGATTTTAGGGTTTTTCAAGATAGCCCTTGCAATTGCAATTCTCTGCTTCTGACCCCCCGAAAGTTGGGCACCATGTTGACCGACCATAGTATCTAGTCCCTGTACAGGATTAATATAACCATATGATTTCTAGTGATTAATAGAAGTGTAGGAAGAGAATTTATACATAAGTTCATAAATTTCATATTTCATGGACATGGTGAAGTACTTTTATTCCAACCACATGACTCGCCGTGAACAACTCAAGAGAATGGAGGGAATTGATACATAAGTTCACAAATTTCATTTTCTCAATGACACAATGGAGTACTTTCATTCCAATTTTTTTTTTTTTTTTTTTTTTGCCAACTAAGCATTTTTTTTATTCCAAAGTAAAAGTTCAAGTTATTAAACATGCATGATCGCTATGTAAATGCAATACAAAAACTAAATCTAAAAATCGTAAATTGTGGAAACTTATTTGACTGATAGGATATTAAGAAGAAAATGGTCTAAACAATCAATTCTCAAAAATACAGGAGAAACCAGAGCTTCTAGTTAAAACTTGAATTGTTATATAAAGAAAAAGACAAACACATACAAATATTGAAACTTGAGTGTTTATCAGAAAGCAAACCAAAGTAATTGTTAGTTTAGAGTTATTTACCTTAGGCAACTTGTCTATGAAATTTGCAGCATTTGCCAGCTCAATAGCTTGTCTCACCTCTTCTAGTGTGGCCCCCTCTTTACCATACAATATATTTTCCCTGATTGTTGTCATAAACAACAGTGGCTCTTGGCTAACAAGCCCAATCTTTTTTCTAATCCAACCAAGCTTCAATGTTTTTATATTAACACCATCTATCAGAACCTCTCCAGCACTTGGGTCATAGAATCTCTCTACCAAACTTATAACCGTGGATTTTCCACTCCCACTTTCTCCTACTATAGCCATTGTTGTACCTAATTTGTGAAAAATCCAAACCCTGAAGTTTTAGCCCATGTAGATTATCAAATTAAGTTTTTATGATCTTTCCCGTATCCCGATGTTAAATAATTGCAAAATCGCAAGGAAATAACAAAGATTCACAAAAAAGTATTAAGGAAACAATTGTCTTTTAAATTGCAGTAGAAGCAACATTTAAAGAAGTTGCCTGAAGTATCATACTCAGGTGGTATAGTTAAAATTACTACATTCAGTTTGGGACCTTTTGGTACCGAAATCTTTTGGTCCAGTATTGGTTACTCTGATACACACTTGCTCATAACTTCAACAGTTCCAGTTTTACTATGAGGTAAGTGATTTGAGATTACTGAAAAAACACTAGAAATCCTAAATACAGTAGAAGCAAAAGTGGAAGAATTTCACCTCCAATTACCAAAATCTCTATATGGCATTCAGCATTACTACACTCAGATTTGGTACCATGATTATTTGGTCCAGTATTTGACAAGTCTGGTTTCTGCTTGCAACCAACAATACTGGTTCAGGTTTTTGCCATTACAGTAATTATTTTATCATGGCTATACAAGCTCAATGCATACCGCTGTTGACCCTCAATGAGAATCCATTAAATATTAGCTGCTCAGGTCTTGCAGGATAACTAAAATACACATCTCTAAGCTCGACATCACCCTTCACATTTTCCAAGACGACACCACTGTCATCATATGCATCAATATCAGGTTTTCTCTTGATTGTTTCAAACATTCTATACGCTGCAGCCTGTCCTTCAGCAAAGGAAGTCAAACACGGAGTTGCATTACCCAACGACCTTATTTTATACAGAAGAAAAACGAGAATGTTTTTAGGAAGCTAAATTTAAGTTTACAGAGAGAGTATGTGGAAGGAAGATTTTTGGTACTGTATCTAGCACTTCTCCATTTCTCTTTGCAAGGTAGCGACTAGCAAATCAACAATAGCTCCTATTATACAATAAGTGTACCACAACTATATACCGGCCTAGTTATGATCCCATAAGGCAATTTTTATTTTTTTTGGGGGGGTTTAGCTTGCTTTGTCTTGTAGCAAATTTTCATCTTGTTCTGTCTTTCTCTTGTGCTTGGAACCAGGTGGATTGGCTAGTAAACTGGTAGAAAGAGCAAGAATTACAGCATCTTGTTGTTCAGGTATTTCATCACTCAACATCTAAAACTGCAAAAGCAACTAAACTGAGAATAGAAAAAAGAAGACTTACATTGCACCAGTCATGACTGCAAATATAACATTCATTATTGTGCCTCCATTGTACCCTTTGTCATGTATGATGAGCTGACCACCATACCATATGGCGAGTCCAAAAGTGCAGAATACTATTAAGAAGACAGATCCCATGCCAAACCCATTCACAGCGCCTTCTTTTGCGGTGGCTTGGGAGGCCCTTCTTATGTGTTTGTCATAAAGTGATATGGCTCTCCTCTCTCCATTGAACGATGCAACCTTTTGAAATAGAAACAGGAAGTGTTCGTATCAGATAATATGTAATGCATGAATATAGGCCAATTTGGGTCAACAAAACTATTTTCTGAACCAAATGGTAATCAGGGATAAATTGGGCCAAGTAAGACTCATGCTTCAGACTAAAAAGGCTTAACTACATTAAACAACTCAATTGAACAACAGCAAAGTCAATAGCCAACAAGTTTGAGCACAAAAAAAGTTAAGGTTAGTTGCTGAAATAAAATTATTTACCAGCTATGCCAGATCTCAATCATTTGGCGTCAAAGGGACGTTATAGGAGAGCAAGTAGTAAAAATTCTGGACAATAATTTTTTCATGGTGCGAACAAGGTAAATCAGGGAGATGCCAATTTCAATTTTTCACATTCCATGTAGTGGTACCAGTAAAGCCCTTTGTTGCATTTGTACTACTAGCTGGTTTCTTAGGAAATTCATAAGATTATGCACCAACCGTTTTTATATTACCAAGAGTCTGCTCAATCACACCACCAGCTTCACCATAAGTGGTTTGTTCCTGACTAGACACTTCAGATAAGACACTTGAAGCAGCTGCACCAGCAATTACAATTGGAGGAATAGCCGACAGCATAACGAGAGAGAGAAGCCATCCCTTCACGAATGCAACCAAAAAGCCTCCTACAAATGTCGATATAAGTTGTAGGACTTTTCCCACCTAGATGTTGTTAAGAAAACTACCAATTCTATTATTATGGAAACAAAAAACATAGGAACACAATATGATATGGTATCAAAAGCTATGAGCCTATGATTTTATGTTGTATATAGTATATGTACGTGTGGTATCTTATGGTTTGACATAATCAAAAAATAATTATTACTGGAAAGATTTACTGGATATATCTGGTTTAGTACTGAACACTTTCAACTTTTCTAATAATTTCTTTTTTTTGTTTCACATTGTCCCAGTTAATTTAATTTCTCTCTGATCTCCACGTTACATTTATCTTGGTACTTCTACAGACTTGTTATTTGCATCATATCTTACCTGAATGCCTTATGATGCCACGAGTGCACAACATTAGTATTGAATTATCATCTGTAATGAAAATTTCAGTAAAACACATAGACAGAGAATTACATAAAACAAAAGAATTCTAACCTTTTCACCTATAGCATCCTGGATAAGTATTGTGTCAGCTGATATTCTACCTATAACCTTGCCTGTGTTCATCTCCTTGTCAAAATATGCAATGTCCTGTCTTAATACTGCTTTAAGGTACATAGCCCGAATTCGGGTAGCTTGTCTCTCTCCAGTCATAGTCCAACACGTGACCTCTATTGAACAAAACATATTCCTTCTGTCATTAATTAAAATACCAACCAAACGGTTGTTTCAACACATTTTGAAACTTGAAAGGAGAAAAGATCAGGGAGTAATTTAATAAGATATGACCCATTTTGAAGGCATACTGGAATTTCATATTCATTTATTCATGTATCAACTATCAAGCCTATCAGGTCATGTGGTCTTTTTTTTCTCTCTTTTTAGATGGGGTACAGTACTGGGTTGTCAAGTATTATAGGACAAAATAATAATAATAAAAAAAATACTTACGGAGAGTTGCCGCTATACCAGTTCCAATAGCTATATAGACAAAATTCAACAAAGACTGCAAAAGAATATATAATAAATATTAGACCTCAAGAGTTGGATTCTCTTTTTCTTTTCTTTTCTTTTTTTTTTTTCTTTTTTTGCACTTAATCACTTTGAGAACTGTATGAGAAATTTTCATGCATTTGACCTGGTAAAATTCACCTGATCACAAGAAGTACTGCAGAACTTCATGTGCAAATCATGGATTTTGTTTGAAAAGAACTTCGTCAATCAAACAAGTGAACAGATTTGGTTAATTTACATTAGGATCCTGTAAGCTCATGCTCTTTAAAATGCAACAGCCGATTGTATTGCAAGTATAGCGGGTGTAGGGATGACAAAAATAACAGTCCTCGGTTGAAATTGTTATTTTACCGTGTTCATAGATGTAAAAATCCTCTCAATTACAAATTCATTTTCTTCTAATTCCTTCTGATTGGGGGTTTAGAAAAGGGAAAGGAAAATCATGGCGCAGAACATTCAATTGAAATACAACGTTGCCACTTATCCTTTTCGACGCACATGAGATCTTCTTTCACTTTCTCCTTCCTTCTGTGGTGGTACTAACCAGTCGATGGCGCCACCTAAGAAAGGCGAGGCGAAAGGCGCCGCCAACCCCGTCGCCGATGCCATCTCAGAGGCAGCGTGACAGCTTGTCTCCGTCTGAGACCTCCGTCGACGGTCTCCATCTCCGCCTCCATCACTATTCACTATTCACTAGTCCACTCCGCATCTTTGTTTTTTATACATTTTTTTTTTACTTTGAAGAATAGAATTTTTTTACATTTTTTACATTTTGGTCCTTTTTTTTTTACTTTGAAGAATAGAATTTGTTGTGTGAAGAATAGAAATTAAATCTCCATAATTTCACAAATATCATTAGGTTTTTAATTATTCAAAGTAATTTATAAATTTATTTGTGCATAAAATTTTTATATAAATGCTCCAAAAATTATAATATATCTGATCATGCCATGAAAAGTTTTTAATCTAACCATACAATTTTGTGAAATATGGAATATGTGGTACTTTTCAATTATTTGAGGGTGATTATTTATTCAATTGGCCATAAAAATTTTATACCTATCATTAAAAAAATATGAAACACCCAATAATATAAATTAAATAATTATAGAGTTCTAAAGTATTCTTTTCGAATTTCTAAATCTAATGGCTTAATTTTATTATTTAAGAAATATAATTTTATTTTTTGTTGTTTCCAAACCTTTTCGGAATTTTTTGATGTAAAATTTTATATACATAATAAAAAAATTATAAAATATATATATAATAATACAAACTTTTTAATTTTATAATTTCTTAATATTTTAGATAATTATTTACTTCTGTAATTTTTTATAATAGTATTTTAAATATTGGGTTGCTGACAGAGCTTCCTAAATTTTATTTTTTTTATTACATTTTATTTGTATGCTTACAAAATTATACATAATCCAATGATATTGAATTTTTTTTCCAATGTTTACAACAATTTTTATGGTTTTCAGATTTTATGAATTCCGCAAAATTACATTATAATTTTTTTAATTATTTGACGGTTTTTCAAATTACTTTTTCATCAAATTTTATATGAATGGTAAAATATTATGAAAAATCAATTGATGCTAAGTATTTTAGATTATTTATAAGATTATATTCAATTTTATTGGTATTCAATTATAGATTATTCGCAATTGAAAAAAAAATAAAAATTGATCAAATTTGTAAAATTTAGAAAAATCTTAATACAATTGGTTTTGCTCAAAATGTACACAGTTGGTTTTGTTCTCATAATTCTAACACTTTTTAATTAAAAAATAATAATAATGACATGCCAACCTTAATACAGCCATTCACTTTCCATATATTAAAAATGACATAGGCAATTAAGGTCCCTTAAAAACAATCCAAAGCCAAAAAAATAGTAATAACATAAATGACAAATGTAGTAAAAACGACACACATGCCAAACTATTCAATTAATTATAACAAGAAATCAATTGTAAGATGGTTTGTTATTTCTTTTAATAACTACAATCATAATTTTGACAATTATTATAATTATACGTCGGGCTTAAAACATCCCTCATCGTGCGAAGCGCGAATACAAAGGCTAGTTGCATACATTTTCACAAAAATCTGGTCGAAAACTTGAATTTGACCAAACCACATTTTTAAGGCTCTAATCGGAAACATAAACAAGCGCGAAAAGAAAAGAAAAGAAAAGAAAAAGAAGAGAAGAGAAGAAATCTGACACGGAAACATTTCGACGATCAGCAGTGGTCGGAGAAAATCGTGAGAGTTCAATCGTCTACCGGAGAAAGAGAAGATCCAACGGCCGGAACGAATTCTCGCCAAATTTCTTGATTTTGGAGAGAAATTCACAGGGCCAAAATTTTCTCGCCGACTCTCGCCAAATGAACTCTTCGCACCTCCTTGCTCGGTTCCGATCAGAAAATTTTAAAAAGAGAAAATTTTGTTTCCGATTCTCACGTTAAATTTATGGCATCAGAACTGAGAGATTTCTGTTCATTTCTTAAAATTTTGTTCCGTCACCTGTCTAAAAGCTTTATTATTCTGTTTGTTTCGTTTCTTTCCATTTTCTATACTTCCAAAACAACATGACTAGGATCTGCATTAATAAGCAATAATATTAAAAGAATTTGCAAGATCTAACATCTACTTGTCACTTGATCAATATTGCTTTCAAATAGGCTTCATTACTCATTAGTTGTTTTATTTGCTTAAAGGTCGGTTGGCAATTGCCAAACCAATAAATTTTCTAAAGATAAGAAAAAAAAAATCGTACAAGCGTTTCAAGTCTTCTTAAAAAAATTAAATAGATTAAAGTTACTCCATTTGGCAACTAGCCAACGTGCCTTTAGGAAAAAAAAAATTAAACAAGCAGATCACAAATAGGCTTGATTCGTTGTGCAAATTAGAAACTCCCCAAGGACCTCCTGTAATTTTTTATTGTCTGTGCATTTAGGAATCCATAAAATGTTGATTATATATTCAAAATTTATTCAAAATTTAAAAATTACGGACGTTCGCTCTCTTCTTTCCAGAAGCGGCAACGTATTTTTGCCAACTTAATCAATGCCAACCAATATTGTTGCGCGACAAATTACAAAGCTTATTTATAAGCTCTTCATTGGTTCAAAATCTCTCAACTCTTTATTGATCGCCAACAACTACAAAGTCGATCTACAATCAACTTCCTGGATAGTTAAAGATGTACTAAAAATTGCAAGCCCATAGTTAAAAAAAAAAAAAGCAAAAACTAATTCCATAATTTGAGGAGTAATACAACGAATAACGTAACGTAGAACAAAGGTGCATGAAAAGTTAATGTAAATTTAAAATCACAAAAATTTGAAGCAACATACCTTGTTGACACGATCAAGAACATTGACTGCGGTGGCACTACCGAAGGCGTCGATCAGCTGGCCGAAAAAGAGGGTCATCATGGGCTGAGACATACCGTTAGCCAGCGCACCGATGGTCCCCACCACCATCAGTATTACATCAATGCCATCGGCGAACTTGAACAGTTTGAATATTGACACCTTCCCCTCATCTCCCATTCTCTGCTCTTTCTCTGTTGCATTGCTCTCCTCTTCCTTCTCTGTATCCCTTTCCATCGTTTTTGTTCCGGAGAGTGTCTGGTGGAAATTGATTGCATTTTGGTTAGAGTTGTGGAGGGGTTTATAAAGGAATAGGTAATTGACTTTTATAATTTTTTTGGGGGTTGTATGTTGAACTGTTAATTTCATAATTGGTTGCAAAGACTATTGTAATAAAGAAAATAATGAGTTGACTTAATTTATGGCACCAAAATTAGTAATAATAATTGTAGCTAGGCTTCGGGCGAGTTTTAGTGGTTTGGAAACCATAGTGATGTAAATTGTCACGTGCTTGGTATGTCAAGGAAGAAAATCATAATATCCAAAAAAAGTCAAGGAAGAAAAACATTGCATTAAATTTGGACCAGGAGAATGGATATGGAAGCAATTCTGATGCAAAGAGGATTTTAGGTAAAGACAAAAAAAAAAATGTGAAGAACTTCTCCACCACTTTTATTAAAAAAACAGTTGAAATTAACAAAACCAATAACATATATATCTAGCATACTGAGCCATTTGTATGCCAAAAGAAACTGTGCGCTGATATTAAAATTAAAATCAATCCGGTATCAGTGTACCATTTTTTATCTAAGTAAAAACCCATATCAATTCTAATTTGCATACAATGCCTAACGAAAACACAGAATTGAACTTGCCAAAAGGCATTACAACGCAAATATTAAACCATAACAAACTACATTATCATCATAAGATTCAGATTCCATTGCATCGTTCCCATCATGATACCCCAAATGAAGTGGCAGGTCTGAAAGTTTGAGGGACCGTTTTCAGCATTTGCTCCTTGAGGCAAGGCTTCCACATTTTTTACCAGTACTGGAGAAATGCTTTGATGTCAGAGCCAACCTTCCTCGCTGAATGAGAAGCTACATTGTCAAAACGTCTCATTTCTTCTTATTCACGGTATCTATTAAAAATAGCCACACAACAGTTTTGAGAAGCTATTTTTCACTAGTATCACTTAATAAGATAAAAATAAAGCTACAAGTTCTTTACATATATATAACAAAGTATAACGCAACAAATTAAGCTTAATTGTCTATATTCTGTGACACAAGTTACACAACCTTGTGACATTATGACGGTCTCCAACTCTCCATGCCGAACTGTCTTGAGTACATCTACACTCGATATATATGAACCTCATTGTATTGAACGGATTAACGGAATCAATCGTGCTAAAATGCAAAGCTGTTACGCGAACTCTCTGGAATCATGTACTGCGAAAAGTTTCCGGAGTTTCCATTTTGACTCCATAACAGAATATAACATGTAACAACACTTTTTTCCCCATCAAACTGGGTCCAAAGGCTGGTGTTGCTGATGGGCACTTGAATCATATTTCAATATACAAATGACCCTGTTAACTGGTTAAGCACGGTTTTATATGATCATTCAACTGAACTCTCTTTTTTATCATCTAATCAAACCAAAAAGAACAGGTCAGATTGTTTCCCCCCAATTTAATTTGAAGGAGCATAATACTTTCTTCATCCAAATCTACCTCCATATATAGGTGTATGGCAGCGCCGGTTGCCATAAAATATGAACTGTCTGATCAAGTTTTAATTAACCGGGTAATATCTGTAGAGGAGAGTTTCATTTTTATTTTTTGCTATAATTTTTTTCGACAGTGGATGTAATGTGTGTACAATTTCGTTGATCGAGATGTACATCGTCGTGAATTCACTGGCTATATATTGCAGATTTTATTCTTTACATTATCGTTGAAATTAATGTTTGATCATTCTAAACATATTTTCAAATAGCATTATGGTTCAGTTATGTCGTTATATCTAAAGACATTTCAAATAGTTAATAAGATTTCTAGATAATTAAAGAAAAATGGTATGGTAAATACTTAAAATTTGTGTACATTCAGATGCCGTACGTCATGATAAACAGAGACATTCGCTCTCTTGATCTAAAACTAAATCAAATAGTAAATTAGTTATAATTTTTTTTAAAAAAAATACATATTACCCCACAACCAAAACATCCTCAAAGAACTTATTTTTATTCGTCTCTAAAACTTAAGTTATGGGATATAATAATTTTGATATTCCTGGATCTTTTGGCATAATTAACAAAACAACTAATTATCCTTTCATCCAACTACTCATGTAGCTTATGCCGAGTTTTGTTAGATATCCCCAAACATAATATTGTGGACATTCCAGTCTACATATTCTATGGGTTTTATAATAGTTGCCTTTTAGTTGATATAGAATATAAACTGCTATTCGTGAGAACTGTACAAAATATATTATCTCCTTTAGAGATATAACTTAACCTTTTGTGCCAAAGTATTCATAAATTCTCAATTTTATGCATAGAACTTTAGTATCTTTTATAGATTTTCCTTATATATAAGCTATTATTTCCATATAAGATTGTTATAAACTGAAGAAGAAATGAATCTATCTGATTTTGGACCATGAGACAAAACCAAATTTCTATTCTTAAATGAACAAATAAATTCTTATTTGTTGATTTGAGATAGAGTTGAAATTTCATTAAAATGAAATTATAAATGTCTCATGTATGTCCAAATATGATCCATTACTAAATAACAAAATATGGACATTATAGCTTCCAAAATTGATTGTCTTGTTGTCACCGCTATATGAATGTATTTTTCAACATCAATTTGACTTAAAACAATCATAGGAAATCCTAGAAATACAAATGTGGGAAGTTTCATCCGAATCGATCCACTATCTATATAAAAACAACTTATGCATAGACTTTAGCAAGGAGCACAATATTCTTGGTACCCCAAGTATAATATTTTCTTAAATGCTCTTATTTTCATAGAAGAAATACCCCTCAGATTCTGACTTTTCAATCAGTTTTTGAGCCTTAACTTTATTGGGATTCTTTTATGATTCAAAATTGCAGTTTTATTCTTAAATTTTATGTTTCTAATTTTCTTATATTCTTGGATTCAAAATCAACTTGAGTATCATATGTCTTATCTTCAATTTTATTTTCTTCCTTCACCATATGCAAGTTGAGATTAATGAGGGTTACATAACTCATCTTGAACCAAATAGGAAGAAAAATAAGCACTAAATAACCTTATTATCTTGCGATATATTTTAGTGCTTATAATTTTGAAGCATAAACATAATATCTCCAAATGACTCTCTTATGTTGATTTTATATTTATTTAGATACCTAAAGTGTTTCTGCAATGAATGTCTAAATGTAACTATTGTCCATCTGTAAGTGCTCTTTGGAGTCTCCTTACAGACTTCAAATACCTACTTCTTCTTAGCGGATACATTTTCTAAATTTTCTCCAAGAATTCTTAACCATATTGAGGGACTTAAATGTTTTGCCATGAAATACACAAATGTAACCACTATCCATCTGTAAGTGCTCTTTGGAGTCTCCTGACAGATTTCAATTGATTACCATCTCATTCATGCAAAACAGTAATTCCTCATATGAATCCTTTAGCCTTATTGAAATTAGAAATAATGTCCCTTAATTCTCTCAAGATTGATCATAAGACACATGTGTTTTTGACCTCAATGGGATTATCAGTCCTTAATACATGGTCAAGATCATATCAAATTGAGAGATTTTAAATTTTAAGTTGGAATGTTAAAGATGCTTGATATTTAATATATGCACTTACATTAATCTTAAATTGTATAACAATAAATCATAATATAAAGGTCCAAATCCCATTTACTAGTCTTTATTCATTTGCAAGTGCTCAATGGAGTCTCCGAGCAAACTTCAATTGACTAGGTGTAGTGCCAAATGTAACGATTCAGAACATGTCAATCAAATAATCTTCCTTTGGGCCGATTAATTGATTACACGTAAAACCTTATAATCATTACCCCTTTGATACTACCAAAATATTGTACATGTAGCCCTTTAAATCATGTCCTTCCTTTGGGGCGATCCATAATTTAAAAGTTACATGCACCTTAATACACTTGTATTTGGGCACTTGAGACAACCATTAATGTGAGAGCCCACTTTGGCGGGATGACATTACAGTTGGCTCAACGCTTAAATACAACTCAAATACCTTTATATTGGACTTAAAGTATACCTAAACTTAGACTTTTCATTATGCACATCAATCTTAATATGAAAAGTCTAACCAAATACTGACCTAAGATGATTTAGATTTAAGACCCGGTTGCAAAATCTTAAGGTATACATGCAAATACAATAGACCATATAATACTTATATAGACTACTAAACCTTATGTAGTTTGTTTTGGTAAGTAACAAACTACCCAAAGAGACCAGAAGGAGAACCATAGAGATATGTAACCATACAAATCAGTATGCATTACATTAAGGTAAGAAAAGAAAGCGATGGTTTCCTCTTCAGCCAGCAGCGATTGAAATTACACCACATCCAGGCAAGATTCCCAGAAAAAGTCAGGGTCATATGGACACTTAGGCGCCGACCTTATTTTCTGCGACAGAACTTGTCCTCATGACAACATGGTGTAATCCAACACTTACAGCTCTTACTAATGAAAACCACGGCAGAGATAAGAAGAGGAGAGAAAACTGAACAAAAACGGACTGTACAAAACTTGTACAAACCATATAAGAGGATTATTAAACCGAATTTTTGGTCAGTTCCTAATAAAACCATACAAATCTTACCTAGCGAGCCCACAACTCGATTCTGGTCATAACCTAAAAGTTTGCAACCAAAACTGAAGTGGAACGATCGTCTCGGAGTGAAACAAATCGTTAATGGACCGTAGATATAGTAGAAGAAATCGTCTTATTCTTAAGTCGAGAAATTCTAAAGATTTCTCTCCTAATCTGATAATCTGATAATCTACTCCAATTCTAAATCATCCAATATTAATAGGTCAGATTTAAATAATTATCAAAATTTTTTCAAAATTTAACTTAATTATATATTTTTTTTCTTACATAAAAAAATATATATAAAGAAAAACAGAAGTTAAGCTTGAAAAAAAAAATTCAAAATTTTGGAAAGTTCAATTGCCATATAATGCTAATTACCAAAAACAATCCAAATCTAAACTTAAAAAAAAGTTTCTTAATTAACAATATTCCAATTGTTATTACCAAATCATGCTAGTTTCCAAAAAAAAAACTTGAAAATAAAAATAAAAACTATGCATAATATCTTGATTAGCAAAAACATAATCATAATTTTTTTTTAACCAATCACCAAATAAATTCAAACAAGATCCAAAACTTTGTGTAAATCTACTGGCTCACGACGAGTGGCTCTAATACCACTTGTTGGGTTTGCTTTAAAGCCAAAGGGAATAACAATTCTAGCAAGTCAAAATAAGCAACCTTGAAAAACAAGAACTCGTAGAACCAGTAGTTGGAACGTATCGTTCCAAAACACCAAATAAACATAAACATGAGCGGAAGTATACCTAATTCCATCGCTATGGTCTGGATCTTGATGTTGAGCGCGTCTAATTGATTGCTGAAGTCCTTAGTGTCACGAGAGTACCACCAAGGTTGTGAGGAAGTCTTCCAAAGGATCAAGACACGCCCTTTGATACCTTACGCCTAAAGCAAAGCACTATCTCTCTCTAATTGATGGAAGTATTAGAAAGAGGGGCAGAGATGCTGCTATCAACGCATGTATACAGCAGTGCTCGTTGTTGTCTTATCCCTTGGGGACCAACCCCGTATATATAGTACCAAGGGCTTCTTGGCACCCAAATAATTCCATATTGGTCCATCATCAATATGGATTTGTTTCCAAACATAACCACGTACAAAAGGCAACACATCTATGCACAAAATCTTGCTTTTATTTACAGCCACGTTTAGCATATTACCATATCTTAATTGACTTGGAAACCAACCAGAATTTGCCCACACAAAATAGATTGTTTCCAAATAATCTTACATGAGCTCCACATGGATTCATGCATGTAAGGAAATTTAAAATTTCGTTTACTTTTTTCCCATTTGTACTTTTAAACTGATGAAGTATAATAGACTAATAAATAATCCAACTTTCTTGCGTACTTTGATCCAGTATAATATTAGCTAATTAATAACCCAACTTCCTTGCAGCTTCATATACTTTTAATGTGATCAAATATAATAGACGTAATTAATGATCCAACTTTCTCAGCAGTCAGCACTGATTGGCATTAAACAATAATTATTCTGAAGCATCGATAACTTGTTCTCCATTATCAATAAGCTTAAACAATTGGGATGGAAATTATTTTAGAGTATTATTACACTAATTTGGAATGCTCTACCAATCTGGTCTGCGGACTGCGGCATCTCTAAACTAATTTCTAATAGAAACGTGGTAAATTAAGTCTTAACATATGGATCTTAAATTTTTCTGTGACGACAAAGCTATGTTGTGGATATGAATGTCACATCCTGGGTCATTTTTTGACAATTCCTGGGTACTTCATGGGTACTTCAGGACAATTCGTCGTATTTTTCTACGAAAGACCAAACATACATCACATATGGTGTTAATATTAATGCACACATAAAAATGCCACAAAACTTACTTTATTTAATAATAAAATAGTTTAATAAAACGACAATAACTAACATTGTGAATCAAAAATAACATATTAAAATGAAAATAGGCAACTATTGGTATTTATTTGACTTGCTTGTTCCCATGTTATTTTTTGGGAACTCTGCATCACCAATTTTTGTACCTGGTATAATATTAATAAAATTAATTACATATAAAGGTTCACATCTCTTCAATTAATTTGATTAATTTTCGTATTTTTCCCATTAAGTTATTTACTTACACTTGGAACCCACATAAAAAGTGGTACGGGTGAGAGATTGAACATTTTCTCAGTGCGGTATTCAGTTCCAACTTGAAAATTTGTAAAATCTATCTAATAAACTAGTAACATGAGCAAGTACCAAAATGCAATATATGTAGTGCAAGAGACATCACAGTGCATGGTGTATCTCTTATGCAAATCACTAAATACAACAATAATATTAATCATGGCTCGAAAAATTGGCCGATTCCGATTCGAATAGGATCGGAATCGGTGGAGACCGAGCCGATTTTAGGCGTTTTGGAGCGGAACCGGGTGAGATCATCAAAAACCACCATTAATGGTGGTGTTTATCAACGGAGAGAGGGAGAAAGGGGTGTTGGGAACAGTGTCTGAGGTTCCTAGGGGCTAGGAAGATGCGTGGGAGGCCGGTGGAGCAGCTTAGAAGAATGGCGGCGAGCTCTCTGTCGGGTGGATCGGCCCCTTTTTTTTCTATATCACTAATTCGCTAAACAGAGAAACGAGAAAACAGGGAAAAGGAATTGTGGGGAAGAAAGGGCCAACTGGAACTGTCCAGTTCTAGTATTTTTTTTTTTTTAAGTATTGGACGGTCCAGATTATTCTAAATTGAAACTAAATTTTTAAAAAAAATGCTCGATCAAAAGATAGATCCAAAGGCAAAAAAATATATAATTCTTTATTCTGCAATCTTATATGATATATTAAGGTATTTTAGTGAAAGTTTGTTTATCAAAATTTTTTTTATAAGAATATTTTACTAATCATGATTTTTTTTTTAAATATTTTCAAAATTTTATTTTCTAAAACATCTAAGTATCTGACGTATCACAATGGCTTCCAAAAATTATATATAATTCTTATATTTTAATTGATTTTATACATCTTATCTTTGATTTTTATAATTTTCATATTTTTTTAGTATTTTTTCTTGATTTTAAATGCATAAAGCATGATTTTTGTAAGAAATCCGATTTTTCGATTCGATTCATCCAATATCTCCCGATTCACCTGAGTCGACTCCTTGGACCAATAGTCTGATTCCGATTTCGATTTTTCAGAACCATGATATTAATAGTGCGAGAAACTTTTCTTATGTAATAATTAAAATGCAGTAATATACTAATATGCAATTAAATCTAGTATGCAACTTTAAATATCACTTTTGAAGCTATGTTCCAATATAATTTTTTATTTTCCATTGATAATGATGCGTAAGTAATTCCCTCGTTATCTAACCCTATAAATCAATTATTACTTTTTCTTTCCTACTTTAATGTATTTTTACTATTTAGAACTTCTTATATAAAAACTATATGCAGTGATAATTTCTCAATATCTATTACACAATTACTATTCTTATGCAATGCTCTACTATCTACTTTTTGTAACTTTGAACACTTTCACTTCACTTTTTCTTTGCACTTGATTACACATCCCACCTAAAAGGTCCACCTTTTTTGAAGAAAGCAAAGGATCAAGCCCCAAAACTTTACATCTAAAAAGCCCACTTGTTCGACAGCATTTCCGCTAACCTATAAAACTCACTTATTCGTCACAATCGGACAATTTATTTTGAATGCGTTAGTGCTAGAGATTTAAGCCAAACACATGTTACAACAGTTATCATTCACTCTACTTAACCGACATGCAATCACTGTCCACTTTTTTTATATCATTAAATTAATAATTATGAGATGCTTATCCATTCTAACATCCTATATCATCTATATTAATGATACAATTTCATGCTCATTAAATTTTATCTCTTAAGATATTTATTATAATTAAAAATATATAAATTTAATCACTACCCAAAGATGTCGGATTCAACATCTCATTTTCTAATTTATGAAAACAACATGCACGATTCAGCATGTCATTCGATAATAATTTATGAAAACAATACGCACGATAACATAGGTAATTAACTTTATTTAGGAATCCGCACATTTCATGTTGGGTAAGCTCACGTCACGTGATCTCCAGTCCTTCGTACTGGCTCGGATCTAATTTATGCAAATCTATTTTCTAGTAAAATTTTCGGTACAAGTATTAATAAATTATATAACAGTTGATAACTGCTCTACTTTAAATTTATTTTTGGACTTTATTTACTTTGTCAAAAATGAAACATAGGCTATTATATATAGGGCATAAACTCAAAGCTATAGGAATTGATACCTATAATTGATTTAATACAATTTAAATCGTAGCAAATAATTAAACTAGGTTTAGGAATCAGTAAAATTAATCAACTAAGCTTCCTGACTGTTTGGACCATTTTTTTTCCTTATAAACGACGAAATTAATAACGAACGAACATTACTTTTCAAAAGCAGGTTGTTGTTTTACAAATCTACTTAGGTAAAAATAATAAAATTAATGAGTATAAGAAGTAATTCGGAATAGTAAATTAGAACTTATTTTTACTATATTGATGTAGCCTTTATTTAAACAGATAGTGGACAAATAAAGTTCAGTCATCGGATTCAAACTTATCAAATTAAAAAAAGAACAAATAATTTAGGAAAATATAATTTTCCCCAAGGAAGATAATACAATCTTGTATGACAATTAAAAAACATTAAAAGAAATAACATTAAAATCTTGTATGATAATACATGTGCTTGTGTTTCTAATTAAAACTCACAAACTGAAAGGATATAATAGCGAAGAATTAGAATTCAAGGAGTACTAGATCTGTTCGATAGCTTCTCGGATAACAAATAGAACCATAAATTGCTTGATATTATTGAAACGGGGGAAAGGTTTATCACATATAACAGAATAGTGCAAGACAAGGTCATCCATAAATAAACTTATTTTCGAAACTCGAAACTAGTTCATTAGGGAAAACTCATTGCGATATTTCTGATTTTTTTTTTTATAATCTGACCAACTAAATTTAAATTGTATATGAATCTGTAGATGTTTTCGAACCAAGCCAAGCCATTTGAATTACACAAGAGTAAATCAAACATAAACCGTAATTATATTATACAACAGTATATAAAGTCTTTTTTTTGTGTAGTTCAGTTTAAATAGCGCATCAAGCAACTACATTGAATCCGAAAGCTTAATAAGCATGGTCAATCACGGGACCCTGATCTCGTGTTGCGCTACACACGGTGTAGCGTAGTTATGAGCCGTTCAATTTTGATCGGACGGTTCATTTTGCAGGTCTAGGAATCTGGTTACATGCACGGAGCTCTCATCATCCATCCGATCAAAATCGAACGGCCCGTGACTGCGCTACACCGTGTGTAGCGCAACACAGGATTTGGATTCGTCAATCACGTGGAGGGCATCACTGCTTGAGATTTTTTTTCACCACAAAAGCCATTTAATTTATTCAATCTGGTTGGCTTTTAATCGATAAGAGTTCAGCTGCTATTAATATTATGTATTTAATATTTATGTATAAATTGTTGAGATAGGTTTGTATTGGGACACAAGAGGAACTGGACAAAATTTTTAAACCCCTTCGTGACTTGCTCTGTTTTAACGAAATGTACATCTCCATTTATTTGTTTTAAAAAACACATTTACTTTTTCATTATGTGATGAGTTCCCTAAATTTATTTGTATACCAAATTTTATATACATGCCTATAAAATTACATACGACCCAATAAATATCAAATTTTTCATTTTTTTGACTTTCAAAATATTTTAAATAATTTTCAGCATATTATTATATTTATTAAATGTCTTTTAACTTTTATATTATTTGGAACCCTCCAAATATTCGATTTTCATAAAATTTTACATGCATGGTTAGAAAATTTTAAGAATTCCAATGCTACTCATTTTTTTTAGCTTTTCAAATAAAAAATATGAAAAGCAAAAATTGATCGCGCGTTGCGCGATATATTTGCACTAGTAACAATAGTTGAAACTTGGAAGTAGAAAGGTTAATTTGTGTCCTTGTACCAAATATGAAGGAAAAGCAAAAAGACTGACCAACAAATAATATTCTTGCCGTTTACAGTCAGAGGTGAGCAAACGAAGGACAGTGACTTATAAGGAAGAGAAAACTACAGTTTCTCTTATTTTCTTTTTCCAGCAAAAAACAATGGGTTGCTGAAAAGATCTGGAAGAGAAATGAGACAATTGATGATGCACATACTAGAAATAATGAGGAAATCGGCTGATTACGAAGACAATATGAGAATGATTGGGGAGCTGTAGGTTTCAAATATTGACCGATCAGCACCATACAGTACCAAAAATGATTTACCACCAGGTCACGCAACTTATTAGGCCAAATGGAATTCAATGTGATAGAGTAATCGAATTCAATGTGATAGAGCAATGCTTGGCTCAATCTAAACATTAGAAATCGGCTTCCATAAGGAATTCAGCTAATCACTAAAAACTAAAAGGTATATGGAATAACTTAAGGTACAAAATGGAATATAGTAGTCATGTCAAAATAAAAGTTAGAGAATTATGGGAGAAGGTGCAAATTAATGACCAAAGTTTTGTGGAAATTGCATACCATCATTCTCTCTTCAGCGTCATTCCCATCATCTCCTTCTCGGTGCATTTATTTTTTACTATTTTCGGAAAGAACTTGTCCACAGATTCTTTCATCCCTCATCCTATCCAACAATTTCATTAATGACTTCTCTCTTTGTAACAATCTATTTTCGTTTAAATTATTTCCTAACCATATTTATAAGGTTGTTAATTTTTAATTAGTATTAGAGTTTGAGATTTTATGATAAATTTAATCCTTTCTTTTGTCTTTTGATTTGCAATAGGATATTTGAGCATTCAATGTTTCTGTACATGTTTTATCCCTTGAACCATGATATTTTGACTTTAAAATTTTGGTCCCTTATAAATTTGTTATAGTGACGCATACATATACTCTTTTATCCTTCAAAGGGGTATATATATATGTGAGTTGTAATCATCAACTATTTCATTTGTCTCTCTCATGTCATTATATTCTGAAATTCTGATCCTTATTATTTTTACGAATTTGAGAGAGACTGTATATACTTGATCCAGATATACATAGGAATGCAATTGCCGCCTCAAGAAAAGGGTGCATGTAGCGCCTCTTTGGAAATTTTAGAAAAATATATTCTGATATTTAGTTTGTCTGTGTACCCTTTTCATAAAAGCCGGTTATTAATTCACTTCTTGAGTCGGTTATCATCCAACAGTTAGTTATAATCCAATAATTAGTTATTGTTAATTATTTAGCCGTTCACCTCTTTTATATTCCCGTACTTTTGAGTTTGGTAGTTATTTTAAGTCAGTTATTAAGACTTAAGAGGCGACATATATATATTTATATCTTTTATTACCGTCAGTTATATACATCTCCGTAAATCATTCTCTCTCTTGCAAAATCCTAGCGCCTCCTTTCTAAGATCCTCTCCGTAGTCTTGAACTGTTAGAAGTGATCTATCTGTGTTGGTGGATCGAAGTGGAGATTAAGGAGTAATTAAGTGTGGTCAGTATTCTTTTCTATTCAATCAATTATAAGTTCTGGTTATGATTAATTGGTTTCTATTACGTGTATTACAGAAAGAGTTGATTCTTATGTTCCTTATTTTCATGCAAGTTTGACTTGTCTTATTCTGGTTATATATAAGATCTTTCATGTGGGATTTTAGAAACTGATTTGTCTACTATCCAATACATTTGACTTGTGTACGTGGGGTTTATGAATAAATATTTGAAGGTAACATTTGCATGTTTAGGCTTGGTAGCACCGAATTACCTTTTTAAGAGAAATTTTATTTATTTCCATTACAAGTGGAATCTTAGTTTTATTGTATGTACAAACTTAACTGTTGTGTTGTTGGGTTGACAAATTTCATTTCGGTTAGGGAGTCACCAAATTTTTGTTAGTATATCACGAGTAAGTTGATCCCCTATAACGGCCGGTGCCATCTGTTGAACTTGGGCCTTCTTGAGTTATTTAGATTATATATCTTTATTCGGATCTATAGTAACTAGAAATATTTACATATAATTTAGGGGTTTGGACGTGTCACGTAACTTGACAGGTGCGGATCCTGGTTTGATGTGAAATTGCTTTTCTATATATATAGTTATAATAAGGATTATATGTTTTATTTCCCTTTTATATTTTAATCCCTATTATTTCTGCATAGTGCATAGTTACATTTCTATTAACAGTGGTTACACAGTTTGTTTTATGAGAATTAGATAAGTATACATCAAGGTCATGTAGTTAGTAAGCATGGTTTGGGTATATAATTGCAATTGCATAGTGGTTAGTATCAATTAGAAAAGACCATAGATGTTATTTTAAGTAAAGTATATTGTTAGCATTAATGAGTAAAAACAGTGGATATTAAAGTGGTAAATATTAAGTGGAAGTGGTAAATGTTTAATGGAAGTGGATGATAACCGTTGTACCAAGCGTTTGGCTTGGGTGCTCTAGTACTAGCGCACTCCCCAGAAGATATCCGTTCGCGACGGGTAAGTGGGCTTCTTGGGATAGTGGATAAAGGTCAAACTAGTGGGCTTGGTATAAGTGGGATGGTTTATCAAGTGGAAATGAATCTAATAATATCAAGTGGAAATGAAAGTACATAATCAAGTGGAAATGAAACTAATAATATTAATAGAGAATTGTAAAGTCACTTATTTTGATATTGATTTATTAAAGGCTGTCATCATTATAGTAAAATGGATCTGTTAGGAATCATGGCATTCAGTTATTTTTGTTTTATTGTCATTTTACTTAGTTATTAAATTTCACGAATCTCCGGGCTGGAACTGAATACCACACTGGGAGATTATTTCAGTCTCTCATCTGTTTTTCATTTTACATGGATTCCAGGTATTGAAGACGATGTGTTAGAGCTTTTCGCAAGAAAAGAGAGGATAGAAAGTGGGTCAAATAAATGTCACTGATTGTACTATTATATTTTATTTAAACACTTTTGATACATTGAACTAGCATGGGACTCTCGTGTTCAATTCACCATGTTAGTCTTTGTCGTTTGTTAGACTCTTTTATTATTAAATAAATAAAGTTTTGTGGCAATTTATGTTTAGATTAGTGGTATGTATGTGATGTTTGTTTCGCCTTGCGTAGAAATATGCGGCGGGTTGTTACGATGCACTCACGAGTCGTCTAAAAGTGACTCGGGGTGTGACACTCTTCCAATTTCAGAATGTATTTAATCCAGCATATTTCCCTCATCCCTTCCCTGTATTTTCCTTTCTCTCTTCCCTATATTTTCTTTCCCTCCCAGAACTTCTTTTTTTTCACGTGAAATAGCTTTGTAGAATAATTAAGTTCTAAAACTAAAATAATTAATTTTTTCAAGAACAATTAGGTTCTGAAATTAGAACAATTATTTTTTTTCGAACATTATTAGATATATTAATGTTTGACCCTATTTTATGGCGCCAAATTCATGATAATAATTAGACAAATTTCAGGGATAATAAATGCATGGGATTTGAGAAAAATCATGAAAAATACCAAACGAACTCCAAAAATTATAGAAATTTATCCAAAAATTCAATGGAGCATGGAGAAAATTATGGTGCCCTTAGAATGACTGGAAGCCTCACAGAAGTCCCATTTTATGCAAAGAAACCCCCAAAATCTCATAAAATCATCAAAATAAATTCATGAGGAATTTCACAAAACCCTTTGAACCATTAAATTCCTCATATTTTTTTGAACTTATTCATAAAATTTCATACAAAAATACCCTTGGGAAGGCCTCCAAACGATTTATTGAAATTGGACAGCAAAAATATAAATAGAAATTAAATGAAATACTGAGAAAATCCCAGAAAAATCCGGAGTCTTGGGCGCGTGCACCAAACTGCAGCGGATCCCACGGGTTAGAACGACATCGCTGATTTAAATTCCCTTCTCCCGCTTCAGGTTTGCATGGACTCGGCGCATGAACCGAAAACACTGAAACCCTTTGATTTTTTCACTGGTGCATGGAAAACCAACCCCACCCATCTCTTTGTCTCATGTTAATTCCGACATGTGGGTCCCGCAATTGAAGAGCTCGTCTTCTCCAAATCAGATAGGGAAATCGCGGGGAAAGAGAAAAGGGAGGGGGGCGTTGCAACTGTGTAACGGCCTAACAAACTCTCCAATTGATTGTGTGCCACCTCGTTCTAGATGCCTCAAGGTGTAACGAGGGGAGGATCGTTCGATCAGGAGCAATTTGTGAGCTAGGCAAAGCGACGGTGAGGATTAAAGCGAAGCCATAACCGCCTGGTCAAAGCTTCCCATGAAACCCGTCTGACCTTCTAGAAAGTCATCCAGCGTGACACCGCTACAGCCGTTGGATCATGGGCGATCCGGGGGCACCTCAGATGAAGGGTGAAGATCAAAGACAGCTGGTGCCGGCTGATGGAAGATTCTAGGCCATTGTTGCCTATAAATACCCAATTAAACCAGAAGAAAGGGGACCTTTTGGGGAGAGAGAAAGAGACCTCTTGGCAAGCCTCAGATCGGCAACACACACATCTCTTCTCACACACATACATACCATAGAAAAAGAGAGCAATAGCTGAGGCATTTACACAAGTACCTGTCGTGCATAGGTAGAAAAAGAGAGAACAGTGAGGAAAAAGGAAATCTAAGTGCACATTCGTGTAATCAAGAGGTTAAACAGGTGAGGTTTGAAGATCAAAGTGCCAATTTGTAAGAATTCGGAGCTTTTTGAATGAAATGTGAAATTTTCTTTGAAAACCGTGATTGCATCTTTCCTTTCCCTTTTCTTGATTCATTGCTTTGATCCTGAGCTCTAATCTGAAGCGCAGCATCAGTTAGAGAGTGTTTTAGTGCTTGTTAAACTCAATTCTTCGTTTATTCCCTGGATTGACCTGTTATCTGATCTCAAATCGATTAGCTCGATCTCGATTTGAAGCGCAACATCAATCGAGATCATAACATAAGCACTAATCCTAGTTTCTTTTATTGTGTAAGCTAATTAGATCGATTAAATTTTGTTATTGATTCAATAAGCTCAGTCACTTTGTATATGTCACTTCTTTTCCTTCTCTCTCTAATATGAGTAAAGTCGTAATGACAACCTCTACAACCATGATCTGAAGCGCAGCATCAGTCATGGCTGTTAGAGAGGACGATATCAGCAATTCCATGAAAATTTGAAGCGCAGCATCAATTTTCATGGCATGGCTATAATCCCTGATGAGTTGTAAAAGCAATTTCATGGAGGTTTGAAGCTCAGCATCAACCACCATGGAAAAGCTATCATCCTATTTCAACCTAGTCAAAGCTTAACATTGACTCGGTTTATACTAGGAACTTCTCATCACAAGGAAAGAAAAAGTTCAGTCAAGAAATTGACTAAATCTCTCCTGTAAGGGTTGATCTACAATTCCATCGTTCACTCCTGCATGTCAATTACAAGAACCAAATAAAGTTTCCTGCATATGTGAATTTCTTATGCTATTATGATTTTAATTGCTATATCCTTCGCCATAAATTCCCACAGATATAATAATAAGAGGTATACAACTGGCCTGTACTTATCATAATTGAATTTGCTAGACTGTTAGAAAGACTTGAGAGTCAAATACAGGGATGTAATTTACCTTGTTACTGCCTATTGTTTTTAAATACGGCTCATGTGTAAGACATAAGAAAACTGTGTGATTTCTGGAAATATCATGGACTACAATGTAAAGTGTTTCCAACAGGTAATATCCCTGAGTAGCTTGATAGTAAAAAAAATTTGTTTGTGACAACACTGAAATCAAGGTCTTATATGTAAAAGTCTTTGAGTCTCATGATTTTAATAAAAGCTATACCTCAGATGCTTTATTTGGGGATGTCAACGTTTGATATGAAATGAAATTAGTGTAAAGGTTATTACAAGTTCAGAAAGGTTCCATTATTTGTACACCGCTTGTTGAGTATTACATGACCAGTAGCAAGGCTTTGGAATTGTCTTCTTGTATAAGGGTACCATTTGGTTGTTTATGAACTAATATTGACAAACTTGCATATGGTATACGTATTTGCACAATTTATTGCTCCTGGCTCCATTAATATCAATACAATGTACATCTAAACATAAACACGCCCAATTGCATTTGAAATCTTGTTGAGAGTATATAGAAGAACATAGGTGGTTAATGATTGGCACCAATGCTTAATAGAACATGACCAGCCCATAGTTATCGTGTATTAGACGTAAGTTGTTTAAATTGGGGTATATTGAGTAAGTGAACTAAGCCATATAAGTTAGGAGTTACTTAGAAACATCAATCAGGAGACTTAAGTGTAAATTCATCCTTTCCCTATATCTAATTGACCCCATTGCATCAATCATTCCTTCGATTCTATTTCGCTGTACCTAGCTGCCTCAACCAGCTTTCCTTTTGAATCAAATAAACGCTATAGAAATTGGACTTGTAAACCTTCTCTTCTCACCACCTCGACTCCAGAAACACCCCTATCTGGCATAATTTAACTTCCCAAATTCCAATCGGCATTCTTCTCTTGCATCACCGTACCACTCGTCGCTTCTTCCGTCAAACCGAATAGACGCAGCGTAAACCGACACCACCATGATACTCCCCTCAGCCTCACGATGCTAATGAACCTATCCCCTTGACCTGCGATGGCCGGGATCGTTAACGGATCTAAATCCGGGAATTTACGAGCCCGTTAAGAAAAATAAAAGCCGTCTTCTCTAAATGATGCGCCTAAGTCCCTCAGATCTTCTGTAACAGAATTGCATAAAACTTGATTAGTTAGTCGCTACAGGAAATATACATGGATATAATAGACAATAAAAGATGGATTATAGCTCAATTTGAGTAAAGCCCAAACGTAAGAATAGGCCAAAGAAGGAAATCAATAAAAGTCAACCTATCTTCTTTCCTGCCAATGCATTCAACCTAATCAGCTGCCACATCAGCGACCTTTGCCACGTGGACCAATCAGATAATTGCAAATCATCAGAAAATTTCAAAAATTCATTAAAAATAGTAGAGAACTTAGAAAAATTCAAATAAAATACCCATAAAATTCTAAAAATCTGTAGAAACTAGATTTACTGATATTTTGGTATAAAATTATGTCAAAATTTGCTCCTTTGATATTTTCAAAATATTTTTCCTTAAAATTAAATTCTATAACTTGCCAAAACTTCGTAAATTCACCAAAATTAGTATAAAACTCAGAAAATTACAAATGATATATCTTTAAAATTCTAAAAATCTGCAGAATTTAGATTTACTAATATTTTGATATTAAAATCTCTCAAAACCTTAGCCTTTGACATTTTCGAAGCATTTTCGCTATAAGAATTGAATTTTATAAAAATAATAAATACAATAAATCTTAGATAAATCTTCTAGAAAGTTTTCAAACTAAAACCTAAGTAATTCCAACACTAAAGATAATATTCAAAATACTATTTTCAACTAAGTACTTTCAAAGTATTTTCAGAAATGTAAAATGAATTTTAAAACCTTTAAAATTCTAAAAATCAAAATAAACGAAAAATGATAAAAATCGCTAAAGCCCAAAGAGAAATATTAGAAAATTAAAAGTCAAAACACGATACCCAAAGTCAAAGCCAAAACCTCTTTAGTTGAGAAAAAGTCACTCCCCGAGATCAAGACCAACGGTAACGCGAAGTCAAATCATCTTTTCAAAAATTGATCCCTACAGCGGCCCAACATAGCCCTTGGAATCCAAATATCTTCCTTGTTCCTACAGCGACCCACACAGTCCCAGGAATTAAATCATTCCTTGTTCCTACAGCGACTCACACAGTCCTAGAAATTAAATCCTTCCTTGTTCCTACAGCGACCCACACAGTCCCAGGAACCAATTCCTACAGCGACCTACACAGTCCCAGGAATTAAATCCTTCTTTGTTCCTACAGCGACTCACACAGTCCCAGGAATTAAATCCTTCCTTATTCCTACAGCGACCCACATAGTTCCAGGAACCAATTCCTACAGCGACTCACACAATCCCACGAATTAAATCCTTCCTTGTTCCTACAGCGACCCACACAGTCCCAAGAACCAATTCCTACAGCAACCCACACAGTCCCAGGACCCAATTCCTACAGCGACTCACACAGTCCCAGGAATTAAATCCTTCCTTGTTCCTACAGCGACCCACGCAGTGTTGGAGTTATGTCCTAGAAGCCAATCATTCTGGCTACTTCTATGGTTTATGTTATTGATGATATTTTATCATTTGTTCCTTGATTTATTTATTGATAGATCATTCAGGTTGAGGATCTGAATTGTAGATCTCTATAACTCATTTGTTCATAAATGACAATAATAAATCTAAATATGTCCATAATCTTGATAATTAACAAGGAACATTAATTATCAAATAAGATTAGTATGCAAGTTAAGCGATGATTAAGTTCTACAAATCATAGGTAAGGAGTTACCAACTTAATTGCATATGTATATGTTGTAGAACATAGTACAGGACTTGACCCAATGAAATAAACATTTGGATTGTGTTGAGTGTCATTGTTTATTTCATATCAGTTTGATTCTAAGTTTGAGATGCTCACCTTTTCCACATGAGGATAGGTTCAATAAATATCGTCTAACGTTGATTCTTGATAAAGGCTGCTATAAGGACTTTATTTATGTTCTCTTGAATTGTGCGGGGAAAAGTTGTTCATCAAGAAAACCGTATGTCCCTCATTAATATACTTAATGAGTGATGATATCTGTTTGGGCCCCTTGATGGAGTTTGGATTGTTTGGCCAACTTGTACAATCAACTCTAGATCAAGAAATGTATAATCTGCAAGAATGACACATTCCTATCTTGGATTATACAAAGATATCATGTGACATAAGAATCAGACAAGGAAATACTAATATTTCTTATGCAGGATTGAGATATTGTAACGGTACATTATTTATGCGAATTGGGAATCATAACGTGTTGCTAGATACCGCTTATGATTATTGGAAATAAATAGTGATTTATTCTCCATGGCCAACATAGCATAAATCCTCAAAGGGTCACACAAATAGAGCTTTAACCATATAGTGCATTATTTATTTATTCACAACAATGAGTATTGTGAAAATATGATAAGTTGATTAATTAATTGTGTACTGTTGTGAACCGTTATAATTAATTAAGTCAAAGAGATCATATAGAAATAAGTTAATGCATATGCTAATCCTTAAATAATTATCAAGATATTGATAATTAATTTTGTTCAACACGAATTGATTAGAGTAATTAATTTAAGCTAACGGGCCTTTATTTAATTGGTAAATAAAAGGTCCAACTTGAGAGCAATTAATTGGGCCACTAATTAATTGAATTAGAGGAACAATTAAATAATTATAAAGCCCATCTAGGCCCATTTATGGCCAGCCATGTGGATGGCATGGTTGTAATTTGGTGCAACTTGTTGGGAGAGTGGTTGGTCTATAAAAGGGGACCATTTGGGGTGAGAAACCCTAGCCTCCACCTACCTCTTTCTCCCTCTTCCTATTTGGACGAAAATAGAAGAGAAAAATCTCAATTTTTCTCTCTTCTTCTTGCTCTCTCTTCCTCATTTATCAATAGGGTTCATGTGTTGAACATAGATCCAATAATTAAATAGTTAGTTAATTGGAGAAAAACAAGGATTAGCTTCTCTCTTCCTCTTGCTAGCACAAGGGTTGAAGAGATTGGTTAATCCTCTTGGTGGACTCGAGGTTGGAGCCGACTAAAGAGGAGAAACGAAGAAGGAGAGCACCCCACCGACTCCTACGCATTGGATCTAAACCTCCTTGATACGATTTAAGGAGAGGTAATGATTCAATCCTTTCTCATGACGTGTGATTGCTTTAGCACTAGATCTTGTGATTTGCTTGTTCTTAATGGGATTAATTAGTTGTAATTAGTCTAAAATTAAAATATGAGCATTTACTAACAGTGGTATCAGAGCTATGGTCGTGCTTAAGGTTTTTCACACTTAATTAGTTGAGAAATTCGTAATTAATTAAGTTAATTAGTGATGTGCATGCTTGCTGGCCCTGGAAAGGCTGTTTTCTGTCTTGTTGTTTGTTTTTCGTTGTGTAAAGCTCTCTGAAATTTTTTTCTTCTTATTGGAGGTTGTAGATCTTTGAGTTGTGGTTGTTTTCCCACTGGAATCATTGAAATTCGATGTAAAATGAATTTTTAGTGATTTAAACGGTAACGGTGCGCAGATCTGTCATTCTGCTGCACAGTTCTGTTGTTGTGGTTGGTAACAAATAAGTTTGTATACAAAGTACCTGTAACTTTTAGATAGGATTAATCTAGACTTGATGCTCTTTCTGGATATGTAAATTTTGTTGCATATTTCGGATCTTATGTGGGCGTTCAAGGATGAAAAGTGATGAAGTTGTCTGATCTGGTTTTTCGAACAAACCGATTATTTTGAAAAACTGTACTTATTGAGAAACTTTTATGGAAAAGTGTTGAAATGGAAATGTTCTCCTTTAAGTCTGGAATCTGTGAAAATTAATTTCATAGATTTTCATTGAGATTTGGTACCTCAACCGAGTGAAACCTTTTTGGTCGACGGTCTGTTCCAGAACAGGATACCTTGCTTAAATGCTTGTTATCTTGTTGATCTTGAATATAACTTATGGATTTTCTTTTCATGGACTGATAGCCTATTGTATGTAGTATTTTTCTATGTAAATTGTTTGCTGGAAAAATATCAAGGGGATGATCATACAGACAATAAGGTTGAGACCAATAACAGAATTTTCTCTAACGGTGCTTCGCGCACAATCTGAGAATTTGTCTTTTTTGGTTCTCCCTGATGGTAACTGATCTCTCCTTGAGATTTTTACAGGTAACCACAATCTTTGTAAGGAGTTCTCTGGATTTATTTCGGATTTTTTGGAGACCGAATTATTTTGAATTTTTTCGGGACCCGAATTTCGTATTTTAATTAGTTAAAATAGTTTCTAATTAATCATTTTGTTGAAAGGTTAATTAGAAGACTCCTTAAATACCCTCCTTTCTGTTTTGATGGTTGGATTTAATTTAAAAGGGCTTAAACAATTAGTTGTTAAGGTTAAGCCTTCTTTGCATTTGAAAAACTTGAGCAACAAGTATGCACAAAGATTCTAATTAATGAAATTAATTAAGGAACAAGTGAATCATGTATATTGTATATGTGCTAACTTTGTTTTGTAGGAGGATGTGGGTTTGATATGGCTCAAGATGTCAATGCCTTGTGTGTTGTAATATATTGTGAATGCATGTGATTGCTTGTAAAGTGGCCTAAGGTGCCTTGATCATTAATTGGTTAATTTTGATGTAACTTGTGAGGCTTGCATGCCCCTAAGGCCTAGGCGGGGTTTTAGGAATTTTATCACATGTATTTATTTCCCTTAAATATTAGATAGGATCTTAGTATTTAGTGGGAGGGCTTGATTAGATTAGTCTCGTTACATGGAGATGCGACGAAGATTAATGCAAGCGGGAGCCATACAAACCCACGACTATGTTTGAGATGTGCATGATTATGTGATTGTTTGAGAATGCCTTGAATTGTGATAGGTAGGTATGGGTGTATGCTTACACGACCACCAATCAAGAGTCACATAATTTGTTTTGTCCCAATTACGATTAAGTTAAATCATCCTCCTTCTCTCTATCCCCTTCACGTCAATTGCCAATCATGGCGCGGTCCGCCATAGCGGACGTCATGGTTGTCAAGCTTGATAGTCGGGGTACAAATGCAAAGATTTGTTAGGAGCAAATAGAGAGAAGTTGCTTATCGATGATTCCAACAAGTTTTCTTGGACATCGGGATGAAGTTCGCGTAGCGAACCAAGAATCATAAAGTTGTATGATTGGTTAAGAGAACCTACCTCGTCTAGTCATTTTGGATGTCGTGCCATAGCAGGTCCATTTTGACGAAAATGGGGATCTTGGAATCCATTACATTTAGGGACATTAATTTAATGTAGTGGAAGTTTTACTTTATGGAAGTTAAAACAAAAGCATAAACTAAATGACCTTAAATTTTGATATTGTTGTAGATGTCTTCCTCGTCTTTTACGCTACGTTCTCTTCTTGAAAAGGAGAAACTTGCCTTCAATGGTGCCAATTTTTTGGATTGGCACCGCAACCTTAGGCTTGCCCTTAGGTTTGAGAAGAAGGAGTATCTCTTGACCACTCCAATTTCTGCTCCCCCTGCGAGCACTGCTCCTGAAAAGGAACAGCAAGACTATGACAAGCACTTGGCGGACGACATTGAGATGTCGGTCTTGATTGTTGCGGTCATGGACAATGAGCTCCAAAAGGAGTACATTGATAGTGGTCTTGGAGTGTTTGAAATCATCTCTCGTCTCTCAAGAACATTTAAGACCAAAGCTCGTACCGAAAGGGGCAAACTCATCAAGGCCGTCGCCAACACTCGTTTGGCGGAGGGTCATGAAGTTGGCCCACACGTCATGAGGATGGCGGGGTTGTTTCGGCAGCTTGAAAGCCTTGACACGCCCTTCCCACCGGAGGCTGTCCAAGACTTTATTCTCAACTCTCTTCCTCAGAGTTACTCGGGGTTCGTTGTGAACTACCGCATGAATGGCATGGATAAAAGTTTGGAGGATCTCCAAAACATACCCATGGAAACCGAGGAGAGTCTCAAGAAAGAGAAAGGGTCTAAGGATGTTCTTGCTGTGAATGACAAGGGAAGGAAGATCAAGAAGAAAGGCCGAAGAAACAAGAGAGGCAAAGGCCCGGTGACGCCCCAAGGCTCGTCCAAGGGTGCTCCCGTGGGTTCAAGGAAGAAGAAGAACCCGGCCACTTCCGATACCGTGTGCTACTATTGTAGCGACAAGGGCCATTGGAAGAGGAACTGCCCCAAGTACCTTGCTGATAAGAAGGCTGGAACCGTCCGTCCTTCTACTTCAGGTATATTTGTCATTGAAACCCTTCTCGCTACCTCAAGAAATGACTGGATATTTGATACTGGTTCATGTGCTCACATTTGTCGAAATGTGCAGGCACTAAAGAGTAGGAGGCGACTTGAGAAAGGCGAAGTTCAACTCCGCGTCGGTAACGGCACGTGCATCTCCGCTATGGCCGTTGGGAACGTGGAATTATCTTTGCCTTCGGGTTTTGTGTTGGAACTCAAGGATGTTTATGTAGTTCCATGTATCACTCGAAACATTATCTCTATCTCATGTTTGGACTTGGATGGTTTTGATGTTGTAATAAAGAACAAGTGTTTGACTTTGTTTCGTGATGAAGTTCGTTATTGTGTTGCGCATTTATCGAATGGTCTTTATATGCTTGATAGTAATGAACTTGTTTTGAGTGTTGAGAATGACAATAGGAAACGTAAGATTTCTCATGAGAATGCAACTTTGATGTGGCATTGCCGCTTAGGTCACATCAATGAGAAACGCATCAAGAGATTGCAAACCATTGGTCTCTTGGATCAATTCGCTTTCGAGCCAATTGACATATGCGAGTCTTGTTTGATGGGAAAGATGACCAAAGCGCCTTTTCCCAACAAAGGGATAAGGGCAAGTGGCTTATTGGACCTTGTACATACCGATGTATGTGGACCTATGAGTATTTGCGCACGTGGTGGTTATTCATACTTCATCACTTTCACCGATGATCATAGTAGATACGGATATATCTACTTGATGCGGCACAAGTCCGAATCCTTTGACAAGTTCAAAGAATTCAAGAGTGAAGTTGAAAACCAACTTGGTCGAAAGATCAAAGTCTTACGTTCCGATCGTGGAGGAGAGTACTTGAGTCATGAGTTTGGTAATTATCTAAAGGAGTGTGGAATAGTTCCACAACTCACTCCGCCGGGAACACCACAATGGAATGGTGTATCCGAAAGGAGGAATCGAACTTTGCTAGACATGGTTCGATCAATGATGAGCCAAACCGATTTGCCTAAATCGTTTTGGGGCTATGCATTAGAGACCGCAGCTTTTACACTAAACCGTGTTCCATCTAAGTCCGTTGAGAAAACACCCTATGAACTTTGGTTTGGTCGGAAACCAAGTATGACGTTTCTCAAGATTTGGGGTTGTGAAGCTCATGTGAAGAAACTAATGAGCGACAAACTTGGACCCAAAACGGACAAGTGTTATTTCGTAGGATACCCTAAGGAAACGAAGGGATACTACTTCTACAACCGCAACGAGAACAAGATAGTTGTTGCTCGTACCGGTGTGTTCTTGGAGAAGGAGTTTCTCGCAAGAAGAAGTAGTGGGAGTAATGTAGTCATTGAAGAAATTCATGAACTACCACAAGACATGCCTCAAGTAGGTAATGTAGTTATTCCCAATGAGGTTCCGAATGAGGTTGTAGCCGAACCCGTTCCACAAGCCGTTGTGGAAGAGGTTCAAGAGAATGCTCCCTCAAATGAGGACTCGAACATATCGCGAGTCGATTATGTTCAAGAAACTCAAAGTTTCGAGGATCAAGAACCAACTCCACAAGCCGTTGTGGAACAAATTCAAGAACCTCAAGAACCTCAAGCACCTATTCTACGAAGGTCTACAAGGGAAAGTCGTCCACCCGAAAGGTACTTGGGTTTGCACGATGTCCTCGTCATTGCGAATGACGAACCTTTGACCATTGATGACATGATGAAGAAATCCGACTCCAAGGAATGGCTCAAAGCCATGGAATCCGAAATGCAATCCATGTATGACAACAAGGTTTGGACCTTGGTTGACCTTCCCAACGGAGTAAAACCCGTTGAGAACAAATGGATCTTTAAAAGAAAGGTCGACATGGATGGCAACTTGACCATTTACAAGGCACGACTTGTTGCAAAAGGTTACAAGCAAATTCATGGTATTGACTATGAAGAAACCTTCTCGCCCGTCGTCATGTTCAAGTCAATTCGGATCTTGTTAGCAATTGCCGCATTTTATGACTATGAGATATGGCAAATGGATGTCAAAACTGCCTTCCTAAATGGAAATTTGGAAGAGGATGTGTACATGACACAACCCGAGTGTTTTGTGGATCCTAAGAATGCTAACAAGGTATGCAAGCTTCAAAGGTCCATTTATGGATTGAAGCAAGCATCGAGGAGTTGGAACAAGCGCTTTGATGAAGAGGTCAAGAAGTTGAACTTCATTCAAAGCGAAAAGGAACCTTGTGTTTACAAGAGGATTAGTGGGAGCGTGGTCGTATTTCTTGTTCTTTATGTTGATGATATACTCTTGATCGGGAATGATATTCCAGAATTGAATGATGTCAAGGATTCATTGAAGAAGGTGTTCTCAATGAAAGACTTGGGCGAAGCCGCCTACATCCTAGGAATCAAAATCTATAGAGATAGATCTAGGAGGTTGTTAGGCTTGAGCCAAGATGCATATATTGGCAAGGTGTTGGAAAAACACAAAATGGCTAGTTCCAAGAAGGGTTACTTGCCTATGTCACATGGCATATTCTTGAGTAAGACTCAATGTCCGACGGAAGATGCAGATAGGAAATTCATGAACAAGTTTCAATATCCATCTGTGGTCGGATCAATCATGTATGCCATGCTATGCACTCGCCCCGATGTGGCACATCCGATTAGTGTGACTAGTCGATACCAAGCTAACCCTGGTATGCCACACTGGACCGCAGTCAAGAATATCCTCAAGTATTTGAAGAGAACACAAGATAGCATCCTCGTGTACGGTGGAGACCAAGAGCTCGTTGTAAGTGGTTACACCGATGCTAGTTTCCAAACCGATCGAGATGATGCTAAGTCACAGTCCGGCTATGTATTCCTGCTCAATGGTGGTGCCGTAAGTTGGAAAAGTTCCAAGCAAGAAACTACGGCCGATTCCGTCACCGAAGCGGAATACTTAGCGGCTGGTGAAGCAGCGAAAGAAGGCGTTTGGATCAAGGAGTTCTTGACCGAGCTGGAGGTGGTTCCAAGCATCTCAAGTCCAGTGGATCTCTACTGCGACAACACAGGAGCCATAGCTCAGTCCAAAGAACCTAGGTCTCACCAAAAGACCAAGCACATTCTATGACGATTCCATCTTATCCGTCAGTTTATGAATGACGGGTGGATCAAGGTCAAGAAGGTGGACGGTGCCGCGAACACAGCGGATCCTCTGACAAAGCCTTTGTCTCGAGCCGCACATGAGTTGCATGTTGCATCCATGGGGATTAGGCGTATGCCTGAGTGGCTTTGAGTTGTATCTTTTACTTTGAGGCTTTAGTATGAGACATGTATATTTTGGATATTACATTGAGTACTATGCACTTGCTAGAAGTCATTGTTGATTGACTCTAGGCCAAGTGGGAGATTGTTGGAGTTATGTCCTAGAAGCCAATCATTCTGGCTACTTCTATGGTTTATGTTATTGATGATATTTTATCATTTGTTCCTTGATTTATTTATTGATAGATCATTCAGGTTGAGGATCTGAATTGTAGATCTCTATAACTCATTTGTTCATAAATGACAATAATAAATCTAAATATGTCCATAATCTTGATAATTAACAAGGAACATTAATTATCAAATAAGATTAGTATGCAAGTTAAGCGATGATTAAGTTCTACAAATCATAGGTAAGGAGTTACCAACTTAATTGCATATGTATATGTTGTAGAACATAGTACAGGACTTGACCCAATGAAATAAACATTTGGATTGTGTTGAGTGTCATTGTTTATTTCATATCAGTTTGATTCTAAGTTTGAGATGCTCACCTTTTCCACATGAGGATAGGTTCAATAAATATCGTCTAACGTTGATTCCTGATAAAGGCTGCTATAAGGACTTTATTTATGTTCTCTTGAATTGTGCGGGGAAAAGTTGTTCATCAAGAAAACCGTATGTCCCTCATTAATATACTTAATGAGTGATGATATCTGTTTGGGCCCCTTGATGGAGTTTGGATTGTTTGGCCAACTTGTACAATCAACTCTAGATCAAGAAATGTATAATCTGCAAGAATGACACATTCCTATCTTGGATTATACAAAGATATCATGTGACATAAGAATCAGACAAGGAAATACTAATATTTCTTATGCAGGATTGAGATATTGTAACGGTACATTATTTATGCGAATTGGGAATCATAACGTGTTGCTAGATACCGCTTATGATTATTGGAAATAAATAGTGATTTATTCTCCATGGCCAACATAGCATAAATCCTCAAAGGGTCACACAAATAGAGCTTTAACCATATAGTGCATTATTTATTTATTCACAACAATGAGTATTGTGAAAATATGATAAGTTGATTAATTAATTGTGTACTGTTGTGAACCGTTATAATTAATTAAGTCAAAGAGATCATATAGAAATAAGTTAATGCATATGCTAATCCTTAAATAATTATCAAGATATTGATAATTAATTTTGTTCAACACGAATTGATTAGAGTAATTAATTTAAGCTAACGGGCCTTTATTTAATTGGTAAATAAAAGGTCCAACTTGAGAGCAATTAATTGGGCCACTAATTAATTGAATTAGAGGAACAATTAAATAATTATAAAGCCCATCTAGGCCCATTTATGGCCAGCCATGTGGATGGCATGGTTGTAATTTGGTGCAACTTGTTGGGAGAGTGGTTGGTCTATAAAAGGGGACCATTTGGGGTGAGAAACCCTAGCCTCCACCTACCTCTTTCTCCCTCTTCCTATTTGGACGAAAATAGAAGAGAAAAATCTCAATTTTTCTCTCTTCTTCTTGCTCTCTCTTCCTCATTTATCAATAGGGTTCATGTGTTGAACATAGATCCAATAATTAAATAGTTAGTTAATTGGAGAAAAACAAGGATTAGCTTCTCTCTTCCTCTTGCTAGCACAAGGGTTGAAGAGATTGGTTAATCCTCTTGGTGGACTCGAGGTTGGAGCCGACTAAAGAGGAGAAACGAAGAAGGAGAGCACCCCACCGACTCCTACGCATTGGATCTAAACCTCCTTGATACGATTTAAGGAGAGGTAATGATTCAATCCTTTCTCATGACGTGTGATTGCTTTAGCACTAGATCTTGTGATTTGCTTGTTCTTAATGGGATTAATTAGTTGTAATTAGTCTAAAATTAAAATATGAGCATTTACTAACACGCAGTCCCAGGAACCAATTCCTATAGCGACTCACACAGTCCCAGGAATAAAATCCAAAATCTTTTGCCCTTACAAGTCATGAAACGATCAGAAACTAATTCCTATAGCGACTCACACAGTACCAGGAATAAAATCCAAAATCTTTTATCCTTACAAGTCATCAAACGGTCAGAAACCAATTCCTACAAACCGCCAAAACCAAGCTATCATCCGAAACCTACTTGATAAGACAACTTTAACAAAGTCATTAATAAAACAGTTCGATATCCTCAATCAGGTCCCGTTAATTAGGTCTGGTACCGTTAATTGAGTCCGCTTTAAGCCAGGAGAAATAAATCATTTGTATTCTCAATTGTGCCCCGTCAACTACGTTTGATAACATCAATTGAGTGTAGTTTAAGTCAAAAATAAATTGAGATAACAACTTCTCTAGCCTATGACATATAATTTCTCGAATCCCTTAATCAGAGGTTCTCGTGATTCGTCACGGGGTAATTAACAATAGGGGCTTGCGCCTATTGGAAGGAAAGAATCCACAAAATTAATAAACCCTCATGAGAATAGATTCTCGTTAATGTTTTCTTGTTGTTAAGGAGCATTTTATACTTGAATTTAAGCTCGTGAGGGGTGAATCTAAGACTTATTCCCGTTCTTGAGGAAACCCAATCATTTTTCGAGAAATGACGAAAAAGTCCACACAATTAACTATAACAATTACTTATATTAACTTGAATAATTAGTATTCAAAACTAGAACAATTAGTAATTATCTAGTTAATATAGCTTATTGTTCTAATTTATATAGTTAATTGTTGTAGTTAATATAGCTTAGTGTTATATGTAATATAACTAATTGTTCTGGTTTATATAAGATTCTTATCATAGTTTCAAATCGTAATTTAATGAAAAAATTATTTCACTTAGAAAAAAAGCTAATTGTTCTAGTTTTAATACAAAATGTGCTAGAAAAAAAATCTGGAAAAAAAGTTCTAGAGAGGAAAGAAAATACAGAGGAGGAGGGTAGTAACAAAAATAGAAAATTAGTTATTGAGAATGCTGGATGAGGAAAACATGCCATTAATGAGGACTGAGGAGGATGGATAATTAATGATTATCATATCAAAGAATAAGAAAATATTGGAGATAATCTTAGTCCGAAGCTTCATATACGTGCAAACGTAAAAATATCAGAATTTTTCAATTGTTGTTTTCTTTGGAAGACCGAGCTTCATTCAGAGGACAACTACATATGATTTCTCAAAGAGATACGTTGCATTGCCACATATTTCCAGCGGCCAAAAATTCCAAGCAATTTAAAATTTGTATTTTAAAAATATTTTAATACTTCGAAACAATAAAAATGAATATATGTGAATTATGCCAACGGAACATGGAAATATTTTTATGTAGTCTTTAATATTTATTATATTAATGTGTGCATATACAATATTTATTTCATGGCTGATAAGGATCATTCTCGAAATTCGTCATCCTATCATCCCTAAGACATTTAATTTTTGGTTTTCACTGTTTCTCTTCCTCTCATCCTTTTCTATTTCGGGCCCCACTATTTCTCTCCCTTTCATCCTTTCCTATTTCGGTCCCTCCTATTTCTCTCCCTCCCACGCGTTCATTTTTTTTGTCCCTCTGTTTCTTAAATATTTTTTTTTTCAGAAACTAGAACAACTACTCATATTAACTACAACAGTTAGTATTCCAACTAAAATAATTATTCATATTGTTTGACCCAAAAATATTACGCCAAAATGCGTGAAATAATTAACCCATTTTATGACAAAATAAATGCAAGAAAGTCCAAAAATCCATGAAAAATACCAAACAAACTCAAAAAATTCCCCAAAAATATCCAAAAAATTCCTTGGGAATTATGATGAATTATCATAGTTCTAAAATCCCAAAAATATCTACATAAACCCTCCATTTTTCAAAGAAACCCCAAAACTCCACAAAATTACTAAAAATACATCCATGAGAAATTCTACAAAACCTTTTAAGCCGTTAAATTCTACGTATTTTTCTGAACTTACCCACAAAATTTCATCCAAAAATACCCTTGGGAAGGTCATCAAATAAATAATTTTCATTTGACAGCAAAAATATATATGGAAAATTAAATGAAATACTGGAAAATCCCAGAAAAATCCTGATAGATTGGAGCGTCCGACCCATTGCAGGGGATCCAGCAGAGGGAAGATGTCGCTGACCCTTTAAAATTTACCCGCCCAGGATCAAAGTTTGCGTACACCCGTTTCATGCACCAAAAACACTAAGTTTCTACTGGCTCACGGAGAAACCAGTTCACTCCTCTCCCTGTCTCTCATTAAACCCGACAGGCGGGCCCTCTATTGTCAGTTCCTTCTTCTCCGTGGTAAAAAAAAAAAGAGAGAAAACTTTGATTCTTACCGCACTGACGCCGGTGAAAGAGGTGAAATCGCGATCCCGTCGACGTGGCTTCTTCTTCGACCACAGACGCCAAAACCAGGTGCCCGCGCGCATGGTTTTGCGAAACCATGCCCTAGCAGAGACTCAATCTCAGCCATTGATGGAGATTGAGAGGTCGAGATTACTCTTGAACTTCAGAGGCAAAACCCTAATACCCAGCCTATAAATACCCCAATTGAAAGCTACAAGGAAGAGGTGAAGCAGCCGCCAGTGAGGGTTAGGGCTAAATAATTGTAATTAGGCTTAAGCAGTGTTGAGAGGTGAGAGACTTTTGATCAAACAGTGTGCAAAAGTGAAGAGAGGTGAGAAGTTGAACAAATTAGCTATGTAATATCCTGTGTGAAGATGAAATGAAGGAAATTAAAGTGTTAATTGAGAAGTTTGTTCTTTCTTTCTTCCTTCACCTCGGCCACCAAGTAATGGTGTGCTCGAGCACTTGCAACATAGATCTTATAGGTCATGGTCTGAAGCTTAGCTCCGTCATGACCATAAGATGGTTAAACAGATGCCTCATGAAAGTTTAGAGCTTAGCTCCTCGTTTCATGAGGTATTCTTTGGCTTAAGCTTGAACCAGCCATGGCCACCATTTGAGAGCTTGTAGCTTAGCTCAACTCTCTTGTGGAGGGCTCAATTTGACTTGGTTTAGGTTCAGAGCATGGCTCTGACCTTGCCATGTTCAAAGCATTACCAAAATACAAAAACAGTAAAGAACAAGTATAATAATGGTGAATTAATCCTAACCAGCCTCTCTTTAATTAGATTACTTAAAAACTCAGTACATAGATGGATAATATGACATGACCCTTAGGTATTTTATGCTATTGTCTCATAACAAAAGTATATATAGGCATATACATAAATACACAAATCTGGACTGAAATTGAAATAAGTGAAAAACGATGTTTTATGTGGACTAAAATGAAAAAATTGCACATGAACAGCAGGTACATGATCCTTTGGAAAGCAGGGAACAAGTTTTTCATTTTTTCTGGATTTTATTTAATTTTATATGATTTGTTTAAGGCAGTAGGGGTATTTTGAAAATAAAAATGTTATTTATCAAATTTTGGGTGTTATCTGGAACAGTATTTGAACCAAAAAGTTTTAGGTGCTTCGATGGATATTCCTATAAATTTGCATGATTATTGGATAAGTAAAAGGATATATTTCATCTTATGTTACAATTAGGCAGAAAAATTGCATAAATGGTAGAATATTAACGAAAAGGGTTCTTTCATTGTTTCTACTACCTTAAATACATCTCTTATGCATATTGTGATTCCTGCAAGTGTTTTCCCTGCATCTTATGTGACTCAAATCAAAACCCCTCCAAAACAGTAGCTAGAATTACCTCAAAACCAAATTGAAAATAGCAAAAGGTGTAAAAAGGCTTGCTCATACAACCATGACGTTTTAGCACTCAAAACATATCCATTTGGACTTAGTGTAAGCATCAAATCTAACCACATCACTGTAAATCCACTTACATGCGAATTGGAAGTTAAATAAAAATGCACAAATTAACACCTTCTGCCCTCATGTCTTTCTCACTATATTATGATACCTCAAATCAAAATAAGTACATAAACCAACTAAAATTGAGCTCATGAATCTACCTAAACGGTTGCTGGCACAAGAAAGAGGTTCTATGGGCCCCACAGCAGTGACCCAAATCAGACCCAAGCCGAGTCGAGATGTCTCAGTCTAGCCCATCGCTTTTTCAAACTCTTCAATCAAAATTGATGCCTCAAACGATCTATATACTCGTTCTAGAGTCCAAAAAACCTACCTCTGGCAGAGGAAGATGATTGAAGAGCTCCGAACGCCATTAATGGTCGATCGAGCATCCTCAGGTGCCACGTGGAGATAGGCACATCCGCCACACGATTGGAACCCACCAACGTAATCTCCTATCCACCACGACTGTTGCGGTGGTCGGAGTCGCCACAATTTGATCGGAGAAAACCAGGGGTGTTTCTGCAAAAATACCGTCGCTGACGGAGGGAAAAAGGGTTTAAACGCGTCTCGTCATAGATCTTCTGTGACGGATTTCGTGTGGCAGGTCAGTCCACTCGCCACACGAAGTCCAGAGCGAAGTCAGCGCCCACGCGGAGCCCAGTCAGTGCCAGATCAGCTTTCCTGACACGTGGCCCAATCACAATTTTCCAAATCAGCATATATTTCAAAAATTAATTTAAAAATAGTATATAACTCAGAAAAATTCAAATAAAATATCCATAAAATCCTAAAAACCTGTAGAATCTAGGTTTACTGATATTTTGATATGAAATTATGTCATTTTGTGCCTCTTTTGTATTTTCAAAGTATTTTCTAATTAAAATTGAGTTTTATAAATTGTTAAAAACTTCAAAAACTCATAAAAAATAGCAGGAACCTCTAAAAAATCCAAATAAAATATTAAAAATTTCTAAAAATCTAAGCAAATCAGATCCAATATTATTTTCTATGAAATTTTAACAAAATCAAGAGTTTTATATTTTTGAAATGTTTTATTGTGAAAAATAAATTGTACAAACTCTAGAAAAATAGTAAAACCTCCTAATAAAACTTCTAAACTAAATTTATAAATAATTTTCTAATTAAAAATAGTTTTCTTATCAATTATTTTATTTATCAAGTTCTAAATTCCAAATCTGAAATAAAAAAAATCAATCAAAACTAAAATTAAAAGCATATTGAAATCAAATTAAAGTTAAAAATTTAATTCAAATAAAAAATCAATAATTAAATTCAAATCAAAATTTCAAAGAAAAAGAAGTTAATTTTCAAATTTCAAGAATTTTCTCCAAAAGACAAAAAAAGAGTATCTTAAACTTTAAATATTAAATCTTTAAAACAAATAAATAAAAGTAAAAATAAAAATAAGAATAATAATAAAAATCCAAAAATCAAGATAAATCCAAATAATCAATATAAATTAAAAAACTAATAATAATAAATAAAAATAAAATAAAAATAATAATAAAAATTTAAAAATCAAAATAATCCCAAATAAATCAATATAAATTAAATTAAAATTTAAACCCCCTTAATAAACAAAATATAATATTTCAAATAAATAGTTTTGGATATCCTTGGTTTTAAATATATTTAGATTTTTTCAATTGTGTCCCGTCAATCAAGTCCGGTACCACCAATTGAGTCCAACCTAAGCCAAAAAGAGACAAATCACTAACATCCTCAATTGTGCCCTGTCAAGTTAGGTTTGGTGCCATCAATTGAGCCTTGTCAAAACCAAAAGAAATAAATTACTCGTTAAATACCAAAAATCATTTAAACAACGATTTTCTAGCCTATTATATTTAATTTCTCGAATCTCTTAATCAGAGGTTCTCGTGGGAAACCACGGGGTAATTAACAATAGGGGCTTGCGCCTATTGGAAAGAAAGGATCCACAAATTAATAAACCCTTACGAGAACGGATTCTAGTCGATATTCTCTGGTCGTTAAGAGGCATCAGCACTTGAACTTAGGCTCGTGAGGGGTGAATCTAAGACTTGTTCTCGTTCTTGAGGAAACCCAATCATTCTTCGAGAAATGACGAAAAAGTCACCACACATATTAACTACAACAGTCAATATTCCAACTATAACAATTATTCCTATTATCTTCAACAATTAGTATTCCAACTATAACAATTATTCATATTAACCTAACTACAATAGTTAGTATTCCAACTAAAACAATTACTCGTATTAACTACAACAGTTACTATTTCAACTAGAACAATTACTCATATTAACTATTAGTATTGCAACTAGAACAATTACTAATATTAATTACAACAGTTAGTATTATAACTTAGAACAATTAATCATAGTAACTGATGTGTTCTTGCTTATACTAATTTTTACCTAAATCCTACCCAATTTTAATCACAAGCGCACGATTTATCATTGAGTAAGCCTAGGGTCGATCCTCGGAGACGGAATATTCAATTTCTAAGTTTTACAAATCAATCTTAATTAAATCCTATGGTTTAATAAAATATTTTTGAAGAAACAATTAATTAATTTAAAAGACCAAATAAAATCAGTTCAGAAATTCTAAATAAATAGCTTCCTAATTAACAAAACGTGGAGAAAAACCAATTTAATAAAACTAGGAGTTTCTGGTTTCAAACAATTTTTTTAACTTGTCAAAAGTAGAACAGTCTGTTCCATGTCTGGCAACGGTCCGTTCTGGACTTCAGATGGCGTACTGGGACTGCCCGTTCTAGGTTAGAACACCCCCTTTCGGGCGTTCCATTCTAACCTTGGAATGGTCCGTTCCAGAGGCCAATAATTGTCTTGTCATCTCTTTAAATAATTAATTTAGTATTTTATGTAGTTTAAAACGATTACTTAACCAAATAATTAAACTCTAACTTTCGTTCAGGTTAATTCTTTTGATTTAAAACGTTTCACTTCTAAACTCCTAAACTTCGACTTTCGTTCCTTGATCTAGGTGGTTTAGTTTATCTTTTGGGTCTAGGTAAACTTATTATCTTTCGATTCTAAGTAAAAACGTTGATTTCTCAAGTTTTGATTCAATCTTTCAATCTATTATCTATCTAAGTGTTTCATTGAAAAGCTTTGAGTTAATTCAATTGATTTTAAATTCCAAACTATCAAACGTGTACTTTGTTTGACGAGATAATCAATTAAAGCAATTAAAACAAGCAAATCAACAAATTAAAGCAATCAAATCACAAAAGATAAAACATAAAATTTAACTTAACTAATTAATTAAAGATTCGACTCAACAAATAACATTAAAAGAAAAGGTTCTCAACCATAGCCCCTAAACTAATCTACTCTAGCAAATTCATACAGAATAAATCAGGTTTCATCAAATAAAACCACATAAAAGATAGAAAATTAAGGTTACAACAGAAGTTGCTCGAATTCTCCACAATTTGGTGCTCTGGCCTGTCTGGGACGGTCCGTCTGAGATCTGGGGCGGTGCGCTCCGGTGAGGCTGGATCGTCTCAAGCAGTTGGTCTCCTGGCTGAGTTGGAAAAGAGGCTAAACCTAGAATTCTGACTTGATGATTGCTTCTGGAGACAGGCCATCGTTTATATACTCGGAGAAGACGCGTTTCTAATTGTGGAGAACGTGGGATCGTACTTCTGGAAGGTCCATACTTAGAAGAACCGACAGGCAGAATTGACTTTGCTATTTTGGGCAGTTCTGAAATTGCTGGAATGGTCCGCCTGGATGATGGGGCGACCCGTTCCAGTTGGCCTTGGTTGGTTCTGCTGCATGGGCTGGCTGACTGGTCTGGACGATCCGTCCTGCCGGTTGGGCGGCTTGTGCTGGCTTGTCCTTGCTGCTCATGCTAAGTCATTTACTCCTTTAAGCTGGGGCGGTCCGTTCTGCCGGCAGGGCGGTTCGTTCCAGTGCACTATCTTCCTTTTCTTAGCTGCAATCTTCTGTTGTCGCGCCGCAAAATGTGATGAACCTGAAAAATAAACTTGCCAGGCTACGGCTGTACCTTTCTACAACCTAAAATTAGCAAAATAAAGTAAAAACACTTGTATTTGGTATAAATTTAGGGCTTAAATCGGTTGGAAATCGAGTATGAAAATCGTACATCAGTAACTACAACAGTTAGTATCCAAAGAAATTTGAAACGAAGGGAACAAGTTAGCAACAGAGTGAATACTCATATTAACTACAACAATTAGTTCCCATTGTTTCTCTCCCTCCCACGCGTTTATCTTTCTGGTCCCGTTGTTTCTCTCTCATCCTTTTCTATTTTGGTCCCCACTGTTTCTCTCTCTCATCTTTTTCTATTTTGGTCCCCACTGTTTTTTGCCCTCCCACGCGTTTATTTTTCTGGTCTTCTCTGTTTTTTAAATGTTTGGAGATGCATTATCTGTGGAATGATGGGATTATTTTGTGTTTTCTCTGTTTTTTAAATGTTTGGAGATGCATTATCTGTGGAATGATGGGATAATTCAAAATAATTCCGTATTTATTTGAATCTGAAAAACATGCCACACATTGGATGGACACATTTGACAGAATACTACATATTTAATCTATTGATATAAGAGAGTGAGATCGAATATTTGTGATCTCAATTCTCTTTCCTCATATAGTCCAACGGATAGCTGCACATGGTATGTTTGGTTAGAGGTGAAGTTAGAGGAGTTAGAGGTTAAAGTTAGAAGTTTTGAAGTTAGTGATTGATGGTAGTGAAGTTAGAAGATGTGGAAAGTTTGTGCTAACTTGAGGTTAGAAAATGTTGTTTGGTGTGGTATATTGGAGTTAGAGATGGAAGAAAAAGAATAATATATTAGTTTATATATTTTTCTAATTAATTACATCTATTATAATAAATATTATATTAATTATAATTATTTTTCCATTAATATTATGATTACCAAATTATAATAATAATAATTATTATTATGTATCTTTTATAATTATAATTAATCACACTATTATAGTTATTATTAAAATTTTAATCACAATTAATGTTATTATTATTAATAATTATTAAATAATAATAATAATTTCTTTTATAATTATAATTAATCATACTATTATATTTATTATTGTAATTTTAATCACAATTAATGTTATAATAATTAATAAATATTAAATAATAATAATATTTATTTTTATAATTAATTTAATCTATTATAATAAATATTATATTAATTCTTATTATTTTAATATTATAATTATTTTGCCATTATATTATGATTACAAAATTATAATAATAATTATTATTATGTATCTTTAATTATTATAATTAATTATAATATAATACTTATTATTGTAAATTTAATCATAATTAATGTTATATTTATTAATAAATTATACTATATATTATTGTAAATTTATCAGAATCAATATAATAATAATTTTTATTGAAATGTTATATATTATTGTAATTATAAAATTAATTAATATTATATTTAATTATAATTATCATTAATTATACTATTTTATTTATTATTGTAATTTTTATCAGAATCAATATTAAAATTATTACCTAATAATAATAATAATATTATTATTATTATTATTATTATTATTATTATAATTGTTATTATTATTAATAATTATTAATATTTAACATTATAACTATAATTATTAAGTAATATTAATATGAATTAGTACACTAATTATAATATAATAATAACAATTTTTTTATTATCATAATTATATTACTATTTATTTTTTAATAATTTATTATTGTAATTATAATTAAAATTAATGTAATGTTACAAAATAATAATAATTTTTTTGTCATTTTAATATTATAATTATAATTTATATTATGATTAGATGATAATAATTATTATAATTATATTAATTTTTTAAGTTGATCATGAGAACAAACTTCTCTAACTCAACATTTTGTCAAGTTAGAGAAGTAGAGTGAAGTTTGTACTAACTTCACTAACCTTGGGTGTGTTTGGTTGGTGAGAGTTTGAAAGTTAGAGCTCTAACCTCAAGTTTGCTAACTTTTCATGCAACCAAACATACCCGCTGTTAGGAAGTGTTTAATTCTATTTTTGTGCCATCAAATAGCAAGAAATCACAACTAAACACCATAGACCTAGTGCTAGAAGCATTCACACATCAAAACAATGAGAACAAGTAGGAGAAAGTTATACCTCTCATGAAATTGCATTCATGAGGCTCGAATCCAAGGCATGGGAGTCGATGAGTGCGTGCTCCACCACCTCCACCATCTAAGGCGCCTCAAGCCCACCAAGGAGCTAACCACGAGCTCCATGAAAGTGCTAGCTTTCATGAGCTCCTAGCTAATCCCCTCTATGAACCTCTTCATCCTATTAACTATTTTAATGGAGGAGAAGAAGGAATGGTGCTCAACACATGAGCAAGAGAAGGGAGGAAGATGGGTGGCGGCTAGGAAGAGAGGAGAGAGAAAGTGGATGGAGGCTAGGGCTTTCCCAAGAGGTGACCCCTTTATATAGCCAACAACTCTCATCCTCTCTTTGAACTATTTACAAGTATGCCACTAGGGCTCTAGCTGAAATTAATAGGGCCATTTTGGGCTACATCAAATGTTGCAATGGCCCAATAAACCATCACATTAATTACTCCTTCATCCTTCCTCAAATCGGGCCTTTAATTAATTAAATAACTAGAAGCCCAAATAACTCAAACTATTTAAAGTGTGTTGAACATAATTAATTATTAACTCATTAATAATTAATTTAGGATTAGCTAATGCATTAAATTGTTTCCATATGATCCTTTTGACTTAATTAATTATAACGGTTCATAACGGTATATAATTAATTAATCAACTTATCATATTTCACAATACTAACTGTTGCGAATAAACAATTAATGCACCGTGTGGTTAGAGTCCTATTTGTGCGACCCTATTGAGGATTTATGCTATGTTGGCCATGAAAATAAATCGTTATTTATTTCCAATAATCATAAGCGGTATCTAGCAACACGTTATGATTCCCAATTCGCATAAATAATGTACCGTTACAATATCTTAATCCTGCACAAGAAATATAAGTATTTCCTTGTCTGATTCTTATGTCACATGATATCATTGTATAATCCAAGATAGGAGTGTGTCATTCTTGCAGATTATACATTTCTTGATCTAGAGTTGATCGTCTAGTTTGCATGCATACGATCCAACTCCATCAAGGGGCCCAAACAGATATCATCACTCACTAGGTATACTAATAAGGGACATACGGTTTTCTTGATGAACAATTTTTCCCCGCACAATTCAAGAGAACATAAATAAAGTCCTTATAGCAGCCTTTATCAGGAATCAACGTTAGACGATATTTATTGAACCTATCCTCATGTGGAAAAGGTGAACATCTCAAACTTAGAATCAAACTCATATGAAATAAACAATGACATATAACACAATCCATATGTTTATTTCATTGGGTCAAGTCCTGTACTATGTTCCAATAACATACACATATGTAATTAAGTTGGTAACTCCTTACCGATGATTTGTAGAACTTAATCATCACTTAACTTGCATACTAATCTTTTATGATAATTAATGTTCCTTGTTAATTATCAAGATTATGGACGATTTAGATTTATTATTGTCATTCTAATGAATGATCCACAGAGATCTACAATTCAGATCCTCAACCTAAATGATCTGTCAATAATAAACTCTAGGAACAAATGATCAAATATCATCATTAACATAAACTAAGAAAATAAGTCATTAAATATTGACTTCTAGGACATAATTCCAACACCCGCAACAATTTGGGAATGCCTTTTTTTTTGTGTGTGTAGTCTCCTATCCTGGAATCCAACTGGAATTGCTCTAGAAACCAATAGCATCAACAGTTTTCTAAATAGAATTTTTTTTACTATTATTGAATTAAATAATATTTCTAAGGATATTATTAATTTACTTGAAATTTTAAAACTGTTATCATAATATCGTAGTTTAAAACAAAGACCCTAATGTTCAGAATTTCATTAATAAAATCCGACAGACATTAATTAATTAATGTCGGACTTTCGCCATTACTTTAAATACAAAAATAAAATATTAATATCGAAATTTAGAAGTCCGATATCGGTACTATTTAGCAAATGTCAGATTTCAGAGCGATCCCTGTTTGGTTTCCGAAACATTCAACTTGATGTTCTGTACCAAAAATCAGTATAAATGACGTACAGATGAATGAATTAGTACAATTACGTTCGTCGCACCAAATGATGCACAATATATAATTTACAGTCTTACAGAAGATGCTAATTAATAGCCTATCATAACTCCACAACTCCTGTTGTATTGTACACAGATTGTAAAGCTTTGGTGAAATATATTATGACTGGGGATGAGCAGTTTATTCAAGATCGGAGAGCCGAGAGGCGAGAGCCCACACAGTGACACAGAAGCCTGGGAATGTATGCAACTTGTCAATACTAATTTCACACAATTGCGAGTTAGATATTTGAGAAAGAACATTTAATGGTGTCCCGTACAAGCTGGCAAATTGGCGAGGACAAAAGGCAAGCATCTCATTGGATACCCATCCACTCACGAGTCACGACTGACCTATTGAATTCGTTGGCGATAAGCCGGCATCTACCAACTTAGCTATCAGTCCTATCACCTGTTGATTTTCTATTTTTTTTTTTTTGAATTGCAGATTTTCTAATTTTAGCTATCATAAATTATGTTTTCTGTACTTTGTGGATCTTCTTTTATGAGGTAAGTTTCCCAGGGAGATATCTCCAAAAAAAAAAAAAAAAAAGCCTATCATAAAATGGTGGAGCATCACATGGTGGGTCCTATCTAGGCACTTTTCCATTATTGTTTTATTTTTCTTTTGGCGGAAGAGTTAAGACAACATAATCTTAATCTTTATATATATATATATATATATATAGAAATGCTATGGTGCATCGCGATGTATTTAAGCTTTTGTACATCACCATCATATATGTCGTAGTTTTACAAATTGACAAATCTAATGAAACAAATACAATCTATATATTGAAATGTAATAGCAAACCAAATTTTTATATTTTTTTACTATTTTTATGAATTTTTTAAAACCTGCCATTTTTTGAATTTTCTTATTATTAGTTGGTACCAAAAAAGGAAAGTTTTATAAAATTTGGAAAAAATAGTAAAAAAATTTCAAAAACTATAAAATTTGGTTTGTTATGAGATTTCAATATGTAGATTGGATTGGTTTAATTAGATTTGTCAATTTATATAACGATTGACGGATAACGATCGCAATGTACAAAAGTCTAAATACATCGCGATGCACCATAGCTACCCCCCCTCTCTCTCTCTCTCTCTATATATATATATATATATTGCGACATACCCATATTTTACTCTTATTTCTTCAACACTTTGATCAGTAATTATATTATTTACTGAATTTTATTTTTTTTTATCTTAACTTTGGATAGTATTTAGAAATTTTGCAAGATTTTTCTTTAAATAATTTTTCAATGCTTTGAACTATCACTAACATTAGAGGACTGCAATGCCACAACTTTAGAGTGTCACAAAATGACACAATTTTAATGATTTTTCATTAATATTTTTAAATTAATAAAAAGTAAAGTTGTTGTATTTTGTGGCACTCTAAATGAGCCCTGAACCTTTATCATTTCAATATATACAAATTAATATGCTCAATATATAAATTATATAGATAAATTAATAGTCAAAAAGCTATATTATCTTGGTACTCCATATATATAGGAGTATCGATATTGGGTACGGATACGGTACGAGTATCGGGTACGAACTTATAAGCTATGTCGTAAACAATAATAACTATGTTGTAAATAACAGACTTATAATCAACTTGTGTTGTAAACTTAAAAAAACTAAATCGATCCATCCTTTCCAAATTTCCAATCTTTAAGTTGGGCTTCTAACTGGGCTTAAAATTCTAAATATTGGGCCTGGAAAGCACACATTCCAGCCTAAAAAAGGAACCAGGAATTAAGTTGCAACTTGCACGGGCAGCACGGCGAATCCAACCCATTAATTATTACATCAAGATTCGTGTATGCACGTCTTCACGCAAATGAACGGTTATGTTCGTCGGAGTGTTTAGCACCTGAGAGGAATTAGACTCGTTCATTGAATTTCAATTGTAAACAATAATAACGATGAATAATTGAATAAACCAAGAAATTGGGGTTCGTTTTACACCATGTGCCTCGACAAGGTCGTCATAGATTGCGTCATCAACCATACTGATAATTATATGCCAAGTTCTTACATAGGTCATTTCGACCCATTACCGACCCGCTACATTTAATAAAATATATAAAAATAAATAGAATATCCGGAAAATCGTCCCACTTTCGATTCACTTTTTATAGCCATCGCATCCATCCCACACACATTCCTCTCACACCTTTCTTTTCACTTTTCAAAAAGATCAAAAAAATCCCAATCAAAAAACAAACGAAAAAGAAAAGAAACCTCCAATGGAGAACGGCGATTCGGCCAATGGCGAGGTCGAGACCAAAACCCTAGCACGCGAAGATTCCCTCTACGGAGACGCCTTCACCTCGCCCACCAAAGGCGACGACTCCGAGAAATTTTTACCTATAGAAGAAGACGAGTCCGCCTCCGCCGCCGCAGAGGCAGAGGCGGCGCTTCATCGTGTGAGAGAAGAGAAGGTTGCGTTAGAGAAGGAATTGGAGGAGGTGCGTAGAGCTCAGGGGGCCGTGGCGGCTGAGGCGAGCCGACTGGAAGGGGAGGTGGTGAGATTACAGTCTGATCTGTATACTGCTGAGGCAGCGGCCGAGGCGGCGGAAGGAGAGGCTAGTAAGCTGAAAGCAGAGGCTCAGTCTTTGAACAAGTCGCTTCAGGTGAGTAGATTGAGATCCTTATTTGTGAATTGTGATAGGGTTTAATCTGTTAAAGTATGGTTTAGTTTTCTTATTTCATTATTTGATTGTTAATTGATTTGTTACTTTCTCATTTGTTAATTGATAGATGTTTTGTTTATTCTGTAGTGTTTTGGTCCTCAGTCTGGTTGTCAATCAATCACCTGCCTGTTTATGGATTTTGTGAAACCATTTGTTTGATTTGTACAAGTGTGAAGTCTAAACTGAGAGCATAGGCAATTTCAATCCTTGTTGGCGCATGTTTACTGCTAATTGATCTGATGCTTGAAAAGTTTTTATTCAGCGTACAGAAACTAATTGAGATGAAAAAACAATAAAAATTATTCTAATATTGTTGCGAGGTTTTAACTAGTTGATCTTGAAATTTTTATGAGATTCTTCAAAGAGGCATTGTTACTATAACAACTGTTTGTTATGGACCTTCGTAATTGGATTATACCAGACTTGAGGGTTTAAAAGCAGTTTCCTTTATAAGATTATTTTACTCATTGATATTATTATTATTATTATTATTATTATTAATTTTGGTGAGAACTTTGTTGCCCCCAGAAAGGGCATTCCATGAGTGTGTCACTCTGGAATATTGTATTTGTGAATTCCAATATTTAATGCGTGTTAAATTGATGTGTAAAATAATACTTTACAAATTGATCCCCTCAAATTTTTCTTTTTCTTTTCACTCTGTCCCTAAGCATTTTTCTATCACATAACCAATATTAAGTTTGATGCTACCACTGACCCATGCTTGAGGGCCTTTCTTGTATCAAAGCTTTGCTAAAAGATTAATGAACTATGGTTTGATTAGAGTAACATACATATTTTTTTTCTCAATTAGATGAACAGTAAAAAAGGTTTAATGAACAAACACTGAGGTACCCACTTCAGTACTTCACTTTCTATTTTAATCAATGTCTGTGTATGATTGTAGGAGACAGAGGAGAAGTTTGTAGTGGAGAAACAGAAGCTGGTGAGTCAAATAGAAACATTGAAGGAGAAATTGACAGCTTTGGAGGAGGAACTCACTGAGACTAAGCAGCACAATGCCTCCCTTCAGGATGAAATCGGAAACAATCGCCAATCCGCAGCTGTTTCTGCTGCCCAGGCCCACCAAGGTATGAACATCTTTGTAATATTGTACCTTTGTATTGAGATGTTGTGAGATGTGGAGGTGCTTTTGTGTGTGACTTTGTGTTGTATGTGCAGACATGGCAGAGGTAATGGAGAGGAATGCATATCTTGAGGCAGAGATTTCCAAAAAGACTGTGAAAGAGGAGGAGGAAGGTGTGGTGGTGGTCAAGGAGGTGACGAGCCCGCCTGATTGGGTTGGCCATGCGGTGGCCGCATCTACTGGTGCTGTGGTAGCTGTGGTTGTCATGTCCCTCTATCTCCGTCTCAGGAAGCAGCAATAAATGGAGTTAAAGCAAATGATAAATTGATAATACTGTGAAAAGAGAAACATGAGTGTTTAAAATAAAATTTTGACTGGTGCTCTTTGATATTATTTGTTTTCTGTAGTACGTTTTGGTAGAGAAATTACGGGGAGCATTGGGTTTTGAAGAGGATGCTTCTTTTTTCTGAAACAGTTTTGATGTTGGTTATGGCGATTGTTTGTTTGCTATGTTATTGTCTCATGTTAAATGGGCATAAATTCTAGAGACTGTTTTTTTGCTTAAAAAAAGGCTTGTACTGAATGACACAGTTAGCTAACCAAGTGATATGTCTCTGATGTTAAATTCAATTTGGGTGCTGTCCTATATACAGGATGGGTTTTGAAGAGGATGCTTCTATCTTCTGAAACAGTTTTAACGTCAGTTATGGTGATTGTTTATTACTTATGTTTTTATCCCATGTTAAGTGGACATTAATTCTGGAGACTGTTTCTTCCTTAAGAAATAGGCTTGTACTGAATGACACAGTTAGCTAACAAAAGTTATGTATAAGATGTTAAATTCAATTTGGATGCTACCGTCCTGTTACAGCCTTACAGGGTTCGACCCGTGCACCAATTGCTCAACGATTTGGATTTAAACATCTATGTATATCTTCATATGTCTATGCATCATTTTAGGAAATTTGGCATTCGTAATAACAATTCGCTGGCAATGCAAATTTTAATCCTTTTTTACTTTATCATGAGAAAGGTTCACTATTGTGGCGTTTGTTATTAGATGTAATTATGTAAATTCAATCTGACGAACACAATGCAATTTAGCAAGTGATATGCCAAAAGCCTCTGGCCTTGGCCAGCCCTTAGCCCGCCCTCCTGAAAGTTCGGTCCGGCCCTTGCAAGGGCTTAAGAAGGGCCAAGGGCCCTTGCAAGGGTTTAAGAAGGGCCAAGGGCTTAGAAGGGTCATGCTCAAATTTTATAGTAGGGAGGCTTTGAAGGGCCGGGCTTACAAGGGCCAGGTTTAAAAAGGGTCAGATTCAAATCTATTTATAGTTATATTTATACTTGATATTTTATATAATTTAATTATATTATCTAATCATATTTTATTTATTATTAGGTTGTCCAAATGACATAATTATGCGAAATTATCATTAAAAAAATAAAAAAGTCTAATTCGATTCTTCTTAAGCCTAACTTGGCCTTTAAACTCGACCTTTGAAAACTTGAAGGTCTTTAGATAATAAAAAAATATCATAAACAAATTTTATACTTTAAACATAGTTTAAATCAAATTTCTTAATGCTAGCCCTTAAAGTCCTTAAAGCCCGGCCCCCCAAAACATGAAGGGTCTAGAAGGGCCAGGCTTAAGAAGGGCTGGACTTAATTTTCAAAATTTAAGCTCTTCAAGCCCGACCTTTCTAAAGCCTTTCGTAAGCTTAGCCTAGCCTAGCCCTTGTATAGGTCCTATTAGGCCCGGCCCTTCGAGACTTTCAATTTATTGACCCAGGTTTGATTGGATTTAATAAAGTCAATTTATAATTTGTTCTATTATATAGCAGTAATTGTAAAACAACTTATAGAGCCGTTGGTAAATTAACCGAACACAACCGGTCCTGCTTTCCCTGCCTGGTGGCAGGTAGGCAACAGATACGAACTCAATCAGAATAGTTAAAAGTGAAATTATTTTGCTTGTTAAGAACAATTTTATTCCTAACTCAGCGATTTATATAGTGCACCACTTGGACAAGTTAAAAAAAAAAACTATAACATACGTATAATTTTTTTTTCCGGTAACAATTAATGTGGATTTAATATTGCATCACAGGTCGACCGGAGGACAAGGAAGACCCATAATTGGGAGAAGTTAAAACTCCCGGTTTCCAGGCCTGATCACGGTCTGTGTTCTGCAAACTCAAGAGATGTCTTGCAAGCACAATGTATTATCATATTCATTTGTTAATTAATGATACTTGGGTACTGGATTGTAATTCAAAATCAGGGATCAAAATCTGATTTTAATTTTTACAACAAAAGTTGAAAAGTAAAAAAAAAAAAAATCAAATTTATTCAGGAAAAATACAATTAATTATCAAATCTAGCTAATTGGGAAGGTGTCAGCAAAGAAAAGGATTTGACAGGGTCCCACCATGTAATTCTCAGTAAATCTTAATAATTACCTAAGTTTAAGAATTTTATATTAAATTCTATTCGGCTTTTGCTCAGTTGCCCATAAATGGAATTCTAAGAGAAAACTGATGAATTGTAATATTTCAACATTGAAGATATTCCAATACGCTCAGTTCCAACATTATATTTTGCTAGGTCAAGACTACCTTCAACTGTTATTATACTGACAAATAGAGTTTCACAAATATACAGAAGGTACGCACGTTTCATCTCCAACAGTACTTACAACAAAATACAAATTTACTTGCAATACTGCACAACACATATGAATCCATATTTGTACTTCAACATTCCCACTGAATGTTTAAAGCGCTTAGAAACTGTAACTACTACTGCAATAAATGATACTCCCTGCACTTTGCATGCAGGCCCTTAAATAGAATGGAACTTAGAGATCACGAAATCGAAAATAGAGCCCATTAGGTGCCTCCACTTTTGGGAAACTGACTATCAAGTTCTCTCCTACTTCTTCCCACCTGCAGACGACAAAAATGGTAGAGAGATTAGATTGATAATTCCTGCTTTTTAATCACTCGTCAGGATGTTGCTTCTACTAGCATCTAATTCAAACTTTCATCCCGACAATATTTTGCATATGCTATCCGCTTTTTGGGTGTTTGTTTACATATGATCCTTCTCCTTCCAAGTGTATTTGTTATACTTTAATCTGCATGCCTTCAAAGAAGATTCTCTGACCAACGTGGAAGTTTATCTAGAATTGGGGAAAAGTTTGAGGAAAAAACGGAAAAAAAAAAAAAAGATAGAGACAGAGTTCCTAATCATTATCTTATACCTATATCTTGTTACTAGATAGTGAAGAAATATGGAGATCTCCATCACACCGAGTTCTTTTCCAGGACAAAGTCTTGCACCACCTCCGAACAGCATGAAGTGTTGATGCGATTCCAAATTACTCTTCTGAACAGGTAATCAATAATTTGCATAGGAATTACTATATGTTCTTGAAATTACAAACAATGAATTAATAAATAGATTAATTTTATTGAAGCAGTAAGTAATTCTTGCATAATACCAGCCATCTCCAAGGATTGAACTTAAGTGGTTCAGGATAAACGTTAAGATCCTTATTGGTCTCTTGTGTACAAATAAAAATTGTCCATCCTTTTGGAATGATATATCCTGTAAACATGTGTCTACAGTTATCAGAATAACATAATACTATTGTTAATTTGTATATGATTTGAACTTGTTAATTGTAGTTAAAATTCTGCACCATTTTTAAAATTTGGAAAGATTTTAAATGTCAAAACTATATCATAGGCTTATCTTGTATCACCTTTGATCTCAGCATCTGCAGTAGTCCTCCTGAAAAAACCAGGAACTGATGTCATTCTTAGCGTCTCCATTATCACCTGCATCAGAAATAAGACCTTTTTTGTTAGTTTTGAGATTTGCAATTCAAATCATTTTGTTAATGAAACATAATTAATTACTTTGGTAAGTTCTGTACTTGCATAGCAGCTGATTTGGAGAAAAAATATGTGACAATTGTCATCACATTTTCGATAAGAATTACAAGTTCAATTGTTTTTTTTTTTTTCTTTTTGGAGGTTGGTTTGGCATCACCAATGCAGGAACTTTATATATTAAGAAAATGTGAAAGAAGCACCCTTGTTTCTATCCAAACCATAGATCACTTGATCGACAGAATGCAGCTAAACTTCTAGGCCGAACAATTCCAGCCTTACAAGTTCAATTGTCATCACCTATATTAATTCCTCTGCATATTTATGGTTTTACAATTCTCCATGTGACTGCAATTGTATTATATCAGCATCAAGACCTTTATTTTTATTCTACCAATGACAATGTATACCTTTTAGGCCTAGCTCTAGAAACAAGAGGGGAGAGGAAGAGTAAGGAAAGGAAGAGTAAGGGAGAAACTAGTGTTCACCCCCAAATTTGGGGTAACAAGATTGATCAAAATTCTATATAGAGTTTATTCTCATTACTCTCCAGTCACCCAGGTTTCCATTGAGTTTTTTTAGTTTGGGAGCAGATGAACTTCTTGGGCAGGGAAATGGCAGTTCACCTCTTCTCTCACTCTCCCCCATTCACCCCTTCTGGAGCGGCCCTTAGGATTCTACCACATGCACAATGTATACCTTTTCATTCAGTTGGTACTTTTTAACAAAAAATATTGAATAAAATTCTGGTAGACATTGCTGAAAGTGACAAGTGATACTTGACCTTTCTGTTGGATAAAACATCAAATAGTTTTTGTTAGAATTAACTTACTGCACGAGTAAATGACATGGATTTGTAGTCATCCCAGTTGATAGTGTAATCTTCTGGCTTCCCCTTCCTGATTTCTAAATTTTCCTTCTGCAACATTTGAAGTGTAATATAGAGAAAAGTAGAGATAGCCCGATTGTCTTTACATTAAAGATTAAACAGTGATATGGATGGAAAGAGTAATTAATGCATCCCATGGGTCACTAGTACACTATTATTTCAAAATCAGATTTATGTGCTATAAAACTTTAATTTTGCAAAGACACCTAATTGGTCAGATTAATTGATCAAACATTCAAACCTAATATTTTATGAGTTATTATGTTGTTATTTGATATATAAATGAATTCAAATGAACAAAGAATGGCGTGGGACAATAAAAGAACAAATCATAGTACAGGTAATTGATTCCATATATTGGACAGTTATATTGAGCATTCTCAGGCAATTTACCCATATGATGGGATAATATATATTGACTTTTTTTTTACTTTTTGGCTAGTTCGTTGAAATAATAAACATATACATACCCTGAGTTCATCTTGTACATGGGGATGATCATGGAGATACTTGACGGCCATCATTAAAACATAAGAGGTAGTTGCATATCCGGAGAGCACAATTCCAAATATCTGATCAATTATCTGCTCATCGGTGAATTGGATCACACTATTCTTGCTATATTCGCTATTCTCAAGTAAAGTATCTAATATGTCATTGTGCCCACTACATATAGAAGCCCGTCTTTCTTCTATAATATTTCCCAACATCTGCACAAGTTTTCTCCTTGCCTGCTTAACAAGAATTTAGTCAACATTATTGCCTCTCCGCATTCCTTCTATACTTTTTAGTTATTAAGAAATTTATATTTGATTTGTACAAATGGACAGTATCACCTTAAGACCTTTGTTGTAGGTGGTCCCTGGGAGGTCGATGGCAGGTGCGATTAAAGTGAGAAAAACCTGGTGCAGTGCCTCTTCCAGTTCCTTTGTGGAAGCAATGTTTTTTTCTTTGCTGGCAACTAGCTTCAGTATTAGCAGCAGTATCGACTGTACAGAAATGAGTTTAACTTAATTTTATAAAAATGAACTATAATGAAAGAAGCAACCAACGCAACATCTCAATCTGTTCAGTGCCACTTGTATTCCAGTTTAAATTTAAAAGAACTTAAACATTAATCCATGATCAATATTTTCGGCTAGGTGGTATCCTCGTAAATGTTTTCATTTGTTTTAGTATCCTGTGAGATCAGTGTTGGGTTTGCTTTAAATCCAAAGAAATAACAATTCTAACAAATCAAATAGCAAACAAAAAAAACAACTAAAGAACTCGCAGAACCAGCAGTGGAACAAACCGTTCCAAAACACCGAAACTAAATTCTTGAGCGGAAGCATACCTGAATCCATTGCTATGGCCAGGATCTTGATGTAGAGCACGTCTTGCTTGATTGTTGAGATCCTTGATGTCGTGAGAAAGCCACCAAGGTGGGGAGAAGGTCTTCCAAGAATTCAAGACTTGCCCTTTAATGCCTTTAGCCTAAACAAAAGCACTATCTCTCTCTAATTGATGGAAGTATTAGGGAGAGAGGCAGAATTGCTGCTATCAACACATGTATGTAGCAGAATTCGTGGATGTCTTGTCCCTTGGAGACCAATCCCATATATACAAGCCAAGGTAACTTGGCATGCACTCATCTTCTATATTCATCCATCACAAATATAGAACATGACTTTCCTAAATTAACCACCTATTAAAGGCAACACATCTTTTGTACAAAACCATACTTTTCTAATACAGTCACGTTTAGTATATTACCATACTTAACAATATTCATAATTAGCAGAATTACTAAGCCAGAATTAGCCCACCTTCTAGATTATTTCTAAATCTGCGCATGATCTAGAAATAATCCAACAATCTCCCACTTGGGCAATTATGCTTAGTGTTATCTAATTATGCTTAATTTAAATGAGCTCCTGATTTATGGTAATAAATTTTGTACTCCAATTCCGTCCATCATTCATAATGATAAAGGACCAAGGAAGCTTTTGTCACATTATAGCCATTACAGGTTTCTAATCCTGTAAAGCCGTCGTAACTCAACCCACAATGATCTCAATATCACAATAAATGAATGACATTGAATTTAAATGTGTATAAGTGGTGTGGAAAATACACGTAAATGTGACTGTAACGTGTCCATTTTCCAACTTTATTGGTCACCCCGAAACTGAAGTGAGGTCAACTTAAATAGATTGAGAATGAAAACTGAAACTGAAAACTGAAAACTGAAACTTTATTCATTTCTGCAGAAATTCACTAAATAAACTGAATAACTGAATAAACCAAAACCATTGTCAAATCTAGCACTCCCACTGAACAAAACTCCCACTAAAGCCTAAAATCCTTAACTGAAATTACACCCATACTAGTTACATCTTTCAGAAACTGCTTGGGTATTAATGCTTTAGTGAGTGGATCCATTATTATTGAGTTTGTTCCAATGTGCGTGTTTTGACAATTCGTCATTCTCAACTCTTTTATTTACAACTAGAAACTTAAAGTTTTATGTGCCTTAACTTATTGAAGTTTCTGTTATTGGAGTATATGATTATTGTCACGATATATCCGTAGTGATGTTTTAGCAACATCCATCATGTGCAGCCTAGTGACAAAATTCATGATCATACTCCCCAAATTTGAATGCTTTATAACATACTATAACCTTATTTTCATTATGAAAGATGCTAACACACACATGTTTAGCATTCTTCATAAAATGAAATCATTCTTTATCATGTTATCATGGCATTCACTAAAATCGAAGTCAGAACACTAAAATGACCTCAACTTATTTCTGACATACGAACTGTAAGTGCATAGTTATTTCTGTAAATACTAAACAACTAAATTTGGCTGCCATCCAAAATTCTACACTTTGTGTAGATATTGACTTTGCATCTTTATTATGTATACAGTATCCACATGTATACAAACTTAAGATTAAATTCCTTATAACCAAATCACAAGGAATGCTTTATTTCCAACTTTACTTAATCAATATATATGAAATATATTGAAGACAAAAATATATGCCTCAATCATAAGTTATCCAATAGTTTGCATTTTTATCTTATCATACTACTTGAGAGCCTAATTGACGTTTTATTATTTGTTTAAAAGGCCCAAGAACCTTGAGGCCCAAAACATACAATAATATCATTTCAAGTAGTAAATCATCCTAATGCAAAATATTACTCCCACTGAACCTGTGATATATACAATTATTAATCAAGTTAATCTCGAAACCAAATGAGATAATGACTTGATAAAATTTGTAATATCACTGCTGAGACACTTATTTTGAGTTCATAAATAGATTTTAAATTTGCAACTATTTTATTTGTATCATCCGATTCAAAAATAGAATGGTTGCACCATATAGAATGTTTCACCAATGTTTCCATTGAAGAACAGTCTTAACATCTATTTAATAAAACTCGAGATTGAAAATTGTACTAAAATTGCCATAATTACCCTAAAAGAGTCTTTCAATAAGAACTAAAGGGAAAATCTCTTTATGGTAATTTATTCATTTTAGGTGAAACACTTGGTGATAAGATGTGCCTTATGTCTTTTCACATTTCCTATAAAATCCCTTTGGTATTAAATGTCCATTTGCAACCAATGAGTTTCTTTCCTTTAGGTAATGTTACTAAGTCCCAAATATCATTATCACAAATGAACTTTATCTCTTTATTTATGGCATTAATCCACTTCTTTGAGTTTTAAACTCATGTTCTTAAAGATAGACAACATAATCGTCCAATATTGTTTGTCTTTTCTTCCTAGTGGATCTTGTAAGTACGAGTTCTTGAGGTATTTGCAGTTGTGTAATGACAACATTATCTTCAATTTAATTATTACCAGGATCTAATTCCATAAATCCATAGCAAAGTCTAATTTTGAGTCAAACAGTTTTCTTAAGTCCTTAAGCAACCAATTTGACTTTTCTGAGTTTGAGCAATCCGTTTGGGTCCCCAACCAGTTTATCTCTAGCTCAGATTTAGGACCCGAGTCAAACAACAGTCTATTGAGTCCTCAAATAGTCTGTTTCGATTTCTATAATTGGAATGGTCCATTTGAGTCCTCAAAAAGTCCATCTCTGACTCAGATTCAGCCCTTATGTTATGTGTTGATTCTCAAATGGTCTATTTTAGTCCTGAAATAGTTTCTTTGAGAATTAACGCATGTGGTTTCACCTTGAAGATAATATCCAAATATGTGTCATCTCTCTTTATGAACTAAAGGGAAAATCTCTTTATGGTAATTTATTCATTTTAGGTGAAACACTTGGTGATAAGATGTGCCTTATGTCTTTTCACATTTCCTATAAAATCCCTTTGGTATTAAATGTCCATTTGCAACCAATGAGTTTCTTTCCTTTAGGTAATGTTACTAAGTCCCAAATATCATTATCACAAATGAACTTTATCTCTTTATTTATGGCATTAATCCACTTCTTTGAGTTTTAAACTCATGTTCTTAAAGATAGACAACATAATCGTCCAATATTGTTTGTCTTTTCTTCCTAGTGGATCTTGTAAGTACGAGTTCTTGAGGTATTTGCAGTTGTGTAATGACAACATTATCTTCAATTTAATTATTACCAGGATCTAATTCCATAAATCCATAGCAAAGTCTAATTTTGAGTCAAACAGTTTTCTTAAGTCCTTAAGCAACCAATTTGACTTTTCTGAGTTTGAGCAATCCGTTTGGGTCCCCAACCAGTTTATCTCTAGCTCAGATTTAGGACCCGAGTCAAACAACAGTCTATTGAGTCCTCAAATAGTCTGTTTCGATTTCTATAATTGGAATGGTCCATTTGAGTCCTCAAAAAGTCCATCTCTGACTCAGATTCAGCCCTTATGTTATGTGTTGATTCTCAAATGGTCTATTTTAGTCCTGAAATAGTTTCTTTGAGAATTAACGCATGTGGTTTCACCTTGAAGATAATATCCAAATATGTGTCATCTCTCCCCTCTCAACCAAAACTTCCTCAAAGAACTTATCTTAATTTGTCTCTAAAAACTTAATCTTAAATTGTGGGACATAATAATTTGGGTACTCTTTTGATCTTTTAGCATAACCAACTAAACAATCAATTATCCTTTCATCTAACTATTTCTCTTGTGGCTTATAAAGCCGAGTTTTGTTAGATATCCCAAATATAATATGTGGACTTTTCAGTCTACATTTTATATGAGATTTTATTGTAATTGTTTTAGTTGATACTTTCTTTAAGAATATAAACTGCTTTTCTTAATGAATTGAGAAATTATAACTTTGCACAAAATATATTTTCTCCTTAAGAGATATAACTTAAGCTTTTGTGCCAAAGTATTCATGAATTCTCAATAGTTAATTTATGCATAAAATTTTAGTATCCAATTACATGTTTTCCTTATATAAGCTATTATTTCCATACAAGGTCGTTATAAACTGAAGAAGAAATAGATCTACCTTATTTTGGACTATGAGACAAAACCAAATTTCTATTCTTAAAAGAACAAATAAATCCATATTTGTTGATTTGAGATAGAGTTGAAACTTCATTAAAATGAAATTATAAATGTCTCATGTAAGTCCAATATGATCGATCCATTACTAAAATACAACCTATGGATATTATAGCTTCTAAAATTGATTGTCTTGTTGTCACCACTATAAGGATGTATCTTTCACCATCATTTGACTTTTGACAATCAAAAGGAAAATTCTAGAAATACATATGTAGGTTGATCATCCGAATCAATCCACTATGTGTATATTGATACTAAAATAACTTATGCCTAAATGTTAGCAAGAAGTATAATATTATTCTTGGCACCCCCAAGTACAATATTTCCTTAAATGCTCTTGTTTTCATAGAAGAATAACCCTCTAGATTCTGACTTTTCAATCAGTTTCTGAACTTTAACTTTATTGGGTTTCTTTATGATTCCAAATTTGCAGTTTTATTCTTAAATTTTATGTTTCTAATTTCCTTATATTCTTGGAGTCAAAACCAACTTTGAGTACCATATTTCTGACCTTCAATTTATTTTCTTCCTTCACCATATTCAAGTTGAGGATTACATAACTCATCTTGAGCAAAATAGGAAGAAAAATAAGCACTAAATAACCTTATTATCTTACGATACATTTTAGTGCTTATAATTTTGAAGTACAAAATGACATCTCCAAATGTACTCCCTTATGTTGATTTTATATTTAAATTCCTGAAGTGTATCTGTAATGAATGTCCAAATGTAACTATTGTTCATCTGTAAGTGTTCTTTGGAGTCTTCTTACAGATTTCAAATACCTACTTATTCTTAACAGATACATTTTCTAAACTTTCTCCAAGAATTCTTAACTATATTGAAGGACTTAAGCGTTTTGCCATGAAAAACATCAATGTAATAACTATCCATCTGTAAATGCTCTTTAGAGTTACCTTACAGATTTCAATTGATTACTCTTCACATTCATGCAAAACAAATTTCCACATATGAATTCTTTAGCCTCAATGAAATTAGAAACAATGCCTCTTAAATGTCTCAAGAACGGTTTTTACTAAATGATCATAAGATTATTTGTTTTGACCTCAATGGGATTATTGGTCCTTAACACATGGTCAAGATCAAACCAACTTGAGAATCTTTAAATTTTAAGTTGGAACTTTAAAGATGCTAGATATGCACTTACATTAATCTTTAATTGTATAACAATAAATCACAATATAAAGGTCCAAATCCCATCTACTAGTCTTTATCAATTTGCAAGTGCTCTTTGGAGTCTTCTTACAAACTTCAATCGACTAGGTGTAGTATCAAATGTAACGATTTATAACATATCAATCAATTAACCTTCCTTTGGGCCGATTAATTAATTATATGTAAAACCTCACAATCATTACCCATTTGATTCTACCCAAACATTGTACATGTAGCCTTTTAAATTATGTCCTTCCTTTGGGCCGATCCATAATTTAAAAGTCACATGCACCTTAATACACTTGTATTTGGGCCTTTGAGACAACCGTTAATGTGAGAGCCCATTAGTGGGATGACATTAGGGCTGGCCCAACTTCTCAAATACAACTAAAGTTACCTTTATATTCGATTTAAAATATACCTTAACCTAGACTTTTCATTATGCACATCAATCCTAATATGAAAAGCCTAACTAAATACTGACCTAGGATGATTTAGACTTAAGACTCGGTTGCGAAACCTTAAGGTATACATACAATAGACCATATAGTACTTATATAGACTACTAAACCTTATGTAGTTTGTTTTGGTAAGTAACAAACTACCCAAAGAGACCAGAAAGAGAACCATAGAAATATGTAACCATACAAACTAGTATGCATTACATTAAGGTAAGAAAAGAAAGCGATGGTTTCCTCTTCAGCCAGCAGCCATTAAAAATACACCACATCCAGGCAAGATTCCCAGAAAAGGTCAGGGTCATATGGACACTTAGGCGCCGACCTTATTTTCTACGACAGAACTTGTCCTCATGACAACATGGAGTAATCCAACGCTTACAGCTCTTACTAATGAAAACCATGGCAGAGATAAGAAGAGGAGAGAAAACTGGACAAAAACGGAATGTACAAAACCTGTACATACCATCTAAGAGGGTTGTTAAACCGAATTTTGGTCAGTTTCTAACAAAACCATACAAATCTTTCCTAGCGGGCCACTATGGCATCTAGTAGGCCCTCAACTCGATTCTGGTCATAACCTAAAAGTTTGCAACCAAAACTGAAGTAGAACGATTGTCTCGGAGTGAAACAAATCGTTGATGGACCGTAGATAGAGTAGAAGAAAACGTCCTAATCTAAATCGAGAAACCCTAAAGATTTCTCTCCTAACCAAATAATCTACTCTAATTCTAAATCATCCAATTTTAGTAGATCAGATTTTTAATGATTGGTATTTTGATCTTCTTAGTTACCAAATCCATAAATAACCAACCATGTCAATTATATCCAAATTTAAATATTGATTATATTAAAATTTCCAATCATAATTAACCATATAGTATAAAGGGTTAAATGCCAAAAATAGAAATACTAAAATATAATCAAATATTTACTTAAATACTTTAATAAGCTAACTTAATTTTAACCGTACAAAAATAGCTTATTAAAAAATAATACATGGTAAAAAAAAAAAAAAAATACAAAAAAGATCGAAATCAATAACTATTTACCATGCCAAAAATAAACACTAAAATTGAAGGTTCAATTTTAGAATCCAAATATGCAAAAAATTTTTTTTTTTTTTTTAGACAAAAAAAAAAAAAAAAATGCAATATCAAATCGATTTGAAACAAAACGATTTTGAAATTCCATAAAGCTTTAACTATATTTTCAAAATCTCTCCAAATAACTAATTTCAAAACAATTTGAAACAAAACTAATCGAAAATAGTTTTTTTAGAAAAAATAATTTTCGATCAATCCAAAAAATCACCAAATCAAATAATCAAAACTAAAATTTGTGTTTATTCTACTGGCTCATGACGAGTGGCTCTGATACCACTTGTTGGGTTTGCTTTAAATCCAAAGAAATAACAATTCTAACAAATCAAATAGCAAACAAAAAAAACAACTAAAGAACTCGCAGAACCAGCAGTGGAACAAACCGTTCCAAAACACCGAAACTAAATTCTTGAGCGGAAGCATACCTGAATCCATTGCTATGGCCAGGATCTTGATGTAGAGCACGTCTTGCTTGATTGTTGAGATCCTTGATGTCGTGAGAAAGCCACCAAGGTGGGGAGAAGGTCTTCCAAGAATTCAAGACTTGCCCTTTAATGCCTTTAGCCTAAACAAAAGCACTATCTCTCTCTAATTGATGGAAGTATTAGGGAGAGAGGCAGAATTGCTGCTATCAACACATGTATGTAGCAGAATTCGTGGATGTCTTGTCCCTTGGAGACCAATCCCATATATACAAGCCAAGGTAACTTGGCATGCACTCATCTTCTATATTCATCCATCACAAATATAGAACATGACTTTCCTAAATTAACCACCTATTAAAGGCAACACATCTTTTGTACAAAACCATACTTTTCTAATACAGTCACGTTTAGTATATTACCATACTTAACAATATTCATAATTAGCAGAATTACTAAGCCAGAATTAGCCCACCTTCTAGATTATTTCTAAATCTGCGCATGATCTAGAAATAATCCAACAATCAGAGTTTCCATCCCACTGATTTGATTAGAGGTGGAAATCAGATGGATTAGGTTGGTTTATCACATTAATAAGACTTCAGAATATTGGTGCTAGCTTCTCGATGAGTTGCCATGGATCTGATCAAGATGTGTTCAATTCTGAATTGTCTCATTTCGGATCATTTTGAGTCTGGTCAAGTTGGGGATTCAGGTCGTTGAGCTTCGAATCATTTTCAAGTCTTGGGTCATCTTAAGTTGGGTAGACTTTTGAGTCAAACCAGGTTCAAATCATTTTTTTTTTTATTGTGGATAATCTTGGATTCAGATTTGGTTTAGAATATAGCACTTGACCGGTCAATGACCGGTCAAATCATATTTGGGCTTAACTAGAAAAATTATTGACATGTACTTTTTATCTAAATTCTGAAATTAAATTTTTACTACTAGAATTTTTTTTTTTGGGCTTTGACATATTTTCAACAAATACTACAAATTAATTAAACAGAGTTTACTAATAATACTCTGTTTACTCCTAGTCAGCCGCTGACTAGTCTATCTAAAAAAAATAAAACTCTGTTTACAAATGGCAAATTTTGCCTTCCTCATCCTGTATTTGAAAAAATTAATTATGAGAATTAATTTATCTACATTCATAATTTAAAATTAAAGTCAACACAATCCTGATGAAAGTTAATTAACCATAACTGAAAAAATTAAGTAAAAAAAGATTTACAGGATTAAATATTTTATATTAAAATTAAACTTGGTAAAAAGAAATTTAAATTATTTGTGGGAATACCTCGTTGGACTTCTTTTGGAAATCCAAAATCTTGTCTCTCCAGTTGTGTAGATAAGACTGCATGAACTCATCTATCTCGGGTAAAACTCGGTCTCTCAAGGCAGGACCGTTCACAAGAGATACAAGAACACCTCTCATGGCCTTGTGCTCGGAGTTATACAAAGATAAGGTACTCCATTTTCCGATCATCTCGAAAAAACTTTGGGGGTATCCTAGCAAAAAATTTCCTTTGCTTTCGCTTACGAGTATGTTTTTGTTCACATCTGAATCTGTGCACACAACTGTTGGCTTTCCAAATAAGTGCGTCTTAAAAATGTTCCCATACCTTTAAATATACATTCGCAACTAATTAAAATAAGTTCAGAAAGTTACAAATTTAATGTATAGAACTGATCATACTACAAATTATAGTATGGAAATAAAATGAAAAATAGGTAATGCAATGAAACCAAATAATTGATTTATCAGAAAAAGAAAACATAGATGAGAAGTTTATTGAGAAATTATTGATGGTTGTAGTGTTATATTACAACCGAATCACTAGATCGGTCCATTACCAAATTTATGACAAGCTTAATATTAGTGACAGATATGATAATTAAGGGACAACCGTCTACCTGCTGCAACTGTCGTGGTACTAATTCTGAGGCGTTGGAGACTTGATCGAGAGTTTTTTTTTATACTTAGTAGTGTGTTATATTATTGTTGGCTTTTAAGCTAGGGCCATGTGTTTTCTTTTTTCTTTTTTTTTCTTCTTTTTGAGTAATGTGTGTTGTGTTTTTGGGCGCTGGTGGTTTCTGTTACTTTTTTGTGTGTGTTTGTAAAACTTAATGCTTTGTTAATGAAGCAGGGCCGCTAGTTGAGGAGCTACATGATAAAAATACAAAAAAAATAAAAAAAAAAAATCACGACTTTAATGTTTCCTTTTCTGTGGTTTAAAGAAACTTCTGCCATTAGTGAATCCCATAGCTTTTGTTGCAATTTGAAGTCAGTCTACTTAATTTTAAAAGAGGTAGTTACTGAACCTCAACTTTTAGAGGTTTGACGTTTGGTTATAATTTTTTAACATTGCATCACAATAATAATTTTTTTTGACACAAACTATACCTGGTTCGATGGGCAGTGACAAAGTCGGGCCCACGCTTTAGAAAGGAAATGCTTTCTCCAATAAGAGGCCAGCCCATTGTGCCAGGTGGCAAAGGAAGACTGTTGTTTGTAACCCGGTATCGTATCTCGTTCCACTTTGACAACACATGAAACACCATTACCAGGGCTCCTAACGCAACACCAATGACCAGTTGAAGTATCTCCATCTCTAGTTTGTGCTCAATACACAGCTTATGTTGAAGAACACTGATCAGTATGAAACTGATACTTATATGAGATCGCCATAGTCCAAATCGATGTTTGTTACGGTTTGGTTTGCTGTTGTGATGTTTGGAAGGCCCATAAGTCACGATTCCTACTGTTTTGACGGCTAACTGTTTAGTATGTACGACGAGTTGGGAATAAATGCCGTTCACGATAAATACAGGGTCGGAATCTTACGAAATTTCATTCGCAATATACGATTAGAGGAACCAAAGCGTCATTCGTATTGTGAGGGGAAAAAAAAAAGGCTTTTCCATGGTTTAACTATAATGGACGAATCTACATTGATCAAAGAAGTGCCATGTTTGCTAGTCTAATAATACAAACATTTATAAATTTTTTACTATTGTATGTATAGTTTTTATAATATGGTGTCGTTTGGGATGGTTAGGAATAGGGTAGGAATAGCATAAATTTAGGGAAAAATACTATTCACAGGAATTGTGGGAATTAGATATTCCGGGATTTAGAAATGTTGTTTGGATGGTGAGTTTAGGAATAGCTTGGGAAGTGTGAAAAGTAGAGAGAAAAGTGTTATTGGAAAGAGTGTTATTGAAAATTGTGTTAGGAATGAAATTAGCTATTCCAAAATCGTTTGGATGAAAAATTGGGGAATGGAATTGCCAATTCCGGGAATTGGCCAATTCTCATGCATCCCAAACGACACCTTATATATATATATAATTGAATCCAAAAAAAAATATAAAAATTATTCCAGTATGGACTCCTATAATTTTAATTTAATTACTTTTATATAGTTAACATATTAATATCAATAATGAAATAGTATGTGAACTTCATCTAAGAAAAATTTGAGAAAATTATATATATGCCACTTCAAAACAATTCAATTCTAAATATGCCACTCCAAAATAAATAATTGGATATATGCCGCTATAAAACAACACAAATTTGATATATGCGACTGTTTTAAATAAAAAAACACATTAAATATTAATTTTTATAAAAAATGATAAGTTATTTTCTTTATAATACCTATTATACCCTTACTAAACATGTCGCCTTTGAAATTAATAAAATATACAAAAGGGGCAATCTGGCGTTTCTCTCTGTTCTTCGTGTCTGGATCTAAGGAGGCGACACGAATCTGTTGGTCTGTATTAACTTTGGTTAATTGTTGAGATTCTCTCAACTGGTCACGAGATGAAATGGACTGAATGGGCTTCAATTAGATAGTATCTAGATCTATTTCTTTTTAATTTGTTGAGATGAGTTAAGATTTTACATGAATTTATATGTACGATATTGAATCATCGATAGAACCACTGAATGGGCTTCAAGGCACCTATCTTCCTTCCTTCATCATATTGCGGTGTCGCGCACATTGAAATTGTTGAACATATTAATTGAATGTGTTTACTGCTTTCGTGCTTCGTAAGAATTTATCAACGTCAATACATTGAAATTTTATGTGTGACCTGATATTTCTAATTTGAATTTTTAATATAGCATATTCAAAAGGTTAATATGATCATTTTAATCGGTTGGTGGCATAAAACTAATTTCTATTTTTTTGTAGTGGCATAAAATCAATTTATTGTTTTGTGGTGGCATATCTCGAATTTAAAGTTTTGCAATGGCATAAATCAAAATGCCCCAAAAAATTTTTGTCCGTCCAGATAACTAATGAAGTAATGAGACACTGAGATAGTTACAGTTTGAGGACAAGTCAGACTCATACTTGAGACCATCAGACAAGAACCGCTGAACATGATGAAAATTGAAAATTCGTAGAGATTCCTTATCAAAAGTCGCAGACAGAAACCAAATCGATATTAATGCACTTGCGTGGTGGAGAGAGGAGATCTTTCGTGGTCATTGGTCATGCAGCCTACAAGTGTACTTTACACAAGTTATTTCGTTCATCTCATCTGCTGCTGTTTGAAAATGTGTACTTAACACAAATTATTTTTATCATGTCGTTAACTCAATTTACTTTCGTCTTTCTTTGTCATTGGATCATGCAGTTAGCATACTTGCAGAAGGTAAAACTAACTGTTTCATAAAGTTATGCCAGATTGAACACAATAAGGGGATGTTGCACAAAATCAAAACTGCCACGTGAAATTTAAAACTTGGATAATTGTTCTTCATTGACTTCTTGAGCATCACTTTGCTTTCTCTAATAAATCAGTTTCGAATCTGCCACAAAATGCCTGACTTGAGATCAGAGATGGGGGATTTTTCGTAGTACTTTGAACAATTAGTCCGTTGATAAACGCGATGGACTGAAATTTCAAATCTTATTTGATTGATTGCAAAATTTACCTAAAATTATTTATTTTTGTCTTTTACTTTTCTTCACTCACGAGTCAGTCACCACCAGTAAGATCAAGAGTCACGATTCAATCCAGTCGTCTAACAATAATTAGGTTTGATGATTTTTCTTCATTGTTGTAGTTTAGTGTATTCGCAATTGTTTGTTTTGAGTCACAATTCAAGAGCTCTGGTTCTTTTTTTTTTTTCTTTTTAATTTTTCGATTCTGTAAGGCCCTAGGCCTAGTATATCCTGAGATTCAAGAGTGATAAAAATGTTAATCATTTTAATATTTTGGGGGCATAAATGTTCAATAGATTTTTTTTTTAAAAAAAAATGCGAATCTTATTTTCCTTTCTTGAAGGAAAATGAGAATTTGAGATACCTCTGATTGGACACAAGTACACTTCGTCCGATAGATTGATTGCATATTTTGGATTACACTATTTGAAAATTATCTAAAGAAGTACACAAGTATCTAAGAGTTCTATATATCAACACAATTACTAATAGATATAAGCGTTTTTTTGGATTACACAAGTATCTAATAGTCTTATATATCAACAGAGCCTACTAGATTACACAATTTGAAATAACTTTCGGTATGGCGACATAACAGAAGTAATAATAGATCTTTGATTGAAGTTTTTGGATTTTTTCTGTAATTTTTGTGGAATTGAATTAGATTAGATCTAAGCAATAAGATATAAATAGTAAAAGAAGAAAGCAACTAAAATGTGTAGAAGAAGAAAATAAGGCTTCCACAGGTCTGGCTGCTCCTCAAGGACAGGCTCCTGACTCAAAGTAACCAGCTAGTAAGAGGGTGGCCTTCAGTGCAAGCTTCCTTTTGTTGCGCTACCTCTTCAATCGAAAATACGGTTCGTTTATTTCTTCAATGTGACCAAGCGCACACCCTTCGGCTCAGATACATTACAACCTACCACTCGTCTCCTTTCAAGACAACCTGGTTGATTTCTGGCTAACAAACAAACCTCGAAAGAGATCTAGGATGTGGTTTGGGTAGCTACAAATTGGAATATCTAGAAGGAACGCAATCAAAGAAATTTTTGTTCGGTCAATACCGAGCTGAACGGCTGAACTAACTTATCTCATTTGTAGGGCCGTTAACTCGAGGAAATCGATGAAAGTAGGCTGTACCGCTGTATCAAGCTTTCTTTAGTCTAGCAGTGCTCTTAATTTTGTATACAGTGGCGAGTCCAGATCATTTTTAAGCGTGGGCACACCTAGATTGTATAGCTTCGCTAGCCCGTTTACTCTTGCAGCCTCTCTACATTTCTATTTTTTTTTTCCGTCTCTTTGTGAATGTGATCAGAAATGTTTTTTTTTTTTTTTAAGAAAGTGATCAGAAATGTTACAAAAAAAAATTAAATAAAATGGATTGTAAAAGCCCACTTTAGAAGTCCAAGTGGAGGCACCGTAAATTTTCAAGGGTAGGCACCCATTATAACATCTATATTGGGCCTCTAGTTTTTGGAAAACAAGCCTAGGCAAGTACCTACACTTGCCCATACTTGGCCTCGCCCCTGTTTGTATAGGTCTTTCTTTCCTATGATTTATTTTTTTGGCTTCTCCATTTCTCTGTAATTTGTAATTTTTCTTCATTAATGAATTTAGTCTAGGAGTATTCTTAACTTTGTATAGGTCTTTCTTTTCTATGAATTATTTTCTTGGCTTCTCTTTTTCTCTGTAATTTGTAATTTTTTCTTCATTAATGAATTACTGGCGTGGCTATCGTATTTGGCCTTAAAAAAAATATGTACGTAGGAGGAAACAACATTAATCGCTGGATTCTGATTTCTAATAATATTTCTTGTCACTATTTCGAATAATTATTTAGATGTTTGTACTCCTCCCCACCTCCCAAACTATATATTTGGTCCTAGTGGGACCCATTATAATAGTTTATTTTATCATATATTTATGAGTTTACCATTATTTCATCATTCAGATAAAAGACGAACGACACAAAGGCCTTGGACCTGTGGATAACCCATTTTCTTTATTTTATTAGGCCCATTGATCCATTTTAGCCCAGCGAGGAAACATTTTCTTCTTCAATTATGCACCCGACACTGTTTGGTACTCGACGCGAACAGGCTGTTCGCGAACAAGCGTTGTTCGTGCGAAACCAAACACTATTTTAACAGACGCGAACAAGGAACAAGGAGCTGTTCCTAGCACTGTTTTAAAACCCTACCGGGTATCGGAAATTTTCGGTTTTATCGGGGTTTCGGATCACCATCCGGTAGGAAATGAATGTTAGAACCGTTTGGTCAGATACCCGAAAAAATTGGTCAAAACCGGAAATACCGGCTTAATCGGTTATCATGTCTTCATTTTTTCCACATTTCCAAGAATTAATACCCAAAAACCTTTTGCAAGGTGTGAGAATCAAACACATGTGGGCATCCAAGGAGGCAACAACTCCTTCCACTAGGCCGCTTGTTAAATATATATATATATATATATATATTATATAACAAACAATACAAACCGGTACAAAACCGACACAAATCGGTAGAGCCGGTAAAATCGCATACCGGTCCCTTGGCCGGTTTGATGGCCGATAGGAATTTAAAAACATTGGTTTCCAGTTTGTGTTTTTTCGCGAAAAACAGCATGCTGACCCGTCCCTTGTCCTTGCTCTGCGTAAACTGTGTTCATCCCCTGTTCGTACCCAACCCAAAATTATGATAAAAAGAATCACATTCGCTTTTGAGCTGTTAATTTACAAATCAAATCAAAAAAAGTTGCGTTCCATCTATGAGCCCTCTTCTCTCTCACACACACTCCAGGCGAATTCTCTCTGGGTGTATTTGGAAGTGGGGTGAATAAGAAAAAAGCCCCTTATTCCTTATTCCGGTGAAAACCAAACAACACAAGAATAAGAAATTTGGGCTTATTCGGGCTTTTATTCATATTCCAATAAAACCTTGGTATTAGAATAAGGAATAAGGAATACACTCATCTGTCACATCCCGACACATAGGATGTAACAATCCTACCGCGAGTACACAATCTCTGTGTATCCGTAAGGCATTTTCCTACAATTTTTTTTTAAGAACAGTATAAGTTCTGACTTACCATGATTTACCATGCTAAATTTCTATGACCCAATGAGTCATCATGGGAAGATATTTGGCTTAATCTTCGCTTGACTTGATTGAGCCCGTCTCTGTAACCTGGAACCCACATCCATTGTGGAAACATGCAAAAACACAGAATAAGAAATAAATTCTCAGTGCGGGTTTTAGTTCCAGACGTGGATTTCTAGTTGAAATCTTAGCCTGAAAGTAACACCCGTAATAATCAACATGAATAAATAATTAATCAATTAGGGGCGTTTGGATCACATGAGAATAAGACTAGGATTAATTATTCAAGATTAAAATTTTTAATCATAAATTGTTAAAATTAAGCTTATTCTCTGAATATGAATTTTTGTCTGGATTGGACGAAGGAGTAATATAATGATGACCTTTTTTAGAATGGTGGAGCTATTTTGTCTCCTTTCAAAATTTAATCTCACTTCTTATTCTAACATCTGGTCGGATTAACTAATCTTACTCTGGTTCCAAATAAGTCCTTAATCCAAGACTATTTGGATTGTCTATTAATAATGAATAGCCATTTACTCCATAATAGCCTTTAATTCTAGCTATCCAAACGCCTCCTTAAATAACTAATTTAGTCAAATCATTAATGCAATATAAATGCACATTTCTAACCAGTTCTATAACGAGCAACGAACCAAGAACAATTCCTTTATAATCATTTTTTCCATGAACATGCATACAAATCAAGATCTCAAGAAACTTTTTCCTTACCTGGCCAGCAAAAGAGACGTATCCCTAGACCAAGTGGCAAAAGGGAATATAAGCATATCATATAAGCATACCAGTCCAAGCACATCAGTCCATAACAGTATGACACTAAAAACACACTCAGGTCTCCATTCCCAACCGGCTGGGCACAGTAAGAGACATTTCCCTTGCTACATGGGCACAGTAAGGACGCATCCCTTTCCCATGGCACAGTAGGGAGGAGCCCACCCACATGGCCTAAGCGGCTAAACATTATCTATCTTTTCCATGGGAAATGGGAATCAAAAAGAATTTGTGTAGTCTAATAGATGGCCGAGTAACTGGTTTTTAATTTCTTAAGATATGCTTAACTGTTGATCTAAATTGAATTTTCTAATTTTGGCGTATGTTTCGCCTACGCCCGCCCCCCCCCCCCCTAGTTCTGCCCCTGGACAGTAAATGGAAACACAAAAAATATATAAATAAAAGAAGGCAGAAGAACATGATACTACCATGGTAATGGCTTCACTGCAACAAGGAAACAAGATCAATGCCACAAGATTGATGATAAATGGATTGAAGAAACTACGATGGATCAAAGGAAAATATCACAAACTTTGTTTTTTTTACTCTCTTTTCTCTTTTCTTTACTGGCGCCAAATGCAAAGTTCAAGGGAAAAAAATATGAAAAAAAATGCCAAAATGAGCGGATAAGTGCTGGTGGAGACTGGGGAGTAAATGCTATAGTGGCACCCATGTAAAATATCTAATTTACCCCAGGGGCATTTCCGTTCATCCACCTTCTGCTACAACCGAAAAAATTTTAAATAACCTTAATTAATTTAAAAATTATAAAATAATTCGTTTTTAATCAAAAATTTAAAACTGACTTCGCAGTTTCGAAATCTGGGATTCCGAAACTAATTCTGCTTAGTTTCGGAATCTCAAATTCCGAAACTAGCTAGTTTCGGAAACTCAGATTCCGAAACTAGCTAATTTCGGTATCTGAGATTCCGAAACCAGCAATCTCAAATTTTAACAATTAAAAAACTTTTGGAAGAGGTGAAGTTTGACTCGTCTCCACCAGGCACCTTTTCTCTCTCGTACCACTCCATTTAATGCTTCTCTCTACTAATCTAGACTTGCTGAGGACCACAAGAACTTAATTTATTATAATATTACAAATAAATTATGGAGTACCTTTTTCGGCCACGTCACTTAAGTAAACATATGTAAGAATTTAAAAAACACACTGTAATATTATTGGTACCAAAAATTACCGTACTGGTACGTATGCAAAGTCCATATTTTTCTTATCTCTCTTTGTCTCTTTGTGGCAGTGCTATCATGTTGGTGTACATGCGGAATTCATGGAAGAAAAAAAATTTACAGGTTAGACCAAACAACCTACTTTCATCATAGGTACTATTAGACTAGCTCGTACAAGCTAGTTATATAGGAGTTATGGATAGACAAATATTGCTTCCCTGAAACTGGTACATGAAACCAAAATGTTACACCGTATGTTGCTAGATGTCGACATCAATCAAAAGTTTATGTTATTTTTCAATTCGTACAAACAAAATTTCCAAATAATATTTCTCATAAAAAGGATAAAATTTTGAAAAATAAACTAAATACTCAAATATTTGATCTCTTGATCCAGAATGAAATTAAATACTCAAATATTTGAACTTTCCTTATCGGTTTTCTAGCAGGCAACATAAGGTACCCCGTGCAGTTTTTCCTTTGAAATAATGTCTATTCTTTTTTGTTAAAGAAAGACTCTTCAATTCTTCCAAAAGCTGCAATCCACGAAAAGGTCGGAGTCTGGCATAATATTTATATATATGTATAATTTAGATCTAATCGTTTAATAATATAATATATTCCTGGAATTATTTGACACATTAGTATTTTCATGGTAAGACGTAAAATTCCAGGAAATAATATAATAAAAAAATTGACTGCTTGTAAAATCAAATCAAATAAAATTATATTTATAATCTTATGAAGTAGACAACTCTTTAATATAGTGATAAAGAATAATGTGTTTTAATTGAAAATCGCATGTTCGAAATTTGATTAATAAATTTAAATTATAAAATAATATAAATTAGTTCTTGCACAAATTGGTTCTACCTTGCTAGTCCTATTCCTGGCTATCCGTGGGTGGTGAATATCCAACTACTACTTATCTTTATAGTAGCCCTTGCACAAATGTCTATCAGCTATTCCCCCTTTTCGTACAGCTTGGTAACATATTATAGCCTGGGCACTAGTCAAATAAAGGAGTCAAATTCATTCCTAGCTAGAAAGCTTTCTTTGTCGGTTGGACTAAGAAACTAATAAAATAATAACCAAGGCACCCTAGTTTCGGATTTTCAAAATCCGAAACTAAGATATTTTCACTCATTTTTTCGACAGGTTTAGTTTCGGAATCTCAAATTCCGAAACTGCGCAGTCATTTTTAAATTTTTTATTAAAAATGGATTATTTTAAAATTTCTTAATTAATTAAAGTTAGTTATAATTTTTTCGGTTGCTACAAATCACAGCTGTGAGTTTACCATTATTTCATTCAGAAAAAAGACCGAAAAAATTATAAATAACTTTAATTAATTACGAAATTATAAAATAATCCGTTTTTAATATTTTTTTTAACACTGACTTCGCAGTTTCGGAATCTGAGATTCCGAAACTAAAAATTCTTAGTTTCGGAATCTGAGATTCCGAAACTAGCTAGTTTCGGAATCTCAGATGTCGAAACTAGCTAGTTTCGGAAACTCAGATGTCGAAACTAGCTAGTTTCGGAATCTGAGATTCCGAAACTAAGAATGTCGCTTATTATATAAGCGGGGACCCTTCGTTTCTCTCTCTGTCGCTTTCATTTCCTCTCCGCCTCCGCCGAAGAGAGAAGAGCTCTCAGCTCTCAGGTATGTTTTTTTTTTTAATTTTTTTAATTCATTTATTTATTTATTTATTTAGTTATATTAGGTTAATAATAGAAAAACTAAAAATAATATTTCAAAAATATCAAAAAAATTAAAAAAAATCAGAATAAATTCTATTAATTAGGATAAATATATTTTAGTAAATATAATATTTTTTTATATGTTATAATAATATTAAATTGATTTTAAAATTAGATTAATAATAGAAAAATTAGGAAAATATTCAAAAAAATATTAAAAATATACAAAAAATTCGGATTAAATTTTATTCATTACGGAAAAAAATAAGTTAGCAATTTTATATTTTTTACATCTTATAATAATTAAAAAATGTTTAAATAATTAGGTTAATATCAACAAAAATAGGAAAAATATTCCAAAAATATAAAAAATTATTAAAAAAATCATATTAATTAGGAAAATCAATAAAAAAATTAGAAAAATTAATAGAAAAATTAGAAAATTCTTATAGGTTGATATATTGTTTTGGTTTTGAATGTGCAGAAAATTTCAAACAAGATTCAAGATTCGAATTTCCTATTTCAGCAGCGATTGTCGATCGAGGTTAGTATTTTTTATTCATTAATTTAATTATTTTGCATAGTTAATGTACGTAATTTAGAATAGTTTACGATTTTGAATATTCAATGTGATATGAATGTGATATGATATGATAGTTTATGATTTTATGATAGTTTTAGAATATTGATATGATATGATATGATAGTTTAGAATATTGATATGAATATTGAATATGATTATCGATTGTGATATGATGTGATATGATATGATTGGTTGGTTTGAAATGGGTTTATTTAGGGGGGATTTGGGTAAATAAATTTTCGGAAACCCTCCCGATACAGGGGAGATGCTGCCGAAATTTTGTTAGATTTATGACATTTAAATTTTTTAATTAAGTAGTGAAAATGCCTCCGAGAAGAAGAACGTCTCCAGGTTCACAAAGATCTACGAGGCTACGTACCGATCCTCAGGCCTCTACTTTAGACGTGCCTGAGCCTACGGACGTCGTTTCCTCTGGTGTTGTTGATGCCGGCGCTTCTTCCTCAGCCGGGGCTTCTACCTCAGCGGGCCCTTCTTCTTCCTCTACTCCTCCTCCTCCTCCTCCTCCTCCCGGTGCTGATCGTCTGTTGCATTTGCAACCAGACCAGCTTCGTGGCCCTACTGTATGTTATTTTGTTTTTTTCATTATTATTTGAAAATCTACTTGAAATCACCATAGTCTCTAATATTTTTTCTCAAAAATAAAGAAATGGCAACCACTGGTGCATAAGCCGATGATGGCTAGGACTCCTGAGGTGGACCAGCATCTGACGACACTTGGGTTGATCCACGTCGTTCAGCTTGGTCATATGCCTGTGGATCATACGCTTGTGCAGGGTTTGGCCTTGTTCTGGAGGCCGGAGACCCACACTTTCCACTTTCCGCATGTCGGCGAGATGACTGTTAGTCTAGAGGTACGTGATATTTTATTATAAGAAAATTTCATGTTACTTGTGTTATGATTTATATGTATACTAATAGTATTTGAACTATCATGCAGGATGTGGCATTTTTATATGGTTTACCCGTCGTGACTGGCCGAGTCGTGACGGGTCGTTGTGATTTCGATTATATCGATCTTCTTTCGACAGCGTTGCCGCGGGACACATCGCAGGAGGAAGTGGAAAAGTGCTTCCGAGAAAAAGAGAGAACGTAAGAAAATTATAAAACTTATTGTGTACTTTATAATGAACTTAATCTTTTGTTCTGACAATAAAGTCGAAATGCAGGAAAAAACATCGCGTTAAGTTTACGAAGCTGCGCAAGATTTGGAAGGATGTTGTCCTCGACGATGAGGATCAGATTGAGAGATACACACGGGCATTCGTGCTAGAGCTTTTTGGTTGCACGTTATTTCCGGATGCCACTGGTGACTCTGTTCCTGGTTTTTATCTCGATCTTTTGCGGGTTCGTAGATTTTTATAAAATATTTAAATTGTTCTGTTAATTATTATAAGATTTTTGCGAGTTCGTATATTTTAAGATACATAATACGTAACTTACGATACTAGGGTATTAACTTATAATTAAATATAGGTTTTAATTAATACTTTAATACTTTGTACATATATTATACAATATAATAATTAATAATATAATTTATACATATTATAGTTTTATTATACACTATAATATTTATAATTTATAGAAATAAAAATACATTACAATATTATACAATATTATCCTTAATTATTTATTCTAAGGATAACTTAGCGTATCTTAAATGAATCGATACGATACACGATACAGTTTACGATTCAACTTCTATGATTTGTAGGATCTTCGTACTACTCCCTCTCAGGGAGTGTACAATTGGGGTGCTGCCACACTTGCTGCTTTATATAGAGGTTTGGATACCGCAGCAATAAATAACAGCGCGAAGATCGGGGCTCCGTGGTTACTTCTACAGTTATGGTCGTATGCGCGATTGACTTTGTGTCGGCCGACGATCACGGATGATTTTAGCGACTGGGGTGTACCATCTATTGATTCCTGTGCACCTTACGGGAGGTATGTTCCTTGCATTTGAAATTTAATTTTTGAAGACATTTGAATATTTGCATGATATGTTCAAATATGTTCAAATATTTGCAGGAGATGGACTACACGTCACAGATCTAAGAAGTATGAAGGCCCTGGTATCGCATCCGGGATGGATTATGCTCGAGACGTTCTCATGAAGATCAGACCCGAGCACGTCGTTTGGAGGCCGTACCACCATATTAGGGCCCGCATGCCTCGTTATGCTCAGGTTTGCAATAAATATATTATTCTTTAACATGTTATAATAATTGAAAAATTAAGTTAATATTCCTTTCAAATAATAGTAGAAAATTGCATAATAAATTAGCTTAATTCATACCTTTTATGCTCAGGTTGATCCGAGCTTGTTTGTTGTCCGTATCCCGTGCATTCATTACTGGATGGTGATGTGGCACTACGCCGATCGTGTCATGCACCAGTTCATGCTGTACCAGACAGTGCCGCCACCTCGACCTGAGGTACATTATTTTGGTGATTTAATCATTTACATAAGCATGTTCATATATTTTTTAGTACTATATTTACTTAATATTACTTAATATATTTAATACATTTTCTAAATAAAACAGGCTTGGCAGAGGATGTCGTCCCTGATGGGTTACATGTTCACCACCTACCGAGCCAGAGACTGGAGGGACGTTTTTCGGACGGAGGTTGCCATGTGGGGTGACATGACACAGGCTATGATCAGGGAGAACCGGCCGTGGAGCGAATCTATGCTCGGGACGTATCTACGTTGGCTGAGGGTACATGGGGGTGCGTATGTCGTACAGATTCCGGAGGAGACAGAGACAGCTCCGGTTGCCGATATGTCGTACCTTCGCGACAGTCCTGCACACGTGGCATTGGTGAGTTCATTTTGATACAATAACCATTCACAATAACCGATTGAAATTATAATTTGATGGCTAACATTGGTTAAACAGGTTAAGCATACTTTGAGAGACGTGCTTCGAGCATGTGCATGGGCGGTGAAGAAGGGATTCAGGCGTGCTGGAAAGACGCTTCTTAAAAGTTGCAGCACCACATTGGATCTTGTCGGCGAGCCGCATCGGATACCACTTGTTTTAGAGTCCAAGGGTCTTCCGACTGACATAGCATCCATACCTGATACGTCGTCTGACGAGGAGGAGCTTCCGGAGCCCGGTTGGGAGGAGCATCGGTTCATGCAGGTATATATCACAATCTAATATTATTGTGTTATTCTTGTTGTGTTATTCTTTTTCAAAATTATTTATAACATTATTACTGGTTTTATGTGTAACAGGGTGATTTCAGTTTGCATGATTTCGATTCATTTTTTGATGTTCCACGGCCTAGCCAGCCGATTACTCAGAGCAGACGCTCTCATTCCCGACCATCTGTGCCTCCCACATCTGAGGCTCAGACTGGTGAGCCACAGCCTCCACCGCCACCTCCACCTCCACCTCCACCTCCACCTTCGGAGTACCTCACCCAGCATACTCCTTATCCTCCGTACGAGACTCAGACTCAGACGCAGTTTGGACAGGGTTATAGTATGCACCAGAGTCAGTATGCAGGGAGGTACCAGACTCAGCATCCACCTCCACCTCCACCTCCCCTTAGTCAGGCTGATGCTTTTCACCAGACATACGGTATTCCCTTAGATGACCCTTTCTCGCCTTTCACTCAGTCGCAGCCTCATCCTCAGCCTCATTCTCCGTTTCCTGGCTTTAGTGAGGGGTACAGTTCTCAGTATAGTCATCCTGAGGCATCGTCTAGTAGACCTCCTCGTTATCCCACTTCACCAGTTCCCACTCCAGTCCCCACTCCAGTTCCGACTCCAGCTCCTGCGTCTCGTCCACCACCAGGACTTGCTCGTGGCCGAGAGCCCCGACGGCCACCAGGCGCATATATTGATTATTCCCCTGCCACGGGGCATTACCGTCGTGATGGACGGAATTAGGATTGTTATATATCGTTTTGTATGACAGTGTTATGATATTTTCATCTCGTACTTGGTGTGATTTTATATATCTTGGATTGTGATTTATATATATCTCATACTTGGTTTTTTATCTTGGATTGTGATTTATCTTTTTCATTTCTTTAGTTTTATGCCTACACAAAATTTAAAAGAATAACGTCATGTAAAGAAGAAATATACAAATCGTAAAATAAATAATATATGAATTAATTGCACGTCATATTATTACATAAACGTTACATAATATTTGTCATATTATTACATATAATAAATACATATTAATAAATACATATAAAGATAACATATGTTAACTACATGCATACTTGAACAACAAAATAGTTGAACTACATGCATACATGCATACTTGAACAACACATTCAATCATCTTCAGGAGTTTGAACACTCGGTTCTTCTTTCGGAGCGTTAACACTCGGTTCTTCTTTCGGACTGTCTTTCATCTTTTTGGTACGAATCTTGAAAAGTGCCCTGTAATCTCGTACATGCATTAGTTTTCTTGGTTTTTTTTTAATTACACAATCTTCATCGTCACTCAAAATTGAATTCAACTGCTCCTCGTTATTTAGTGCTGGAGTAATATCAACTTTTGCATCAACCTTCGCTTTTCCCTTGTCCATATCTCTCAAAGTTGAATTGAACTGCTCTTCTTGGATGATATTTTCTGTCATTTTTACAAAAAATAATATCAACCTAAAGAAATTATCCAATTTTAGTATTAATTGTTATTATATTATTGTTATTATACATAAAAAATACTAGAAATTTTTCTAATTTTTCCAATACAAAAAAAAAGTCATGTAAAAATATTAATCATATTATTACACAAACGTTCATAAATATTACAGACTAATGTTTTGTAACGTTATTACAACATTCATACAAATATTAGCAATATTAATGTTTTAACAATATTACAACATTCATACTAATATTACAAATATTAATGTCTTCCCCATCCTTGTATATTGTTACGGATTCGCGCACCAAGCTTAGCAAATCTTGTTCGTATTCCTCTGCCCCCAGCACTGCTTGTACTTTCTGTTTGCCCTCGCCCTCCTCTGCCACTCGATGCCTGCTGACTTGGATATCGCCCACTTGATGGCTGCTGACTTGGATATCGTGCTGAAGCGGATCGTGGGTCCGAACTTATTGAATTGCGACCTGGTTGAAGACCTTCTATTCCAAGACCAAGACGACTTCCTGTGCGAGGATCTGTACTAATGGAATTCCGGCTTGGTTGAACTGGATCGTGCAACGTGTTGGTCCCCGCCCTAGAACTTTCACCCATTTCTCGTGCAGATGATTGACCTCGGTTCCTTGTGCTTGTTCTTCTCGTCCTTTGGTTGGTGGTTCGGCGACCGGATTGAACGTTCTCCATAGTTGTAAGAGGTTCCTTACCTCTGTTTCTTTTATTTTTATTCTTCCGCATTGCATCCATCCACATCCAATCACGGTCCTTCTTGCGCCTTCCCCGATTAATCATTCTCCTATCAGGATAAATCAAGGGTCCATCGTAAACAGGCCAATTCTCTTCGTCTCCATAGCAGTGAAATTCACCGGATGACCATATTTTGAGCATATTCTCCGTGCTATATTTGTCATCTACAAAGTCATCAACTTCCCATCTGTATTTACTGCAGACTGCAATGACATGAACACACGGTATTTCCGTCAGTTGTGGCTTTCTGCATTGGCATACGGCACGCCTGGTGGGTAGTTGAGGATCAGTTGGTTGGTAAGCTCGTCTGATTAAAACTTTGTACTTCCACGTTACCCCTGGCTCAGATTTCTCGTAGGGCACTTGAGCTTCGAATTCCCCACGCATATGATCAATGGTCACGACATTTATTCCAACTGTAAATATGGATTGATATGATTATATATTTATTTTAAAATAATATGTAAATATTAATTATTAGTAATTAAATTTTGTACCTGCTTTTAGAGTGCGCTTGGAAATCTTTTCTTGAATTGTTTTTGGCCATCGCTCTCCCTCTGCAGTTCTCTCAAATGATAGGAGTTTTCTCTCATTAAACCACGAGACCGTTTTGTACCAAGTCCCTTCCACTAGTCCAACAACTGGGAGTCTTCTCTCAGCCTTGTATCTACTGTTGAGACTCTCTGATCCATTACTCGTCATAAGCCCCCAACGAGGACCACCGTCATATGTCTGTGCCCACCTTTCAGGCTTGGCAGGCTCATTGTCATCTTGTTCATGCTCTTTCCCACACTTTGTCAGATATGTGATCGCTTCAGGGTGTGTCAATTGTAATTCGTTCCACATTCTTTGATATGCCCTCGGTTTTTTCTTGTTTGCCAACTTACTTCTAAATTTTTCCACCACAGACAGATCTCGACCACATGCCTTGAATAAATTTTCACAAACATGCTGCATGCAATACCGATGCACGGCATACGAAGGATTAGCACTCTCTTCCCATCCGTATTGAGGGCGTTTGAAGGTGTTTTTTATTCCCCAGTGGCGATCTGAAACAACACAAAATTTTCTCTTGTCCCCGATTACATAGTCCCTGAGAAATTTCATGAACCAACCCCAACAAGCTTCGTCCTCAGTTCGCACTAATGCAAATGCTAGCGGAACCAACCGCTGCTCTGGGTCATAACCAACCGCCGCTAATAATTTTCCCCTATAGCGACCCGACAGAAACGATGCATCAATGCTGATAACTGGTCTAAGGTACGGCACCGCTGCGATGCAAGGACCGAATGCCCACGCTGCTGCAAGGAACATAGCTCTGTTGGGATTGCCACAAGTGGGAGCCAACCATTTGATTTGAGTCCCTGGGGTCGTCCCCTGAATGGCCAACAAAAGGCTTGGTAGTTTGTTGTATGCGTCCTCCCACGACCCGAAAAGTTGCTCGATTGCCTTCTCTCTCCCACGCCAAAGCTTGTTATAAGTCGGTTTGACATTTGGATATTTCAGCTCTAACATAGATTTGACGTCCTCTATGGAAATACCAAGATCTCTTTTTACTGCATTCCTTATGCAGTTGGCGATAACCGTCGCCGTCAGATTATCATGTGTAAATTCTCCGAATCTTCTCACACATGTATGTTCATATTCATTTTTTATTATTTTCCAAAATGTACCTTCCCTTTCTGTACGGGCATACAAATGCCACTTACATGAGTATACCTTACAATGTAAACTCAACAATTGGGGCGTACTTTTAGTGGTTTTGTGTTCAACATTATTTTCTACGGAGTAATTATTACAAGCTTGTTGTAATTGTGCTTTAGTGTAGAAAATATTTCCTTCGGCTAAAGGTCCTGAATTTTGTGGTATGGACGATTCTGGAATAGAATTCCTATACTCAGAGCAATCTAAAAATTGGAGAACAGGATGGTAAGTGTCTGTTCTTCCAGTAACATGATACCCTTGACCTCGGTTAACAGCCATATAGTGTTCGTCCAAACCCTGTGACTCTAAAAATTCTGCCTCTTCGTCAGTGAAGTCCTCGCCTGTGGCATATGCCGACTCATTACCCGGCCCACGGTCGTATGCCTCGTCAAGTTGCTCTATATCTGCTTCTTCTTCTTCTTCTCCTCCTCCTTCTTCTTCTCCTTCTTCTCCTTGTTGTTGTCTACTACTCCCCTCTGGTTGTTCCCAAGGTGACCAAACATTTCCACTACTATTGTATTCATAATTCATTTGTTGTTGTTGTTCTGAACTTTGAGGATCTATACTACTAGGTTCCCAAGGATCCCAATCCAACGTTGCAGATTGAACTTGTTCATCATTATGTACTTCTTCATTATAATTATAATTAATAGCTTCTTCATTATAATTATAATTATAATTATAATCTGAGTACCCACCTAAGTAAAAAATAAATAAAACAAATATTATAATTCCAAATAGATGATATTTAAAATATTGGAGGAAACCAATAATATAATGTTATTGACATAATTTATGGTTTACTAATTTCTACTTTCAGGATACATGGGGCTTAATATTTGGAATTTCTCTTTATATGACATTATATTCATGTATACATAACATCATTTAATATTATAGATGATATTTATATATTAAAAAAAATTAAAGCTTGTGATAAACTTCATACATAAGGCACTTCTTATTATTTAATATCATGTATGCGTTAGGTAGTAACAAACTTGATGCAATATGTGGGGCACAAACTTCATACATAACTCACTTCTTATTATTTTTTCTTTGTCGACGTTTGTTGTTTGTCTTTCAAGAAAAAATGTTATGATGTTATTATTTTTATGAATGAATAATTATATTTTTTATGAGAGAATGTACCTTCTACATCCGCTGGAAGCAAATCAACGTGCAGCTCAAGTCCTTGAAGCCGTCTAGTTCCCCAGCACTCCTGTTGGACATAACGCCATTCATTTTCTGAGTTCACCGGCAACTGCATTTGTTGAAACCTTCCTTCAATTATCATATTAAAACGGGAAACAATTCTCAAATTGTAATGCCCGCGATAATATCCTAGTGAAGATAAAATGGTATCTTTGACTAATTCATAATCAGTTCGTGAAGATGCATCGAAACTGAAATTGTTTGGTTGATTGTAAGGAGATTGATTAACGAAAACACGAATGGAATTCATATTTCTAATGGATATGAGATTTATGTGTGTGGAAATGATATATGATTCTCAGACTTAGAGACGAATTTATGTGTGTGGAAATGATATATGATTCTCAGACTTAGAGATGAATCACTTATTTATAACCCTTATGATCGGAATCCGAGAAAACGAAACTAGGAGACAACCGTATGAAATAATTGATAAAACACTATTTAAACAGTGAAATAATGTCAAAACAACGTCGCAACACTATAATTCAGCCTCAATGAGTGATTGAACAGTGAAATTTCTGACAAAATACTGTTTGGGCGGGAATCTAGCTAGTTTCGGAATCTCAGATTCCGAAACTAGCTAGTTTCGGCATCTGAGATGACGAAACTAGCTAGTTTCGGAATCTGAGATTCCGAAACTAGCTAGATTCCCCGCCAAAACAGTATTTACCCTATTTTTTTATGTTTTACCCTATAAAACCCTATTTTTTAAGTACTTTTGTTTTTATTATACTTTATTACTTTTACTATTATACTTTACTTTAGTACTTTTACTATATTATTTATATAAAATTTTAAAATAATAAAAAATATTATTTATTAATACGTAAATTATTAATTTTTCAAATAGTATTTGGATATTAATACAATAATAATATTTTTGTGTACTTTTGTTTTTATTATACTTTAGTACATTTACTATATTATTTATATAAAATTTTAAAATAATAACAAATATTATAAAAATTTTTAATTTTTCAAATACTTTCAAATAATATTTTTATATTATTTATGAAAACAACAAATATTAAAATTTTTATATTATTAATTTTTCAAATATTTTCAAATAATAATAAATATTATTAATTACAACAATTAATATTTTATTTTTTCCTTTAATGTAATAGTCTGAATGTATAGCCCTATGACATCTTCAAATATGACAAACGTGGTCTCATAATAGAACAGACGTGCTCTGAGAAAACATTATGATGGTCTGAAAAAGCTACGCGTGCTCTGAGAAAACATTATGATGGTCTGAAAAAGCTACGCGTGCTCTGAGAGAGCATTATGATGGTCTGAAAAAGTTTGACGTACTCTGAAAAAGTCTGAAAAGTATCACATGGAATTTAATTCATACTTTTTGTACCATACACCAGAGCTTCATCTATATAGAACTCTCCATGTTCAGCCAGACACAATAATCTCCAACTTCTCTCCAACTTCTCTCCAACTTCTTCTTAAGAACTTTACCACCATGGAAAAAGGAAATAGCTCAAACTCCAACAATACAAAAAACCCGAATCCAAGTGACATTGTGAAAAACTATTGGGGATCATTCTTCCATTCTACTCTCAACGAAGAACAAAAACAAAGAGGAGAATGGACCGCAGTGTGTCGTCAATGTTCTCAAACTTGCCAATACAATGTGAATGAACCGTACTATGACATTCCCTTAAAATGGCATTACCTCGACCACGTAAAAGAACAGAAAGAAAGAGAAAGGCCGAAGCGTTATGACTGGTCAGAATACTTACCATCTAAACCGAAACCCCAAGAACAATATGTACGCCAGCCAAAACCCTTCTCTATGGTTGAATCCATTTTTAATTTTCGTGGAGACCACACAGTGATATGTACAAAGTGTGGTGAAATTTTCAATTACCAAGAAACCATCCTGCGTGAGCACTACTCTTACCACGATCGCCGTGAAGCGGAAGAAAGAGAAGCTCGGTACATAGAAGCCGAAAGAAAAAAGAGGGAAGAAAGTGACAGACTTACACACGAGTATTGGAGTAGGAGAATAGAAGAGTCGGAAAAGAAAAGACTAAAAGAAGAAAAGGAGAAGGAGAAATGGCGAAAACAAATTCAGGACATGCAGATGCGCGAAAGACTTCGAAAGGCAAAAAGAGAGGAAGAAAGAACAAATGCAGCAAGATGTATGGCAGAGATAGAAAAACAAGAGGCAGATGCGGCTTTCTGGAACGAAGCCGCTCATATGGCTGACAACGCCGGTGCCAGTAATCAACAGGACAATGAAAATGAAGAGGATGAACCATGGTGGGATGAAATTCTTCAATATGTAAAGAGTCAAGATCTCTAAGTTTTTAAACTCTAGAATGTCGTTTTTATTATTGTATTGGAGTAGTTTAGAATGTCGTTTTTATTATTGTGGTCGTTTTTATTATTGTTATTTAGTCATTGTAAATTATTTATGTTTTATAAATTCTTCTAACTTTTCTAATTGTATTAATTATTGTTCTTACAAATATTTCTAAGGTTGTTTTAATTTTGACAAAAAAAAAAGATAAACATTAAATATAAAAATAAAATAATAAGCAACAAAAAAAAATTCAAAAGTGAAATTTCATAATATGAAATTTAACCATCTTTCAAATATTCTTTCATAATTGAAAATTATTTAAGTTTTCAAAAAAGTTAGGTGAAAATTAAAAAAAAGTTAGGTGAAAAAAGTGGGTGGAAATTGGTATGATGAAATGTATAAAAAAACAAAAAGAAAAAGTATAAAAAAACAAAAAGTATAAAAAAACAAAATGTCTGTAAAATGTCGGGTAGATTATAGTTTCGGAATCTCAGATTCCGAAACTAGTTAGAAAAAAAAAATAAAAATGAAATGCATGTGAAATGTCGGCAGATTCTAGTTTCGGAATCTCAGATTCCGAAACTAAGGATTTTTAGTTTCGGAATCTCAGATTCCGAAACTGCGAAGTCAGTGTTAAAAAAAATATTAAAAACGGATTATTTTATAATTTCGTAATTAATTAAAGTTATTTATAATTTTTTCGGGAAAAAAGACGAACAACGCAAAGGCCTTGAGCCTTTGAACAGCCCATCTTCTTCATTTCATTAGGCCCATGATCCATTTGAGCCCAGCGAGGAAACATTTTCTTCTTCAATTATGCACCCGACACTTTGATAAAAAGAAGAATCCCATTCGCTTTTGAGCTGTTAATTTACAGATCAAATCGAATTATCGAAAAGAGTTGCGTTGTATCTACGAGCCCTCTTCTCTCTCACAAAAAAACTCCAGGCGAATTCTCTCTGTATTCAACAATGGTTAGTTGTACTGCAATCCATGCTTGATTTCTTTTTTGTTTTTGTTTTTTCTGATCAATCTAGGGTTTAGGTCTCAAAAATTCTGTAACTAGATTTCTTTGATTGATCTATTTGCTGATAGATGTTCGTTATGGTATCTCTGACAAATTATTGAACAAAATTTCACTAAAAAATGTGGCTCACAATTTTGAATCTAAGCTCCAGTTCGTATATGTAACAAATAGATACTTGTATTAGTGGAAAAGGGAGGATCGAATCTCACTTTTATTTTCATTTTCTGCTGTTCTGGAACAAATTTTTATTTGGTATTTATTGAGTGAGATTTTACTTTGCATTCCTTGATATTTAATGTCTGAACTGGGAATTGAAAAGGCTTTTTATGATGCTCAGTTAAGTGTTTTCTCAACTCTAATTTAAGGTTACTGTAGAGGGTTTCCCTAGTAACATTTCGGTCAGATTCTGGTACGAACTGGTTCCATCCCTATTGATACCAAAGTAATTTAAGTTATTATGAATTGTCATTTACTAGGTAGATAAATAATAAGATTATTTATGACCTCATTATTTTTGTCTGTATACTTAAAAAACGTCTAATTGTTTTTCTAACTAGGATGATCCAGAGCTCGAAGCGATCAGGCAAAGGAGAATGCAAGAGCTGATGGCACAGCGTGGCATGGTATTGATTTGGTCTTTTTTTTTAAAAAAAAAAAAATTATTTGGAATTGTTAATACAAAATCTGTGTGTTTCCTCACAACATGATACTCAAATTGGATAACAGGCACCTCAGCAAAATGCAGGCCAACAACAAGCACAAGAAGATGCTAAAAGGTTTTTTACTGTTCTCTTACAGTTCTGTTACTAGATCTACATTTAATTGGATTATAATGACAAAATGTATTTGTAGGGAGGCAGAGGAGCGAAGGCAGATGATGCTTACCCAGATACTATCGATTGAGGCCAGGGAAAGGCGTAAGTTTTGTCAAGGATCATTTTTTTTTATTAATAAGTAACATCTGTATAATGTTCCATTCTTCTGGTACTTTGTCCTGGACCTTTTAGAAAATCAACTCTCTTTTTTAGCCTTATGTATTGAATTTTCTGTTTTGAATGTTGAAATTTTGCTTCCATTTGCTTTCTCTAAGGGTTTCTTTACTAGAGGCACCGCCTTGTCATAAATCAGTGATTTTGTCAGTGTGTTATTTCTGATGTTTAGTTCTAAAACTGAAATATCTAAAACTTGCGTTCATTGTGCAAAATATCAGTTGCAAGGATAGCATTGGTGAAGCCTGACAAGGCAAGGGGTGTGGAAGATGTTATTCTAAGGGCTGCACAAATGGGACAGATCAATGAAAAGGTTTTACAATGTTATATATGTAGAGAATAGCTTTTTCCTTTCACTTTGGGGATACAACCCAATAATCTGTTCATCTTTAATGCGACATTAAATATTGTTTATATGCAACTCACAAGTTTTTTTGGCTGTTTGCAATTATTTCCCCCACTGTCTTTAGAAAAGTTATATTGGGTTCATTCTTTCTGAAAGACAAAGTCAAACAAAATTGACTGAATTTTTGTGTTGTTCTCATAATAATAGCATGTTTGGAAGCAATTTCGTTAGTTGCTTTGGAGCATTTTGGTCAAACAACACTTTGCTCGGCTTTGTCATTTTTGAGCTTTCAGTGCGGGTCAACCTAAATGGGCTTTTGTAGCGAGTATAAAAATTTCTCAACATATGTACAATATGAAAATGTCTATATTTACTGTTTGTATGGTTATCTTTTTGCCATATGAAATTGCCATTTATAAAATTTACATGTGGTAGGTATCTGAAGAGAAGCTCATCTCACTGCTGGAGCAGATTAACACCCAGACAAGCAAACAGACTAAAGTTACAGTAAGTTGACCACGCCTGAAATTTTTTTCTGAAAGCATTATGATTATGATATTTAGATTCATGTACAGAACTTATCAGGTTGGCTGTCATCTAGTATTCACTTTGTTATTTTTATTTCTTTTGCTTGTTTTGGTTTTCTGTAAGGTTTGTTTAATTGTTTTGGTTTTGATAAAACTTGTCAGGCTTCATGTAAGGACCCTGGCTTACCTAAAGAACTATTACAGTTCTTTTTAGCTCTTTTATTGCTTATATGGTTTTTATTTTTTGGTTGGGCAGATCCAGAGGCGCAGGAGTGTGCTTGAAGATGATGATTAAGTAGCTAAGATGAATTACGTGACATCTTTTCCTAAATTCAGTAATGAGGGTTTGTACTTATATTTTGCATGTCTCTCTAGTAAAGTTTGCGACAGTGACTGATTTTATTGAAATGAATTGAGTGGTTTACTGACTTGGCTGAATTTGACAAATCTGCCCATGTTTTGTGTATCGGAGGAAAATTTAAGTTTTCTTGTGGTGAAGTTCTCTTGAATCTTTACACATATAATACCTGTTTAAACATCTCAGTTAGTGGCAGTTATTGGTGTGATGTCATTGAACAATTTAGTTGGTTTGATTGTCATTTAATGATAGGTTCTGATAAAGTTTGATGACTGTGCAGTGTTTTGATGCCATTTTTGGACCGTACTATACTTTCATTTTTACATGCTTTATCAATTGTACAAGAACCCTTAGTACTATTAATATTCTAAGTTAAATATTAATTGTTGGCTGAGTGATGTTCGGTACCAGGCAATCGTGTTAGTAAAAAATATATATTCTCTAAACCTTATTCAACATGTCAGTACTAATTACTAAACAGATAAGTTTTATTCAAGCCATCGAAAGTTTTATCATACGAAGGTATGATTCAGTTTCTGCTTAGTAGTTAGATTATAATCATGCTTTAACATCATCATTGCATTAAACCGTATAAGCATTTCTCCAATCATCAGGTAACAAACGAGCTGGTAAGAAAATTTATAGACTGGGTTAAAAACCCCAAAAATTTTCATTAGTTGGGACAAGGACCACACGCAGCGTTTCTCTGTCCCCATCCCCATACATTTTCTCGATAATCCCCGTTAATTGTAACCGATCGGGTATGTATCATTGTGTTATAATATCACGCATCTAGATTGAACATCAAGAAAATTAAGTGTTACGAACGACAGCTAAGAATCATGCAAATTTAGCTCGTAACTTGCGACTACGTGTTGAATTTGAGATTAATCTTAGTTTGTTCAGTCAGATTTTTTTTATTGAGTTGAATTAAATTTGAAATTATTCTGATTGCTTAATTCAATCAAAAAATGCCTAAATATGTAATTTATAAAATATTTTTTGGAGTATATAGCTACTAAAATAACACAATTAAATATTAGTAATAAAGTTTCTCAAATCTTATTACAACGTCAATGAATAGTGATAATTAAGGATGGTGCCAATTACCACAAATTTGGGGTTCATCGTGGCCACAACCTATTTAATTTTGTGATCTCATCTTATCATATTATATATGATGTTTTATCTAAGATTTTTTAGATTGTTGCATTACTTTAAGAACAACCATTATAATTAATTATATTTATTGTTTGAAATTTCAAGTAAATAATTAGTGAGAAGAAAACTTTTGTGCGTTATGGAACACAAATTGCGATAATTAGATCCATTCGCTCGATGACTAATCTTTTATCTAAAAAACAGAAGGATAAAGGCAACAAGAGATCTTTCTAGTCAGGAGTAAAAATGAGGGTAAAGTGTGACTAGTACAGGATGCAATATCAACTATGAACAAAGGGCAACAAGAGAACCTGAACTCAGACCCTCATCGACAAATTTGAATCCACAACAGGAAGTACATCCTTTTGGATATTGCATCATAAAAAAAAAATACATATAAATATGACTCGTTCAACACAGTCTAAAGGGTTTGAAGAAGCATGGCTCTGATCTTGGCTCTTAATTCATCAGGTACATCTGCTGAATCTTCACGTTTTTCCCCTGCAATAGACAAACTTCTCTCTCTCTCATCCCTTGATCTTCTACTAGATGATTTTCTTTGCTCATCCCGATGAGACCGTCTGTCGTGCCTATCCTCTTCACTATCTGAGGAACTATAATCCTTTCTATGGTGGCTCTTCTCTTTTCTTCTGCTACGCCCTTCTCTATCCTTGTGAGAATGTCTCTCTCTCTTCCTCTCAGTTCTTTCAGTCTCTTCATCTGATGAACTGTAATTCCTTTTAAGGTGGTCACTATGATGTCTATGCTTATGACGCTTCTTGTGATGACCAGGACTTTCTTCATCAGAATACTTCTCTCTCTTTCTTTCACTTCTTTCTCTCTCCTCTGGAGAATCATCACGTCTCCTGTAGTTCTTCTCACGATGCCTCTTCTCTCTCTCACTACCTCCCAACTCTAGTTTCTCTTTCTTGCTATTATCTCCCTCAACCACCTCACTGTTACTTCCAGAACCCTTAACCTCAACTTTAGTAGATTCAACCTTATTAAGCAAATGTGGCAATGGGGGCCCACCACCACCGCCAGAGCTGCTCTTAATCATAGAAGCAAACATTTTGGCTCTTTTCAACCTTTCAGCTTTGATCATCTCTTCTTTAGAGACGGAAGCAGCCCCTGATGAGACCAAGGCTGCAGTTTTAGCAATTGTCTTAGCAATCCAGTCCTCATCAACACCACCAGGTTTGGTTCGACCAGGACCTGATTCACCCTGTGCAGAATCACTTTTGTGTGGTTCAGGCCGAAAAGAAGGGCTCACACCACGAGTTGCAGCACGAACTATTGCTGCTGCCTCCTGTGTGCTCAGACCACCTTTTAAGTTCTGATTGGTGGCCTCAGCTTTTTCAGGTTTTTTGCTTTTGCCAATCGTCATTTTGAACTTTTCAGGTACTGCTGGTTCCTCAGAAGGTTCATGAGAGTATGTTTCACTGGACGGTGTGGGTTCATGTGCCCTTTTCTCTGTGCTGTTCTTACGCTGCAAATTAATATGAGAAAAAAATTAGTCACGTGTTTTCAATTGTGCATTATGAAATAAATAACAAGGTTGCATTTGGTACCTTCTCCAGTTAGGACATGGTCATTTGTGTTTTACTTATGTTTCACTAGAGTACGGTATGGTTCATGATCTGGGGGGTCATAATTCCAGGAATCTTTAGAAAAAAAACCCTCATAACAAAAAAAAAATATGGCCTACAATTAAGGGAAACAGGAGAATAATACTGAATTCAACAAAAGTGAGGATCTATACAATCAGACAAACAAACAACAAAAAGAGAGTATACTGAAACTACTTTTTCGAGAAAAAAAAATGTAAAATCTTGTTTTGAACAAACATCAGAGGAAATTAGATATAACAATTCAGTAAATAGATGGAGATAGGAAACAAGTAGCAAAAGACACAAAAAGGACAAGTTCCTAAAAAAAAAGATACAATTTCTTTGAAAAGCGACAATAGCTAAAGGGAGCAATTACACCATCTCAATTCCAAGAAAGAACACAAAAAATTGAAATGGATATTGCAATAATACATGTCTGCATTTTAATATTCAAAAACAAAAAATCAAATGGTGTATTAAAAGTACTGTGCATCAGAAATAAAAATGTCAACATCCTTCACAAATTCCAAGAAAGAACACAAAAAAGTGAAATGGATACTACAATAATACATGTCTACATTTTTTAAAAAAAAAAAGATCAAAAAGTGTATTAGAAGAACTATCGTGCATCAGCAATAAAGCTGTCAGCATTACTTACCTGTTGATTTCAGAGATCAAGTGTAACACATCATTTGCACATAATTCTTTTATACAAGACAACCCAAAACAGATAAAAGAAAAATTAATTTAGATAGCTGAACTTTTCAGGCAGGAAATAAACACCAAATGATAGAAAGTAAATAGAACACGTATAAGAAGAATAAATCTCAAAAACCACAAGGTGTTTAGCAAAGCTATTCAAATCAATTGACATTTAGCAAAATCATTCAACATACAATACCATTTAATACAAAACAATGTAAACCACATCAAATCTTATGACAATGTACACAATTACATGAGTAAACCAAACATAAACATAAACACTACATCATAAAAAGGTTAGCACAAGAAAATATGTATTCTTTCATGAACTGGAATGTCATATGAATTACTAGTAAATGAATGGTTCATGTATTGTACCTCTTTAGCTTCTTCTAGAATCTTGAGATAATAGGGATGGTAAGCATTTGTCGGAACCAAAAAGGGGAAATTATTAGTTGATCTATCTTGGTTTATCAGTACTGCTTCAAGTTCACGTCCATTTCTCTGAATAAACTCTGCAATCTTCTCCATTGCAATTTTCATCACAGATGAAGGTTCCATCATAACCGCCTGCTTCTTAGCTAGCCCCACATCGTCAGTACCTTCTTTCACCTTAACTTTAGCTATACTGGGGTTTACTTTGGCTATGCTAGGTTTTTTCTTGGCCAGAACAGGTTTCTCTTCAGTCGGTAAGGCTATCTCTTTTTCTTCTTGTTTCCTTTCCTCAGTTTGTGTGCCCTTGGGAGTAGGGTGAGGGTTAGATGGAGGGGCAATGACATCATCTTCATCTTCAGCAGACCCATAAGCAGATCCAAGCAAAGACAAGGCGCCTTTGTCAGCATCTGTTTTTAGCAAGTTAGGATTTTCGATGAGGAAGCGGAAATAGGGGTGGAGATGGTGATCTGGCATTAAGAAACCAAAAGTTGGATTGTTTCCTTGCTTGACCCGAAGAACAATTTCTGATTGGCCACCATGCTCACTGACAAACTTAGCAGTTCGAGCAATTATTTGGTGCACCTTCTCTGAAGGAGGCTGATAAAAATAATTGGAGTAAAGAGAATAAATTATGATATCAATATTCAGATGTGTACATACCCAGACAATACAAGTTTCATATAAAATACGAAATAAAAGTTGTAAGCTACATTAGATTGGAAAAAGTATATTTTCTGAGTATTGCTTGAGAAATTACCCAAATTACAGGTTACAAGTTGATCCAAACTGGTAAACCTACGTCACAGATTGAATATATATAGAAATGGCTAAGTATGTATGTTTGGCATGCTACACTAGATGCGCTTACAAAAAAAGGAATTTAGTCATTCGATTTTCTTCTATCTTCTTCAATTGTTTTTATGGTGTGCCAACTAGTAGTACCAATAAAGGTGTAATACCTTTTCTTCTGGTTCATTTTAGAGACTTCTATATTAATCCCACCTACATATACTAAGCTTACATGATAGATACGTCAGACAATGTTGTAACACTTCATCTCAGCACCAAGCATGGATTCTAGAGAGAGTGAGCTGAAAAAAGAATTACCAAAGATCTACAAATAACAGTCATACAGTATGTAACATGGCAAAGAAAACTACAAACGTGCAGGTTTTATCATGTTTACTTACTAGGTTATTTAATAAACTATCGGGCAATGGAAATGGTGGACGGTAGCTCGAACTGGACACCTCCGGATTGTGTTCAGAGCCACGCTTCAGATCCTCTTCAGCACTTCCATACATAAAGGGAATAGCTGCAAAAGCACCTTGAGATTGAGGTTTCTCTTCTGTTTCTGAAAATAAAAAAGACCAACAAAGATTTTAATTTGTCGATTCTCAGTAAACAAAGAAAAGATGCAGAATTTACTTCACAGGGGATTCAAGATGAAAAATGCAAAACAAAAAAATGTATATACAGAACATCTTACTTGAACCCGCCATAGATGCTCACCATTATTACAGTGCCAGCCCTGCATACTTTCAAAACTGAGAATACAATAATATTTGGTGCCAGTGTTAAACGTGAAGCTATTTTGATCAGCCAATCACACATGAAGTTTAGCTGATTTTCGTTTTCTTGAAAATCTATAGTTGTATATAACTTGGCACATAAACTGAAGCATAAAATTCTTCAAAATACATCAGCAAATAAATTATATATATTTTCTTACTAGAAAATTTTCCTATTGGAGGCCCTCTTTTTGTATAGTTACCACCAATATCTTATAGGGAAACAGAGAGAGAGAGAGAGAGAGCATACCATCAGGACCCGATCTATCGTCTGAAGGTAGATCGAGGAATCGCTCGCGATCAACCACCAGCTCCTCCGCAACCTCATCCTCGGATTTATGTACGTAACCAGGCTTAGGGCGGGGAGGCACTCGGTCGAGGAGGTGGCGCACATCGTGGCGGTCTATGAGGAGAGACGGGTCGGCGCCCCACGGGACGAGCGCCGCGGCAGAGTTGACGAATTCCGCGGCCGCGTCGTCGTCGAAGAGCAGCGCATGGCGCCCGATTATTGAGAGATTCGCCATGATGAGAGCCTCTCTCAGGGAGGATGGCTGGTTGGATATGTTAGGGTTAGGGTTAAGTTACTGATGCATACAACGCGGTTTTGTGTTAATTCGTTCCGGAACGGGTCATCGGGTTGGTACTAGAGTTTGGGAGTTGATTAGCACACTCACGAATTTAGTCCGATCACTCTAAAATTTTTGTTTTGACCAAATTATCCTCATCAGAATTTGTGCGGGACTGGACACTCCTGGATGGATGATCTAGGCTAGATCGCTTTCTGCATTTACTAATATATAATATATATATAGAGTTTAGCTACGGTGAGTCGCGACTCACGAACCCTCCGGTGAGTCGCGATCAAAACTCCTAAATCTAGTTCAAAATGATTGATCCAAACCGTCCAATATGATCTCCCTACTGAAATCTCCATGCAGACCAAATTTTTCATTTTTTCGAAATTTTTAAGTATTTTTTTCAGATTTTTAAAAACTACTGTTTTTGAACAGTACATAATTAATTAGATTAGCGATTTTCTAAAATTTCAAAAAATTACTTAAAAATTTTGGAAAAATAAAAAATTTGGTCTGCATGGAGATTTCAATAGGGGATCATATTTGACAGTTTGGATCGGTCATTTTAAACTAGATTTAGGAGTTTTGATTGCGACTCACCGTAGCTAAACTCTATATATATATATATATATATATTACTCTGCTTCTTATAATATGTTTCTCTCTTTCTTTTTTTTTTTACTCCCAGCAATAAGAAACAGGGTCAAAATCAAACTTCTCTTATATATTATATATATATGGGTTGGCACGTAGAAAATGAAGTTGAGGCAGGAAGGGAGTGTCTATTTCGGTCAAATTTAAAAATTTTGAAGTGATCGGATCAAATTTGGATGTGTGCGGATCCATGTAAGTATGGAAACAATAATACATTAGGGTGTGTTCCTTGTATCTTCGTTTTTATTAAGTATTCAATTATGTATATATTATTTTATTGTTGTTGCTATTATTTTTGAGATATTAATTGTGCCATCCATTAAATTGGAACAAGTTCGATACGAAAATGACACCAAAGAAATTTCTCTATATGGAAATTATCGCTTGAATAGTTTGTACTTTCTCAAAAAAACTGAACTTTCCATTCAACAGCTACTCGAGTAACCTTTATCTCTCTTCTGGCCAATCGAAAAAACTACAGTTTTTATAACCATTTAAAATTTTCTCGCTCTTCTTCTCTATGACTATTCATCATATTATTTTTCAAGGAATAGCAAATTTATCCTATCCAGTCCGACTCAAGCCGAGGCAGTAAGGCATAACTTAGATCCGCTTTGAGTCGACGAATCCAACCATAACAAAATGTTTATGAAAAATAGTTTCAAATATCATGTGAATAACTTTAGAGATATGTACATAATTAGCATGCTCAGCAGCTCAGATTCATATGAAATTATATTTCTCAAAATCAGATTTTATTAAACGTGTGAGATTTAGTGGAGATGTTGCGGGCTGCAACTGTTATTGCGGACAATATGCTGACTAGATGAGTGGATTAGGATCCAGTTATTTACATTTTTTGAGAAAGTGTGCTCTCTTTATACCATGTCATTTTTGGAGAAAGTGAGAGACCAAAATAAGAGAGAACTTTGCTAGAATGTTCTTCTTTTCCACAAGTACTAGTTACCGTTAGAAAAAGATTCTATCGAATCGAGAGGGTTCGGTTCTCCTAACAGTCAAGTAGGCACTAAGACTGCGAATCGTGTAGTCTCTATTAGAGATCCAGCAGTGTTTGGAGCAAGTAAAACATGACGCTGTAGTGCTATATCCGTGAAATTAAAGATCGATCTAAAATTTTTCAATGTATTATATGAACTTTGAATATCGTCTGTTTTGTTTTTTTTTAACTCTAGACCTGATTTGCCTAAAAATAAATAAGAGATATTCTTTACGCATCATTCCGAGTTCAAATACTTGCTCTCTACAAGACTGGAACGGCACTAAAACATAAGCAAATTTCAATCCTATCGTGCCTTTCAAAGATACAAGCGCACAAATTGCTATAAGAATTAATAAGATTTTGACTTATTCGTGAAATTGAAGATCGATCTAAAATTTTTCACTGTATTATATGAACTTTGAATATCATCTGTTTTCTTTTTTTAACTCTAGACTTGATTTACCTAAAAATAAATAAGAGATATTCTTTACATATCATTCCGAGTTCAAATACTTGCTCTCTGCAAGACTAGAACGGCTCTAAAACATAAGCGAATTTCAATCCTATCGTGCCTCTCAAAGATACAAGCACACAAATTGCTATAAGAATTAATAAGATTTCGACTTATTCGAATATTGTTTATTTCATTTAAGTAACATTTACCACATGTTGATGGGTGAACTCCAAACAAGTAAACCTCCTAAGGTATACCTTGCATTCATTAATACCAAAAAAAAAAAAAAAGTGTTAAAATGTTGAAATGAAGAGCAATGCCTAATGGTTGGAATATGTCTGTAATCTAATTTTAGCAATCAAAGAAAAAAACCAAAACAAAATCAAATTAATTGAAAAAAAAAGTAAAAGCATATTTGGTTTTAAGTCACAGGGAATCGACTCATAGATTGGAAACTGAAGTGATCCCAAAGATCGATTGGAAATGTTGCAAATTTATTCATATCTTGTTTGGGGCCTTTCGGCTAAAATTTAGCCATGAAAAAAAGAACCCAATTTAGCTATGGTCTTTTAAACAAATATTTTAGATACTGGCTAAAATTGGATTAAAAAATAGGTATCATTTGGCTATGGTCTTTTAAACAAATATTTTGGTTATATATTATTGTTTTTAGGGAAGTGATTTAGCTACTGGATAAATTGGGTTTTACTTGTTCATCCTTGTAACGTTTCTTTTTTATTTATTTATTTAACTCCGGAAAAAAAGAAAGAACGGAGATAAATTATTTTCGCTTGGTTTATCTTCAGTCGTCGTTGCTTGTTCATCCTTGTACAGAGACTCTATTATGCGTTACATAATTTGTGGAGAAAATTGGCATAGGGCTTTATTTTCAGACGACCAACAAATGAATTTATCTGATACATTTTTCGCTAGGCAAATAAACCGAACAAAGCCATCTATTTCAATACTTTTTTTTATGAAGCTCTTACTTTTCATAATAACCGACCTAAAAAGTACACAAAATAACCTAAAAGAAAAGTTTGCAATAACGATCAACTAAGAAATATGGACGTGATTTCTGTTTGTTAATATAGAATGCAAGTGAACTGTAAATATTCGAAGTAAAATTTTCATATATTTCGTGCGAGATATCCGATTCTAATTTTACCCTAGTTTATTTGACAAGCAATTAAATTAAAATACATGGATGGTATCTGATATCTGATACTAGAAAAAAGACCGTTGCCATAATAGGCAAAATAATAAAATGTTTTAAATGTAAATAGAGATCCCTTGTTCTTTTTTAAATATGTAAATAAATCATTGTTTTCTTATGCTGCGAAATAACATATTTCCCATGTCGCCATTAACAATTCTCTTGAATTACGAAATCATTTATTTTTTTTAGGAAAAAAAGGAGCAAAAGCTATAGTATCTAATGAATAAAATGAATAGAGTCAAGTTTCTATCTAATGAATCCGTAAATTAGACTCTGCGCTCAAATCGGGTAAATTGAAAACTTTTACCCACTTTATTTGGCATGCAATTTAATTAAAAAACGTGGATGCAATCTAACATCATATAAAAGAAGACCTTTTGCCGTTACGGGCGTACAGAAAAATAATTTTAAACGTAAATAGAGATCCCATGTTTTTTAATTGAAATTATATAAAAATAAATCTTTATTTATGTTCTGCGAAATAACTTCCCACCCATGTATAATCAACTAATATCTTGAATAGACAATCGTTTCTTTTCTAGGTGTAAAATTACCGAAAAATAATATATAACGAATAAAAATAATAAAGAAACCAAGCCTTCTACCTAGTAAAATAGTAAATTACGCGTCTCAAAATATATGTTAATATTGGGTAAGTCGGTAAATGTTTTTCTTTTAACCAGGGAAGGTCTCAAAAATTAGGAATGCTAATTATTGTTGCGTGTGGTATTTGTTAATTTATTTCCCAAAAAAAGAGAAAAAATGGAAGGTAAGACTATATTATGAAACGGTACTATTTAGAAACGATTGTTTCCGTTTATTTCACCGGAATCTAAACTGATTCAATAGACAATCTAACCGTCGGATTAACGGAGTTAATTAAAATAACGAATCTGACGGTGCAGATTCATTAATTAGACTCTCGTACCCGTTAATCGGACTGCTAAAAATTCTTGAGCCGACACGCATCCGAACTCTGTCTCAAATATTTCCATACTTGAGGAACCTTCTCTGACTCTCTACCCTTCACACACTATAAATACTTTAGTATCATCCCAATAAAAAAGCAATAACCCCTTCTCCCTTCTAACAAAAATTTGTGAGAAGAAAAAGGTATAAAGAGAAGAAGCCAGAGCAGTGAATCTGCCTCAAAAATTCCTCGCGAGTTTCGTTCCCAACTTGAGAGATCTCTTGCGACGTCCAATTCTCCGAGCAATAGCACCGATATTGTTTTTTGGACTTCCAATCAAGGTACTTGATCAAAATAAGATATTAGTTGTTGTTTTGTGGTTTTTCCTTTTTTTTTTTTTTTGTTTCTAGATGGGATTATGAATACCCAAAATCCTGATTGGTATAAGCATCTTGGTGTCTTTTGTACTTGAAATTTGTTGGAAAAAAATTGATTGAGAATTCATTGTATTGTGTTTATTTTCTCTATTTTTAAGAAATTTACCCTTAATAAATGAAAATTTTGGATCCGAATAAGCGTAATCTTGTCACCATAGCGGGAAATTCTGTAAAATTAAGTCCCAATAAGAGGAGAAAGCTGATCTAGCCATTACCAAAAATAACTACACGCAAACAACATGCAATGCTTTTTTTAGAAAGTATTCGAGTCTTTAATAAATCAATTCTTACGTAATTTTGGTTGAGAATATATAAGGAGATGATTTTCTACCTGATTGGTATGTATCAATTATTTCTCGAATTTGTATTACTTGCCATGAATTCTATTATATCTTCCGTATGTTTTAGTAGCACTTAATTTTGTCTGTGATATTTCTGTGCACAGAGTATAACTTATAAATTAGAGGAACATTGGCTATCTGTCTGTTTAAAACAATTATGTATAATGTATTCTGTACTGTACCAGTACCCACATGCATTGGCCTGTTTTAAAATATTCACAAGTACGAAGTACCATTACCATATCTGCAACTCGCAGCAGTTTAAAATTTTCTCCTTCTTTAATATAATATCATGGTATTGGTTCATTTTACAAGAATTAGGAGAACAACAAAATATTGCTCAGAAGTAGTCCCTGTCAGTATATACTTACAGAACTCTTGATCACCTTGAAATGAAACTGAAATGAAATTCTTTTATGGGTGATATAAATTATTCTGATGGTTTTATTTTGTTATTTGAGATTTTGAGCTATTGTTATTAGACGTTTAGAAAGTGGTAGCGCAAGGAGATGGTAGCATTTGGAACCCCGTACAAAGACAAATCAATACCGAATTAATTTAATACAGTCAATTAAACTTGAATACTAAAATTTATCTTTCGCAGGGGCAAAAACCTGAAGCTATAAACATGAAACGGCAACATCCAAGCACATCTCAAGTAGGGGAGCCTCAAAGATATGTTAGAAGCTGCATTTCCATGGACCCATTTGGTCAGTCAACAGCCCCACATCTGCATTTTAACTATCAGAGGGTCACACTTACCTCAGATGAGAGGGCTGTACCTTTGGAGGAGCCTCGAGGTTTTCCACCGCAGGTTCAATCCTTGGCCCCGAATCTGCATGGCCTCCAGCCATTGGCCCAATTTACAGCCACACATGTGAGCATAAACCATCAGAGCCTTGCATCATCTCTACAAGGTAGTAGTGGTTCTGTTTCATCAACTGTACCAGCACTCATCTCCAATCCATTGATTCAATTTATGGAACCACCTCTTATCTTTCATGCACCAACAGGCTCCCAGCCATCAGTTCGATTTATGGCCCCACATCTCGCTGGACACATTCAAAGCCGCACATTGACTCCAAATGGGGGCAGTTTATTTATGTCATCTGAGGCATCACCAGCTGGCTACCATTTGTCGGCTCAACTTACGGTCCCACATATCAGTCAACAGCATCAGAACCACATGTCAGCTTTAGGCAACGGGGCTGCTGCTTTTTTCTCAACTACACCAGCTGGCTACCAGCCATCCGCTCAATCAACAGCCCAACATCTCAGTGTACACCATCAGCACTGCACATCAGCTCCAGGTCAGAACCGCCATCCAATATTTCGCTGCATGGCACCACATCTCCGTGGGAGCCTGGCATCAGCTTCATGTGAGAGGAGAGGTGAGGTTTCGTCCATGGACACCACCAGAGCATTAGCTCAGTCAAGAGTGGAGACACAGCCCATGAGGGATCCCATTCAGTCAACAGAGGCCAGACAAGTGCAGATTGCTAGACAAATCTCTTCACTCCAGGCCTCTCGCCCAGACTCTTCTGCACCAAGATTGAGACAGAATCTTGTGGGTGCTACTAGCAACCATGGGCGAAATCAGGTACATTCAATACCATTATTTTATTTCCAGTGGAAGAGAGATGGGTTGAGTGTTTATTGCATAAATGGTACATGTGCAGTATACATACAAATACAACATTGCTGGTACAAGAGTTGAAAACCTATTGTTTGCACTTCTACCAGCAACCTTAGCTTAAAGTATTGGGCTATTATATGATAGTCAAGAATTCCATTTTAAAGTAATAGTGCTGATTTTGGGGCTTGGATGATTTTTAAACAAATTTAGCACCGGGACTAATGCTTGCTCTTGTAGGTCTTTCAGAACAAAACTTTATTACTCAAATTAGCAGGAAACTTATGGATACAACATCATTAAACTAGTGCTCCAGATTCCTTTTTTTTTTGCTTCATTTATTTCGTTTCAAAAATAGCTCAAATATTCATTTTGTAATAAAAAATATATAAATAATTCTATGCCAAAGATTCAGCGAGACTAGTAAGTACTTGTATTAAACGTATGTTCCTTAGATAATTGCATTAAGAATGGTATTATTTTGTGAATTGCAGAATCGTCGGATTATGCCAGCTGACAGGCACAGTGGCATGCGTATGAGCATTGATAACATGACCTATGAGGTCTTGCTCTAATCCTGTCCTTTTTAAGTAAACAGGAAATAATTTTTTATTTATATTAAGTGATTTCTTTTTTTTTTTTTGAATATCTATTAAGTGATTTCTTAATGAAACTTAGCTTTTAATTATAGGAACTCCTTGCATTGGGGGAAAGGATTGGGAAGGTCGACACAGGGCTGAAAACATCTGAACTCTCCAAATATGTGAAGGAGGTGATTTGTTGTGGGGAGCAAGATGAGGAAGTGCATTGCGTCATCTGCCTGGTAAACTTAAATCAGCTAAACCATGTTTTTACATAATAATTAAGTCAATCCCATGTTACCTTGAACGGGGAAACATGAGAATTTTAAAAGCAAAAGTTATAACCCATAATTCTAATTGAAAATTTTAATCTTTTGACAGGCGGAATTTGATGATGGAGATGTGATGGGGAAACTGAAATGCGGCCATGAGTATCACTACAGTTGCCTCATCAAGTGGCTGACGGAGAAGGCAGTCTGTCCCATTTGCAGATGCACGCCAGCCCACTTTTGAAATTTTTAGACAAAAAATTGGTGTTTATGCGTAGTTTTTGGCATTTTTAGGAATTATGTGAAATTTAGAGAATTATTTAATCTAATGAAGTAAATATGATTCTGTCAAACTGGTTACTTGGATTCTGAATGATCTGTGAGGAAATGAAAATTATTTAATAGCATCAATTATGAACGATTAACAAAATAATTTAAATTTGTTACGTGTAAAGTTACTATGCTATGCGAGGGACGCCATAAATTAGTTCTCTCCTCGTATGTATGTTTTGTGTCAAATCACTATGTTGCTTCATAAGCTCAATGAAGAGAACTAGAGGGCTCTTCATCAACTGCGGATAAATTGAATTTTATGTAATGGAATTTACTACGAGTAACTTTCATTGAACAAAAATTAAATATCTTGGTAATAAATATTGATAGGTACAAATGGTCAGTCTGCGGCAATAACATTAACATTTATCACTTTGATTTTCTCCATAAATTCTTATTATTCTCAAATATCACAACCCAAATTCTCAATTTTGATACGTAGAAATTTTAAATTATGATAGTAAATATGTTTCCCATATCGAATTTCAACGTGAGATATTTTTTATGAGATTATTCTACAGTTGGTGAATTTTTACTAAATTGTAATTAGATTTGTATACTTGACATCATTTGGATTGTCATTACATGTACTATTTGTTTTATTATATTGTTTTGTCCGATAAGTTGCTTGAAATTTATGTTCGGTGACTAAATTAATAATACGATTTATTTAAAAAACTTAATATCATTCGATTAGGAGTCTATATCATTCCATACTTCCATTCCTCGATTCGTCCCTCGCATGCTCCTCTCTCTCTTTTTGGCGTCAATATCTCTTCTCCTCTTTTGTCTTCCTTGCGCTCTTTCTCTTTTGTCAAAACTTCTTGTGACGCTGATTAAAAACAAAGACTTCTTTTGACGCTATTTATTTTATATTTTTTTTATAAAAACATTTTGTGAAATAGTTATAATTAATGTTGAGATAAACTAATTAAACGACTCATTCCGCATGTTTAAATGTATGAAACTAATTTCTACAAGTATAAACAACTAAAACATCCGGTCTTAACACTTAAAACGTGAAATCTTAATTACTTAATTGAACAGTTTGTAGAAGCTGCAATTCTAAATCCTCATTTGTGCAAATATAAACACCAACAACATCCAATCTTAATACTTGAAAGTAACAATTGTTTCAAAAACTGCTGATTATTCTTAATAAATACCACTTTCATTTCTTTATTATTATTTATTCATCTGCCATATAACATGAGCAAACAGAAGAGCCTCATACTAATTGGGTCTTCCTTGAAATGAATTTGTTGGAGCAGAGGAAACCGTTAAGTTAGCTCCAGTATGTGTTCATTTTATTGATCTTCTTTATGTTCATGCAAATTTGGTTCGTTGATGATTTTTATCTTTTTCCAAAAAAAGTCATATGTTATATATATAAATAGGTCACAAGGACATTAACACGTTAATTTACCAGCATAAAAAGAGAATAAATATTGTGGGATATTGGAGAAACACTAAAACGTTGTTTAATTAGATAATCATGGTTCATACCAGAACATTTAATATTCTTATATTGCGGTAAGTTTGCCATGTCATTGGGATTTTTCAAGATCTTAATCAATTTTTACATTACTACAGATACAAATATTGGAAGTTTGCATGATCAAGGATTTGTAAAATATAGAGCTGATTATATATGGTATAAAAACTAGAATTCTTTAGATTTGCAAAATAAGTAATTTGTTGTTCACTACAACACAAATTATTTTTAGAGACGCCATTTTTAAAGGCGGTTTTCCATAAACCCGTCTCTAAAAATTACCAGTGGCATTTTAGAAATTTTTGTCAATTATTTTTAGAGGCGGTTTTTAACAAAAACCGTTTCTAAACTTTTTATTCCAAAAATTAAAAAAATAAAATAAAGGCTGTTTATATTTAGAGGCGGTTATTATAAATAACCGCCTCTAAAAATCCTATTTTTAGAGGCGGTTTTTTAAGAAAAAACAGCCTTTAAAAATGGAGCATTTTTAGAGGCGGTTTTTTAAAAAAACAGCCTCTAAAAATCCATATTTTTAGAGGCTGTTTTTTATAAAAAACCGCCTGTAAAAATGTAAATTTTTTTGAATTTTTTTCGTATTTTTAGAGGCGGTTTTTAACAAAAAACCGCCTCTAAAAATGCTGAATTTGATTTTAATTTAATTTGATTTTAAAAAATAAATTTAATTTGATTTTAATTTAAATTAAAAATCAAAAATTGATTTTTAGAGGCGGTTTTTAACTAAAAACCGCCTCTAATAATCATAATCTGATTTTTAAAAAATTATAGATGATAAAATATATTCAATTATGTAAAATAGTAATAATATAAATTGTTAAAAAATATTTAACTATTATAAATAGTGAAAATAATTGATGTGAAAAAATATTTGATGTTAAAAATAGTTCAAATATAAATTATTTAAGTAATTAAAAAAACAGTAAATAAAAAAATAAATTAAAAATTAGAAATTGATTTTTAGAGGCGGTTTTTAACTAAAAAACCGCCTCTAATAATCATAATCCGATTTTTAAAAAATTTTTGATGATAAAAAATATTCAATTATGTAAAATAGTAATAATGTAAAATGTTAAAAAATATTTAACTATTTTAAATAGTGAAAATATTTGATGTCAAAAAATATTTGATGTTTAAAATAGTTCAAATATAAATTATTTATCTAATTTAAAAAACAGAAAAAAAAAATAAATTAGAAATGCAAAATTGATCTTTAGAGGCGATTTTTAACTAAAAAACCGCCTCTAATAATCATAAATGATTTTAAAAAAATTTTTTATGATAAATAATATTCAAATATGTAAAATAGTAATTATGTAAAATGTTAAAAAATATTTAACTATTATAAATAGTGAAAATATTTGATGTCAAAAAATATTTGATATTTAAAATAGTTCAAATATAAATTATTTATCTAATTTAAAAAACAGAAAATAAAAAAAATAAATGAGAAAATGCAAAATTGATCTTTAGAGGCGGTTTTTAACTAAAAAACCGCCTCTAATAATCATAAATGATTTTTAAAATTTTTTTTTATGATAAATAATATTCAAATATGTAAAATAGTAATAATGTAAAATGTTATTTTGAATAATATTTTTGTAATATTTTTGTATAATATTGTACATGTAAAAATTAAAAATCGGAAATTATTAATAGAGACGGTTATTTGTTTAAAACCCGCCTTTAATAATACATGGGATGTTTTTTTTAAGAATACACCCGAGAAAAATAAAAAACAACCTAATCTATTTTTAGAGGCGGGTTTTAGAGTAAAAACCGCCTCTAATGGAATGATTTTGTTTTTTTTTAATGATTTAGTTTAAATGTGTCAATTGTGTCAATCGAGGCACATGCATGTAACATCACACACATTCCAGAAAAACCAAAAAAAAAAAAAAAGATCTTTAGAGGCGGTTATTAGAGAAAAAACCGCCTCTAATGTTAAGATGAGAAAACCATGTATAATATTTTGAGTCTAAAAACCAAATCTATTTTTAGAGGCGGGTTTTAGAGTAAAAACCGCCTCTAATGAATGATTTTGTTTTTTTTTTTTTTTTAAACGTTCAAAACCCACTCTCTTTTTTTTTTTTTTATGAATTTCAAAACCCACTCTCACTCACCGTAATAATATAAAATGTTAAAAAATATTTAACTATTATAAATAGTGAAAATATTTGATGTTAAAAAATATTTGATGTTAAAAATAGTTCAAATGTAAATTATTTAACTAATTAAAAAAACAGAAAATAAAAAAATAAATTAAAAATCGGATTATGATTTTTAGAGGCAGTTTTTAACTAAAAAACCGCCTCTAATAATCATAATGCGATTTTTAAAAAATTTTTGTGATAAAAAATATTGAATTATGTAAAATAGTAATAATATAAAATGTTAAAAAATATTTAACTATTATAAATAGTGAAAATATTTGATGTTAAAAAATATTTGATGTTAAAAATAGTTCAAATATAAATTATTTAAGTAATTACAAAAACAGAAAATAAAAAAAATAAATTAAAAATCGGATTATGATTTTTAGAGGCGGTTTTTAACTAAAAAACCGCCTCTAATAATCATAATGGGATTTTTAAAAAAATTTTGTGATAAAAAATATTGAATTATGTAAAATAGTAATAATATAAAATGTTAAAAAATATCTAACTATTATAAATAGTGAAAATATTTGATGTTGAAAAATATTTGATGTTAAAAATAGTTCAAATGTAAATTATTTAAGTAATTAAAAAAACAGTAATTAAATTAAAAATCAGAAATTGATTTTTAGTGGCTGTTTTGATGTTTAATAATTTTTGAACTAAAAATATACAATGTTAAAAAATATTGAACTATTAAAAACACTTAAATATTTGAAAATTATAGATGTGCCACTCTAGTGTTATGTCATTAATATTTTTCAAAATTATAGATGTGCAACTCTAGTTAGATAAATGCCACTCTATTTTCTTTTTCAAAAGTCCAAATTTCTCTCATTAGATCAAATCATTACAAAAATGAAAAGGAACTTATCGATAAGAAATGAATTTTAAAAATTTTTAAATAAAAAATTGAAATTATTATAGTTAATAGAACTCTTTCTAAATGAGACAACATCATATGACATTATAAATAGTGTATTCTTATTTATAAAATTATTGTGGTTTTAGTTCTACATGTAAGGTTAGCTAGTCAAATTAATTACTATATATGCATGCATAATGACGCAAGCTAGCAATAATTAATTTTGATTTAAAAAAGTAATAAAAATCTAAATTGTTAAACAATCATGGCCCTCAATATACTTGTAGGAGTCATGTATAAAATTTGAGAACAACTCAAAGAAAACATAATCATTTCAATTTTACACGAATCTATATAAAGTCATTTGCAATAGGTGAGAAAATATGAACTTTGCTCGACGTGTTGTACTTTGCTTGACATGTTGTATAAATCTTTTTAAGGTAATCTCAATATATCATTTTCCATAAAAGATACAAAAAGAAATAATTAACCAATCATTATAAATACATGGTCCAAAATTCTAAGTTAGTTTTATGTGATGTTTAGGTTTGAAAAGTTTCAAAGTAGATTTTGGAGGTTCAGACAGCGTTTTTTGGCCCCGAAAATCGTCGCAAGCTTTCCGGAAAGTCATCATATGCCCAAAACAGACGTTCCTATCAAAAGTTAAGCCTCCTTGAAGTTATAGTGTTCCAAAACATCGATTTTTAAAGTGTTTTATTTTCTTTCATCTCTTATATGTATATATAATATGTTGAGCTACTCGTCGTGAATCATAAAAAATATTTAACTATGTAAAATAGTAATAATATAAAATGTTAAAAAATATTTAACTATTATAAATAGTGAAAAATTTGATGTTAAAAATAATTAAAAAATTTTTGATGATAAAAGATATTCAACTATGTAAAATAGTAATAATATAAAATGTTAAAAAATATTTGATGTTAAAAATAGTTCAAATATAAATTATTTAACTAATTAAAAAAATAGAAAATAAAAAAAATAAATTAAAAATCAGAAAATGATCTTTAGAGGCGGTTTTTTAGTAAAAAACCGCCTCTAATAATCATAATCCGATTTTTAAAAAATTTTTGATGATAAAAAATATTCAATTATGTAAAATAGTAATAATATAAAATGTTAAATAATATTTAACTATTATAAATAGTGAAAATATTTGATGTTAAAAAATATTTGATGTTAAAAATAGTTCAAATATAAATTATTTAAGTAATTACAAAAACAGAAAATAAAAAAAAAATAAATTTCTGATTTTTAGAGGCGGTTTTTAACTAAAAACCGCCTCTAATAATCATAATCCGATTTTAACAAAAATTTTGATGATAAAAAATATTCAATTATGTAAAATAGTAATAATATAAAATGTTAAAAAATATTTAACTATTATAAATAGTGAAAATATTTGATGTTAAAAAATATTTGATGTTAAAAATAGTTCAAATATAAATTATTTAAGTAATTACAAAAACAGTAATTAAATTAAAAAATCAGAAATTGATTTTTAGAGGCGGTTTTTAACTAAAAACCGCCTCTAATAATCATAATCCGATTTTAAAAAAAATTTTAATCATAATCCGATTTTAAAAAAAATTTTGATGATAAAAAATATTCAATTATGTAAAATAGTAATAATATAAAATGTTAAAAAATATTTAACTATTATAAATAGTGAAAATATTTGATGTTAAAAATTATTTGATGTTAAAAATAGTTCAAATATAAATTATTTAAGTAATTACAAAAACAGTAATTAAATTAAAAATCAGAAATTGTTTTTTAGAGGCGATTTTTAACTAAAAACCGCCTCTAATAATCATATCCGAATTTAAAAAAAAAAATACCTGATCTTATCTTTAGAGGCGGTTATTAGGTAAAAAACCGCCTCTAAAGATAAGATTCCGATTTTTTTTTTTTAAACGTTCAAAAAACCCTCTATAATGTTCATCTCTCTCCCGTTCTCTCTAGCTCACATCACTCTGCTCACTCACTCTCTCTCTCTTGTTCTCTCTAGTTCAAAAAACTCCAGCCATTGATGTTATGTTTCAAGCCTTCAGGTTTTGTTGTTGTTATGTCAAATTTCATTTTTTTTTCTTGCTTGAGATAAGAATCCTAAATCTCATTTACGTCTTTTGCACTTCAATCATTGAATTTGGCAGCAAGATTGTGCCACCTAAAAGGATTCTTAAAATGATCCCCGAGCTGTTTGAGCTGAACAAGACAAAGAGATAGAGATGGAAACTGCTCCAGAGGCATCTGGTGCTAGTCCAACAGAAGAAACGGCAGCTGAAGGTGTCCTTTTTCCTTTCTCCTTTGCTTTCTGTCTATCATGCCATATACTGAGTTTTAATTCGTTTTCTTGGTGCAGCTGCCCCAGAGATAGATGAATATGACCTCGTTGACCCTGTCGATATATTGACGCCTTTGGAAAAATCTGGATTTTTGGATGGAGTTGTATGTAATCCTATCCAATTTTTAATGTCAAATGGTTCTGTTAATTTTGTTCAATTGCATTCATATGCTGTTTAGCTAATTGTCATTTTCTTTTTCATAATTATATTAGAAAGCGACTATTATGAATTGTTAATTGTTGTTAATTGAATGACTTTTATGCATGTATTACTTTGAATGACTGTTATGAATTGTTTGTATGATTGTTAATTATGAATTGTTTGTGCTGGTACCAATTGGTACAAAACGATACTATTTCTGGCTAGCAAAAAAAATAGGGCTTACCCCAAAATTTAAATTTATTTTTTTTTAATTCTGATCTATTATTAGAGGCGGTTTTTTTGTTAAAAACCGCCTCTAAAGATTCATTTAATAATATTTAATTTATTTAATTATTTTAAATATTTAATTCATTTAAATTATTAAATTCATTTAATTATTTTAATTATTTATCTTTAGAGGCGGTTTTTAACAAAAAACCGCCTCTAAACATCATGGAATTTATTTTTATTTTTTATTTTTTCGAATCTGCTATTTTAGAGGCGGTTTTTTATTAAAAACCGCCTCTAAAGATTCATTTAATAATATTTAATTTATTTAATTATTTTAAATATTTAATTCATTTAAATTATTAAATTCATTTAATTATTTTAATTATTTAATTCAGGATATCTTTAGAGGCGGTTTTTTGTTAAAAACCGCCTCTAAAGATCATGGAATTTATTTTTATTTTTTATTTTTTCGAATCTGCTATCTTTAGAGGCGGTTTTTTATTAAAAACCGCCTCTAAAGATACACAGATTTTTGAAAAAAATTCATATCTTTAGAGGCGGTTTTTTATTAAAAACCGCCTCTAAAGATATAGAATTTTTTTTTCAAATCTGGCTTATTTTTAGCCACGCCATTTTTAGAGACGGTTTATTAGCCATTTGCCATTTTTAACGCCGCCTATTTTTAGTGACGGTGGAAAACCGGCTCTAAAAATGCTTAAAAAACCGTCTCTAAAAATGTTATGTGGTGTAGTGTGTTGAGAGAGCAATCCAATCGAGTCCACTGCCTCATCTACAATTAAGAGGATCTTCTTTATGTCAACCCCTTTGTGTGTAAAAATTATGTTCTGAATACCATCATTAGCAAAACTAATATAGAAGACTGAAGCAAAATGGATTAAACATAATTCCATATACAGTATCATGAGCTTTATTAAGGGGTGCAGACGACGCCAACAATGATGATGCCAACAAACAACAGTGATCATGAGGCAAATTCCATAGTGACTCATTTTTATTGAGGGGACAATACGATACGTTCCGATACAGTTGATTGGTGCGAAGAGTGATGATATTTTAGTAAGCTGTAGCTGCAATAATAAGCCTGTTTCGTTTTTTAATGAGACATGGTAGCCACCAAAAGGCTACTTTTTTTTTCAAAAAAATATTACGAATTTACGATACATTCCATTTGCGAGTATGCCATATGTTCAATAGGGACCCATTTTAAATATTTGTGAATTGAGATAAATCTTTATTGAGAGGACAAATTATTTTTTATATTATAAATTTTATATAAGTTCTTTAAAATAAAGAGGACTTTTGTGGTAAGTGGTAAGTGTTTGAAAACATTTGTGGATTCGTTAGAACACTATATATTCACAGTAAATTAGCAAGTAACAAAATTCATACGTCGAAACTTGTAAAACACTAAATTCAATTTGGAAACATTATTTATTTTTTTTTTAAAAAGAAGACTAAGTACTATGAGCTGAAATCTGGAAGGTAAAATTTTAAGGTTTTCGCTTCTCGTGACTTCAATTGGTTATATACCTACACACTACACAGTAATTAATCTTAACTATGCTAAGTGATGTACCAAAATGAGGCCTTGTTCAGAACAATGAACTTAATTCTAAAACAAGAGCAATCTGATTAATCCCATTTTAGTTTAGTTTAGTTTAGTAGAGAATAAACAACGTTAATGCATAGCACAAAGCAAGGTCCACTCAACATGAATTTGCTCCAAAGTCTTAAGACTTCTTTCGATTCAGTGTTTTGAAAAATAAACCGCACATCAAATCGCTGCGACTGCCAGTTTCACATTCTTAGTTTTATTTTTTTATTATTTTTTTGGGTAAGATGATTACTTAAAGTTAAGATGGTAAAGGGGTGAGAAAATCGGTAATTTTGGAGGACTTGAACGGGTGATTTTGATTTATTATACAAGCCTTTTTAATTTAGAAAAAAATTCTTTTATCAATTTTTTTAATTTAGAAAATGTTTGATGGAAATTATAGAAAAATAATATTTGTGTGGTAAATGATGGAAATTATGTGTACAATTTATTGTGCATGGAAAATGTAGAAAATATTTTTGTATAATAGTTGATAAATCTGATTGGATGAAAAATTTAGAAACTAAGAATTTAGAAAATATAAATTTGTAGAAAATATTTGTGTATAAAATTTAGATAATTTTTATGGAAAATATAAAAAAAAATTACAATAGATGAGAAATTTAGAAAATATGAATTATGTAATATTAATTATGTTATATTTAATTATTATAATAGATGAGTTTTCCACACGACGAGGCTGGTCCATCCAGTTCTGCACCACCGACAGACGCTTCGATTGATCCAGCCCCACGTGTTAGACGAAGCAGGCATCGCACCAGTCGTCCGAATCCGTACAACGTGAACCCTATGGAGCGAGCACAAGACGTTGACGGACAGATATTGTTCCTTACTCCCGATGAGTATATTATTGGAGTGCCTGTTGAGGAGGTATACTTATTTAATTTAGTATTAATCATATATTTAAATACTTAAATGTATTTTAATGGTTAGTAATGTTATAATAATTATTCGTTGATTAAAACTAACATATGATATTGCAGCGTGAAAGATATTTAGATTTGAGGTCGCACAAGCGTGAGATCGTGATCGACAAACGTATTGATGGACGTTTGCAGAAGCTCGGCCTGATTCACATCTTGAAATTAAAGCATGTCAATACGGATATTGCTTTACTAAAAGCATTGGTAGAGTTTTGGCGTCCAAAGACGTATACATTTCACTTTCCTGTGGGCGAGATGACTGTTACGTTGCAGGTAAGAATCTGTTTGAATAAATTTTCCAATTTATCCAATGTAAACTAATGTAATTATTGTGATAATTGATGGGTTAAATCATTATCAGGATGTGAAGTATCTGTATGGATTGCGCATAGTAGGTAAACCTGTGACAGGGAGCACGACGGAGTCTATTTTGATGATCATGTCTGATAAGCATATTCTATACTTATATTTTTATCTCATTTGGAACCGAACTTAACTTAATTTCTTGTGTTTTCATCTAACTTAGCTTGCATTTGTGTTTAGATAGAGTTGTTGCTGTCGCCCGGCACCTTTTTGTACAGGAGAAGGCATTGAAGACGGAGAGAGATGCTGTATTTTGGAGCTGCTTGAAGATATTGCTCACGGACCTTAGAGACTCACCACGGGCCGCGAGAATAACTGACTTGAAGATTCCAGAAGATTTGACAGTTATGACCATTCGAGTTGGTTTCTTTTGGCAGCAGTTTTTGAGCATAATGGACGGTTATTTCCTCTCTCCAGCACTCTTCCACAGGCCTATAAAAGCATGCCTCGACTTCAGACCGGGGGACTGAATTTTAGACACAACTTTTGAGACAAATCTGAGAGAAGTTAGAGGAGCGAGAAGGCAGTTATTTCTCACGGGTCGCGACCTCCAGTCGCGGGCCGTGAGAAGGGCGCAGACAAGAAGATAGAGGATTTCACTGGTGTATTCTATGTCTATCTTGTTTGTATTATCATTTCTCGTTGCTTTTATTACTATGTCTGAGTAGTTTGTTAGTAGTCTAGGGCGATGGCACAAACTCTTGATTAGTTTATTATTATTGCTTGACTTGTTTTATTTGATCTTGTGATTTATCTCTTGCATGTTTGATTTTATATATATGATTGTTTGGTTTAGATTAACGACCCTGGTTGCCCACTTGATAAACGATCGTATCAAGCCGCTAGGCATCAAAACCTTGTTCAATAGTTTACATCCAAACCGTCATGATTAGGGTTAGGAATTATCCGAGAGGAGAAACCTAAGTTATATGAACCGAGAGGCGATAACTTAACCAGATCTGAGAAGAAATGGAACCCTAGTTCTCAAGAGATAGACATACATACAATCCTTAGTCGATGCGAGAGTTGAGAGTAAGGTGTATGGGAAAACTCGAGTCCTGTTCAGTTTAGGATCGACCAAGTAACGAAAGTTGAAGTCTTTCCCCTGTATAACTTGACCGAAAAGTCCTCACAAATAATCAGATAATAACAATCAAGTAATAATAGTTTAACACGTATTATTCGCGGACTGCAGAGAGATCTCGCGGGTCGCGGTAATATATAGTGACTGTCAAGTTGTAAGTCCAGAACCCTAGGCTAGTTAGTTAGATATTATAATCAACCTTCAACTTGTTAAACGTTAGAACTTTTACTTCTTAGTCTGAACCTTCAATCAATACTTTAAATTAATCGTTTAATCTAGTTTAGTTAAGAGTTTTAGAGAGTCTAGTTTCCTAAATACCCGTCACTGAGATCGACAACCCGACTATACTTTTTAAGGTTACATCCGTGACCAAATTAGGTAGAAATCGGTTTATTTGTTAGACACCTAACGACAGGTCTATCAATGTCAGTGCGCAGTTATTTGCCATTGCGAACTGGGCTAAAGAAAAAACGTAAGTTAAATATTAATTAATTCTTTAAATTTATGATTTATAATTTATGATCTGTAATTACTGACAATTATGTAAATGATAATATAGGGCAATAGACGTAATATTAGATTGAAGTGGTTGCGAGAGAATTGCTCCAACTGGCCTCCTGTTGGAGCTTCCGATGATGAGCCCGATCGTTACACACGTGCGGTCGCGATGGAGCTCTTTGGGACTCTCATGTTCCCTGATATTCTGCAAGATTATGTACCCGCTTTTTATTTGGATCTCGTAGCGGTATTAAATTAATTTCATTTAATTTCATAATCATTTCTATTCATTATCATGAAATGTTAATTAAATCATTTGTTCATTCTCAATTTTATATTTACTAGAGAAGCATATCGAGCTTCGCTCGATGTAGATATCTACAATAAGAATATTTTTATTATGTTTCTATAGTTTAATTATGTTCATTTTTGGATATATGGTCAAGATATATTTATCTTTAGAAATATAGTTTAGTTATTGTAGGTAATTTGATTTGATTAAATTTAAAGAGTTTGATCAATTTAAAGAAAAAATTATATGTGTGTAAATATAGTTATAATTATAGTTATCTGAAATAATATGATTTATATTATGTTGATACTATTCATGAAATGTAATATGTTTATAAATGACTTAAATAAAAAAAATATATATTGTAAAAGATCTGATGTTTTTTCTAATTTCAATTGAATGAATTTAATTTATATTTTGTTAACCGAAATTAAGAATGGTGATGAAGAGAAATTAAGGTGGAGAGGGACTCTAAGAAACACTGTTGACCCATATAAATACGCGGTTATGACAAACACGAGATATCCAGAAAATGTTAAAGAAAAGACCGTACTATCCCAGAACTTAATTAAAATAAGTTCAGTGAGATTATGGGGGATAGAAATTTCAAAAGCATACGAATTCGCTATGAAAAGAAATTGGCCTCGTAAACATTTTCATTTTAAGGGATACTCGGATAAATTTTAAAAGACGATGGATATTCAAATTCAGACAAGACAAAAGGCCATGTCTTTGCTAATAATTTATGGACAAAGCTTTATTGAAATTATAATATCCATTACAATTTACAAAAAAATTGGGTGATTTATATGTATAGCGGCAAGTACAACAGTGGGAAACAAATTTCATGCGGGTTGGTCGAGATTTGTTAAACTCAGCCCAATAACAGAAGGCCCAAAAACAAAGAGAACAAGGGGCCCGTTCTTAGTTAGCCGTTACGATTCTATTCTACTCGACTAACGCCTGTCTTTGGCACCGCTTGAGAATGGATAGAAAGAAGAGCGTAATAGCACTGTCCTCAGTTACTGCTATTACTCCACCTGATCACGAACTTGAAAAGGGAAAGTAATCGTTCGGACAGAAAACGAGTCCGGAATAACACGCTCAGACATTCAGATTATCCCCACGAGTTTGCAGGAAACAAAAAGAGCAGGCTTAGGGTATTGACTGCGCACAGCAGTGATAACAGAAACAAGCCCAATGAGAGACTGACTTGACAGTAACTTAGCGTGGTAATTGAAAATGCAAGAATACAAAAGAAACATTTGAATAAATTTGAGAAATGGTACAAGTATGCCAAAATAAACAAGCCATGAAACCCCATTCACTATCTAAAAAAAAAAAAAAACAAGTAGAAGACTTGAGTAAAAAGCTCATGAGTCGGATACAGGAATCCCCCGATGTTTATTACAAACAAATGAAAAGGAGGATATATGCAAAAAAAAAGAGAGACACTTGTCGATTAACAGCTGAACCTGTTTGAGAGAAAGAAGCAATAAAACAATGATAAAACCACTAAAATGACTCTCTACACCAGGTACCACAGAGGAAATGAAACACCCCAAAAGGCCTAACAAAGTACATACCAATGAATGCTTTAAATTCAAGGAATCTCTGCTCTAAAGCAAGAAACAGTAAGGTTTGACCTGCAGAAAATAAACATTGGTGGTCAGATTACATGAGATTCTGGGACAGTAAAAAAAAACAATAACTGGCACATAGGAAATCTATGTTTCACCTAATCTGTGTATCAGTCACCCCAGAAAATGGGGAGCGCAGCCAAAAAGGATGCAAGGCCAGAAAGCAATCAATGCAGGAAAGCAGCAGGATGTGATACCTGCATGCAAAAGGATATGAGAAATGGCAACAGTAATCAAGCATGGAGTTGGGCATTGGATTTTATAAAACTTTGATGCAAAAATAATACATGTCATTATCAGCTGAAAAGCACAGTAAAAAGGGGGAAAACTAAACTACATCTGTGCAAAAGAAAAGAAGGAAAAAGATAAGATTTGAGTAAAATCAACATTTGCATAAAAAAAAAGGGCAGATGTTCATGACTTCTCAAAAAAAATGCTTATCAGACAGTGCAAATAAAACCTATGTTGTAAAGAAAAAAGGGACTTAAACAACAAGAAGAGGAAGAAAGAAGGAACCTGTAGTAGTCACCGAAAGGTACTCGATCACTCAATGCAGGAAAATGAGTTGCCACTAGCCAAAGAGACACACCTACAAAAGGAAACAAAAGCAAAAAAAAGGGGTTTGATTAGGCTTTGGTTACATCAAGTAAAAAGAATAATGAAGTGTGAAATCTGCTGCAGACTTGAATACTGAAACATGAACAAGGAAAAGAAGAGCAGAACAATGATAGGTGCAAACATATGGTGAAAAGAAGAAAATTTTGTAGTTACTATGTAATCAAGATTCCTTAGAACAAATGTGTGTTCATTCATATATGTTGCAGTAAGGAGAAGGAGGGGGTAGCTTGAGTTAAAATGACAGATGGGGAAGTTAATAAACCAAAAAGAGAGATCACTGTGCAAAAAGAAAGAGAAATGTGCACTGCAGCTACATACATTGGAAATAAGATACGCAGTCTTATGAATTCAAAGGTACTGGAACCCTACTTGAGATGAGAATATGTACGGATCAAGAGCAATAGTATTGTGTATCATGATACAACAAACAAACAAAGAGAGAGAAAGAGAAGAATCGTATCTGAAGAGACGATTAATGCTGAGTTGACAACTCTTAGGCTGTATTCTACTCAAATTGCAATGGGAGAGAAGTATGCCACTTTGTAAAGAGCAGGACATTAGAGGAGTTAATGAACCCTGCACAAGAGAGAGAAAATAAAGGTTAGGTGAATGGAGACCAAAATGCCCCTCATCCTTGCCTATAAATGAAGAGGCAGCTGCATGAAGAAAGGAACAACTACACACGCAGAGAACCAGACTAGAGAAAAAAAGAGAGATATCACTTAGAGAAACCCAACCCCTGAGAAGCACACTTTAGAAGAGAAAAGCTCTGAGAAACAAATAAATAAAAAAAAAAGAGAAGAAGAGATCCATAGTCTAGAAAAAAGAGAGAAAAACCAAAAAAATACATATATACATATATAACAGATTCTGTATAAATTCTAGAAGAGAAGAACAAGGTATTGTGATAGTGGTTCCTTAACTTATCAGTATTGTTGTATTTATATTCCTATTTTGAAAGTCGTTTTAGGTCAAGCCCAGTCACCAATTTATGGTGTGCATGGGCGTGATAGGTTTATATCTGTTCCCACTAGCATTAAGAAGCTATGTAGTATATATAGCATAAGTTCATGCAATATGTTAACTAGCCTCATTACCCCCTTTTCACCCTAGTTATTTTACATCAATTTCCTCTGTACTTAGAGTGGCAGTGAATAGCACATAATAAAAATAAAAAAGAAAGGCAGGGGAGCATATCTTGTAGCATAGTAAATACATCTGGAGACTGTAAGGTCCCTCCTCCTCTTCTTGCTTTATTCCTAGTATTGTTGTATCATTGTATGAGTCCTAGGAATGAAATAATTCAAAAAAAAAGGGGGCTTAGTCATATTAGTTAAGAACAGCATCCATAAAGGCATAAACATCATCATTCTGAGAAAACAACTATATTAAACAAGCATGATTGACACAGAAACTCAAATCACATGCATATGTGTGTAAGTTCCACATGACAACAAAATAAAATGATAAGCACAAATGGTAAAAGAAAATCAATCAAAAAAAAAGGAAAGGGAAAAGGAAAGGGCTACTTACAGCAAAAACACGCCTGTGATTCTTCATGACTGACGGCCATGGAGGACTTCCATCATGTGATCACAACCACAAATTCTCTCCAATTTTATTTATCACTACAAAGTAAACTATAGCTTCTTAGTAAAAAGGGGAAAGAAAATCCAGTTCAAAAATGGTAATAAGAAAGAAAGAAACAGGGAGGAACGTTACCAGTAAACGCTCAAACTTCCTGGTAAACTGTCACAGTATAAGCTTGATCTCAGAAAATGCCAAATTCATTGAAAAACTTCATATCCACCCAAAATGAAAATCGAGTGCTTGCCAATTGATAACCTGACACATCATCGAAAGCTTGTGTTAAGGCAGTACCTCCATCAAAGGGGAGAAGGAACAAAAAAAGAAATCAAATAAAAAGAAGGAAACAAACCGAAACCGTGATGAATAGAAGCAATGACTCGGATCTGGTACAAAGTCCAAACACCAGATCGATTAAACCCAGAAACTGTCCAATACCCCTCGACACCACTACTGTCAGGTGTAATCGACCCCCTTCCCCTCTTTGCTCTTCTCAGGTGCCCCATCGAGCATCTGTTAAGCAAACAAGAGCAGAATTACAGCACGGCCCAAACATCGTGTCAAGAATTTCTCTTCTACTCAAGAAGAAATTATGACAAATAAAGTTAAAATTCAGAAAATCAGTGAGTTACTATTACCCCTTCGTGTTGTGAGATTTGGAGCCGCCCTCCTCCATTTCTGATCATAATAGGTAGAGGTCTCTCCCATTGAGTAAGAGTGGTCCACAGAATCTCTCTCGAGACAAGTTTCGATGGCTTGAAAAGATGGTTGCCATGGATAAACCAAGGTGTCGACTGTGACGATCGGATCGAGGACAAAGAGACAGAACAAGAAGAAGATAGAGAAACCCTAATAGACTTAGCGGCTGATCGACGCTATCGCCTTATACATAACCCTCGACAAAAGAGGGAGGGGATTCTCTGTGGAAATGAACTCCAGGAGTTTGATGTAAGGGAGTGTATACGAAGCCTAGTGCAACCAACCCATCACACAAGAGAAATAAAATCGAGAATATGAAAATTGGAGGTGAAAGCCCACTTGCTGATCCTCTATGGCGCCCCAGAAATAACAACTCTCTAACAATACAGCATGTAGACCTCTGTGTGTATGGGATGCATGCTGACATGGCCCAATCAAATAATTCCAAGTCTGCATAAACTTCAAAAATTCGCCGAAAATTATAGGAAACTCAGAAAAACTCAAACTGAATTTCCATAAATCCAGAAAAATGTGAAGAATCCACTGTTACTAAATATCATGACCAAATATCAAATTAGAACAAGTTTAACCACCCAAGTACTGAATTCATGACGAATCAGTAAATGATCGAATTCAGAAACTCACCAAAAATCATCAGAAACTCAAAAAAATATAAAGAAAATTTCTGTTAATTCAGAAAAATCAAAAGAATGTGATCATCCTAAACAAATCCACCAAAATTTCAATAAAAAAATATATGATAAAAAGCTCATCTATCATGACGGGAACTCCCGTGATTCAGAAAATTCAGAAAATAATCCAGTCTTAAAAATTTGGCTGAATTGTGATTCACCAAAATGACGAATTTTAAATGTCTCATGTCCTATATCAACATCAAAGAAAAGAGCAGACTATGTCCTGTCAATCATCAGATGGAGGAAATAGATCATGTACCGAGGAAGGTTCTGTGATAATTGTTGGAGTTATGTCCTAGAAGTCAATATTTCATGACTTATTTTCTTAGTTTATGTTAATGATGATATTTGATCATTTGTTCCTAGAGTTTATTATTGACAGATCATTCAGGTTGAGGATCTGAATTGTAGATCTCTGTGGATCATTCATTAGAATGACAATAATAAATCTAAATCGTCCATAATCTTGATAATTAACAAGGAACATTAATTATCATAAAAGATTAGTATGCAAGTTAAGTGATGATTAAGTTCTACAAATCATAGGTAAGGAGTTACCGACTTAATTGCATATGTGTATGTTATTGGAACATAGTACAGGACTTGACCCAATGAAATAAACATTTGGATTGTGTTATGTGTCATTGTTTATTTCATATGAGTTTGATTCTGAGTTTGAGATGTTCACCTTTTTCACATGAGGATAGGTTCAATAAATATCGTCTAACGTTGATTCCTGATAAAGGCTGCTATAAGGACTTTATTTATGTTCTCTTGAATTGTGCGGGGAAAAGTTGTTCATCAAGAAAACCGTATGTCCCTCATTAGTATACCTAGTGAGTGATGATATCTGTTTGGGCCCCTTGATGGAATTGGATCGTATGCATGCAAACTAGACGATCAACTCTAGATCAAGAAATGTATAATCTGCAAGAATGACACATTCCTATCTTGGATTATACAAAGATATCGTGTGACATAAGAATCAAACAAAGAAATACTTTTATTTCTTATGCAGGATTGAGATATTGTAACGGTACATTATTTATACGAATTGGGAATCATAACGTGTTGCTAGATACCGCTTATGATTATTGGAAATAAATAACGATTTATTTCCATGGCCAACATAGTATAAATCCTCAAATAGGGTCGCACAAATAAGATATTGACCACACGTGCATTATTTATTCATATTGGAGAATACGAGACATGATAAGTTGATTAATTAATTATATGTTGTTATGAACCATAATAATTAATTATATCAAATGGATCATATTAGAAATAATTTAATGCATAAAGCTCTTCAAGAATTAATTATTAATAAGTTAATAATTAATTATATACAACACATATAATTTCTAGAATTATATTGAGCTAATGGGTTTTATTTAGTTAGTAAATTAAAAGCCCAAATTAAAGAGAATTAAAGGGGATTCATTAATTGGTGAATTAATGAATAAAGGCCTTTTATTGAGATAGCCCAAGAAAGCCCATTAGGTGGCCTCTTAGGGTGGATGGCATACTTGTAAATAGCTACAAGTGTGGATGAGAGATGGGTGGTCTATAAATAGGGGGTTCTTTTAGAGAGCAAACCCTAGCCACCACACCCTCTCTTCCTCTTCTCCCATGCGCCATCTCTCCCTCTCATTCTCTCTTGAGCTCATGTGTTGAGCACCCCTATCCCATCTCTCTTCCTCCATTAAAATAGTTTAATAGAAAGAGAAACTTGGATTTGAAAAGGGGAGAGCTTGGACTTGAGAGAAACTAGCATCTCTCTCAAGTCGTGGTTGCTATCTTTGGTGGGCTAGAGGCGATCAAGATGGTGGAGGTGGTGGAGCACGCACCCCATCGACTCCCATGCCATGGATTCGAGCCTCATGAATACAATTTCATGAGAGGTACAATTTCTCCTACTTTCTCTCTTGATTTGATGTGTGAATGCTTTAGCACTAGATCCTTGTCTTGCTTGATGTTTAATGGAGATTAATTAGTTGTAATTGATCTAAAAATTAAAATATGAGCATTTCCTAACAATAATTTCCCCAAACATACCAATCCCGTGGCATTTGAGTAATCCCACGACCTTATTCTAAATGACACATCGCTTTACCAGATAAAGCCGCTCAGGTGACTAAAATCCCATCTGACAAAATCACGCTGGAAAGCCAAAACCTCATCTTACCAGATAAAGTCGTTCAGATGACTAAATCCCATCTGACACCATCACTCTGGAAGACCCGTGGCATTTGAGTAATCCCACGACCTTACTCTAAATGACACATCGCTTTACCAGATAAAGCCGCTCAGGTGACTAAAATCCCATCTGACAAAATCACGCTGGAAAGCCAAAACCTCATCTTACCAGATAAAGTCGTTCAGATGACTAAATCCCATCTGACACCATCGCGCTGGAAGACCCGTGGCATTTGAGTAATCCCACGACCTTACTCTAAATGACACATCGCTTTACCAGATAAAGCCGCTCAGGTGACTAAAATCTCATCTGACAAAATCACGCTGGAAAGCCAAAATCTTGTCCTACCAGATAAAGTCGTTCAGATGACCAAATCCCATCTAACACCATCGCGCTGGAAGACCCGTGGCATTTGAGTAATCCCACGACCTTACTCTAAATGACACACCGCTTTACCAGATAAAGCCGTTCAGGTGACCAAATCCCATCTGACAAAATCACGCTGGAAAGCCAAAAACTCGTCTCGCCAGATAAAGCCGTTCAGGTGACCAAATACCATCTGACACCATCACGCTGGAAGACCCGTGGCATTTGAGTAATCCCACGACCTTACTCTAAATGACACACTGCTTTACCAGATAAAGCCGTTCAGGTGACCAAATTCCATCTGACAAAATCACGCTGGAAAGCCAAAAACTCGTCTCGCCAGATAAAGCCGTTCAGGTGACCAAATACCATCTGACACCATCACGCTGGAAGACCCATGACATTTGAGTAATCCCACGACCTTACTCTAAATGACACACTGCTTTACCAGATAAAGCCGTTCAGGTGACCAAATCCCATCTGACAAAATCACGCTGAAAAGCCAAAATCTCGTCTCACCAGATAAAGCCGCTCAGGTGACCAAATTCCATCTGACACCATCACATTGGAAGACCCCGTTCATTAAAATTAAAATCGTCTTGGTGATTAAAAGCTCACCAGGCCCAACTATCTAATGAAAATCAAGTTACACGAGGTCCTAGAAAGATCTCTTCAAACCAAACCACATCTCCAAAATGTCATAACTTCTCAAAATCACTTCACAAATCATCATGTGCAATAAAAAAAAAATCAAATCAAATAGATAAACAACGGACACCAACATAAGGGCATTCAAAAGAGGAATAAATGAAGAAACACGAATATCCCTACAAATAAGCATTGCATTAATAGCCTGCAATATATGTTTTTCCTGATTTTTCCCGATCTAGAGGTGCCTAGGAAAGTAACCAGGGTAATTAACGGCGGGGGCTTGCGCCCGTCGGAAAGAAAGGACCTACACAAAAATAAACTCTCGTAGGAATATAAGTCCGTACGAGCGAGTATCTCTTTAGTGGGAGGCGCCCGTAGCTGAGACTTTGACTTACGAGGGGATAATCTGATCTGATGTTCTTTTTGCTTTCCCTCCCGAAAGTGGCATTTTAAATGGGAAAGACGCGACAAAAAGAGCCGGACAGATTCTCTGGCACGCCCAGTGGGACATCTTTTTCCTCTCATCCGGGAAGATAAATATGCAAAACATGCAGGCTATAGAAATACTACCATGATTCTCCCCAAGTGCTAACCATGACTCCGAGACATTGCCTTTTCAGGAAATCGGATGGCACGAAAGGTGAACAAAAAGTCTGCCACTGCAAGCAAAGGGGCAACTGGGATAATCATGGTTGGGACCACGCCAATCATCATCCCTATAGCACTGACCAATGCACCCTTCATCATTGGGGGCAAAGCGCCACCAGCCAGGCTCATGAAAAAGGCAAATAAAATGCCGAAGCCAACACCCAAGCCCGTGAAAATGGTGAAGGTTTCCGAATTCAAGGCGCTGCAGGCCTACCAGAACAGCCTGGAAGTTGAACCGAACCTGCCAGTGCGCAACTCATTTGCACCACTAAGGGCCCTGAAGTGGAAGGCGCCAACTACTCGCCTCGTAGCATGGAGAGATATACCGGCCCGCTTCAAGACGGTTCCTGTGTCAACTGGTAGTCAAGCCAGGAAACTCACCACTGCACAGAAAATCCGCAAGGCATATCGCTTTGTCACTGGCCAAGGAAAGATACACGTCTCTGGCCGACATACTGGACAGAGACAGGCACTCAAAGCAACAAAACCACTCACTATGAAGAGGGGTGGTAAAAATGCGCGCAGTTTTAAACATCCCCCTGCACGCGAAAGAGTGTTCTTCCTAGAAAAAGAACATCTTCCCGTACATAAAACACTCTCCGCACATGAAAGGTTGGTCTTCCCAGAGGAAATATCCTTTTCTAAGAAACAACAAGAGTTGTCAGCACAAAAGCAAAGGACCAAGCCGAAATTCCGAGGCAATCCGCGAACAAGTTTGGGGGTACTGCAGGCCCAAATTAAAAAGGCTGCAAGAACGCACCGTGACAAATTAAGCGGGCGAATGGAGTGGCGAAAGAAAAGGCCAGGGAACTCGTTTGCTGTGTACATGGCAGGCACAGTGGGAGATCCCGAAGAAATAGAAGAAACTTACACGCTTCATGATGGTAAAGACCAAAATGATGAAGCGGAAGCCGAAGGGCCAACGGCCGAAGGAGAAGGTCAAGCTGAGACCAAAACAGACAAAAGGGGGAGAAAACCCGCAAGCAAGCCAAAGGCACCCACAACAACAACTGGTGCCACCGCAAGATCTAAAAAGAAAGCCGCACAGGCGGAACGACCTTCTACCTCCACAGTTGAGGGCGAAGATAGTGAGAAAGAACCTGAACAAGACCAAGATGGTTCAGGAGAGGAAACCTCTGAGGGCGAGAAAGATGATCCAAACAATCACCTTCAGGAAGTGATTGAAAGAATGAGTCAACAAATGGAGAACCTGTGTGAGGAAATGGCCAGGTTGAAGGCAAAATCAATGTCTGATACCTCGGATGGGGAAAACGAGACTCGTCATCTTAAGAAGGGTCCTGCAAGGGTTTATGTTGAGGAACCCTCGAGGAAGCAAACGAAAAGTGACATGACGAAGAAAAGGACAAACAGTTATCCCCCGCTCGAAACATTAAGCCAGAATAAGAAGCAGAGCTATTCTTCCGAAGATCAAACACTTGCCATGACTAATGAGGACATACAAGAGATAGTCCGCAAGCATATCAAGGATCTCGGGATCAGTGACTCAATACAACCTCGGAGAAGGGTGGGGAGACCTTACCCGAAGCACTTCGATAAGGAGCCATTCCCAAAGAGATACACCGTGCCTCGTTTCCGTATGTTTGACAGAACCGGAACTAAGGTAACTCCAGAGCAACACGTCGCACACTTTTTGACAGCGTGCGGCGATACAGCTGACAACCCCGCTTGGCTTCTGAGACAGTTCCCTCAGAGTCTGTCAGGGACTGCCTTTGAATGGTATGCTTCTTTAGAAGAAAATAGCATTAATTCATGGGAAGAAATGGAGGATGCCTTCTGCTCTAAATTCATGGTGGTAGCCGAAGAAATTACCATGATACAAATGGCTGGGGTAAAATTAAACAGAGGGGAATCAATAAAGGAATACATAGCAAGATGGAGGAATCTGAGCATCCGCTGTCAACCCCCAATGAAAGAATTTGATCAAGTCAAAATGATCATAAGTAACTTACCTGCGTGGATCAGGTCTCACTTATTACCAGTCAGGATAACCACGTTCCAGAGGTTGGTCACCTTGGTATCTCAGTACGAGGCACTACATCAAGAAGGCTGGGCCCCGCCAACATGCTCCCGTCCTGAAAGAGAAAGAAGGAAGGAGGGAACTAAGAAAGCCGGGACAAGAGTGGTCACAAGTAACCGCAATACCAGCGTTGAAAGAGTCAATCAGGTGGAAAAGAAAGAAGATTCTTCTGAACCACCAAGGCCAACTAAGTTGAGTTTCCGCGAAAGACAAAGCAGGCCATACTCGTTTAAAAAGGAGTATGTAGAGGAACTTTTCAAAGCTGCTTTAGAGAAAGGAGTAAAGTTACCTGCATGTAAACGCCCGGAAGATGAACATAAGACAGACGATCCCACTTTCTGTCTATATCACAGAGAACTCGGGCACACATTAGAAAACTGCTATGTTTTCAAAGATTGGTTGCAAAGAAAGGTGCAGAGTGGGGAATTCAAAATCCCCAAGGCAGCTCAACAAGCCCCGGCTTCTCACGTCTCTGTTAACATGGCAATCCACCACGAGCTCGTAAAAACAGAGAATCCATGGACAGTATACCTATCTCGGAAAACTCAAAGAATGTTAAGAAGGCTTCGCGAAGAGCCTAGGATTAAATGGCAAAACGAGCTTACCCCAGTAGCTCCGACTCCTCCACCTCGGGTAATTACTGTGTCTGCCTCTGAAACGAAAAAGAGGAAGAAACCCATGAAGCTTTCCACGATCAAGAAAATTGCGGGAGTAAAATCACCACCTAAGAAAGTTGAGGAGATTTATAAGCAAGGCAGGCCAACACCAATAACATTGGCCCACTTCATCTCTCCGCAAGTCATGGAAAAACTCTCATCAAAAAGGGAAAGGCACTATTGTAATGTGGTCCATACTAGGAATGCAAGCCGAAGCGAGAGTTCTCATAACCTCTCCCCAAGCACGACCAGAAGGGTGAAGTTCACACAACTTCTCCAAGCAGCTAAAATAATTCAAAACACCGTTCAACAGCTAATGAGAGAAATTCAGGGTGAAATCGCTGAGCACCATGAGGAAAAGTGGAAGAGACAAGACAATGACTTAAATCGGCTACTCCTGGAGGTTAGCTCACTCGGGTCTCTACTCGCTTATCGACGAAGAAAGACCGAAGTTGATTGTCAAAAGCCGGCCCCGTGTCATAAGCGACGCCGAAATCCAGGTCAGTTATCGGAACAAGAGAGTAGCAGGAGGAAAAGAAAACCCACGCGGCGATCATGCTGCAACACCGAAATCAAAGAAGAATCAAAAGCCAGTGATGACAATTCCGAAGAAGAAAATCACACTCTCGAGCTCGATGTCTCCATTGAACCAGGATCAATACTTGCGCCTCTTGGCCTGACCACGGTTGAACTCAAGATTTTGGAACCTGAGTCCTATGAGTCAGAGATACGAATAATCGCTCGCCGACAAGATGATGGGGACGAAATCAAGTTGGGGCCTCAAATGATCAGCGAGATATTCCGTTTGATCGAAGAAGGGTTGCAGGATGCTGTAGTCGAAGCAAGAGAAGATTCACCTGACAATAATGAGGAAGACCCAGAAAATGTCGATGGTATTGTCATCGAAGGCCGCCCAAACAAAAGGAAGGCTATTACAAGCCACCGGTGTTGTGTCATCACTACAGGCACTCCGATCAAAGAGGAAATCCCCGACGAGGCAACGATTGAAGAGCAATCCGAATCTTTCCCAGAAAATTCCACCCCAAGGATTGAAAAGGGTAGAGATTTGCGTGAGCATCTCAACTCGCTCCGCATTGGAAGTGCCACACAAACAACCATCCATCAAGAAGAAGGTGAGTCCTCTGGGAGCAAAGATGAGACGTGTCCTTTTCCCCTTCCCTACTTGGGAAGTGACCACAATGACAATGATTCTTTACTCGAAGAAGGCGAGTTGGAAAACTTTGTCAGACAAAAGGGCAAGGGTATCGTCATATACGAACCCGGTCAAGGGCCAAATAAAGACACAAATAAAATACCCGGTATGACACATGATAAGGAATTACAAAATTTAAGAAGGAAACTGTCTGAACAACACGATCAAATCGCCACACTCTTTGACAATCTTGGTAAATTAGCCAAGATAACAGGATGTCTAGTCGATGACAAGTGTAAAAGGGACAGGACTGGTGCAACAACGGTTAAGGCCCCGATCACGTCTTCAGAAAACTCCCAGAAAACCTGGGGTAACATGGCAAAACAAGAAATACCAGATGTGAAAATCTCTTATAAAAAGGAGAAGATGCGCAACCTGAAAAATGCAAAAAGAAAGGCACAAAGCCTAGAAATTCCAAAACAGTTGCCCTGGGAAACGCAAAAAGGGGCGAGACCGCAATATGATCCGAATTTCAACAAATGGCAACAACCCCTAATCAATTCAGGAGGAGTGGCCCAAGAAAATGATTGCGTAGGGATCAACTTACAAAGCCAGGGACAATCAAGCGAAAATGTTAGCATAAAAAGGAGGCTTCGGCACAATCGACATGCGCCACTAGAAATACCATGCAACGCAACTCGAGACGATCAATTCTCGGGAAGGTTAACCGCCGACCTTAGGCGTAACATGTTGGAGTTATGTCCTAGAAGTCAATATTTCATGACTTATTTTCTTAGTTTATGTTAATGATGATATTTGATCATTTGTTCCTAGAGTTTATTATTGACAGATCATTCAGGTTGAGGATCTGAATTGTAGATCTCTGTGGATCATTCATTAGAATGACAATAATAAATCTAAATCGTCCATAATCTTGATAATTAACAAGGAACATTAATTATCATAAAAGATTAGTATGCAAGTTAAGTGATGATTAAGTTCTACAAATCATAGGTAAGGAGTTACCGACTTAATTGCATATGTGTATGTTATTGGAACATAGTACAGGACTTGACCCAATGAAATAAACATATGGATTGTGTTATGTGTCATTGTTTATTTCATATGAGTTTGATTCTAAGTTTGAGATGTTCACCTTTTCCACATGAGGATAGGTTCAATAAATATCGTCTAACGTTGATTCCTGATAAAGGCTGCTATAAGGACTTTATTTATGTTCTCTTGAATTGTGCGGGGAAAAGTTGTTCATCAAGAAAACCGTATGTCCCTCATTAGTATACCTAGTGAGTGATGATATCTGTTTGGGCCCCTTGATGGAGTTGGATCGTATGCATGCAAACTAGACGATCAACTCTAGATCAAGAAATGTATAATCTGCAAGAATGACACATTCCTATCTTGGATTATACAAAGATATCGTGTGACATAAGAATCAAACAAAGAAATACTTTTATTTCTTATGCAGGATTGAGATATTGTAACGGTACATTATTTATACGAATTGGGAATCATAACGTGTTGCTAGATACCGCTTATGATTATTGGAAATAAATAACGATTTATTTCCATGGCCAACATAGTATAAATCCTCAAATAGGGTCGCACAAATAGGATTCTAACCACTTGGTGCATTTATTGTTTATTCACAATAATGTGTATTGTGAAATGTGATAAGTTAATTAATTAATTATATACCGTTATGAACCGTTATAATTAATTAAATTAAAAGGATCATATGGAAACAATTTAATGCATTAGCTAATCATAGATTAATTATTAATGAGTTAATAATTAATTATGTTCAACTTACTTTAATTAGTTTGAGCTAATTGGGCTTCTATTTAATTGGTTAATTAAAGGCCCGATTTAAGGAAGAATGAAGAGACAATTAAAGGAGATTCATTAATTGGTGAATTAATGAATAAAGGCATTTTATTAAGATGGCCCAAGAGAGCCCATTAGGTGGCCTCTTAGGGTGGATGGCATACTTGTAAATAGTATGAAAATTGGATGAGAGTGGTTGGCTATATAAAGGGGTCTCTTTGGGAGAAAACCCTAGCCGTCATCTCTCTTCCTCTCCCCTCCCTTGCGCCTCCACCTAGAAGAGAGATTTTTCTCTCTTCTCCATGGCTCTTCCCTTCCTCTCTTAGCTCATGTGTTGAGCATCCCACCTCTCTTCCTCTCCATTAAATAGTTAATTAAGAGAAGCAAGGTGATTAGCAAGAGGTTCAAGAGAACTAGCATTCTCTTTGAGCTTGGTGGTGGGTCCTTGGTGGGCTAGAGGCGGCCATAGATGGTGGAGATGGTGGAGCACGCACCCCATCGACTCCCATGCCATGGATTCGAGCCTCATGAATACAATTTCATGAGAGGTACAATTTCTCCTACCTTCTCTCTTGATTGGATGTGTGATTGCTTTAGCACTAGATCTTTTGATTTGCTTGTTGTTAATGGTGATTAATTAGTTGTAATTAATCTAAAATTAAAATATGAGCATTTTCTAACAGTGGTATCAGAGCCATGGTCGTGCTTAAGGTTTTTTACACTTAATTAAGTGAGAAATTCGTAATTAATTAAGTTAATTAGTGATGTGCATGCTTGCTGGCCCTGGAAAGGCTGTTTTCTGTATTGTTGCTTGTTTTTCGTGGCGTAAAGCTCTCTGAAATTTTTTCCTTCTTATTGGAGGTTGTAGCCCTTTGAGTTGTGGTTGTTTTCCCACTGGAATCATTGAAATTCGATGTAAAATGAATTTTTAGTGATTTAAACGGTAACGGTGCGCAGATCTGTTATTCTGCTGCACAGTTCTGTTGTTGTGGTTGGTAACAAATAAGTTTGTATACAAAGTACCTGTAACTTTTAGATAGGATTATTCTAAACTTGATGCTCTTTCTGGATATGTAAATTTTGTTGCATATTTCGGATATTATGTGGGCGTTCAAGGATGAAAAGTGATGAAGTTATCAGATCTGTTTTTTCAAACAAACTGATTGTTTTGAAAAACTGTACTTATTGAGAAACTTTTATGGAAAAGTGTTGAAATGGAAATGTTCTCCTTTAAGTCTGGAATCTGTGAAAATTAATTTCATAGATTTTCATTGAGATTTGATACCTCAACCGAGTGAAACCTTTTTGGTCGACGGTCTGTTCCAGAACAGGATACCTTGCTTAAATGCTTGTTATCTCGTTGATCTTGAATATAACTTGTGGATTTTCTTTTCATGGAATGATAGCCTATTGTATGTAGTATTTTTCTATATAAATTGTTTGCTGGAAAAATATCAAGGGGATGATCATACAGATCAAAAGGTTGAGACCCACAACAGAATTTTCTCTAACGGTGCTTCGCGCACAATCTGAGGATTTGTCTTTTTTGGTTCTCCCTGATGATAATTGATCTCTTCTTGAGATTTCTACAGGTAATCACAATCTTTGTAAGGAGTTCTCTGGATTTATTTCAGATTTTTTGGAGACCGAATTATTTTGAATTTTTTCGGGTCCCGAATTTCGTATTTTAATTAGTTAAAATAGTTTCTAATTAATCAATTTATTGAAATGTTAATTAGAAGACTCCTTAAATACCCTCCTTTCTGTTTTGATAGTTGGATTTAATTTAAAAGGGCTTAAACAATTAGTTGTTAAGGTTAAGCCTTCTTTGCATTCGGAAAACTTGAGCAACAAGTATGCACAAAGATTCTAATTAATGAAATTAATTAAGAGCAAGTGAATCATGTATATTGTATATGTGCTAACTTTGTTTTGTAGGAGGATGTGGGTTTGATATGGCTCAAGATGTCAATGCCTTGTGTGTTGTAAAATATTGTGAATGCATGTGATTGCTTGTAAAGTGGCCTAAGGTGCCTTGATAATTAATTGGTTAATTTTTGATGTAACTTGTGAGGCTTGCATGCCCCTAAGGCCTAGGCGGGGTTTTAGGAATTTTATCACATGTATTTATGTCCCTTAATTATTAGATAGGATCTTAGTAATTAGTGGGAGGGCTTGATTAGATTAGTCTCGTTACATGGAGATGCGACGAAGATTAATGCAAGCGGGAGCCATACAAACCCACGGCAATGCTTGAGATGCTTATGTTATGTGATTGTTTGTGAATGCCTTGAATTGTCATAGGTAGGTATGGGTGTATGCTTACACGACCACCAAACAAGAGTCACATATTTTGTCCCAAACTAAATTGATTAAGTCGACCGCCTTCCTTCTCTCTATCCCCTTCACATCAATAGCCAATCATGGCGCGGTCCGCCATAGCGGACGTCATGGTTGTCAACCTTGATAGTCGGGGTACAAATGAAAAGATTTGTTAGGAGCAAATAGAGAGAGGTTGCTTATCGATGGACCCAACAAGTTTTCTTGGACATCGGGGCGAAGTTTGTAAATATACTTAGATATTCACAAACCAAGAGTCATATGGTTGATATGATTGGTTGGAGAACCTACCTTGTCTAGTTAAGTAGGGTGTCGTGCCATAGCAGGCTCTACTTGACGAAAATGGGGATCTTGGAATCCATTACATTTAGGGACATTAATTAAATGTAGTGGGAGTTTTTGTTTATCATTCCATAAACAAAACATTGCATAAACTAAATGACCTTAAATTGAAATTGTTATAGATATTAAATATGTTAATTTTGTTGCGATCAATCTTTGGAAAACGACAAGCTCGTTTCTAAGGTATTTACTTGGAGAAGAAATACCGATTCCTAAGACATGTTCTTGGAAATGAGAAATTTGAGCAAGTTTAATCCCAAAAACGTTCCTCGACTTCCCGAACAATAGCTTCGCAATGATTGATTAGTTTCGACGAAAATTATTCAATAAAGCGAATGCTTATATCCTTTTAGAAGTTCTGGACCTCTGAATTGGAGAATTCATAAGGACTATACTAAGACTTCTATACTCTCATCCACTTACTCAAGAAGACGGTCTTAGAGAAAGTAAAAGATAGACTCAATCATTAATGATCGAGTAATGGAATGTGAGTTAACCAAGAGACTCTTCTTATAAGAAGATAAATATTTCATTAGCTTGTGAACCGAAAGGTTTGAGTAGCTAATTGACAACTAGAGATATTGAGATCTCCAATATCAAGGATTGTTGATATTGTCATAAAATCTCTTTCTATGGATAAAGGATGTATTGTTCGCACACTTGTTAGTGCTAAAATGATTGGTTAAGTATTAAAGGAATACTCCACCAATATATGAGTTGAGACTTTGAGACCCTCACTAGTGACCGTGTGTCACATGAGATGTTTCATTTGCCATTTATGGGAGGCATTTGAAAGGTTGTCCGAAATACCATGATGTTCTAAACCTTAAGATATTTGTCGTTCAAATTATCTCACTATCTCTAATTCACACTAGTAATTAGGTGCTAGTTCATGTGCTCGCATTTAACGAAATGTGTAGGCAATGATGAATAAGAGAAAGTTTGAGATAAGTAAAGTAAACTCCGTTTTTGGAAATGGCTTGTACGTCTAAGCCACTACCATTGAATACGTAGAGTTATCTTTACTAAATAAAGAGTTTGTTTAGGAATTTGAGGTTATATACCTTATTCCAAACATCTCATAAAACCTTATCTCAGTTTCATATTTGATGATGGATGATCATGTTTTGTAATAGAGAAATGTTGTTCTCTTATTGTTATAAATTTGTGTATAAGATTTCATGCATCTTAATTGAATTTGCTTGAAATAGATTAACAAATTTTGAATGACAAATATGTAAGACTTCGCATAAAGTATTTGACTTTTATGTAAAATAGTTGCTTAGTCGAATATAAACAAGAATCACATTATGAGAGTCTACGTAACGTGGAGCTCGTAAATCAATTTGATTGCAAAGAATCGCATTATGAGAGTCTACGTAACGTGGAGCTCGTAAATCAATTCGATTGCAAATCAATTGAAATTCATGCGAATTGTGTTTGTTAAAAGACAAAAGCGCCTTTGACCTACGAAGGTTTAAAGGACAAGTAACCTTATTAAGACTTATACATATTGATGTATATAGACTTATAGGACTTGTGCAATTGAAAGGTTGTTGACACTTTACCACTTGACCAACGATCATTGTAGATATTAACGTATCTATTTGATATGGTATAAGTATGAATCTTTTGACAAGATCAAAAGGATCTCAAGAGTAAAGTTGAAAAACTATTCAATAAAAGCAAAAGTCTTAAGATGGATCATGGTAAATAGTTAAGTCATGTAGTTTGATATATTGCCTAAAGAGTATGAAAGACGTTTCACTACTCGCTCCATGAGGAACATTTGGAAAAATGTATCCAAGGATGAAGGTATCGAACATTGTTTGATATAGTTCGATCGGTAATAAATCAAATTGACTTGTTTGACTCATGTAAGGGATTGTGTTTGAGGACAATATTGTTTACACTAAATAAAAATTCCATTGAAGTCTATTGAGAAAGATATCTTACGAGATTCGATCTCTAGGTATATTGTTTCTCAAGATTTGGTATTGAGAAGCTTATTTCAAAGTTAGATTGATTGATAAGCTTGGACCCAAATAAGACGCTTATTATTTTGAAGGATATCTTGAATTAGCCAAAAGGTACTACTTCTATGAACATGATAAGAACAAAGTAGTTGTTGCTCATCATAACGTAATCTTAAAGAATGATATTCTTAAGATGAAGTAGTGGGAGTAAAGTGAGCATTAAAGGAGTTTATGCGTCACTACAAGAAGTACCTTTATAGGGAACTTGTCACTCCATACATGGTGCTTAGTGGAAGTTGAGCGGAACTTAACTCACAAGCAGTTGTGAAAGGAAGAAGTTTATAAGCACGCTCGCTTCTAAAGAGTACTCAAACATCTCATTACTGGATGATGTTAGAGAAACTCGTGCAGTACATTAGGATCAAGAACTTATTCTACAACTTGTTGTAGAAGTAGTTCATAGACCTCAAGCACCAATCCTACAAAGATCAACAAGAGTGAATTGCCTAAACTAAAAAGTATATAGGTATCACAACATCCTCGTACTTGACATATGAGGATCCGTTGATAAATAAAGAAGCGATGGAAAGACCCGATTCCACAAGTATGTTTTGAATCTATATGATCTTTAAGTGCAATCCATATATATAACAACAAGGTATAGACCTTGATTGATGTTCATGAAGGAGCAATCCATCTAGAACATATAGATCTTTAAAAGGAAAGATAGATATGGATAACAGGTCGACTCTGTACAAAGCACAATTTCATGATTGATGCTATGTCTAAGTCGATAACAAGTTGACCATGTACAAAGCACGGCTTCTCGCTTGTAGCTATGTATAAGTCAATAAAGATCATTCTAGCAATAGTTATATTTCGTATATATAGATATATGAAAAGATACATCAAAACCGCCTTCTTCGATTGAATGAAGGAAGTTGTTGTGAATTTGACACAAACTGAGGATTTGTTGTATTGCTAGAAATGTATATGTGCTTCAAGGGTCAATTGATGAATTGAAGCAAGAATTGTGAAAATTGGAATAAACATTTTGACAAAGAAGTCAAGGAGTTGCACTTCGTCAAAAGTATCTTGTATAGACAAGATATTCAGTGGGAGCATTATTATGTTACATGTATTGTACAAGATACAAGACATTAATTGGGAATAAAATTAAAGAAATGAATATTGTGAAGATCTCATTGGAGAATGTTTTCTCAATAGAGAACTTGGGTAAGTCACCTAAATCCAAGGAAACAAAATCTATGGAGATAGATTATGATGGATTTCAGGTTTGAGAAAACGTGCCTATAATGACAAGGTGTTATAGTTACACGAAAAGATTGACTCCTAGAAAGGATGTCTAACCATGTTGTATTGCATACACTTGAGTTCTACTCGGTGTGTTGCAACTCAATTCGAGAAGAGTGCACGATACAATTCGAGCATCCTTCTGTTATGAGTTTCATTACGTACGCCATACTTATGCACATGCCCCTATGTGTTGTACCCAAGGAGTATGACAATCAGTTGTCAAATGGATACAAAGAAAAACACATTTGGACAATAATCAAGAATGTCCTCGAGTATCTTAAGAGAAAGAGTGATATGTTTTTTTCCATCTGATAAGATAAAAGAAAGCTCATATAAATTGATATATTGATGCTAGTTTTCGAAAGATTGATATGAATACAATTGAGCTACGTATTTTGTTTAAATGTGGTGTTGTAAGTTTAGAAGGTGTTCTAAATGGGATATTACAACCGTTTCCGTCACCAAAACAAAATATATAGCAACTTGTGAAGCAATGAAAGAATGTAGTAAGGATCGTGAAGTTCTCAGTCAAGCTAATATGGTTCTGTGCATCTCGAACCATAGCTTAAACTTGAAGAACCCAATATTAAATTAGTGATCCAACTAAGATCTATGACGATGTCACTTGATCTCACATGATGATGATCAAGAACACATATATAGGAGTATATATGTATATAGGGTCAAACAAAATTGGATAGGTTCGCGGACACAGCGAACACTCTAACTTAACCTCTACCTTAAGCGGTATACGAGATGCAGTTGTGCATCCATACGTGATGGACGTATGAGTAACTTGCTTTAAGCGTATAACATTTTTTTGAGGTTCGAGACATATATATATATATGGATATATAACATTGTTCTAAATTCTTCACTGGCTAGAAGTCACTATTGATTGACTCTAGGCCAAGTGGGAGATTGTTGGAGTTATGTCCTAGAAGTCAATATTTCATGACTTATTTTCTTAGTTTATGTTAATGATGATATTTGATCATTTGTTCCTAGAGTTTATTATTGACAGATCATTCAGGTTGAGGATCTGAATTGTAGATCTCTGTGGATCATTCATTAGAATGACAATAATAAATCTAAATCGTCCATAATCTTGATAATTAACAAGGAACATTAATTATCATAAAAGATTAGTATGCAAGTTAAGTGATGATTAAGTTCTACAAATCATAGGTAAGGAGTTACCGACTTAATTGCATATGTGTATGTTATTGGAACATAGTACAGGACTTGACCCAATGAAATAAACATATGGATTGTGTTATGTGTCATTGTTTATTTCATATGAGTTTGATTCTAAGTTTGAGATGTTCACCTTTTCCACATGAGGATAGGTTCAATAAATATCGTCTAACGTTGATTCCTGATAAAGGCTGCTATAAGGACTTTATTTATGTTCTCTTGAATTGTGCGGGGAAAAGTTGTTCATCAAGAAAACCGTATGTCCCTCATTAGTATACCTAGTGAGTGATGATATCTGTTTGGGCCCCTTGATGGAGTTGGATCGTATGCATGCAAACTAGACGATCAACTCTAGATCAAGAAATGTATAATCTGCAAGAATGACACATTCCTATCTTGGATTATACAAAGATATCGTGTGACATAAGAATCAAACAAAGAAATACTTTTATTTCTTATGCAGGATTGAGATATTGTAACGGTACATTATTTATACGAATTGGGAATCATAACGTGTTGCTAGATACCGCTTATGATTATTGGAAATAAATAACGATTTATTTCCATGGCCAACATAGTATAAATCCTCAAATAGGGTCGCACAAATAGGATTCTAACCACTTGGTGCATTTATTGTTTATTCACAATAATGTGTATTGTGAAATGTGATAAGTTAATTAATTAATTATATACCGTTATGAACCGTTATAATTAATTAAATTAAAAGGATCATATGGAAACAATTTAATGCATTAGCTAATCATAGATTAATTATTAATGAGTTAATAATTAATTATGTTCAACTTACTTTAATTAGTTTGAGCTAATTGGGCTTCTATTTAATTGGTTAATTAAAGGCCCGATTTAAGGAAGAATGAAGAGACAATTAAAGGAGATTCATTAATTGGTGAATTAATGAATAAAGGCCTTTTATTAAGATGGCCCAAGAGAGCCCATTAGGTGGCCTCTTAGGGTGGATGGCATACTTGTAAATAGTATGAAAATTGGATGAGAGTGGTTGGCTATATAAAGGGGTCTCTTTGGGAGAAAACCCTAGCCGTCATCTCTCTTCCTCTCCCCTCCCTTGCGCCTCCACCTAGAAGAGAGATTTTTCTCTCTTCTCCATGGCTCTTCCCTTCCTCTCTTAGCTCATGTGTTGAGCATCCCACCTCTCTTCCTCTCCATTAAATAGTTAATTAAGAGAAGCAAGGTGATTAGCAAGAGGTTCAAGAGAACTAGCATTCTCTTTGAGCTTGGTGGTGGGTCCTTGGTGGGCTAGAGGCGGCCATAGATGGTGGAGATGGTGGAGCACGCACCCCATCGACTCCCATGCCATGGATTCGAGCCTCATGAATACAATTTCATGAGAGGTACAATTTCTCCTACCTTCTCTCTTGATTGGATGTGTGATTGCTTTAGCACTAGATCTTTTGATTTGCTTGTTGTTAATGGTGATTAATTAGTTGTAATTAATCTAAAATTAAAATATGAGCATTTTCTAACATAACACTCCTTATCGAAGGAGAGTTCACTCACCAACCCCTCAAAATCAAATCTCTGCGATTACACAGGAAGGCCCTGCAACGAGGGAAAGAACACATCCAGGATGGCAACTACGGTTTGATCTCAGAAGAGTCAGAAATGCAAGAATACTAAGAAATCAAACTTTTGAGAGGAGAAATACCAACACAATGCAAGTCAGGGAACACCACGATCGGCCTTCTGTAGAAATGAGAAATGATCCACGTCCCTGCAACGAAAGTCCATCCCAAATTCCTAGGCAAGAAATACAGAGACATGAACGTCTCCCATTAAACTGGTGTGCACAAGGGATCAGGGATATGAATGAATCCAAATTCTGTTTATATCATCAAGAAAGGGGGCACACCACGAGAAGGTGTCCCGCTTTTCAGACATGGGTAGAAATGGAGGGTCAACTCAGTCGCGTGAACTCACAACGACGATCCCTGCTAAGAGAAGCACAACTCGGTGTTATGCCACCCAGACCAGAGGAAAAAACATCAGAAAACCCCAGACGGGAATTTGTTAATATGATCACATTCAAAAGAGATCCGAAAGAACTCCCATCCTCGGTCGAGGGATATGATAGTGAGTCCTCAGACGAGCCTGATGAGGACGAGTATTGCGATACTACTGAGGAAGAACCAACAATGATCCCTACTGCACAATTGGGGGCAGTTATGTTAGGAAGGGATCCCGAGAGTGAAGATGACGAACCTTTGTTCCCGGAAAGTCTGTTTGATGATCCTGCTACACCTTGTCAAAACGAGTGTAATGTCAGCCTCCGTTCTGGCACAAATATACCAGAGCGCCAGCCCCCGAAAGAAAAGAAAAAAGCAGAGAAAGTGACAGGAGAAACCACAACTCCTAACAAAAAGAATGAGACAACAGGTGTTGATTATAATATACTGTCACACCTACGAAAAGTCCCGGCTCCACTCAGTATTTTTGATGCCTTGATGATGTCTCAAAATCTGAGAGATATCCTCATACATGCTCTTCGGGATCCAGATGTTTTCCGAAATAACATGGTAGAAAAGGAAGAAAATAACCTGATGAAGGACGAAGAAATGTGTGCCACAATAACTTTCACTGAAGAGGATTTACTCACAGGGACTGCCGAACACAATCGGCCCTTATACATCGCGGGAACATTTAAGAAAACAAAACTTAAAAGAATGCTAGTTGATCCAGGATCTTCGATTAACATTCTCCCTTTGAAATCTCTGCTATATCTCAACCTGAGCATTAGTGACTTATCCAAAGAACGGCTGGCGATCTCAGGTTTCGACCAGCACGCTCAAGAAACACTTGGGGGAATCACCCTGACTTTCCGGTTCGGGGAATTGACAACCAAAATAAAATTCTTTGTCATAGAAGTCGACACTGTTTATGGAGCGCTATTAGGTCGACCTTGGTTGCACGAAAATCAATTGGTGCCCTCAACCCTTCACCAATGCATAAAATACATGAAGGATGACCAACAGAAAAGAATAAAGGGAGATGACCATCCCTTCACAGTGAACGAAGTACACCTTGAAGATGCACGATTCTACTTCCCTGAGGAAATGGTTTCAGACATCAATTCTCAACAAAAATCAACGGGAGAAAGTTCTAGCCAACAGACATCTAAGAACAAAGCTCAGACCCTGAGAGTCAGGTTTATACCAGTGACTCCATCTCCAAAGACAGACAAAGTCTCAACATCCTTCAAGAAGGACCGAGGCAATGAGACTGTTAAGAGTACTAAAAAGGATGCATCAAAGAAGCAAAGTGCTATGGCTGTAAGTTTAGCATCGGAAAAGTGTTGCAAAGCCTCAGCAAATCGCGAAACAAAACAGGTGGACAATCTAGAGATACTCATGGTCCCTGCAAAGGTGGAATACTCAGAGGACGGAAAAATAGTACAACCACCAATTCTCTTCTACAAAGCCGGTAACAACCAGGCTGAAAACGATGATCAAAGGAAATGGTTGAGTGAAAAAGAAACAGAACTCACACCGTTCAGACCAAGGGGATACTACAAAGAAGAACTGGTCAATCTTTTCAAGAGACTCCAATGCCTCGAGCCAATCGATAAAGAAAGGGCAAGAATATTCCGGAGGCTATGGAATGAAGTCCCTAAACCAATAAAAGGAGCCGATGGTAAACTGAGAAATACCAGGGGGCTAGGATATCACCGATCCAACAAGAGAGTAAGTGTAACACTCCTGATTTTTATACCTATATGCTAATTAATTTTGTACCAAAATAATTTATCGTTTTATTTTATTTTATTTATTTGTTTATTATTCAATTGTTCCAATTCCTATTGACCATCTTTTGACTAATATTGATTTAACTATTAAATGTTTATTTGCGTTACAAAATATATGAAAATGTCATTTTTTGCATTTAATTAGTTTTCAATCGTTTAGAGTAAAAATTAATTATTAAAAATTATTTTGGCCTATTATTTCCTTGCTTATATATTTCTTCATCCCCACGTATTGACTTTCTAAATTTCTAAACGATTATTATTAAAATTCCTTTTTGGTTCTCGGTAGACATTCCTATTTTGATAGCATATTGCCCCTTCCCTACGGTATATTTATTTTCTTATTAATAACGGTTAATTTGTTTCCATCTTAATCTCTGGTGACAACTTAGGGAGCACGCACCTCATGCCTATAATGCCTATATAAACCTTTTGTCTCTACTTATTTAACCATTCAAAAATAAAATAGTAATATATCTCCTTTGACACTATGTCCGACCAATCCGAGAAACAAAACCCATTATTCCATTTGATTTGATTTCCTATTTAATTTTGATATTCATCGACATTAAAAAAAATATTAGATTTTAATACCAAGTGATGTTTGATCATCCATCCGATTGATATTGGAGTTCTACATCGAGATTATTGTCATTTCATTTTCCTAGATCGCTGATAAGGTAACCGGACTTCTCTATAATTTAATTTTCGTATTGATTGATTTAAATATCGTTTGGCTTGTTTGATTGAATTGAATTGATATATGAGAATTGTGATTGATATATTTTGCGAGTCAACGGGTCTCTAATGTGATTTGAATTAAAGTGGAAAAGTGAAATGGAATAGTGGAATGGATTGTGAAGCGGAATCGCCTAAAGAGGGTTTCGCGCTAATATGAAAGTGATATGCGAAACTGATTTGAGAAAACATAGACCCGTTGTTCTTGTAAAATATATTGTATTCGTTATCGTTATTGATGTGTGGATTAATCCGATCGGTTGATTTTTGATAATATAAATTGGTTATAGAGAAGCTGCGTCGTTAAATAACCGGTTACTCGGCTTTGTAGCTGACTCCGTTTGTTTTTATTTCTTGTGACGTAGGTTGTCGGGCCGTCGGATGGATGCGAAAGATACTGTCTCACCTCACGCCTCGTATTTTCGGATACGGGGTGTGACATTTGGTATCAGAGCATTCGTTCCTCGGACTGTGTTTGGGCCTCTGTTTGTCGTTTTGGTTAAAATTTCTTTTAGTGTGTCGATCTAGTTCTGATTCATTTGAAATTATCCGATTTGAATTCTGTTTGCTCTATTGACTGGCTATCACCTAATTAGATCTCAGTTTGTTTCATTTGAATTTCGACCGTTCGAATTTTGAGGACAAAATTCTTTTGAAGAGGGGAAGAATGTAACACTCCTGATTTTTATACCTATATGCTAATTAATTTTGTACCAAAATAATTTATCGTTTTATTTTATTTTATTTATTTGTTTATTATTCAATTGTTCCAATTCCTATTGACCATCTTTTGACCAATATTGATTTAACTATTAAATGTTTATTTGCGTTACAAAATATATAAAAATGTCATTTTTTGCATTTAATTAGTTTTCAATCGTTTAGAGTAAAAATTAATTATTAAAAATTATTTTGGCCTATTATTTCCTTGCTTATATATTTCTTCATCCCCACGTATTGACTTTCTAAATTTCTAAACGATTATTATTAAAATTCCTTTTTGGTTCTCGGTAGACATTCCTATTTTGATAGCATATTGCCCCTTCCCTACGGTATATTTATTTTCTTATTAATAACGGTTAATTTGTTTCCATCTTAATCTCTGGTGACAACTTAGGGAGCACGCACCTCATGCCTATAATGCCTATATAAACCTTTTGTCTCTACTTATTTAACCATTCAAAAATAAAATAGTAATATATCTCCTTTGACACTATGTCCGACCAATCCGAGAAACAAAACCCATTATTCCATTTGATTTGATTTCCTATTTAATTTTGATATTCATCGACATTAAAAAAAATATTAGATTTTAATACCAAGTGATGTTTGATCATCCATCCGATTGATATTGGAGTTCTACATCGAGATTATTGTCATTTCATTTTCCTAGATCGCTGATAAGGTAACCGGACTTCTCTATAATTTAATTTTCGTATTGATTGATTTAAATATCGTTTGGCTTGTTTGATTGAATTGAATTGATATATGAGAATTGTGATTGATATATTTTGCGAGTCAACGGGTCTCTAATGTGATTTGAATTAAAGTGGAAAAGTGAAATGGAATAGTGGAATGGATTGTGAAGCGGAATCGCCTAAAGAGGGTTTCGCGCTAATATGAAAGTGATATGCGAAACTGATTTGAGAAAACCTAGACCCGTTGTTCTTGTAAAATATATTGTATTCGTTATCGTTATTGATGTGTGGATTAATCCGATCGGTTGATTTTTGATAATATAAATTGGTTATAGAGAAGCTGCGTCGTTAAATAACCGGTTACTCGGCTTTGTAGCTGACTCCGTTTGTTTTTATTTCTTGTGACGTAGGTTGTCGGGCCGTCGGATGGATGCGAAAGATACTGTCTCACCTCACGCCTCGTATTTTCGGATACGGGGTGTGACAGTAAGTATCAAGAGAAAATATGAAAAGTTCTGGGGTATTGATGAACCCACTCACCTCGTGGTAAAAGAAAACCGTGCCAAAGAAATGACATACGCTTGCCACACTGTGACTGAAAAGAGGAGTAGTGATGATGATCAATTCATTACGACTCTGAAAACGGCACCAAAAGAACTCGAAGAAGGAGGACAAAACACCGTAGATGAATTGGTGGAAGTAAATTTAGGCACTAATGAGGAGCCTCGACCGACCTTTGTAAATGCCTCTCTTCCTCCTGAACAACAAGAACAATTGAAGTCGTTGTTGATTGAATACATGGATTGTTTCGCATGGAACTATAGTGAAATGCCAGGGCTAGATCCAACTATAGCCGTACACAAATTAAAAATAGATCCAAGCTTTAAACCAATCAAACAAACGCCTCGGAGAATGAGGATTGAATTAGAAGAAAAGGTCACAGCAGAAGTCAAAAAGCTTATTGAAGCAGGCTTCGTCCGAGAGGAGGAAACTCCTGATTGGGTAGCCAGCGTAGTTCCAGTTAAGAAAAAGAATGGGCAAATTAGAGTCTGTGTTGATTTCCGTGATCTGAACAAGGCATGCCCAAAAGACGACTTCCCCTTACCTGTGACAGAAATAATCATCGACCACACTTCGGCCTATGAAATATTTTCCTTCATGGATGGATATTCAGGATATAATCAAATAAAGATGGACGAAGAAGATCAAAAACATACCGCGTTTCGCACACCCATAGGCATTTATTGCTACAAAGTTATGCCTTTCGGCCTGAAAAATGCTGGTGCCACTTACCAGAGAGCCATGACAAAAATCTTTGACGATCTGATACACCGGGTAGTTGAGTGTTATGTCGATGATTTGGTTGTAAAAGCGCATTCCCATAAAGAACATCTCCAATATCTTCGCCTTGTGTTCGAACGGTTACGGTTGCATGCTCTCAAACTCAACCCATTGAAATGTGCATTCATGGTCTCTTCAGGAAAATTTCTTGGATTTGTGGTTAGACACCGGGGAATTGAGATCGACCCGGCCAAAATCAAGGCGATTCAGGAATTACCGCCGTCCAGAAACTTGAAACAACTTCGATCCCTGCAGGGACGGCTAGCATATATCAGGAGGTTCATCGCCAACCTCTCTGGAAAGATCAAGCCATTCACTCAGCTCACAAAAAAGGATACCCCGTTCAAATGGGGCGAACAGTGTCAAAAGGCCTTCGACGATATCAAGAGCTACCTTCTTAACCCACCAGTACTGGCAGCGCCTATCCTTGGCAAACCTCTCATCCTTTATACAACCGCTACGGATGGCTCATTGGGGGCATTGTTGGCCCAAGAGAATGACCAAGGAAAGGAAAATGCATTGTATTATCTCAGTCGGATGTTAGTAGGCGCTGAATACGCTTATTCACCAATTGAGAAACACTGTTTGGCCTTGGTGTTTGCCACCAAGAAGTTGAGACACTACATGTTGGCCCATAAAGTCACACTTATCTCAAAAGTGGATCCTTTAAAATTTTTTAATGACCCGGCCCGTACTCACAGGAAGGTTAGCAAGATGGACCATTGCTTTGATGGAATTTGACATCACATACGCTCCTCAGAAGGCCATCAAAGGCCAGGCTTTGGCAGACTTTTTAGCTGCCCATCCTATTCCTGACAATTCACCTCTCGCTTGTGAATTTCCCGACGAAGAAGCGTTGCTTATCGAGGAAGGGGAGCCATATTGGAAGATGTATTTTGACGGTGCTTCCTCTATACAACCGGCAGTCAAGCCTAGATTGCCAAAGATACGAGCAGGAGTAGGTTTAGTGTTTGTCACGCCAGAAGGAGGCATCATGCGCTACTCCTTCGTGCTCACCGAGCCGTGCACCAATAATGAAGCTGAGTACGAAGCATTGATTGTAGGCCTCGAGATTGCCTTAAAAATGGGAATTAAACGGCTAAAAGTACATGGTGATTCACAGTTAATCCTAAATCAAATTAAAGGGACATATCAAACACTCAAACCAGAACTTGTTAAATATAATGAGAAAGCATTGGAACTAATAGCACAATTCTCCCAAGTGACATTAGAGAAGGTATCCAGAGCTATGAACGGACAAGCCGACGCTCTGGCGAAGCTCGCCAAAGAACTCGGAGAACCAGGTTCAAAAGGAACCCAAGTTGTGATCCATAGTCGCACATCGCTAGCACCTTATTTCATGAGTCTCGAGCCAGATGTTGATAACGCCATGCTCGTGGATGTCGCGGTTTGGGAAAGTCAAAGAAAAGAAACTCAGGTAGTACAAGAAATCGAAGAAAAGGAAGACTGGAGGCAACCTTTCATCGATTATTTCTGGCAAGGAACGCTACCCAAGGATAAAGCACTAAGAGAACAAGTCAAGAAACGAGCCCTGAGATATGTTTTTGTAAACAATACTCTCTATCGAAGGTCATACGACCAAATGTGGCTTAGATGTGTATCACAACAAGAAGCTGAGCAGATCATGCATGAAGTCCATTCTGGAATATGTGGAGCCCATCAATCAGGCCCAAAAATGAGATTGCAAATCAAACGCCTTGGGTACTATTGGTCATCTATGGTATCCGACTGCGAAAAATTTGCGAGAAAATGCCATGCGTGTCAAATCAATGGAGATTTTATACACCAACATCCTGGGCCGCTACACCCAACAGTCGCCTCATGGCCCTTTGATATGTGGGGGACGGATATAATTGGTCCAATTGACCCACCTTCATCCAGGGGGGCATCGATATATATTGGCCGCAACCGACTATTTCTCAAAATGGGCCGAAGCAGAAGCCTATAAAGAAGTAAAAGCCCAAGATGTGATCAAATTCTTTCAAACACGAGTCATATACCGTTTTGGGACTCCTCGAAGAATTATCTCTGACAATGGTACAGCCTTCAGAAATGCTAAGGTGTACAATTTCACTCGGCGGCACAAAATAGATTGGCGATATTCCTCAATTTACAATCCACGAGCTAACGGATTGGCCGAAGCTTTCAATAAAACGCTAGTGCGCATTTTGAGGAAAATAATGGGCAAAGATCAACGAACTTGGCACGAGCGACTTCCAGAAGCGCTCTAGGCATATAGAACCACCGAGAAAACACCAACTCAAGCCACTCCATATTCGCTAGTTTTTGGTGTTAAAGCTATCCTCCCTCTAGAGATGGAACTTCCATCCCTTAGAACGGCCATGCACTGTGAAATGACATTAGATGAACGGGCTAGATTAAGGCTGGAAGAACTGGATGCCATGGACGAAACTCGGTTGGCCGCTCAACAAAGACTAGAAGTATATCGAGCACAGATGGCGAGAGCATATGATAAACTGGCTCGAGCGCGTACCTTCCAAAAAGGAGAATTGGTGCTGGTATTAAAACGACCTATTCTAGGAAGACATCATGGACCTAAATTCTCGCCCAACTGGGAGGGGCTGTATGCGATTAAACAAGTATTCGAGGGAGGAGCATATCTTTTAGTCGACAAAGAAGGAAATCTCCCTATGGGACCCATAAATGGGAGATATCTAAAGAAATATTATGCATAAGCCTGTGCAAAAATGAAAAAGGTCCAGACTCATATAAAAGGCAACAATGATAAGCGCATAGAAACGTTTTTTGTACATAGATAAAATAAGCATGGCTGTTACTACTAAAAAAAAAAAAAAATCCTGTGCATAGATATAATAAGTGCGGACACGAAAGAATCCTCCCTGGGTTGTTTCACAAACTCCCTGGACCTTAAAGCTTCATTCCCTTCACAAGCTTGCAAAAATGGGGGAGGAAAACTTGTCCTCCGGTACTGCAAAAAGGTCTGACGACCACTTCAACTCCAAATTCAGGGGACCTCGCCCCGACTCCAAAACAAGATATTTCTCCCAAATGCCACAAGCACCTAAGCTGAAAACAATAAGCACCTAGGCTGAAATAACAAGCACCCAAGCAGAAATTACAAGCACCTAAGCTGAAATAACAAGCACCCAAGCAGAAATTACAAGCACCTAAGCTGAAAAGGGCTCCACAACCAGAGGCTTTAAAGCCTGATGGTCGTGTCTACTTCCTCGGTAGAACCCTCCTCATGATTCAAGTCCACACCTTGTATGCCCTGACATACGGCCCCAGTCCTGGAAACGCCTGAGAACTGAGGTGCATTCACAGCTGGCAGACCAAGGACAGTAAGAACCCTATCAATTTTCTTCTCCATGATCCCGAGAAGAGTATACACATCATCAAATCTCTTGTCAAGGTGAGACATGGGAACCTTGAGGCCATCAGTGTTAGACTCAGCATCAGATGGCGGAGATCCTTCTCGTGGGGGCCCATACTGGTTGGGGGCAGCACCAAGCTGAATAAGCAAAGGGTCGGGTGCCTGCCAAGAAATGCACGCCTCAGAGTATGGCCCATGATTGAAGGGGGCGCACACGGACATTTTCCAGCCTACCAAGAAGGACAAAACAGAAATGACCAGCAAAAAGAGGTTTCTTGGCAACATAATAGCAGTCGAGAACTTCTTCACTCCAGAAAAGAAAGCCGCCATGAAAGCCATGCGATCAACCGTGAAAATAGGAATGTGTGCTAAAGAAGGAAGATGCTGAATATAGGCAACCACAATCGCTTATATACAGTACGTAGCCCCAGGAGATGAAGTCAAATGTAACTTCGAAGAAGCCAGGTGTGCCATGCACGGGTTGAACAGGAAAACAAACAAATGATGTGTCTCCCAGACGAGAGACATGTTCAATACAGACAAATAAGAAAACGACAGAATTAATGATAGTTTAATACGTCTGTCGAGAAAAAGGGGCATGTTGAAAACAATTGCACGTTCCGCCAAAGGAAAGATCTGCGAAAGAGGCAATGTCCTTCCAAAAATATTGATTGCAAATCCCTCTTCCACAAAATTATATGAGACGTTTCTCTCCGACAAAACGTTTCATAACAAAATCCGACACATGCTGCCGTGCGCTCTACCAGTCCAAATGACGACTTCTGGAAAATTTTGGCCTTAGCCGAGACTAGCTAAAAAAAAAAAGGGGGGAAAGAGACAGTCAAGGAAAGAAATTCCCTCAAAAGGGATTCCCATGATAAATACAGGGGGCATTTTAAATTCTCGGGAGCTTGTGAGCCTATAACCCAACAAAGTCTATTTGGGCCGACCCAAAATCATAAGCGAAAGTTCATGCTTTAATGAGACAATAATGACGATTCATTAACCGAATGTGATAGGTTACATGAGGATGCTACACAAACAAAAAGCAACAACAAAATAAAAGATACATTCAAGCATAACATAAGCTACTAAGTTCAGCCTTAACTACATGCCTCACTCATGCAAATACTGCACCAGAAGCCACATTGCGAGAATACCAACAACCAATGGAAGGCAGAAGAAATGGAAACAAAACCATCTCTCATCACCGTGAGAATCTGGTGGGGCAGAGTTAGTTCCCCAATTATGAGAAGAAAGCGGCCTCCAGTACGCCCGCTCTTGATGTAGTGCATAATCTGAGGGCCAGTTGTCGGGTAATGCACCGTCGGTTGCATGATCAATTGCCGGATCGGCATTTTCTGTGACTTCTTCAAATTCTTCAACAATATCATTCTCGTCTGCAATGTTACAATGATTATCCATGAAGCAAGCGGAAAGTAAGAAAAGATATGTTGGAAGAACGGAAGGTGGTGAGAGAATGAATGAAGAATGAAATTTAAAGGGAATGGAGATAGCCGTTGGAAAAGAAACACGCGAAACGAGGTGATATAGCCGTTGCATTCATCCCCCCACGTAGCCGTTATATAGCCGTTGCACTCATTCCCCACATAGCCATTATACAGTCGTTGCACTCATTCCCCACATAGCCGTTATAAATAGTGCCTCGCACTAATATATTTGTATACAAAGAAGAGAAGTCACAATAACAAATCCATGACAACAGAGAAAGGAGAAATAAACGGCAAAGTCCAAACTCATACATAGCACTACATCATATAATCTGGCATAGTCCAAGCTGATAAGCAGCATAACCAGGGTACACCTAAAAATCTGCTAGCAACAATCACATAGACAACAGTACATCTCAAAGACAAAGAGATAATAGGCGGATATATGTCCCCGCGGTGGTACATACTGGCAAGAAAATATCGCTGCATACAATACATATAATACACCCAATATATGTGAAAACTAGCAGTAAGTCTGTCTAAACATCAAAGTCGCGAGGGACTGCTTCAAAACCCTGTGTAGAGGGTGAAACAATGTCAGAGGTCGAAGCAGTAGACTCAGAAGGAGATACTGGAGCCTGGACCTCAGTCGGAATAGCTAGGGCTGAAGGCACTGGTGAAATGACAGACTCACCAGGAATAGCCTCTGCAAAACAACGAACAATGATGAGATACGGACAAGAAAAAGAAAGCGGAAAATACCAAAAGGGAAAAAAGAAATATACCAAGTAGTCCCAAAGCCGCATACTCGAATAACACATCCGTCGTAACTCCGATCGTGTCAACCCCTAGTCGCGATCCCTCGGCTCCGGTCAGTTCTGTAATCGCCACATACAAAAGGGAGATGTCAGAGCAGTAATAAAAATGGGTGCAAACAATACCGCTTGAAATGAAAGCTACCTGAAGAAAATAAAGGCAAGCTAGGTAACGGAGGAGCACTAGATATAACTCCAGGCGCTGCAAGAGCCAAAGCCGAAGTACCTGGAAAAAAAAAAAAAAAAAAGTAAAGTGAGAAAAGGTGGCGAAAAACTCTAACAAGGGAAGGTGAAAATTATGCCAGATATGTACCGGTGACCGGACAAGCACAAGAACCAACCACATCAGCAAGACCACCGCCATCAGCACCACCTCCACCGATAGAACTCATAAGGAATGAGTAAAGCCCAGTCTCAGGAATATCCTCTAACTCTAAAGGTGTGAAAGAATCAACCGGAGGAGCACTCCCGATAGCAGGCATGGCATCTGGCACAGCAGAGAGAGACAAACTCTGAGTGACAAGCGCGTCTGTGAAAGCTGGCGCAGCAGAGAAAGACAAACTCTGAGCGGCAAGCGCATCTGTGAAAGCTGGCACAGCGGAGGGAGATGAACTCTGGGTAATAGGTGTATCTGTGACAGCTAACATAGCAGAAAGAGATGGACTCTGAGCGACAAATGTATCTGTAAAGACTGGCGCCATAGAAGGAGATAAGCTCTGAATAATAAATGCATCCGAAAAAGCTGGGACACTAGAAAGAGTCAAACCCTGGGTAGCAGACATATCTGTAGAGACTGGAACAACAGAAGGTGTCGTGCCCTCAGCAATAGGCATCCCTACAATAGAAAGGAAAGTCAAAATCCTGACTACAAAATGCCAATGACAGTAAAGATAGACGGAAGAAACACTCCACCTGGTCCAACTGGAACTGGAGACCCTAGGACACCCTGTGCAACAACAACCGAGGGGGCATCAAAAACTGGAACCTCCGTGCTACCCGTAAGGGGAGTAGAAAAAGGGACAACCTCTGATCTGTCCTCAGCCAATGGCGCCATGCTCTCAGGATGTGAAAGAATATGAGCTAGGCAAGCCTGCAACTCCTTCTCCCTCTCCTCGTCGGAGTAGGGGACATAGTCCATCTCTGCCTGAGTCTCCGTCTCTTCTCCTAAAAGGTGGTGCTCTAGGGACTGGATAACCCCTGAAACAATATGACAAACGAGTGTAAGCATACAGAAGAAAGAATGAGGAAGAAAATGAACTTGTCTAAAAGGGATTACCTTGAGAGCTCGAGATAACTCCCAAAACGGCATCAACCGGAGCGCTATCGCTAGGAACGGAAGAAGGGCCCGCTCCTGCATCCAGCTGGCCTGATGAAAACGGATTGGTCATCATGGTTCCTGCGATATTTAGCAAGAAAATAAACATAACCGCTTCATTCAAGGTGTACAAGAAAAGAAAAAGGAGAGGAGAATTGCCAAAATCTACCAGAAGTCCCCGGATCTGCGCTAACAAGCGGTAGTACCCCAACCCATAGCTCAGATGGAAGGCTAGCAATTCTCGGAACATCTCTTGCTAGAGAAGGGAAAGCGCCAGGAGGACTCGGACAAGGAAGAAGACCCAAACTACCTGCTACCCCGCGCCAAGCATGTAAGTCGATTGGGCCCGGGAATCTTCTAAAACTAACTGAGGCAGATAACACGCCAGGTCTCCTCCTTTTCCTAGCAGAATGATCTGCCAAGTACACAAACTTCTTCAGATCACCTTCATTCAGAGAATGGTGGGCGCTTATCAGATCGTGATACCACTGCAAATACTAAACAGTAATGTGACCAATCCGAGCAGGGTGGGGAACAAAGAAGCTGACCCCTGTACCAGTACGGAGGATAGACATCCAATAATCACTCAAAGATGACAATGATATTCTGGGAGGACGCAATGGTATAGTAAAAGAAGGGATCTCCTGATCAAATCCGAATTGCCAAGCTACTCGCTGAGGGCAATATGGCTCCATAAAAATCACATCATCCTGTCTATGTGGTAAAAATCCCTCTCTAAAACTAATCATAAATGCCACGATGATAGCCCAGTCATCTCCAGAGGCAAGAGGGTCATCCCTGACAAGAACTCCCTCGCCAAAAGAAGTAGGTAATCCCCTAATAAACACTCGAGGCCAAGTATAAGCAGCAACATGACCACGCTGCCAGAAAAGAAAGTGGGTCCTGATCTGATCTGGCGAGAAAGTAGACGCCCCAGCAATATGAGCCAAGAAGGGCAGGTGTCGCGATAAACTAGTCGGCATGATAACGCCATGGAAGTCTCTCCAATAAGCATATAGCCACCCATCAATCAAATGAAAGGGTACCGCTACATGAGATAATGAGGGATCACGAGAAGTAGTGACCTCTCTCAAAGATCTATAAACAGTGACGATGGCAGGGATGGCAAGTGAGACCCGAACTCCCCGTGCTAAGGCATTAGCCATCATGAAAACCCCTGGGCGAATATAACCTGCAGGATGACTCACAACCACAAAATGGCAAAGCCACCAAGCGAAGAACGCTGTGAGGATAGTCTCATCATCCAAGAATCGGGAGCTCAGCTTCCCAAAAGTAATGCCCAGGTCTGTAGCATCAATGCTCACAGCAGCCCGACCAATACCAAATGGATCAGTTGGAATGGCAAAAGAACACCGCCAGTTATCTTCAGGGGAAACCCGGTTCATGAAGAAACTAATCCAGTCTCGAAAAGAAACCATGGGATGAAAACCTTCCCTCGGATCAGTCGCGGCAATCTCATAATATATGTCAAACATCTGACGAAGAGAATCAGGGTAACGAGGTCGTCCGTTAGATCGAATCCCAAATAATTCCGCATCAGGAGGGACCCACTCCTCATAAGGATAGCCAAAAACGGGCAAGCCGGCTAATTGAGACATCTCCCATATGGTAATTGTCATCTCTCGATCAGCCAAGAAAAGGGTGTTAGTGATATGATTCCAACTTGCAGCAAAAGCTCGGAATAAAGTTGGGTTGTGCGGGTAGTGGAAAAGAGATAAGAAAACTCCCTCGTAGAAATGAACTCGTCTTAGCAGATCGCCCATATGAGACAACGTGTATCTAACCCACTCTACCTGACCAGGGTAAACCCTCAAATACCCGCTCAAGCGAAGGAAATCCAGAGACCATGGGGTAACCCTGCCAGACATCATCTTAGTACTCAGTAGATGAACTGGTGACGGATCAGGCTGCCCTTCGGGACCAAGAAAAACACATTCCTTCTCACGAACAATCCCGCTCCATGGATTTCCAGCTTCGGAAAAATGTGTAATAACTTGAGTCTGCCCCGAAAAGGTCCATGAAACGGGCTCAGTCACGGGAAAGGGACTGGTCGGATTTATCTCATAATTTGTCCTCCGGTGACGAGCGTATAATCCCCTATAAATATCCCTACCTGATAACATGCGGTCTCGCCAATGGCGATGAAGGGCTGGGTGGCGATTATCAGGGTCCAGTTGACGAATTCGGCCATTAATTTCTTGGTCAGACGGCCCGTAAGGAGAAGATCTCACAAAAGAGAATCCATGGGCCGAATCAAGCGGATCCATACTGAAAAGAAAGAAAGAGAATGAGTGCATTGTCATAAGAAGAAAGGAAGAATTCTGAAAAAAAAAAACACCAGAGCAGATTGTTCGAGTCAGAACTCTCACAAGCAACTCTGGTGGGGGGCATTTGTTGACCCATATAAATACGCGGTTATGACAAACACGAGATATCCAGAAAATGTTAAAGAAAAGACCGTACTATCCCAGAACTTAATTAAAATAAGTTCAGTGAGATTATGGGGGATAGAAATTTCAAAAGCATACGAATTCGCTATGAAAAGAAATTGGCCTCGTAAACATTTTCATTTTAAGGGATACTCGGATAAATTTTAAAAGACGATGGATATTCAAATTCAGACAAGACAAAAGGCCATGTCTTTGCTAATAATTTATGGACAAAGCTTTATTGAAATTATAATATCCATTACAATTTACAAAAAAAATTGGGTGATTTATATGTATAGCGGCAAGTACAACAGTGGGAAACAAATTTCATGCGGGTTGGTCGAGATTTGTTAAACTCAGCCCAATAACAGAAGGCCCAAAAACAAAGAGAACAAGGGGCCCGTTCTTAGTTAGCCGTTACGATTCTATTCTACTCGACTAACGCCTGTCTTTGGCACCGCTTGAGAATGGATAGAAAGAAGAGCGTAATAGCACTGTCCTCAGTTACTGCTATTACTCCACCTGATCACGAACTTGAAACGGGAAAGTAATCGTTCGGACAGAAAACGAGTCCGGAATAACACGCTCAGACATTCAGATTATCCCCACGAGTTTGCAGGAAACAAAAAGAGCAGGCTTAGGGTATTGACTGCGCACAGCAGTGATAACAGAAACAAGCCCAATGAGAGACTGACTTGACAGTAACTTAGCGTGGTAATTGAAAATGCAAGAATACAAAAGAAACATTTGAATAAATTTGAGAAATGGTACAAGTATGCCAAAATAAACAAGCCATGAAACCCCATTCACTATCTAAAAAAAAAAAAAAACAAGTAGAAGACTTGAGTAAAAAGCTCATGAGTCGGATACAGGAATCCCCCGATGTTTATTACAAACAAATGAAAAGGAGGATATATGCAAAAAAAAAAGAGAGACACTTGTCGATTAACAGCTGAACCTGTTTGAGAGAAAGAAGCAATAAAACAATGATAAAACCACTAAAATGACTCTCTACACCAGGTACCACAGAGGAAATGAAACACCCCAAAAGGCCTAACAAAGTACATACCAATGAATGCTTTAAATTCAAGGAATCTCTGCTCTAAAGCAAGAAACAGTAAGGTTTGACCTGCAGAAAATAAACATTGGTGGTCAGATTACATGAGATTCTGGGATAGTAAAAAAAAACAATAACTGGCACATAGGAAATCTATGTTTCACCTAATCTGTGTATCAGTCACCCCAGAAAATGGGGAGCGCAGCCAAAAAGGATGCAAGGCCAGAAAGCAATCAATGCAGGAAAGCAGCAGGATGTGATACCTGCATGCAAAAGGATATGAGAAATGGCAACAGTAATCAAGCATGGAGTTGGGCATTGGATTTTATAAAACTTTGATGCAAAAATAATACATGTCATTATCAGCTGAAAAGCACAGTAAAAAGGGGGAAAACTAAACTACATCTGTGCAAAAGAAAAGAAGGAAAAAGATAAGATTTGAGTAAAATCGACATTTGCATAAAAAAAAAAGGGCAGATGTTCATGACTTCTCAAAAAAAATGCTTATCAGACAGTGCAAATAAAACCTATGTTGTAAAGAAAAAAGGGACTTAAACAACAAGAAGAGGAAGAAAGAAGGAACCTGTAGTAGTCACCGAAAGGTACTCGATCACTCAATGCAGGAAAATGAGTTGCCACTAGCCAAAGAGACACACCTACAAAAGGAAACAAAAGCAAAAAAAAAGGGGTTTGATTAGGCTTTGGTTACATCAAGTAAAAAGAATAATGAAGTGTGAAATCTGCTGCAGACTTGAATACTGAAACATGAACAAGGAAAAGAAGAGCAGAACAATGATAGGTGCAAACATATGGTGAAAAGAAGAAAATTTTGTAGTTACCATGTAATAATGATTCCTTAGAACAAATGTGTGTTCATTCATATATGTTGCAGTAAGGAGAAGGAGGGGGTAGCTTGAGTTAAAATGACAGATGAGGAAGTTAATAAACCAAAAAGAGAGATCACTGTGCAAAAAGAAAGAGAAATGTGCACTGCAGCTACATACATTGGAAATAAGATACGCAGTCTTATGAATTCAAAGGTACTGGAACCCTACTTGAGATGAGAATATGTACGGATCAAGAGCAATAGTATTGTGTATCATGATACAACAAACAAACAAAGAGAGAGAAAGAGAAGAATCGTATCTGAAGAGACGATTAATGCTGAGTTGACAACTCTTAGGCTGTATTCTACTCAAATTGCAATGGGAGAGAAGTATGCCACTTTGTAAAGAGCAGGACATTAGAGGAGTTAATGAACCCTGCACAAGAGAGAGAAAATAAAGGTTAGGTGAATGGAGACCAAAATGCCCCTCATCCTTGCCTATAAATGAAGAGGCAGCTGCATGAAGAAAGGAACAACTACACACGCAGAGAACCAGACTAGAGAAAAAAAGAGAGATATCACTTAGAGAAACCCAACCCCTGAGAAGCACACTTTAGAAGAGAAAAGCTCTGAGAAACAAATAAATAAAAAAAAAAAGAGAAGAAGAGATCCATAGTCTAGAAAAAAGAGAGAAAAACCAAAAAAATACATATATACATATATAACAGATTCTGTATAAATTCTAGAAGAGAAGAACAAGGTATTGTGATAGTGGTTCCTTAACTTATCAGTATTGTTGTATTTATATTCCTATTTTGAAAGTCGTTTTAGGTCAAGCCCAGTCACCAATTTATGGTGTGCATGGGCGTGATAGGTTTATATCTGTTCCCACTAGCATTAAGAAGCTATGTAGTATATATAGCATAAGTTCATGCAATATGTTAACTAGCCTCATTACCCCCTTTTCACCCTAGTTATTTTACATCAATTTCCTCTGTACTTAGAGTGGCAGTGAATAGCACATAATAAAAATAAAAAAGAAAGGCAGGGGAGCATATCTTGTAGCATAGTAAATACATCTGGAGACTGTAAGGTCCCTCCTCCTCTTCTTGCTTTATTCCTAGTATTGTTGTATCATTGTATGAGTCCTAGGAATGAAATAATTCAAAAAAAAAGGGGGCTTAGTCATATTAGTTAAGAACAGCATCCATAAAGGCATAAACATCATCATTCTGAGAAAACAACTATATTAAACAAGCATGATTGACACAGAAACTCAAATCACATGCATATGTGTGTAAGTTCCACATGACAACAAAATAAAATGATAAGCACAAATGGTAAAAGAAAATCAATCAAAAAAAAAGGAAAGGGAAAAGGAAAGGGCTACTTACAGCAAAAACACGCCTGTGATTCTTCATGACTGACGGCCATGGAGGACTTCCATCATGTGATCACAACCACAAATTCTCTCCAATTTTATTTATCACTACAAAGTAAACTATAGCTTCTTAGTAAAAAGGGGAAAGAAAATCCAGTTCAAAAATGGTAATAAGAAAGAAAGAAACAGGGAGGAACGTTACCAGTAAACGCTCAAACTTCCTGGTAAACTGTCACAGTATAAGCTTGATCTCAGAAAATGCCAAATTCATTGAAAAACTTCATATCCACCCAAAATGAAAATCGAGTGCTTGCCAATTGATAACCTGACACATCATCGAAAGCTTGTGTTAAGGCAGTACCTCCATCAAAGGGGAGAAGGAACAAAAAAAGAAATCAAATAAAAAGAAGGAAACAAACCGAAACCGTGATGAATAGAAGCAATGACTCGGATCTGGTACAAAGTCCAAACACCAGATCGATTAAACCCAGAAACTGTCCAATACCCCTCGACACCACTACTGTCAGGTGTAATCGACCCCCTTCCCCTCTTTGCTCTTCTCAGGTGCCCCATCGAGCATCTGTTAAGCAAACAAGAGCAGAATTACAGCACGGCCCAAACATCGTGTCAAGAATTTCTCTTCTACTCAAGAAGAAATTATGACAAATAAAGTTAAAATTCAGAAAATCAGTGAGTTACTATTACCCCTTCGTGTTGTGAGATTTGGAGCCGCCCTCCTCCATTTCCGATCATAATAGGTAGAGGTCTCTCCCATCGAGTAAGAGTGGTCCACAGAATCTCTCTCGAGACAAGTTTCGATGGCTTGAAAAGATGGTTGCCATGGATAAACCAAGGTGTCGACTGTGACGATCGGATCGAGGACAAAGAGACAGAACAAGAAGAAGATAGAGAAACCCTAATAGACTTAGCGGCTGATCGACGCTATCGCCTTATACATAACCCTCGACAAAAGAGGGAGGGGATTCTCTGTGGAAATGAACTCCAGGAGTTTGATGTAAGGGAGTGTATACGAAGCCTAGTGCAACCAACCCATCACACAAGAGAAATAAAATCGAGAATATGGAAATTGGAGGTGAAAGCCCACTTGCTGATCCTCTGTGGCGCCCCAGAAATAACAACTCTCTAACAATACAGCATGTAGACCTCTGTGTGTATGGGATGCATGCTGACATGGCCCAATCAAATGATTCCAAGTCTGCATAAACTTCAAAAATTCGCCGAAAATTATAGGAAACTCAGAAAAACTCAAACTGAATTTCCATAAATCCAGAAAAATGTGAAGAATCCACTGTTACTAAATATCATGACCAAAGATCAAATTAGAACAAGTTTAACCACCCAAGTACTGAATTCATGACGAATCAGTAAATGACCGATTTCAGAAACTCACCAAAAATCATCAGAAACTCAGAAAAATATAAAGAAAATTTCTGTTAATTCAGATAAATCAAAAGAATGTGATCATCCTAAACAAATCCACCAAAATTTCAATAAAAAAATATATGATAAAAAGCTCATCTATCATGACGGGAACTCCCGTGATTCAGAAAATTCAGAAAATAATCCAGTCTTAAAAATTTGGCTGAATTGTGATTCACCAAAATGACGAATTTTAAATGTCTCATGTTCTATATCAACATCAAAGAAAAGAGCAGACTATGTCCTGTCAATCATCAGATGGAGGAAATAGATCATGTACCGAGGAAGGTTCTGTGATAATTTCCCCAAACATACCAATCCCGTGGCATTTGAGAAATCCCACGACCTTACTCTAAATGACACATCGCTTTACCAGATAAAGCCGCTCAGGTGACTAAAATCCCATCTGACAAAATCACGCTGGAAAGCCAAAACCTCATCTTACCAGATAAAGTCGTTCAGATGACTAAATCCCATCTGACACCATCACTCTGGAAGACCCGTGGCATTTGAGTAATCCCACGACCTTACTCTAAATGACACATCGCTTTACCAGATAAAGCCGCTCAGGTGACTAAAATTCCATCTGACAAAATCACGCTGGAAAGCCAAAACCTCATCTTACCAGATAAAGTCGTTCAGATGACTAAATCCCATCTGACACCATCGCGCTGGAAGACCCGTGGCATTTGAGTAATCCCACGACCTTACTCTAAATGACACATCGCTTTACCAGATAAAGCCGCTCAGGTGACTAAAATCCCATCTGACAAAATCACGCTGGAAAGCCAAAATCTTGTCCTACCAGATAAAGTCGTTCAGATGACCAAATCCCATCTGACACCATCGCGCTGGAAGACCCGTGGCATTTGAGTAATCCCACGACCTTACTCTAAATGACACACCGCTTTACCAGATAAAGCCGTTCAGGTGACCAAATCCCATCTGACAAAATCACGCTGGAAAGCCAAAAACTCGTCTCGCCAGATAAAGCCGTTCAGGTGACCAAATACCATCTGACACCATCACGCTGGAAGACCCGTGGCATTTGAGTAATCCCACGACCTTACTCTAAATGACACACTGCTTTACCAGATAAAGTCGTTCAGGTGACCAAATCCCATCTGACAAAATCACGCTGGAAAGCCAAAAACTCGTCTCGCCAGATAAAGCCGTTCAGGTGACCAAATACCATCTGACACCATCACGCTGGAAGACCCGTGGCATTTGAGTAATCCCACGCCCTTACTCTAAATGACACACTACTTTACCAGATAAAGCCGTTCAGGTGACCAAATCCCATCTGACAAAATCACGCTGAAAAGCCAAAACCTCGTCTCACCAGATAAAGCCGCTCAGGTGACCAAATTCCATCTGACACCATCACACTGGAAGACCCCGTTCATTAAAATTAAAATCGTCTTGGTGATTAAAAGCTCACCAGGCCCAACTATCTAATGAAAATCAAGTTACACGAGGTCCTAGAAAGATCTCTTCAAACCAAACCACATCCCCAAAATGTCATAACTTCTCAAAATCACTTCACAAATCATCATGTGCAATAAAAAAAAATCAAATCAAATAGATAAACAACGGACACCAACATAAGGGCATTCAAAAGAGGAATAAATGAAGAAACACGAATATCCCTACAAATAAGCATTGCATTAATAGCCTGCAATATATGTTTTTCTTGATTTTTCCCGATCTAGAGGTGCCTAGGAAAGTAACCAGGGTAATTAACGGCGGGGGCTTGCGCCCGTCGGAAAGAAAGGACCTACACAAAAATAAACTCTCGTAGGAATATAAGTCCGTACGAGCGAGTATCTCTTTAGTGGGAGGCGCCCGTAGCTGAGACTTTGACTTACGAGGGGATAATCTGATCTGATGTTCTTTTTGCTTTCCCTCCCGAAAGTGGCATTTTAAATGGGAAAGACGCGACAAAAAGAGCCGGACAAACACAAAAGAGATGGAGACATGATGAAAATGAAAATAGAAAGTGGTCACAAAAATAAAAAACAAAACAATGTGTTGTCAAATTATTATCTGATGGTAAACCGAGTTAGTTTTATGAGCAATAATACCCGACACACAATTACTTACAAAGTATCACATTACAGAAATCAGAAAGAATGTTATTGCACAACTTCACAATGCTTGGAGTGTCGAATGATATTTAACTAAAGGATTCCGACACCCACACATCTTTATTTATAATATTGATGTCATTATTATGAAGATAAACTGAAATTTGTGTTGTTTAATTAATTTGCAGGGAAATTTAAATGAAGACAAAAACTGGAATTGGGGAGGTGCGGTCCTAGCATGCCTGTATCATTCGCTTGATCGTGCTGCAGTGCGATTCAAGGTTGTGACGGGACCTTGGATGCTTCTATTATTTTGGGCATGGACATATCTTCCAGTATGTCGACCGACTCTTCCAAATGAGGCATTTCCTGGATTTGGCCAGCCTGATATAGACTCGTGTCCGCCGTTTGGGAGGTATAATTTTTCATAAATTTAGCTTTAGTTTAATACTCATGCGCGATATTTTGTTTAATGTTTAATTTTTCGCAAAATTACAGGAAATGGGCTGAAGCTCGGTCATTTTCGAAGAACACTCATTGTGGGGCGGTTGAGTATGCACGGGACCACCTGGCGACATTGGAGGTAGAAGATGTCAATTGGTTACCGTACGAAGCTGACCGAGCGAGTATGCCACGAGTAGCCCAGGATTGGTCAGCAGCGGATCATGCTCGGATGCCGCTGATTTTTTATCACATAGTGGCATACTACTATCCGGAGCGTTGCAGGCGTCAGTTCGGATTATATCAGCTTGTTCCACCACTGCTACCTCTGGTATGTTGTTATATGCTTAAGATTGATTTTCATTTTAATTAACAATTTGTATATTTTTTTAATAATTTTCTATTCTTAATATAATAGAGTTGGAACACGATGCGCAACTACATGAATTTCGAACGCAGTTCTTTTGCCCATCCGGATTGGAGTTCTATTTTTCATGCAGCGCATGCAGCGTGGATTGATGAGGCATTAGCTGCCCTGCGTGTCGAGACTCGACCTTGAACAGATGCTGATTCTCTTAGGTATTAAAAATTAATTATATTTGTTATTTCATTTGATTTGTTCGTAATTTAAGTTAATTTTGAATATTTATTTAAGATTTCAAATTTGGATGATTAGGTATTTTCGGTGGTTATGGAGATGGGGAGGATCGGAGCTTCCTACACCTCGCAAGGAGGCCGAGGCACGCATCAGACGTAGAGGTGATGTTCCGGTCAGTCGTAGACAGTATGCTCCCATGGGGTCCAAGCTGCGTAATATGGTATTTATTTAATTTTTTAAAATCAGTTTCTATTTAATTTCTTTACTTGTTTTGTAATGACTGATTAAGATTTTATTTATTTTTATTTGAACATGGATTTCAGCACAGATGGTCAGTGGCTCCGCCCTTATCCTAGAGGTAAGGGGTTCAATTCCCGTTGGACGCGGATTAAGTAGATAATTAGTAGAAGAGGGATAAACTCTAAGTTACAGAGTGGGCTACAGCTTCTATAAATAAATAGCCTCTATTTCAAAAAAAAAAGATTTTATTTATTTATTTAATGTAGGGAAACAACGCCTTGAAGAATGCGGTTCATGCTTTGGGCCTCATTGTGAAGAAGGGATGCCGAAGAATTGGTCAGGCAATCCTTACCAATTGTCGATCCCAACTACGAGATGCATCTATGCCGTTGAGGATCGAGGATCTGTTGGAACAACGGGGGCTACCAACGAAGATTGAAGACATACCAGATTCTTCGGACGAGTCCCAACAACCGCATGCAAACTTTGAGGCCGAGGATCTCGTCAATCCGGTATGTATTATTTGTAAATAAATAAGTATTAAACATAATATTATAATTATTTTTATTGATGATTGGATGACATATTATTTTTATCTTAAAAGGATGGTGGTCTAAATACCGGACGATTGGATGACATATTAGGACCACCCACGGATTCTCATCCATACGTAGATCCTACGCCGGTCACACTGTCAGGTCCTACTTCCGACACATGGCGCCGGTCCATCGTCATCGAGCTCTCAGTTTGCAGGTATGTATCATGACCCCACTGGCATTTTCAATGGCTACATGCCAGGATACCAGCCACCTTTTCTCGCGTTTGGCCAGACTTCTGCACCGTTTAGTACGTTCGGCCAGACTACTCCACCGTTCACTATGCCAGCATTTGGTACACCTTATAGCATCCCTTCATTTTCTTCCCCATTGGGTAGTATGGGAGGGGGAGACTCTTTCACTACCTTGCTACAGACCGCCATGCACGAGAGTGGTCAGGAGGTTGGCGATCAGGAGGGTGATCAGGGCGGTGACGAGGAGGGTGCTGAGGATGACGGCAGTTCTGAGGAGGAGGAGGAGATTCAGGCGGAGGATGAGTCAGTTACCCCGTCTTTGGCTGAGAGAAGAGAGAGACGAGCAATTAAAAAACGCGAGAGATTTTCGCCGTCTGGACGTATGAGGTAGTATGTTTATGTGATGTATGTTATGGATTTGTATATATTTTGGTGTATGTTATTATGTTTTAGATCATGGATGTGTAGTTTATGTTGCTTATTATTTTTTGTTGCTTGTCTGTTGCGACTTCTAGGCAATATTCGAAAATAATATTACGACGCACGAGTAATATTACGACACACGAGTAATGATTTTGAATTACAAAATAAATATGAACAAATAAGCAATAACATCAAATGAACGATATTTAATTAAAAGAAGCGATAACATTAATAAGCAATAACATCAAATGAACATTTTTCTTTTTGCACACAATGAACATCATTTAGAAATAATTATTTACAAATCATGAAAAAAAACGGGTGTATTTTTTAATCCTCTCCTATTTTTTTGTCTTCATAAATTTATGTTTTTTATAGTTAAATAAAGGGTTATTTTATAGTTAGAAAACTTTATATTTTTCATAAAATAAAAGGTTGTTATATAGTTAAAAAAATCAAACAAGTAAAATAAAGGGTTGTTATATAGTTAAAAAATCAAACTATATAACGAAATCAAACTTGTTTCATTTCATTTGGGGTGAGTTACGATCCACCTCCTAACGCAGTCGTTGACCGCGTTAGGGCTCTCTAACGCGTTAGGAGCCAGGAAACGTACGCGGTCCAATATCGCATTAGAACTTTTTTCTTATTAAAAAAAATATTCCTTTTTTCTTATTAAAATTTCTGAGGATATTTTTTATTAAAAATACCACGATTAACACACTCAACTCAGCTGAAAAAATATGAATTATCAGATGAATATCAGTGTATCTGATAGCTCGGCTTGTCAGACAAAGAACAAGAGTTTCTCAAATTAATCCACTCAGGAACTGATTAAGATTGTCACATCCCGTATCCGAAATACGAGGCATGAGGTGATATGGTATCTTTTACATCCATCCGACGACCCGTCAACCTACGTCACAAGAAATAAAAGCAAAAGGGAGTCAGCTTCAAAGTCGAGTAACCGGTTATTTAACGACGCAGCTTCTCTATAACTAATTTATATAACCAAAATATCAATCGATTGGATTAATCCATACATTAATAACAATAACGAATAAAATATATTTTACAAAATCAACGGGTCTAGGTTTTCTCAAATCCATTTTCTCATATCACTTTCACACTAGCGTGAATCCCTCTCTAGACGATTCCGCTTCACATTCCATTTCACTTTCCATTCCACTTTTCCACTTCAATTCAAATCACATTAGAGACCCGTTGACTTGCAAAATACATCAGTCACAATTCTCATATATCAATTTAATTCAATCAAATAAGACAAACGATATTTAAATCAATCAATACGAAAATTAAATTATAGAGAAGTCCGGTTACCTGACGAGCGATTCAGAAAATGAAACGACACGATTACAATGTAGAACTTGAACTCTAATCGGATGGATGATCACGCATGTCTTCGTATTCAAATACGATATATTTTTAAATGGAGATGAATATCAAAATTGAATGGGAATTAAAAATCAAAGTGGGAATTGGGTTTTATTTCTATGGATTGGTCGGTGGAAGGCAATAGGGAACAATTACTTATTCCTCGGAATTGGCAGATGGAAAATAACCAATAAGGAATTACTATGGGGAGGGATACGTGTGCGACAAGCCGAAAATTAAAAGCTTTCTTTAATAATCAATGATACAGCGAAAAGGGTAAAACTAATCGGATTTGAATGAAAACAAATAAATCTCATTTGAAAAGGTTAATGCGGTTATCAAAATACGGTTAACAAATAGTAATTAAATGTGTAAATCAGATGGAAAAGAATGCTTCGCTGGTGGCAAAAATATGCAGAGGGTGCGTGGGCCAAAGCCCAATAAATCATGTAAATTAATATAACCGCTCCAAATATGGTTGCAGCAGAACAAAAAAAATGATTCGAACAAATAATCTTATTTTATTTTCTAAACCTCAATCGTTATAAAAATAATGATATAATTTGTTACACGATAAAAACAAGAAAACCTTTTGTAAATATAAGGAAACAACAAAATTTTATCGGTGAAGGCAGATGAATCTTTGGGTTGCGAGCTAATTTAGTTCAGATACAAATGGTGATCAAGATAAGAAATAGATAGGAACTATCATTAGGAATGAAAGATATAAAACTAATTTGACCAATCAGAGATGAGACAAGTTGTCAAAAGATGATTTATGAAAATGTGCAATTTATAATAAACATAGATGGTAAAACATGCTTCCAAAATCTAAATATAATATTTAGCCAAAAGGAAATCTAATTAAATGCATTTGCGAAATAACATAGAAATTTGAATATTTATAAGCAATATATTTGCAGCATAAAAAAAAATAAAACCCAAATGCTATGGCTAAAATAATTAGTAAATAAGTATGAAAAAATTCAGGGTGTTACAAAGATAAATTGAAACTGGAAATGTAAATGCAACATAGAAACGATAAGATTTCGATTATAATCGATTTTTAATAACAACTGGAATGGAAATTACAAGCTAATCCCAAATTGTTGGAGTTATGTCCTAGAAGTCAATATTTAATGACTTATTTTCTTAGTTTATGTTAATGATGATATTTGACCATTTGTTCCTAGAGTTTATTATTGACAGATCATTCAGGTTGAGGATCTGAATTGTAGATCTCTGTGGATCATTTATTAGAATGACAATAATAAATCTAAATCGTCCATAATCTTGATAATTAACAAGGAACATTAATTATCATAAAAGATTAGTATGCAAGTTAAGTGATGATTAAGTTCTACAAATCATAGGTAAGGAGTTACCAACTTAATTGCATATGTGTATATTATTGGAACATAGTACAGGACTTGATCCAATGAAATAAACATATGGATTGTGTTAAGTGTCATTGTTTATTTCATATAAGTTTGATTCTAAGTTTGAGATGTTCACCTTTTCCACATGAGGATAGGTTCAATAAATATCGTCTAACGTTGATTCCTGATAAAGGCTGCTATAAGGACTTTATTTATGTTCTCTTGAATTATGCGGGAAAAAGTTATTCATCAAAAAAAAACCGTATGTCCCTCATTAATACACTTAATGAGTGATGATATCTGTTTGGGCCCCTTGATGGAGTTGGATCGTATGCATGCAAACTAGACGATCAACTCTAGATCAAGAAATGTATAATCTGCAAGAATGACACACTCCTATCTTGGATTATACAATGATATCATGTGACATAAGAATCAGACAAGGAAATACTTATATTTCTTGTGCAGGATTAAGATATTGTAACGGTACATTATTTATACGAATTGGGAATCATAACGTGTTGCTAGATACTGCTTATGATTATTGGAAATAAATAACGATTTATTTTCATGGCCACCATAGCATAAATCCTCAATAGGGTCGCACAAATAGGACTCTAACCACACGGTGCATTATTTGTTTATTCCCAACAATGAGTGTTGCGAAATATGATAAGTTGATTAATTAATTATATATCGTTGTGAACCGTTATAATTAATTAAGTCAAAAGGATCATATGGAAACAAATTAATGCATTAGCTAATCAAAAGTTAATTATTAATGAGTTAATAAATAATTATGTTCAACACACTTTAATTAGTTTGAGCTATTTGGGCTTCTAGTTATTTAATTAATTAAAGGCCCGATTTGAGAAAGGATGAAGGAGTAATTAATGGGATGGTTTATTGGGTCATTGCAACATTTGATGTAGCCCAAAATGGCCCTATTAATTTCAGCTAGAGCCCTAGTGGCATACTTGTAAATAGTTCAAAGAGAGGATGAGAGTTGTTGGCTATATAAAGGGGTCACCTCTTGGGAAAGCCCTAGCCTCCATCCACATTCTCTCTCCTCTCTTCCTAGCTGCCCCCTTCTTCCTCTTCCTCTCTTGCTCATGTGTTGAGCTCCATTCCTTCTTCTCCTCCATTAAAATAGTTAATAGGATGAAGAAGTTCATAGAGGGGATTAGCTATGAGCTCTTGAAAGCTAGCACTTTCAAGGAGCTCGTGGTTAGCTCCTTGGTGGGCTTGAGACGCCATAGATGGTGGAGGTGGTGGAGCACGCACCCCATCGATTCTCATGCCATGGATTCGAGCCTCTTTGTTGCTACACAAAGAGAGGTATAAATCTCCTACTCTCATCTTGAAATGCTTGTGAATGATGTTGAAACCTAGATCTCTTGTGTTTAATTGAGTTTATGGCTAAATGGTTGGCTCAAAAATAGAAATTGAACACTTCTTAACATACCGAAATACGGAAGAAACTGGGAATAAGATATTTTTGGTGATTTCAGATCTAGATTCAACATAATAACCTAGCCACAGGCGGCTGCTTATATAAACTGCAAATTACTGAAAGTAAATATAACTATTACAACGTTAAATTAATCAATTTCACCCTGTAATTCTCTTTTGTCTGTTACGGAGACTCAGTGGTCCCTCAGGCCTCGTCAGCATAAACGGAGGGAACATCCAAGGAAGTAACGGACACTTCTCCGTTATGTTTCACAACTCGGACCCCACCTTCCCAGTCAATCATCGCTGCGCACTTAACGGCTCTCTCGCTTCCGTCATTCTCTTCTGTCGACCCCTTCATTTTGACTACGGTTGACTCAGCCCCAACGGCTAATTGCTTGTCTGAATCATTTTTATGAATTTCATCACCAAATTCATGTGACAATACACCCCTCATCAGTGAATTCTTGCCCTCAAGAATGAAATTAGGGTATTGTTCAGCTATTGACTCAAAATCCTCTGAAGTGGCTGCTTCTCTTGGTCTATTCATCCACTGAATCAAAAGCTGCACCACAGCCACATTTTTTCTTTTGATAACCCTCCTTTCCAGAATAGTTTGAGGCTCAATTCTAATTTCCCCATCTGGGCCCACCACTGGCAATTGTGGAGTTAACCTATTTTCCTTCCCACACTTGAGTTTTAACTGTGACACATGAATCACAGGATGAATGGATGATCCTGGGGGCAATTGCAATTTATACGCAACAGTCCCTATTTTTTCTAAAATCTCAAATGGCCCATAAAATTTAGAATTGAGTTTGGAGTGGGTTTGCCCTACTACTGACAATTGTCTGTAGGGTTGTAGCTTCATGTATACCCGGTCGCCCACCTTAAATTGCCTCTCACTTCTCTCTTTATCAGCATATTTCTTCATTTTGGCTTGTGCTCTATCCAAATTTTCTTTTATTGTTTGTAATGCCTGAACCCTCCTTTCTGCATCCTTATCCACCCCCCATGCATTTTCTCCTGCAACGTTGATACTGGAAAAATATCTAGCTTCATACCCATACAATGCCTTAAATGGGGAACATTTCAAGGCTGTATGAAAACTTGAATTGTACCAATGCTCAGCTAAATAAAGCCATTGATTCCATTTATTTTGCTTATCAAACACCATGCATCTCAGAAAATTTTCCACACACTGATTGATTCTTTCTGTTTGACCATCAGTCTGGGGATGATATGCAGTACTGTAATTTAATTTTACCCCTAATTTTTTCATAATTGCTCTCCAGAATTTACTAGTAAACAATGGGTCCCTATCAGTAACAATAGTCAATGGTAACCCATGCAATTTGTACACATTCTGTAGGAATATTTGTGCCACATCTTTGGCAGTATAGGGGTTGATTAGAGCTAGGAAGTGAGCATACTTAGTGAATCTATCTACCACCACCAAAATTACAGATTTTCCCTCAGATTTTGGCAAACCTGTAATGAAGCCCATGCTGATTCCTTGCCATGGTCCTTCTGGTACTGGTAGTGGTTGTAGCAATCTAGGCTCCTGCACATGCTCTCCTTTGTTCAACTGACAAACTTCACACTGTTTCACATAGTTTTTCACTGCTTCCTTCAATCCTGGCCAATGGAATATTTTTTTGATTCTTTGGTATGTACCCACTACTCCTGGGTGCCAATCAATACTGGTACCATGTATCTCCTCAATTATTTTCCTTCTCCATTCTTTCTGTTTGCCCACACATATCCTTCCTTTGTACCTAACTATTCCTTGTTATACAGTGTATTTTTCTAGATTTAATCCTCCTTGGGCCACTTTCTGGGGATGATATGCAGTACTGTAATTCAATTTGACCCCTAATTTCTCCATAATTGCTCTCCAAAATGTACTAGTAAACAATGGGTCCCTATCAGTAACAATAGTCAATGGTAACCCATACAATTTGTATACATTCTGTAGAAATATTTGTGCCACATCTTTGACAGTATAGAGGTTGGTTAGAGCTAGGAAGTGAGCATACTTAGTGAATCTATCTACCACCACCAAAATTACAGATTTTCCCTCAGATTTTGGCAAACCTGTAATGAAGTCCATGCTGATTCCTTGCCATGGTCCTTCTGGTACTGGTAGTGGTTGTAGCAATCATGGCTCCTGCACATGCTCTCCTTTGTTCAACTGACAAACTTCACACTGTTTCAGATAGTTTTTCACTGCTTCCTTCAATCATGTCCAATGGAACATTTTTTTTTATTCTTTGGTATGTACCCACTACTCCTGAGTGCCCACAATACTGGTACCATGTATCTCCTCAGTCATTTTCCTTCTTCATTCTTTCTGTTTGCCCACACATATCCTTCTTCTGTTTCAGTTCCTGCCATCAGTGCATTCAATGTCTTTTTTGTACATTGATGTCCAGGGAAATACTTTCATCACATTTATCACATAATCTCAATGCTTTCCTTCTTTGAAACTCAGCACTTCTGTAGTTAGAGTTAGGCTGCCAATTTCTGGCTCCTTGATTCCCAAAATTGTCCATATCTCTCTCAACTTGTGGACCCCTCTTATTTGGGTAAGTAGGTAGGTTGTTTGGCTTTCTAATATCTTGGGTTTCTTATTAAGAGTGTCATAGTTGGCCTCCACTTTGAGTGCATGGTTATAAGCTTGATTAAGATGCTTAATTTCAAACAACTCCACAGAGGTTTTCAGTTCTTCTTTCAACCCACTAATGAATCCAACAATAAAGAACTCTTCATTCACCACTGGGTTATGCTTCTTCAACCTGATTCTGGCCTTATCAAACTTCTTTATGTACTCATCTACCTTACCCAACTGGTGTATTCTCTTGAATTCATCAACTGGGTGTTTGTCGGTGTTTAGTTTGAACCTACCCATCACTTCATCTACCAATTCATTCCACTGCAGTTGGTATGGCCCATCAACCAAACTCATATATCACTGATGCATCTCATCATCAAAGTTCATCACTGTCATTCTTGTTTTATAATCCTCAGGGATTTGATATATGCCAAAATAAAACTCATAGTTGTTCTTCCATACTATGGGATCACTGCCATCAAATTTTGAAAAATCCAACTTGGGTAAGTTAATTCTGACCCCATATTCTTCATTGTCTCTCCTCCCATGTCTCCTGGTATATTGCCTCACATACTCCTCCCCTCTTCTCATATCATCACTTTCATACCATGCATCCTCATCTACAGGGTCTAAGGGAGGTGGTTCATGTCTGGTGGGACCAATTCTAGGCCCCTTTCTCCTCCACCTTCAATCAATGGCCTTCCCCCAAGTATCTCAATCCCTGTCTGTCCGATAGCACTGTTACTTGTGCCACCAGGTTCCACTGTGTACTTGTCAGATCCCGCCATCAACTCCATTTTATAATTCCCTTTTGTCTGTTACGGAGACTCAGTGGTCCCTCAGGCCTCGTCAGCATAAACGGAGGGAGCATCCAAGGAAGTAACAGACACTTCTCCGTTATGTTTCACAACTAGGACGCCACCTACGTTTTAGCTAACCTGGCTAGAAGACGGATCTTACAATTCCATGGCTATCCTATAGCTCAGCAGCTATCGAAAATGAAGTTAATTAACAGATGAAATGCTAACAATCAAGATCGACCGTCATAATCGATGAAATTGGCGACACTTGCAGCTTCAGATGGGATCTCAACAGACATTGCAAGGCTTCCCTTAACCTTCCGAATTTTTCTCTTTTTATTTCATTTTTTTTTTGTTTCTCTTGTTTTTTGTTTCCTCTCCGAAGATTTTATTTCTCTTTTTTTTTTTTCCTCTAAAGAAAAATCTCGGTCGACTTTCTCGATGAGCCACTTGTTAATGGAGGTTGGTGGAAGATGAGTTGTTTTCTAGGTGGCAATTAAATTAGCGTTGACTGACCTTTTTCCTTTTCCTTTTTCTTTTCTTTTCTTTTCCCTTGTAAAAACTTCCCTTCTTTTCGTGCGGTTCTTGTTCCTTTTAACTTTTAAGATTAACATGCTGGTTTTGTTGCTTCTAGAAACTTTATGAATAAACTGTTTTTCACATTGAGCGTGGAATAAAACAATTATAGTATGACGATTGTTTGGGTGTATTTGTTTGTGTAGAAAACATTAATTTACTATGCTTCATTCATTTAATTTGGTGCTAATACAATTGTGATGTCATTCATGACTTCATTTACTTCTGATAAAGCTTTTAATTATCTATAAAATTGCATGCATGGCCGGTAACTTTTAATTATCTAAGTAGTTAGTTAGGTAGCGCAGCGTTTACTTGCGCGCCTGTTTGTAAAACCTGTCGTCTTTCTTTCTTCCTTGTCAGCTTCTGTCAAGCTTTCAAAAAAAAAAAAAAAAATTCTTAGTTTCTCAAAATGATGTTGTTCTTTTTAGTTCTATGCAAAACAAAAATGTATCATGAGAAACTGGAGAAACACCAAAATAGTTTGTTTAATATGGAATGAATGATTCATTTTGGACAAAAATAGAACGTTTATGCTCCAATTTTTAATAAACAGCTTTTAGAACTTTCACATATTTTTAATAAATTATCTTTAAATCTGTGGATATCTTGGCCCAAATTTGCGTCGCTCTTTAGCAAGTTGCTGAGATAGAATCTCTAGAATAATGAAGAAAGGACAATAATTTCCATGCTCAAAATTGCTCATGCTCTCTCCCGTACGGTTAAATAGAAAGAGCATCTTATTAATTAACAACAGCAATAATGCAATATTCATATTTAATTATTTATTTTATACAAAAAGAATATTACTACACTGTTAAGTGGTTTTCTTTTTTTTTAGCAGTTGATGTGCACACTACTTATTGTACCTTATTTGATATAAATTATACAGAATTGGTACCTATCATCCCTCATTTTCCCATCCCCACCATCCATAGGCTCTAAACAGGATTTTTATGGATCCAGGACTCAGCCCAGTCCATTTATTTTGCTCTAAACCTACCTTCTCGCTCCCAACCTAGCCGTCCCTTCTCTCCGCACTCTCGCCTCTTTTCATCGCCGCAAGACCTCCCCTCGTCTATTCCCAGATCTGAAATAAGATCCGATCTGTCGATCTCCACCACTAATCGCCGGCCATGGCCACCACTGTCCATGCGCCTACTCTATACCAAACCAGTGTTGAGGCATCGTTCAACCTCTGTTTCAGTTTCTCGACAGATTTGAACCAGTAGCCGCTGCTCAAATCGGATCCAAGATCGATTTCAAGATCTGACCCGCTTCAACGAATCCAACCCGTTTCGCAGGAGGTGTCAAGGCTATTAATCTGGATTGATGAGAAGAAGATGAGGTACGCTGTCAAACTTTCGAAAAAAAAGAGAAGAAGATGAGGTACTGGCATGAATTGGTGGCAACGAGTCCACTAGTACTGACATGGTGATAGCCAATCTTGTGCAAAAACATACCAAGGATTGTTCCTGGTAAGAACATAAGTCTATAATTCTTATCATTTTGAGTTTGCTGGATTATATCTGATAACTATGAACTTGAAGGTTGGAAGAAACCAATTTGTATTGGGAGGCATGCCTTTGGAGACCAGTATCGAGCCACGGATGTTGTCATTCATGGCCCAGGGAAACTAAAAATGATTTTTGATAAGAATAAAACTTCACTGTTTTTCTCTATCACTACTTCCACATGCATGCATCTTTATGATTAAATCTTTAATTAATTATATTATGCTATGTACAGATGATGGAAATGCATGAAGCAGTTGAAGAAGCCAAGGATACACAATCGCTGAATGAGATTCAAGGACTTATTGGAATGGACAATCATTTGTAATTGATGTTATTATTAATAGAATTGTTCAGTTTGTATATATGTTTAGTACTTTAGTTTATTGTTTTAAATGTTTGTTTTGTTATTGTAAATGTTTGCTATGTTTGATGTATTTGTTCGATTTTATTTTTTTATTTAGCAAGTTTAAATGCAACTAACCGAACATTTCAAGCAACTAAATAAACCTTTAAAACACTTAGCTGAACAAAAAAAGAACAAAACACTCAACTAACCGAACATTTAAAGCAACTAAATGAACATTTAAAGCACTTAAGTAAACAGAAAAAGGAAAAAAACATGCATCTAAAAGAACATTTAAAGCAACTAAATGAACATTTAAAGCAACTAAATGAACATTTAAAGCACTTAAGTAAACAGAAAAAGGAAAAAAACATGCATCTAAACGAACATTTAAAGCAACTAAATGAACATTTAAATCAACTAAATAAACCTTTAAAACACTTAGCTGAGCAGAAGAAAGAAAAAATACATGGAACTAGATGAACATTTAAAGCAACTAAATAAACTTTTAAAACACTTAAGTGAGCAGAAAAAGGAAAAATACATGGAACTAGATGAACATTTGAAGAAACTAAATGAACATTTAAGACAATTAACTGAAGAAAATTTTGCTGACGTCATCATGCGCGCAATGTTCGGTGAATCGGTAAAAATTTTTATGACGTCATCCCGCGACGAAATGGTGACGTCATCACGCGGAACGTCGCTTCACGCGGAAAAAGACGCGGAAATGTGGCTGGATGGCGGCTGGATTTTGGGTTTCCGATTTCCGAAAGCCCAATCTAGCCCATTGTATGTCGCTGGATGGCGCTGGATGGGAAAGTGCTGGATTCCGTATATCAGCTCCGTAAATTATATAACATCTTTAGATCCGAAATGCTACTATTTAAGTGCACAAATTTTCTGTGGCCCATAAACAAAAAAAAAACCTAATTCTTTTCAACTGCCAAATCGTTAGATGTAACTGTACGGTATAACTATTTCATTGCCCGTCTGGACAACTCGCTAACGAATAAAATTTCGGTCTTCGTCCAAAAAAGGGTTAAACCAATTTTGGTCTTTATTTGATTCAAATATCAGATAACTCGTTAATTCAATAAAATAGTGACATATTACATTGCCCAACTCAAACCAGGTTCTCAATGGACCATGCCTTCTTGCCTTCTGTTCGTCACCCCATTTCCCAGATGTGGAAAAAAACAAATTACACATCAAAACATTAGCCTAAATTGCCTAATGATTATTTGCTTCTAGGCCAGTAACCTTTTTCATTGCAAATTAAGCAAGATCCAAATTCCCATGGATGTTAGTGTTACACCGCCCAAAAGAATATAGTCCAAATCGAACGGCAGCTTTGTTGGGAGGTTATGTTAATCAAATCAAAGGCTTGATCCAATAAACTAGCCAGACCATACATTTTCCAAATCGGACAGTCAGGATTTAATGCAGCAAATACGATTCTGTCAACCCCGTAGTCTTTTGATGTTTTGTGAGACAATTAATGGAAGTTCTTTAAGAGCATCAACTATGATCAATTAACAAAATATTACAAAAGTCAGTCTCACCCGATACACACTTAGTTATTTTAAATTAATGTTTGTAAATCTGTGAATTTGTCGCATTTTTCTCGTCTTCTAACAATTGTTTAACTGAATGCTAAACGTATGTATGTTTGTCTCACGTCACCATATTGATTCATTAGTTCAATGTGGAGAACCAGAGGCTGTTCGTCTACTGCAAATAAATTGATTTTTTTTTAATAGTGAAAGTTGCCACGAGTAATTGCCTGGAACAATAGTACAATACTTAAAATATATAGCTTGGTAATAGGTATATATATATATATTGATAGAGGTACACATGCTCGGTATGCAGCACTTACACTACATATGATAAGTTGTTACCTGTAGAAATTTTGAGAATCGGCTGTTTCTTCAGGCAATTGTAACATGAGCAAACAGAAGAGACTCATAATAATTGGTCCTTGTTTGGATGAATTCGTTTGTGCATAAAGAAACGTTAATTAGTTCCAGTCTGTGTTCATTCATTTAATCTTCTTGATATTCATGCAATTTTTGTTCCGTTTATGAAATTTTTTTTCCAACATTGATCAAATATTATATTTATAAGTAGGTCACAAGGGCATTAATTCATAAATTTACTTGATAGAAATCACTTTTTTATGTTTCAAAAATAGAAAACATATTTGGGATATTGGAGAAACACTAAAGATTTGTTTAATTAAAAATTTACGATGCGTGGTGGAATCTACTAGAGCTGCAGGCACTGGAGCTGTGTAGTTGCAGTTTGTTCTTGTTGTTGTTCGATGGTCTGAATATTTTTAGAGTTTGAATGTTTTGTGTTGTGTTGTTAGAAGTCTCCACTAGGGGGCAATGCTGGTCATCTTTGGTATGACCTTTTGTTTGGATGTTTGTAATAATGTGGCATTTGTTTTATAATTGCAGACTCCCTTCTTGGCAGGGGCGGAGCTAGTGGGGGGCGAGAGTAGGCTAGACATATGCTAAAATTTCAAATTTTAATTTATAGTAAGCGTTAAGCATACCCTAAAAATTTATAAGTCTAACTACTTTGCCCAGTTTATTCTTCTCTCTCAGCTAATTAGACCATATATAAGAGGATCAAAGGGTTGTGATCGAGGAGAGGGTACAAATTATAGCGATTCTTTGCAGCAATTTTCGAGTGTGATGGTTGGTGTTGCCTAGCCACTGAGTCAATTGAGTCATGTGATGTGAGGCCACCTGTAAGATTACACAAAATCAACATCTTTCTATCTGATTCCCATGGAAAAGTTAGACATGGCCTCATAGGCCACGTGAGACGATGTCCTATTCTTTTTCCTTTTTTTTTTAGCTTTTATAGCTAGCTAGACCCTTATAATTTACAAATTTATGGCATAGTTATTACGTGATTTACAACATGTTATTGCTATATGTTTTTAAGTATCATTATATTACAAAATAATGTAATAAGAAACACATTTATGGTTATCATAATAAATAATAATAATAATATATGATATTAAATTGCTTTATTTGTTAGTTTCTGTAATATGTTGCCTACGGATTAAACAATCCAAAGAAAAAAATAATACATTATTATATTATTATTCATGTGTGCAAGATATCGGAAAAACAATTATTATTTCAAATGATCAAGTAGCATTTGTGAGCAATGGTACAAAATACTATTAAATAATGCGCAATGCATGAAAGAAAAATTATAAATATATGATAGTTATATATTAAGATAGATATTAAATTATAAACCTTTTGCAATCGAAAAATAAATAAATTAAATAAATGTGCTATGCACGAAATTAGCACTAGCGTTATGAAATCTAAAACATCCAAATAAAATTTGTTGAAACATATACATATTTTTAGATTATGATGGTAATAAGAATATATGATTATATTGACTTGTTTGTTTCTTCTTTTTTGTTTGCCGGTATGGCTCGACAACTTCATTAGTCCTACCTTGCCTCCCTTATTTCTTAATCCTGGTTCCGCCCCTGCTTCTTGGGAGTCTTACTTCTCAAAAAAAAAAAAAAAAAAAAAAAAAAAAAAAAAAAAAAAAAAATGCATGGTGGAACAGTAAATGTCGTTATGCGGCGGTGATAATCAAAATCTATGGTGAATTTTTAGATTTTAATTGACTTCTAGATCGGCAGGGATATTGGAATTTTACGTGTGGAAGGAAAAGTAAAACAAAAAGTTGTTTCCAGTTGGAATAATTTTTAAAAATAGATGTGTTATTTTAAAGAGATAATATATGATATAAAAAATGCAATTCCCTAGATTTGCAGTATAAATAATTTGTTGTTTACAGCAATTACGGCTAGGTAATAATAGAAAGATGCAGAGATTTACAGCAATTTAATTGAGGGTATGGCCTGCATCTATCAAAGTATGACGACCATGTCTCTTTCAGCCAATAAGTGGGTAAAAGGTTATCTTTTAGAAATTATTATTAGCAATACTTATTATAGGAGATTGAAGCAAAATTGATACATTATGACAGTTATTTTAATTTATTTTATTGAGGGGGTAATAAGTTTAATTCCAGTCAAAATTATGTTATGTCTAGCTGGACTAGCTCATTTCTTTTTATATATGAGAGCTGAGATAAAAGAGAGGCAAAAATGTTTTTTTTTCTTTATTATTATATTTTTGTGTGTTAGTTAAAATAAATATTTTCTATTACGTGTTTTAATTTAAGAAATAATGGGTCCGTTAGAAATTAGAACACAATTCACACTAAACTAGCAAGTTACAAACTGATACTGTGAAATTGGGATTTTTTTTTCTTTTTTTAAGATAGGATGAAAGTAAAATTTATTTCGAAATTAAATGTCACAAAAGATCTTAAGCCGGATTTTGAATCCTTAACCTCCATTATAAGTGCACGGTGAAATTTGGTTATCACCATGCTAAATGATATATCAAATTTTCGATCAGCGCAGAAAAATCGTACATCAAACCGGTGGAGCCGAGGAATTTGAGAATCTTGATTTTCTTTTTTTTTTCTTGTTTTTTTTTTGGGGGGGCGGGCGGGGGGTTAGATAGTAAAAGGGTGAGAGTCGGTGAATTTGGAGGACATATATGAAAAGGCAATTTTGATTTATCTCTATCTCTACTACTTATAAATGCACCTAGAGAAAGGTCACAACAATTTTTGTTAACAATTTTTATACCGTCGATCTGTAAATGTATGGTTAGATCTGTCTCAACACATCTCTATGCGCACACAAGGAAAGAATTATCTCGGTTTTGAATTGCTGCACAGAAGGAAAAAAATTTCTTTGGATTTGATTGGTTTTCCATCTAATATAGAAACAATTGAATAACATATCAATTTGTATCGATGGTAAATTAAGAAACATATTTTTATTGTCTAACATTATTTTATTTTTTTATTTGCCCACATATGAGGGCATCTTATGCTAGTTATATTAACTCCTTAAAAAATTTTAAAATAAATCTTTATTGTTTTTTTTTTTAAGAAAACTTGGCAGCGCTGCCAAAGTAAAATCCTTACCAAATTATTAACCCCCTTCATATCAAAATTCAAGCTCCGCCAGGAACCTAGTGTCCAATTCTCTATTTCGCAGCAAGCATTGGTTACTTGAATACTTAGCGCAATATATTTCTGTAAAAATCAAGATACCTATTCAACAAATAAAAACAAAGCTTTTACGACTGATCTGAAAGTTTGAAACTAACGGTAGTTCTCATGACAAATTTAGTTCCTTCGACATGACTGGGTGATTTTGGTATATAGCAGGAGGTGACAATGCAAAAGTTTAGCTTGATAATTATACTTTCTTTTATATCAAATTGTGCTTCCTAAAATAGTTCGAAACATGCTCGAGAAAATTGGAGAAGTCAGCACAGAGTAGGAAGCAATTAGGCAAAAGTTTCTCTTTGGTTTTTCTAACTTATGGGCACGTATTTAGTTTGTCATTAATCGGGGTAGTTCAGTTAAGGTACTGTTGACTTTGGTTGACTCGTAGGAAAAGCCGCCACCATTATTTTAATTTTTTTTTCTCTCTCGGGACTATTATGCTATAGGTGTATACGTTGATCAGGTACATCCGTACATGGGGATAGTTCAGCCACTATTTTGGGGAAAAAAAAGAATCCCGAAAAAAAATAGAAAAATGAAATAATATATTTATTTCTCAATTTCTTGTTTCTAAAATCTCATTAATTAATTTCAAATTTTGGCAAATTAAAAATAAATAAATTTTGTATGAATTATTTTCATTTTCTAGACATCGTTAATATTTCTCTATTATTTTCATTTTTCTAAACATCGTTAATATTTTTCAATTTTTTGTCTTCCAATACTTAAGTGTGAATCGACACAATATAAGTAGAAATAATGCAGGATATCGCGATAGTGTGCTTCTTGCCTTCTTTTAAACAACTACTGCAAGATTTTGGTAGCAGGTGAAATCTAACTTGTAGTAGGCTGAAACTGAAACTAAATCAGATCAGTACACATGAGGAACCAGCCATCCCTTCAGAATTCTGACTTAATTCTTGGAAATACAATTTCAAAGTTTTTGCATATAATTTTGAGCTGCCAAAGGAGGAAGAATGAAGCCATCCCACCATATGGCACCAACTCCGTTTAGTTGCAAACTTGCAATCACTACGCGAGATTTTCTTTTCCGTAACGTTCAATAAAAAGCCTCTGTAACGTTCATGGGCACGTTACTTTACCCTCCGTCACTAAATTAAAAAACGTTAGGAATCTGTAACGCCTTTTAGAAATTAGACGTCACCGATGACGCCTTTTACCACTCGCTAATCCTAAATGAGACAGAATATCCAAAGAGCCGTCCCAAAACGGGGACTATCCGAGATTTAATCCCTAATGGATTAATCTCGGACGGGCAACGACCTAAATTCGATATTTTGTTCCGATATTTTTTGATCCTATATGACAATACCATTAATATTAAATGCATGCAAAATTTAGTAATAAAATGAAGAAAATAGAAAAAATTATGAAAAATACCTTAAATACGATGAAATTCTTCTCCCCTTATGATGTAACTCTTCTCTTGAATGAGACCTGAAAATTTAATGTCAAAAAAACAACTAATCATTAATTTAAAGCATAAATAAAGAAAAAACCGAAATAAATAAGAGAAAAAATAGAAATAATAGAAATAAATTTAATTTCTCTTACCTATTATGTTCTCCTTCTCTTTCTCTTTACAATTTTAATTTTTTCAGATTTTTTTATAATTTTTTCCTATTTTTTAAATAAAAACCGAAATAAAAATAAGAACAAAATACGAAAATATGAAAAATTTGTTCAAATTTAATTTTTTTACCTTCAATATGCTCTCCTTCTCTTTCTCTTTCTAATTCTTATTTTTTCAGAATTTTTCGAAATTTTTTGCTATTTTTTTGAAGAAAATGAATATGGAAAAACTTGGTTTTTAATTGGTAGCTGCAGCGGCGCTGTTCATGAGAGAAAATAAACGAGTTGAGAAATAATGGAGGAGGGAGAAAGAAATATCTGGATTTTCTGTGACGTTTCTTACACAAAAGACGTCACAAATCTGTGACGCCTTTTATGAAAAAAACGTCACAGATCTATGACGTCTTTTGTGTAAGAAACATTACAAAAAATTAAATAGTAAAAAATAATTGCAGATGGAATTTTTTTGATAAAAAATATCTGAAGAATCTGTGACGTCTTTTATGGAATAAACGTCACAAAAGAGGCCTAAGTTTTTGTGACGTCTCTTACGTAAAAGGCGTCACAGATCTATGACGTTTATTCCATAAAAGGCATCACAGAAGGCCTAATAGGTTTTTTTTTTAACGGAACATTCTATAACGGGCAACATTGTAAAACGTTACAGATTAACTGCTCTGTAACGTGTTTTATGAAAAACGTCATACATGGCTTGTTATAGAAAGTCTTTTTTGGTGGTAGTGAATTCACAATTGGGTAAAGATTTTATTGACTTTGTTTGACTTATTTCTTGACTATGTAACCAAGTGCCTTAGAGTCCAGTTATATTTTCATTAAACAATTGATATGTTATTCTAATTTTTTTAAAATTTTAGCTAAACTTTTAGTTATAAATGCTTGACTACTGAATTCTGAATTTCGCATTATTTATTTTGGCGTTTGAAGTCCGTAGGCACTGAGTCGGTATTTTGATTGCATTGCACGAACTCTTTACAAAATACAGATTCAAAGTACGACTATTGTTTGGGTGCATTTGCTGTCTGAGAAACTTTGCTGTTTTGTTTTGGTTTGCATATTTTTGTTTTTGGTGACTTGTGTAGAAGTCTTCATTAAGGGGCACTGTTGTTTAGCTAAGTCATTTGCTGTGACTTTCAGATATTGTATTTTTGCAAGTTGTGTAATGCAATTGCAGGCCTCCCCTCCCTCCTTGGGAGTTTTTTTCTCAAAAAAAAAAAAAAGAAAATCATGAGCAAAGTCAGCAAAATAATTTTGGGGGGGTGGGGGGGGGGGGGGGGGGGGGGGGTGAGTTGTAAATATGGAATTGTTATTTTTCTTAAGGAGCGCTGCTAATATTTATTCATATCATATTGAAATTTTATATGCATGATTCAAAAGTTTGGGGGAGGTCACCCCCCCCCCCCCCCCCTAAATTGGTTCTCCTTGTTTTATGAAGAAAACATTCATTTCGTATGTTTCATTTAATTTGGTGGTTATTCACGCAATAGTTGTATCATGACTTCATTTACTTCTGATGAAATCTAAATTCCATTGTCTATAAACTTACACGACAAAACAATAGTTTTTCAAATTGATATCAAAACAAAAGGTACGCCGTGAGATATTGGAGAAAAACTAAATAATTTGGTTAAAAGCAATTATTTGTTCCGTCGTGGATCAAAAAAAAGTGTCGAGCACTCCAACAAAAATGCAACCTTTAAAACTTTCATTCGTTTCAAGATGATTTGATACATTCACTCATTTTTACATCGCTCCTCACCAAGCTGCAGAAACATTCACATAACTCTATCAACAAAATTTGAAGTATTCATCTCACATCTGCGGTAGTAAACAAAATCTCTGCATTTGTGCAATCTGACAACTACAATTACAGAATTTCTATGCTCAAAATTGCTTCTACTCTCTCCCCTGATGGTCAAATGAGCCAGAAACAAGAATCACGTGATATTCATATTTATTTATTTATTTGCATTAACTTATAAATATTGATTTTGGCAGGAAAAAAATATTACCACACTACTCCGTGGTTTTTCTTTGTTTTTTTTTTAATCAGTTGAACTACACTCTCCTTATTGTAACTTATTTGATATATAATATAACATTTTTAGATCCAAAATCTACTATATAAATAAATGCACATTTTTTTTTTTTTTTTTTGGTTCTAGTTTCAACTGCCAAAACGGTAGATGTGATTGTACGGTGTCACTATATTACCGACCTTCTGAACAACTTGCTAAATAATAAAATTTTGGTTTTGATCCAACAAAGAGATTAAACCAAAATTTGTTGAACTCGTTATTTGATCCAAAGCTCAGAAAACTCATTAATTCAATCGACCCTAAAAAAAACTCATTAATTCAATTTATATTCAATAATCAATAGTGACATGTTACATTACCCAACTCAAACCAGGTTCTTTCACTGGACCATACATTCTTGCCTTCTGTGCGTCACCCCATTTCCCAGATTTGGAAAATATATTACACATCAAAACATTAGCCTGATAATTATTTGCTTCTACTCCAGTAACCTTTTTCATTGCAAATTTAGCAAGCTCCAAGTTTCCATGGATGTTACACGCCCCAAAGAATATAATCCAAATCGAACTGTCAGGATTTAATGGCATGCTGTTAATGAAATCTAAGGCTTGATCCAATAAACCAGCCCGACCATAGAGATCAACCATGCACGCAAAGTGCTCAATGGATGGCCAAATTCCGAACTTGTATCTCATCTCATCAAATAATCTGAGACCAGCTTCTAGTAGACCACAACGGCTACAAGCCGACAATAAAGAAACAAATGTGACACAATTAGGCACTATATTTTGTCTCATCATCTCAGCATAGAGTTCTAATGCCTCAGAACCATATCCATTTCGTGAAAGCCCAGCAATCATAGCATTCCAGTGAACCAAGTTTTTGCCATCACTGTCAATAGTATCAAACAGCCTGTAGGATTCATCCAAAGTCCCACATTTCGTGTACATGTCAATGAGAGCACAACTTGTGAAGGCACATCTAGTCCCGCATTTAACAATTGCACTGTGAATGGACCGTCCTAGATTTATATCAGCAAGGTTTGAACAAGATTTCAGAACACTGGAAAAGGTGAACCCATTTGATCGGATTCCCAGACAATGCATAGTCTTGAAGTGATTCACTGAATCAAGATCAAAACCTGTATTAGCAAGACCAGAGATGATTGTTGTCCATGAAACAACTGTTTTGGCATCCAATTTCTTGAAAAATTCCATGCCATCTTTACTTGAACCAGACCCCAGAAGAGAAGCCAAAATTGCATTTTCAACCATCACGTCTGTGCTAAACCCATATCTGATTGCATGTGCAAGTATACTCCACTCGTTTCCTGCACATGATGATGCCAGGGCAATAAAAGTGGCCAAATCGGAACGTAAACCCTCATGCCTCATATTGTTGTACAATACCATAGCCTCATCAAAATAACTGTTTTGCCCATGCCCAAAAATCATTGTGTTGTATACAATAGTATTTCTCACTGACATAGTATAAAACACCTTGCAAGCATCCCCAACAGTACCAAACTTCATGTACATGTCAATTAATGCATTATTTACCACCAAATGTTGTCTAAAATTGGTTTTCTCGACAAGCCCATGAACCATAGCACCGATGCTCAAGGACTTCAATTCTGTACAAGCATCTACTACGCTTGAAAAAGTACCTTCATTCGGTCTCAATCCAATATAATTAATCTTATTTAAACACCCTAATGCAACCTCATCAAACCTGTTTTTAGAATAACCACCAATTAAGGCATTGTATAAAGCAATATCAACATATAGTACACCCTCAAACACCTTTTCCATGCTTTCAACTTCTTCAAACTGGGCATAGAAATCAAGAAGAGAAGTGCCCACAAAAGGACACGAGTCAACCCCAGTTTTTACTATAAATCCATGAATTTGCTCTCCAGTTTCTCTCTCCATTTCCACGCAAGCCTTAACCAAAATACTAAAGGTAAACTCTGTTGGTCTAAAATTAAGATCCCGCAATGATTCAACAAAGAGAATCAAAGCTTCTTCATGAGCTCCAAAAGTTACATAGCTAGAAATCAAGGAAGTTATCATGACAGCATCCTTCATAGAACAAGACTGGAATATCCTGGTGGCAGGTTCAATGTAACCATTTTTGGAATACAAGTCAATCAGAGCAGTACTGATGTACGGCTCCTTGCTATTACCTGAAATGATTGCTTGTGCATGCAATTGTTGACCCAAATTAAGTGAATTCATCTTACAGCACGCCAAAATAGAGCTTGATAGAACATATTTATTAGGCTGAATTCCAGCCTGGTATAGATGTTTTAAAAATTCCAAAGAGAGGGTCGGGTTCCCGGAAAAAGAAGCCGAAGATATCATTGTAGAATAAGAGACCAAGTTTCTCTCAGGCATTTCTTCAAACAGCATGTGGGCATGTTCTAGCTTGCTGCACTTAGCATACAACTGTAACAGATGGTTACACACGTTTAGTTCATGAGATAACCCAGCCTTGGTGAGGTGCGCATGGAGCGATTCTCCAAACGAAAGGGACTTGTTTGCAATAGCCGATTTAATTACTGGAACGATTGAACAGAGGGAGAATGGAGAAAATAATTTCATGGACTACTGGAGAGGACTGATTGTAGACGGCCGTGAAGAGTCTCGGCCTGCTTGAAGTGAAAACGATTTGAATGCAATTCGAGTGGGAATAACATGGGCCCCAATGTCAGTGAAGGGTATTAAAGTCCGGCTGGTAGAAGAATTAAATATCTCAAGAGTATTGGATCAGTGGCCCAGTGGGTCCACAGCATGCATTAATCATGATGCCGCTGTTGCTGTAGACCGGGTGTATAGCCTCTGTGCTGTCCAAACGGGCGACGATTTATAGGTCCCGTGCCCGTACCTTTATCTAATCGGACAGTGCAAATGTGGAATATGCCCGTCTACATTTCTCGATTATGATCTTTCCGGATCTTCTGTGGCACGATCTCTTTAACAACACATCCGCATCCTATTTTATAACGTAATAATATATCAAGCTATTTCATAAGATCTTGTAAATCTCAATATAATACGGACGTAAATTTATATTATTCATAAAAATTTCGGCTAGTATTTTAATTTAAAATTTATTCATTTATAATGACTTTGAAGATAAATAACAAAAATAAATAATTTGAGAATATTTGTATCATAAAATACAAGTGCAATTCTATAATAACTCGTCAAAATTGATGACAGAATTAAAATTTTATTTTGAACCATAAATTCTCATTGCAGTAGAAAGAAAATAGTACAACAAAATTACTTATTACGGTATTGATTTTACTTTGACGGTCTCATAAATCTTATATTTATGGCCAAAGCATACTTGACCGCATAAAAGAGTACTTTTGATGTGTGCAGGTAAGATCTCTTTATGTCGGATTAGGTGAAGCAACGAAAGAGGGGAATCTGGCTCGGATCCTATAATAAACAGCGGATCGGGTTACGGGTTTCTTATTCCGTTCCTCTCCCGATCCTTGCAGTCCGACCCGGCGGCGATCACCGGGAACCAACTCCGCCTTATCGGAGCTCCATTAACAAGATCGATCTCCGCCCGGTAAGGTTCTCCTTCCTTGATTTTAATTACCCAAACCCTCTCTGAAAACCCTCTTTGTTAACTTCTATGCTACCAATAATGGATCTGTGTTTGGATCTCTTTTCCTGTGACCTCCTGCTTGTGTTCTAAGCTTTTTTCTCAGGATTAATTATTCAATTTGTGGATAAATTTATTTGTAATTATGCATATATGATAAGTCAAAATGTTTCTGGTGTAACCAATTCTCTCTTCTCCCCAAATTAACTTCTTATTCTCTGATACATCATAACAGTTGCTGAATGATGTATCAAATTTATATTAATTCGATTCTAATTGAGAAATTGAAATGCATAAGATAATTAGTGTCCAAAATTCTAGCCTTAAATAATTCTAGTTGAATCCTTTTTCCAAAAAAATGAAGGTAATTTCTCATTTCTGTCAATGGAATACATGCAGGTTCATCAAGTGCACTGAAAAGAGTATTTCTGGTCCTTTTAGTTACATGAAAGGCTATCTCTCTAGGATACCTTTGGTATATAGCCTGAGTGTGTTTTCCAGTGATGGCATGGGAAAAAGCAGCTCCATCCAGCACCGGATTTTTACCGACATGGTTTTTATTTGCTATTTTGTTCATCTCTAGCAGTATAACACTCAGAATCTATCCATAATTTAAACATCTCCACTGCACCACCTGTCAGCCCAGCACCATTACATATCCATTGTGACTGCTACAACAAGAAGAAACTTTCTCTTACAGTGATAAAGAAGTTACTAAAATATTTTATTATAACCCCTCCTATATTCTCCTATCAGCATGCCGTTGGAACCAGGCACAATCGAGGTCCCAATAACCACCGCAACATCTCTAATCCCACTCTCCACTCCTGTCACAGTGACAGCAGCTGTGGCGGCAGCCGCAGCAGCAGCTGCTGCTGTCTCTGCACCACCGCATAATCCACGGGAGCGGAAGCTGCGTTCAGCAGTGTGGAATGACTTCTCAAAGCAGCGAAGGTCTGACGGCACCTGCGTAGCTATATGTAACCACTGCCAGAAGCAGCTGACTGCAAGTAGCAGGAGTGGCACCACACACCTGAGAAACCATCTTGCAATTTGTTTGTCTACAAAGCCGCGCCCAGGCCCTGGCCGCAGGAAGAAACTGGTTGTGCGTCGTCTTCTTGTCCCTCACTCGAGGTCAGTAGTTTATTAGAAGGGTTCTTCTTTCATATAAGACACAATGTATTACATCCATTTCGTTGGAAGTTCACATTTTGAGATCACAAATACCCTCCAATGTCACAGGAAAAGTTTGGATGTTTCGTGTATTATTCATCTGTCATACTGCTTGGATCATATTGATTTGTGTCTATGCTGATTTGTACTGCTATTATTATCATTCTTATTTGCCATCACTTTATTATTATCTTGTTTTATATGCATATTACATGTCTCTTCAGGAAACATGGAGCTAACATGGTTGTCACAACTGATGGAGATGACACCAATGCATGTGCATCTGACAGTATGCCTGTGGTGCCATTTGACCAGGATGCAAGCCAGCAAGACCTAGCACGCATGATTGTTAGGCACGGGTACCGCTTCTCTATGGTGGATGATATTGGGTTCCGTACTTTTGTGCATAACCTACAGCCACAGTTCAAAATGGTACCCTACGATGCAGTTAAGGCCGATTGCATGAGGATATATGATAACACCAAGTCAAAACTGCAAGAAAGTCTCGGGAAGCTCCCTTCTAGGTATGCTTTTATTCTTTTTAAATCTGGTGCATGGACACCTTCACCTGGACATGAAGGATAAGCATTAACTGGCCCCCAAAAAAAAAAAAAAAAAAAAAAAAAAAAAACACTTTTCGTCATATTTTCAGGCCTATTGATAAAAATTTTTATATATTCTTATTAACACGCAGGGTGAGCCTCTCAGTTGACACGTGGCGGTCAAGCACTGGTACGGAATATATCTGCCTGACCTGTCATTTCATCGAACAACCTGCAGGATGCACTGAGTGGAAGCTCAGAAAAAAGATTCTCAATTTCATACATGTGGAATCTGGGTTGAACCCAGAACTGACCTCCAAAAGGATTTTAGAGAAGATCCATGAGTGGGGCCTCCACAAGAAACTTACCAGCATAGTTCTCGACAATTGCACAGCTGGTGACCTGGTCGGTCAGGAAATAATGAGGATTTTGAACTTAAAAGGGTTGCTTCTGTTGAAGGGTGAGTTGTTTCTGGTGCGATCATGTGCACACGTGCTTAATCTGACAGTCCAAGAGAGCCTAGAGCAGGCTGTTGAGATGACAAGCCGAGTCCGTGCATGCATTCAATATGTGAAATTTTCCCAAGAACGATTTGCAAGATTTCAGAAGTATGCAAAACAATCGGGGTTGGCACAAAAGCCCTTGATTTTAGATTCCCCTAACAACTGGTCTACTACCTATTCTATGTTTGACTCTGCATGTCACTACCAAGACGTGTTTGGAAGGCTTGCTGAGTGGGACCCAGAGTTCCCTGGCTTGCTAAACCCTAAAGACTGGGCTGATGTGAAGGCCCTTACAGACATACTAGATGTGCTGTACCATACTATGGAGAAATTCCCTGCCACTGAAAATCCGACAGCAAATCTCTGCTTCAATGAGCTGTGTGGCATCCATTATCTTCTAAAGACCTGGTGCACTAGCCCCTCGCCTGTAGTTGCTGCAGTGGCATCTCAAATGCTTCTCAAATTAGAGACCTATTGGGACTTGACAAAAACTCTGATGGCAATCACCTCGATCCTGGACCCACGGTACAAGATGAAATCGGTTGAGTATTTCTTCAAGCAAATGTATAGTACTGACACATTTGAGGCCAAGTCAAGAACTGATGAGATCAGAAAAACCTTCATAAACTTGTACAACGAGTATGCTGTACAGTCTGCCGGCTCTTCAAATAATCCTGCTGTTCTCTGTTATGCAGGAAACAGTGGTTTGGGTGGCGGTTCTGGTACTGGATCGGGTACGAATTACAATAATAGGTTGGACGAATCCAAAACATTTTCTAGGATTACTTTATCTGATGCTAGGAGGGGTTTAGATCAGTACATACAGGAGAGCTCAACAGGTCAGAGTCTCAAAACAGATCTAGATATGTACTTAGAGGAACCCGTATACCGGGCAAAGGAGGAAGGAGCTGAATTTGACATTTTGGGGTGGTGGAAGTCCTTTTCTGCGAAATATCCTGTCCTTTCTTGCATGGCACGGGATATGCTGGCAATACCTGTATCTGTTGTACCACTTGATGGGGAAGCAAGGTTGTTGAATGAGTATTTAAGTACCATGGATTCTAGTACCGTTCAAGGCTTGATTTGTGCACAAGATTGGTTGCGCGATGAACCAGAAGGTAAAAGGATTATTATTTCTAAGTGGACGGTCCCACATTTATAACTAAAATACTCTTTTAATTTTGTTCCTAACAGCCCATCTGAATAATCATTCATTTGTTGATTGTAGTTGTAGATGGTGTGCATGGGAATGCAGCTTCTATTCCTAGTACAAATGCTGATGATTCTCCTGTAAATGCGCAAGCTCTGGATTATTCTGCTTCTCCTAAATAGGTGATTACATTTTTTCTTGACTAAGTGTAAATGTGTAATATCAAATGGTAAGATATTTCCTGTGTACCCTTGTGAAATATCAATAATTTCTTTGTACTGAGTTCTAAATCAAAATAGGAATTTATTTTTTATTGACTAAGTGTTGTAAGAAACTGTAAAATATTTCTTATGTGCCCTTGTGTAACATCAATAATTTCTTTGCACTAATTTCTAATCAGAATCATTTCAATTGCACCTCGTATATAGAACAGTTATATCATGTTCCCCTCACATGCTACCTCAAGTCGTGTAAAGTTACTTCCCAGTGTTATTATTTTTGATAAGTGTCAACTTTAAGACGATCTATTGGTTTTCTTTGATGCAGGGATGGGAATTTTCTGACAGCTTTATGAAGATGAGTAAATGGCAAGTTCTGGTATCCAGGCCTGCAAATAAGACTTAGTTTGTAGATTTTTTTTTATCTTAATTTCTGCTGTATATTGTGTTGCGTATTACTAACTAAATCTGTTGTAGGATTGACAACACTATGCCTTACATGATTGAATAAATAATTTATTGTTAGTTTGGATCTCCTGTCGAGCTAGCTGTGAGGTGACTGATGTGGTCATGTGGATCTTTCTTGAATATTGTTTACATTATCCAAAGCACTACTTTTCTCGACAGAAAATTTATAACTAGTCAACATTTCAAGGGTTAGCTAGAAAATTAGTCTTTAGTCTAGTAGTTTTTATTAGAAAAACTTAGCATCGGCTGTTAAGGCCTGGGGGTTTAAAATGCGGACAGGAATTGCTCGTGAGTGCTTAAATTAGGAGCTTGACTCTCATTTTGTCTCAAAAGAAAATTTATATTTTGAGACCTTATTCCAATAATCTGACAGGGGATTCTTTGTTTTGAGAATTATAGGAAAAGTTTTTTTTTTTTTTTTTACTTTAGAGAACTGATAAGTATTTTTATTTTATATGTTTATTTGATGGTGTGTAGGTGATTATATATATTCTGTTTCGAGAACTTCAGCATATGTTTTGTTCTACGATTTTACTTGGATATGGGTACTATCTCTGTAATGCAAAAGGACAATATTTCCATTTGTCACCTATTGCCACAAATTTTGATACTTCGTGCTCTTTCCTTAGAGTACAATCAAACTACGTGTTCTACTCACGATGTTAGCAAGTGCTATATATATATATATATATATATATATATATATACCGACTTTGAATTATTAAAATGGATTATACAGTCCAGTCGGAAGTAGTTGTGCAATTAGGCTCGATCTGTGCTGGATCTAGTAGTGATCATTTGAAGTTGTTTGTTGCATCCACAAAGGCAATCGAAGAAGTCATCTGAAATGTTCTCTACCACACTTCGTGCTTGAAAAATAGTCTAAAGGCTAGTAGTCTTAGACCCTTGAACTGAATCAGAGTACTGAGAAAGGAACAGATTAAAAAGATTATCGTAATGAATTAGCTCAAAATCACCTCTTAAGTTCACAAATGTTATTTGTTTTTACCTTGATTTCTGAACTTTTGCTCTGAACCAAAAATTTTATTTTAATCTTAAATATGAATACACAGGAAATGATACTTAATTTGTTCAAATTAATATCTATGGCTGGTACACAAAATTAAAGAAAACTTCATCATATGGCGTTGTTATATTATACCCAAATCGGTATCTCTGTACTAATTAGACATCAATCCGACTTCAGAACATTTTACTTACAGCCAACCTAAATATCTACAAAGATGTAAGGATTACAGTAAACAAAACAATTCACTGTTATTGCCTTCTAGCCAATCTAGGACTACTATATATATATACTCAGTAGCTCTGAAAATGCTACTCAGCTGAAGTGCTGAGGCCGCCTGGAAATAGGGATCTCCGTGGATGATTTTCAAAAATCATAATTAATCTTTTATTGACACGTTTTAGATTGAGTGCTCTTGTTTGATAAAACAGAATTATTGTTTCATTGTGTGCATTGTAAGGTTCCGATGACACTTAGATAGAGACTACGTTTTTCAAATAACAGCACTAAAATGGCAGCCAACTTCGAAGCAACAAAATAAGAACAATTTGTACTGATAGGAAAATAGTATGATATAGAGTTTCCGTTATAACAGAACATCGCTTTGTGCTTAAATAGATTTTTCGTAAAAAAGTGTTTTTCGTTATTAGCTACAGCGCACATTGTTAAAGTTTCATACATAACGAATTTCATTATAACATAATTATATAATATCATTTTTCCTTATTAACAACATAGCATATTACAATTTGAGTTCTGAATGAATTCTTTTATAATGGAAAATAAAATTCCTGTTGTAAAATTTAAGAGAAAGAGGAGGAAGAGACGAAAGTAAAAGAGAGAGACAAAATTCTCTTCTGTATTTCTATTCTCAATTGTTGGATACAAGATACAATGTACAACTCTTTATTTATAAGCCAAAAACAAATCTCCTAATAAATGCTAAATATTTGGTGTAATTAATGGGATTAAAGATGGACAACCATATATGATTCATAATCATTTATAACACTTCCTCTTGGTTGTTCATCTTTCATTATACATTATTAATATGATACTTCAGGATCAATATTAATATGATACTTCTGGATCATTTATACTGTCTCATTAAAAATCTTACCAAGAAAAACTCATTGAGATAAAAACTTGGATAAGGGAAAAAGAGTACAGCATGTATAATGCTTCCCCTCATTTTAATATTATTAGATATCCTTCAGTCGATGTAGACCTATCTTCATTCTGAGTTGCTGAAAAATTCTTTTTGGCAAAGACTTCGTGAATAGATCAGCCAAGTTGTTGCATGATTTGATGATGTAGCAGTTAGAATTTATTTTGTCGATCGCCATGAAATCACAGCTCCATTATAAGTAAATATGTATTCTGATTGAGATCGTGCTTTATGTGGGTCTGACAAATATCCTGCATCTACATATCCAACTAAATTAAATTTTATATAATTTTCATAGTATAGCCCCATATCTCGAGTTTTGCAAAGATAGCGACTTTAATTTATCTTGTATGGCATCTTTTCATTTAGACCAATCATTTGTTTACCTATATTCTTCTATGGTTTTTGGCACATTATCATCTTCGCTTATAACATCACTAGCTACAGCGAATACAAAAAATTTCATCAACTTAAGATTCATCCCTATTCAACGTTATATCATTTTTCACATAATTTATAGAAATCTCATGATCATTTGGTATTTTTAATTTTTTCTAGAACTCCATCATTCTCTTATGGGGTTTGAGTTTTTTTAGGATGTTATTAATCTCTCATAGGATTTTATCAACTTCTTCAGAAGTTTTTAAAGTATTTTCTTTTGACATTGTACCAACTGCTTTATTCTGCTCTTTTCTTTTACGTGGATTTATATCCTTACAACCAAATGGTCTTCCACGTTTTTCTACGCTCATGAGATTCATTTGGTATTTTGTAATATCTATTCGAGCAGGTGCATTTATAGCTGGAATATGTGATTTAGTGACTCTATTTATATCTGTGAATGCATCAGGCAATTCATTACCAATTCTTTGTAAGTTTATAATCTTTTGAACTTCAAGTTTATATTGACCACTCCTGGGATCAAGATAAGACGATAATAAAATTCGAAGTCACTTGTTTATCCAGATTTTATTTTTCTTCCCCTAAATTTGGAAATATTGATTCATCAAAATGACAATCAGCAAATCTTGTTGTAAATACATCTCCTGTTAATGATTCTAAATATTTAACAATAGAAGGAGAGTTAAAACCAAAATAAATTTCCAACCTTCTTTGAGGTCTCATTTTTGTGTGTTGTGGAGGAGAAATTTGGAACATATATTGCACAACCAAATATCTTTAAATGGGATAAATTTGGTTCTCTTCCGAAAATCAATTGTAACGGGGAATATTGATGATCAGCAGTTGGTCTTAATCTAATTAGTACTGCAGAATGTAATATGGCATGTCCCATGCAGAAGACGCTAAACTAGATTTCATAAGTAATGGTCTAGCTATTAATTGTAACCTTTTAATCAACGATTCTGCTGGACCGTTTTGTGTATGAACATATGCCACTGAATATTCTACAATAATCCCAATAGACATGCAATAATCATTAAAAACTTGGGATGAAAATTCTCCTGCATTATCAAGTCGGATTCTTTTAATTTGATAATCCAAAAAGTTAGCTCTCAATTGAATAATTTGTGCTAATAATCTAGCAAATACAACATTTCTTGTTGCTAACAAACACACATGTGGTCAACGTGTTGATACGTCAACTAAAAACCATAAAATATCTAAATGGTCCACATGGTGGTGTAATAGGTCCACATATATCTCCTTAAATTCGTTCTAAAAATGATGGAACTTCAAGTCCAACTTTATTTGAAGATGGCCTAGTAATTAGTTTTCCAAGAGAGCATGCTTGACATGTTAATTCTTTAGATAATAAGATCTGTAGGTCCATTAGGGGATGCCCATTTGCACTTTCAATTATTCTCCTCATCATTATATTTCCAGGATGACCTAATATATCATGCCATAATGTAAATAACTTCGGATCAATTAACTTCCGGTTAGTGACTATATTTGATTCAATTGTACTTATACAAGTACCATATAGTCCATTAGACAATGCTTGCATTTTCTCCATAATATTTTTATGGCCATTTTTAATAGATATGATATAAAAATATTCATAATTTATCTCATTCATAGTTTCAATATGATAACCATTTTTTCGATATCATTAAAACTTAGTAGATTTCTTCTAGATCTACTCGAATGTAATACATCATCTATTATTAATTTTGTTCCTTCAGGTAACAAAATACATGCTCTTCCGGAGCCTTCAATAATATTACTTGAGCCAGATATAGTTTGGATATTAGTCTCACCGAGATGCAATTGTAAAAAGTATTTCTTACTTTTCAATATGGTATTTGTAGTACCGCTGTCAACCACATATGGATCTTCTTTACTTAACATTGCATCAGTCATTTTTCCTTGAAATAAAATAAATATTCAAACAGATTAACTTTATTTTCTTTCCGTACTAAATTAAAGAAACTTTATTCATTAAGCCGTACAGAATTTCCTTTTTTTTTATTCGGATACAAAAATTAATTGCCGTACAGAATTTAAAGAAAGAAAATTAAAAAGGAAAATTAACATGTTTTAGTCCCGTACATGAACAGCTCCTATTTTTACTTTTTCTATATTTTTCTATGTCACGTATGTTACAAATATCTTCGATATATACATATATATATATATATATTTTTTCATTGCAAAAATATAATGTGACCATGTCAACATCATCTATATTAAATCACATTCGCTTCAGGGAATAAATTTTCACGTGAGCTGTACTTATTGATTAATTCATTAGAAACTCATTATGTTATTTTTCATTAACTGGGAGTATCTTTTGCTACTACAGGAGCAAATTTGAGACATTAATTATGGAGGATTATACTCGCAACCATATTTGAAATCATGTAATCTCACATGTTATAATGAGCTTTTTATTCTAGTGATCACATTTTTCTTTGAAAAACTCTTCAAGAGTACTAACATATTTTTATAATAACTTCAGATTATTAATATCATAACTTCAGGTTATGCTAAATAAAAAAAAACTGTAACATAATAAACATAAATAAAATAAAAAATAATTCATATGATTATAACTTCAGGTTATAATATATAATAACTTCTAGTTATTAATATTTTTTTTTTACTACTCAATTAGAAGAATTTAATTGAAAATAACTTCAGGTTATTTTTCATTCATTAATTTAGAAATAAAACTTCAGGTTTAAAATAAATAAATCAAGTATTAAGAACTTCATCTTCTAAATAAATTATTTCAATGATCAAGAACTTCAGGTTCTAAATAACTTTAAATCGAGATATGAACTTCAGGTTTTTCATGTATAAGAACTTCGGGTTCTTGATAAATTTTCTAATTGAATAATTATTTTTATCATCATTCGCTTCGGGGAATGATTCTCATAAAAATAGCAAAAAAAAAAATCAGATCTAAATATCTCCAAACAGAATCGAAATTAAGAAACATATATTATTTCGAATAATGTTTGCAATTTCAATCAAAACAGATTTATATATCTTAAACAATTTACGAAATTGAAAATACACAAGCGACTAATCGAACAGAAATAAAAAAGACAGAAATAAAAAAAAACCCAGAATTCTTTAATTAAATGACGTGTTGCTTAATATTTGCATTAATAGGATCTTGAATTGCTGGCAGTATTAATGCTGTCCAAAGAAAAAAAGATTTGAGGACAGCTTGCACTACCAAGATTAACAAATCAAACAACTCATGGATCCGTTTAGCTTAGCAAGAATTCTATATTCTTAACCATTAGCTAAAACAATAAAAACTTACGTGGTATATCAGAAAACTGCGATACGAGAAAAAAAATTAATTTCAATCAAATCTTTTTACTTACGGATTAAAAAAAATGAGATTAAAACTTCTGGTTTTATTCGCATGGCGATTTACCAATTACCTTTTGTAATTTCTTTGTGATTCCTCCAAGCAATTCGTGCTGATAACGTGTTGTAAAATTTAAGAGAAAGAGGAGGAAGAGACAAAAGTAAAAGAGAGAGACAAAATTCTCTTCTGTATTTCTATTCTCAATTGTTGGATACAAGATACAATGTACAACTCTTTATTTATAAGCCAAAAACAAATCTCCTAATAAATGCTAAATATTTGGTGTAATTAATGGGATTAAAGATGGACAACCATATATGATTCATAATCTCTACTACTTATAAATGCACGTAGAGAAAGGTCGCAACAAAAATCATCAAGGGGGTTCAAACAATTGTTAACATCAATTATAAACCATTGATCTGTGTAATCTACGGTTTAGATCTGTATTTAATTTTAAGGGTCAGACTTTTGACAGGAAAGAGGCATGGCGCTGGATGGTTTGTATGAAATTCGCTACGCTCCGCTAAGGGAGTTCGATTCTCCGTATAACCAATTTTTTTTTTGCACCCATTTCAATTTTTTCCGCCGCTGTTAAGTATAAGTGTTTAAACATTTCATTCATTTCTCCGTATAACATTTCATTTCTAAGTTCTGTCTCCGTATAACTCTCCCTCCCCTCTCCCCCCCCTCTTTTAATCAGTTCTTTGGTGGCGATATGGCAGAAAAGGAAACCCCTTGGTGGCGATGTGGTACCACTCCCCCTACCCCCGTTTCCCCTCTTCGCGTGCGCCCTAATAAGCCGAGAATAGAAAGTTGCCGTCTGAAATCAGATGTGGTACGCCTCCTCCTTCGACCTTCGCCGACCTCGCACACGTCACCTCATGCTGCCTCTCTGCCGCCGCCGCCGCCGCCTCCTCCTTCTCCGTCGATCCGGCCCCACCTCTTCTTCTCCGCCAAATTCTTCGGATCTTCACCTCCTCAGGTGTGCCCCCAACGGGCCCAACCCCTCTTTGTTTCCCCCTTTTTCTGTTTAGTTAATTTTATTTGCAACTTTAAATTAGTTTCTTATTGGAATCATAATCACGAATCTTTCTTTGATTTAGAACCTGGTATGATATTGTGGCAACTCATTACTCTTTGATTCCACTAAACATGGTTTTAGAAATGTTTTCTGCAATTGAGGGATTAAGAACTTGCTGCATGGTTAAACCATGGTGTTAGTGGAATTGCTTACAAATAATCTACTCTTTGCCATGTGAATTTATTAGGAAAGGCACTATTATGTTTGAAATTCACCTAACAAGAAAATTGAAAAATATTGTTGGAGAACAAGAAGAATTATAGACCGATGCATTAATAAATAAATAATAAATAGCAAACTGGCCCAATAATATTAATATGCTATATATAGAAAAATGTTATCATCAAATGGGTTAAAACATGAACTAAAGAAAATATTATTTTATCACATGTTGTTCACTTGGGAAAAAAAAAATCATATTTTTAGCCTTAATTTAAAATTTTTATCAATCAGAGAAATTTTTTTTATCATGGTATACTGTTTTGGAATGTGGAATATTTGTAGTAAGTCTTTTTCAGCTCATAATGCAATCAAGTCTGCGACTCTATATCACTAAACATGGAGTTCTGTCATATCTGATGGTGCAGTGAATTATTATTTCTATTGGGATTATGACTATCAGCTTGAACTATATATGAAGATTTTGGTTTTCTTAATTTACAGATGAATCAGGTGAAGCCTTTAGATGTTGAGGTGAAGAAAGGGATGCAGTTGACAGATCCACAAGCAATAATTTCTATCATTCTAGGTGGTGGAGCTCGAACCCGTCTCTTTCCTCTATCATAGAAGCGAGCTAAACCAGTTGTGAGTTCAATCAACTCATTATTTATGCATTCACAGGAATGCAAAGGTCAGTTTTTTTTCCCCATTTTCAAGCAATGCTTCAGCTCACCGAGATTTTGGTTAGATGGTTAACTCGGGAAATGCTTTGGGCAACATGCTTTTCATTAAGAGCAAAATTATTTTTTTTAAATGACTAAACTACCCCAGCGTAAATGAAAGTTAGTGACAGTTTATTCAAACAGCCAGTGAAATAAAGAAGGACAAATTAGTCATTTCAGAAGAAAATGTGTTGCTCGAAGAAGAAAACCACATACTGGATAAAATGATGGTCGATATATGAATTCATAATGTTGACATGACTCGGTAAGGTAGGTTTCGAAATTTGTCCAAACTATCTTTGTCTGATGATAAGCAAGGGCCATACATAATATAGTGGTCTTTGGATCAAGAAGTTGGACTGCTATCTTAAAACAGAATTTTGTCTTATAATATTTGAAAATCTGGAAATATAGTTTGACACTTTGACTATTTTTAAAATTTTTATTCAAGCAGTGAATTTGACAGCACCGGCGGAGAAATCCAGTGAGATTCTCAAGCTGTGTGCTGATCGGATTGAGAAAGCTTAAAGAACTGAACTGAACTGATATCATGCTAGCTCACATTCTACAAATCTATTTTATATATTTTATATGATAGGTATGTAACTATGTATAGAGGAAAACCCAACAAACATGCAAGTAGAGCCACCTTGCCAGACCAACAAGACATGTCTGGCTATGAGGTCGTGAGAGGACAGTGGCTGGTGATTATAGATGCTTTGTGGGAGGTAATCAAGTTGTGCTGGCACAGACATTTAATTTGTATAAATTTTGGCATGACAGTACTTTCATATTTGCATTTTGTATAAATTTGGGCATGTGAGTACTTTCATATTTTGCCTTTAGTCATGGACTTTAGTATAAATGTGCTTCATGAACCGTATGAACAGTTTGTATGTAATGTATATAGCTTCATGGAATTGCTTTTTCCATTTTAAAATGTTTATTTCTGACCAAAACAGCAAGTAGGAAAAATTCCCAGGGGCATTGTTAGAAAAGTTTAGAAAATATCCTTTTAGGCTATCTGTTGACCCAATTTGATGGTGTTACTGTGTGTATAATGTGCTATATTGCTACCCATTTTCAATACATACAAATATGCAGTTGATATATTTTTCAATTTCTTTGACTTATGACTGATAGGTATGTATATAAAACGTGATACATGCATTGTTGGCTCTGGATGAGTGTTATCCAATATATTGTAACTTGCTGTAGTTGCTTTTATTGCAATTAGCAAAAAAAAAATGTAGAGCTGAACCAAAACGGTGTCCTTGGTGCTTCTCTTGAGATAACTCATGAATGGTAAATTGTTGTAGTACCATAAACCGATTACTCAAGTCCAGTATGGTAAATTGTAGAAAGGGATGCTAATTATGATCCAATTGTCCGAAATCCAACCTCAATTGTTGTAACTTTGACTTACATAGTTTTATCATGTCAGAGCTTGGGTAGTGTTGCATTTGAGTGAAACTTAGTCTCTGTATGAGTTAATTGAATGATACTATAGCAATTAACTATTATTGTTTTCTGTTACAGCAATTTTATTTAGTCCCTGATTGACGCATTGGCGAATTGTATCGTGAGGGAGATGTCTAATCAGATATTATTGTTGTCTAACCTCCATCAACCTAAAAAATTTTATTTATTGTTGTCTACCCTCCATCGTGGGGTCTCAGTTCAAGTTAGCCTGATCAAGAAATTGTTGTCCGATACAACAATTTCTGGGAGTACATGCATGTCCATACCAGTAAATGACCTAACCAAGATTGGTTACAGTGATGCTTGGTTTCCTATCAGTACCTTCAGGGTCGTGTAATGCCATTAACGGAGACGATCTTAGTCCTTTATGCAGGCCCACTTTCTATCTTCACTTCATTTTATTACTAAAAATCATTTCCTTCAGTTTTGCAAATGGGGCACTATAATCTCTTCCCGGTGACATTGGTTTGCAGGTCATTCTCAAACTATTCTTTTTAAATATTTTTTTTTATATTATGGTTCATTATTTTGTAGAAATGTGCTGGCAACGTATCAAAAAAAAATATTATCAATCAACTTTGGATTATATTTTTTATATTCGACAAGACTTTGTCATGGTCACATTGTTTATAATTCTTTTATGTTCTTAATCTTCTTCTTGGCAGGATATGATGATGTACTGACAACTTTGGATTATGCTATTGAGAATAGGGATCCTTTTCAGTTCAATTTTTAGTTGATTTGCTTTATCATATTCAATTTAGCTAAAATATTTGAGACTGTCATGCAACTACTTGATGAGCTGTTTACAATCATATCAAATAGGTATCCTTTTTCAATTTAAAATATAATCTGTACAGGGTTAGTGTTCGTGCAGTGAAGAGTCTTACATTTAGTCTGTACACTTATTATCATTTTATAATTATATACAAGTGTGTTTGATCAGTTTATTTGTTGATCTCACTTTAATATTTTATTTAATGGTGATATTCGTAAGGAATTCTCAAGTTCTTTTTTTTCTTTTTCTTTTTTTGTCTAATAAGCCCCATGCAAAAGGAATACATGTTACATGTTATGCAAACCAATAAAAAAATCCGTACCAAATTGATAATCGTTGGCGATATTGTTTTGAAGTTAATACATTGTTAAAATATTTGGAAATATATATTTCTATATATACTCATAGATTTAGCCATCAAAGTTTCTCAAATTTTTATAAAACCATTGCGGCGTAGTAATGAAGACAATTTTGGCAAGACATGTACAGTAATAGCAAGTACTTATAAATATTCTCAATCTTTAAAAGATGTTTTCAAATTATAGGTATACTATCTCATCTCTACTACTTATAAATGCACGTTGTAAAAGGTCATAACAAAAATTACCAAAGGGGGTTCAAACAATTCTTAATATCAATTATAAATCATTGATCTATGCAATCTGATATGATGTACAGTTTAGATCTGTATTTAACGCTAAGAGTCAGACTCTTCGACAACAAAGGGTCATGGCGTTGATGGCCGCTTTTGCTTTGTTTGCAATAGCGGTCCATCAGAGACTAGAGAGTATTAGCTGGAAACTTTATTTCAAAATTGTACGTACCTGCATATATCTTCGGCACCATATTTCTTATTAATTAATAATTTAATATGCATGATTGTTAAGTATTTATATTCTAGATAGACTAGGTAGATGCAAAACTAAAATTAATACTTTCTTGGTTGTATTAAATTTTTTTCAAGTTTATTGAACCAGAACTTTGGCACCATTTATATTATTTCATTTTATTTTTTGTAATAAGTAAAGATCGATACATGTCTTGATTAAGGAAATTATTTCATTTTATTGAACCAAAATTTAAGCTTAAGGTAAATTAACCATTCTAAATTCATTTGTTGCTCTTTTCCTTAGTGCCAAAATGGAATAGTTTAAGCAAATCTAAAATATCATTTTTCTTCTTTATTGTTATCCATTCATATTTTCAATTTTATTTATATTTTTAAAAATATAATTTTCAAAGTATGATTTGATGATTTTGTTTTCAAAATACGGTTTATTTTAAGCTGTACATATGTCTACTTTTATTAATTATATTTGTTTAAATCGGTGAATACCGCTGCTACCTTCACTGGCGATCCATACAACATTGACCTTTATTGAAAACGGATAACACATCCATGGAAAACAATATTTTCACATTTTAAAGTCCGCCCGCACATTGAGCGGAGTGTGCCGTCCTTCCTCCGGGCATGTTGTTTGTGTTAGGAAATGCTCATATTTTAATTTTAGATTAATTACAACTAATTAATCACCATTAACAACAAGCAAATCAATAGATCTAGTGCTAAAGCAATCACACATCCAATCAAGAGAGAAGGTAGGAGAAATTGTACCTCTCATGAAATCGCATTCATGAGGCTCGAATCCATGGCATGGGAATCGATGGGGTGCACTCCGCGCCTTCTTCTCCTTCCTCTAATCCACCAAGAAGCTTCACCACCTCTCAAGAGCTTGTGCTAGCAAGCTTTTAGAGCAACCAACACTTAATCACAATTAACACCTTAATTATGTGGCTAATCCCAACACATGGGCCCTAACAAACAAAGGATGAGAGCTCCTCTAATGGAGATTTCGAAAATCTCCAAAGGAGGAGATAGGTGGCGGCTAGGAGAAGAGGGAAGAGAGGAGAGAGAAAGTTGGATGAGAGGCCACCCCTTGGGGTCTATTTATAGAGCTCTCATTCCTCTTCCAAACTTCAAACAAATTACAAGCATGCCACCATGCCCTAGGCGCCACCTATATGGGCTTTTAGCCCAATTTACCAAATGGCAAATTCATCTCTCATTAGCTCATTAATTCTATTAACTAATGGGCCTTTTAATTATTTGTTAATTGGGCTTAATTAGACTTAGCTATTTAAAGCCTATATATTCAATATAATTCTAACAATTATATTAAATGTAGTTGAGACTATTAATTATCAAATTGATGATAATTAACAATAGGTTGGTTTATGCATTAATTTATTCTAACATGATCTCCTTGATATAATTAATTATAACGGTTCATAACGGTATATAATTAATTAATCAACCCATCATGTTTTGTATTCTCCAATACAAATAAATAATACACGTGTGGTTCAGGTTCTATTTGTGCGACCCTTTGAGGATTTATACTATGTTGGCCATGGAATTAAATCGCTTATTTAATTCCAATAATCATAGGCGGTATCTAGCAACACGTTATGATTCCCAATTCGTATAAATAGTGTACTGTTACAATATCTCAATCCTGCATAAGAAATAAAAGTATTTCTTTATCTGATTCTTATGTCACATGATATCCTTGTATAATCCAAGATAGGAATGTGTCATTCTTGCAGATTATACATTTCTTGATCTAGAGTTGATTGTACAAGTTGGCCAAACAATCCAAACTCCATCAAGGGGCCCAAACAGATATCATCACTCATTAAGTATATTAATGAGGGACATACGGTTTTCTTGATGAACAACTTTTCCCCGCACAATTCAAGAGAACATAAATAAAGTCCTTATAGCAGCCTTTATCAGGAATCAACGTTAGACGATATTTATTGAACCTATCCTCATGTGGAAAAGCTTAGCATCTCAAACTTAGAATCAACAACATATGAAATAAACAATGACACATAACACAATCCATATGTTTATTTCATTGGGTCAAGTCCTGTACTATGTTCCAATAACATACACATATGCAATTAAGTTGGTAACTCCTTACCTATGATTTGTAGAACTCAATCATCACTTAACTTACATACTAATCTTTTATGATAATTAATGTTCCTTGTTAATTATCAAGATTATGGACGATTTAGATTTATTATTGTCATTCTAATAAATGATCCACAGAGATCTACAATTCAGATCCTCAACCTGAATGATCTGTCAATAATAAACTCTAGGAACAAATGATCAAATATCATCATTAACATAAACTAAGAAAATAAGTCATTAAATATTGACTTCTAGGACATAACTCCAACAATCTCCCACTTGGCCTAGAATCAATCAATAGTGACTTCTAGCCAGTGAAGAACTTAGAACAATGTCATATATCTATATATATACATGTCTCGAACCTCAAAAGATGTAATACACTTAAAGCAAGTTACTCATACGTCCATCACGCATGGATGCACAATTGCATCTCGTATATCGCTTAAGGTAGAGGTTAAGTTAGAGTGTTCGCTGTGTCCGCGAACCTATCCAATTTTATTTGACCCTATATACATATATACTCCTATATATGTGTTCTTGATCATCATCATGTGAGATCAAGTGACATCGTCATAGATCTTAGTTGGATCACCAATTTAATATTGGGTTCTTCAAGTTTAAGCTATGGTTCGAGATGCTTAGAACTATATTAGCTTGACTGAGAACTTCATGATCCATACTACATTCTTTCATTGCTTCACAAGTTGCTATATATTTTTGTTTTGGTGACGGAAACGGTTGTAATATCCCATTTAGAACACCTTCTAAATTTACAACACCACATTAAACAAAATATGTAGCTCAATTGCATTTATATCAATCTTTCGAAAACTAGCATCAATATAACAATTTATATGAGATTTCTTTCATCTTGTCAGATGAAAAACATATCACCCTTTCTCATAAGATACTCGAGGATATTCTTGATTATTGTCCAAATGTATTTTTCTTTGTATCCAGTTGACAACTGCTTGTCATACTCCTTGGGTACAATACATAGGGGCATGTGCATAAGTATGGCGTACGTAATGAAACTCATGACAGAAGGATGCTCGAATTGTATCGTGCACTCTTCTCGAATTGAGTTGCAATACACCGAGTAGAACTCAAGTGTATGCCATACAACATGGTTAGACATCCTTTCTAGGAGTCTATCTTTTCGTGTAACTATAACACCTTGTCATTATATGCACATTTTGCTCAAACCTGACATCCATCATAATCTATATCCATAGATTTTGTTTCCTTGGATTTAGGTGACTTACCCAAGTTCTCAATTGAGAAAACATTCTCCAATGAGATCTTGACAATATTCCTTTCTTTAATTTTATTCCCAATTAATGTCTTGTATCTTGTACAATACATGTAACATAATAATGCTCCCACTGAATATCTTGTCTATACAAGATACTTTTGACGAAGTTCAACTCCTTGACTTACTTGTCAAAATGTTTATTCCAATTTCCACAATACTTGCTTCAATCCATTAATGGATCATTGAAGCATATATATGTTTTCAACAATACAACAAATCCTTGGTTTGTGTCAAATACACAACAACTTCTTTCATTCAATCGAAGAAGGCGGTTTTGATGTATTTTTCATATATCTATATATACGAAATATAATTATTGTTAGAATGATCTTTATTGATTTATACACAGCTACAAGCGAGAAACCGTACTTTGTACATGGTCAACTTGTTATCGACTTAGACATAGCATCAATCATGAAATTGTGCTTTGTACAGAGTCGACTTGCTATCCATATCTATCTTTCCTTTTAAAGATCTAAATGTTCTAGATGGATTGCTCCTTCTTGAACATCAATCAAGGTCTATACCTTGTTGTTATATATATGGATTGCACTTAAAGATCATACAAATTCAAACCATACTTGTGGAATCGGGTCTTTCCATCGCTTCTGTATTTATCAACGGATCCTCATATGTCAAGTACGAGGATGTTGTGAAGCCTATGTACCTTTCAGTTTAGGCAATTCACTCTCGTTGATCTTTGTAGGATTGGTGCTTGAGGTCAGTAAACTACTTCTACAACATCTTGTAGAGTAAGTTCTTGATCCTAATATATTGCATGAGTTTCTCGAACATCATCCATTCGTGAGATGTTTGAGCATTCTTTAGAAGTGAGCGTGCTTATAAACTTCTTCCTTTCACAACTGCTTGTGAGTTAAGTTCCGCTCAACTCCCACTAAGCACCATGTATGGAGTGACAAGTTTCCTATAAATGTACTTCTTGTAGTGACGCATAAACTCCTTTAATGCTCACTTTACTCCCACTACTTCTTCTTGAGAATATCATTCTTCAAGGTTACGTTATGATAAGCAACAACTACTTTGTTCTTATCATGTTCGTTGAAGTAGTACCTTTCGGTTAGTTCAAGATATCCTACATCATATTAAGAGTCTTATTTGGGTCCAAGCTTATCAATCAATCGAACTTTGAAATAAGCTTCTCAATACCAAATCTTGAGAAACAATATACCTAGAGATCGAATCTCGTAAGATATCTTTCTCAATAGACTTCGATGGAATTTTTTTATTCAGTGTAAACCATATTGTCCTCAAACACAAATCCCTTACATGAGTCGAACAAGTCAATTTGATTTATTACCGATCGAACTATATCAAACTATGTTCGATACCTTCATCCTTGGATACATTTTTCAATGTTCCTCATGGAGCGAGTAGTGAAACGTATTTCATACTCTTTAGGTAATATATCAAACTATATGACTGAACTATTTACCATGATCCATCTTAAGACTTTTGCTTTTATTGAATAGTTTTTCAACTTTACTCTTGAAATCCTTTTGATTTTGTCAAAAGATTCATACTTATACCATATCAAATAGATACGTTAATATCTACAATGATTGTTGGTCAAGTGGTAAAGTTTCAACAACCTTTCAATTGCACAAGTATCTGTAGGTCTATATACATCAATATATATAAGTCTTAATAAGGTTACTTGTCCTTTAAACCTTCGTAGTTCAAAGGCGCTTTTGTCATTTAACAAACACGATTCGCATGAATTTCAATTGATTTTGCAATCAAATTGATTTACGAGCTCCACGTTACGTAGACTCTCATAATGCGATTCTTGTTTATATTCGACTAAGCGACTATCTTACATAAAAGTCAAATACTTTATGTGAAGTCTTACATATTTGTCATTCGAAATTTGTTTATCTATTTCAAGCAAATTCAATCAAGATGCGTGAAATCTTATACACAAATTCATAACAATAAGAGAACGACATTTCTCTATTACAAAACATGATCATCCATCATCAAATATGAAATGGAGATAAGGTTTTATGAGATGTTTGGAATAAGGTATATAACCTCAAATTCCTAAACAAATTCTTTATTTAGTAAAGATAACTCTACGTATTCAATGGTAGCGGCCTAGACGTATAAGCCATTTCCAAAACGGAGTTTACTTTACTTATCTCGAACTTTCTCTTATTCATCATTGTCTACACATTTCGTTAAATACGAGCACATGAACTAGCACCTAATTACTAGTGTGAATTAGAGATAGTGAGATAATTTGAACGACAAATATCTCAAGGTTTAGAACATCATGGTATTTCGGACAACCTTTCAAATGCCTCCCATAAATGGCAAATGAAACATCTCATGTGACACACGGTCACTAGTGAGGGTCTCGAATCTCAACTCATATATTGGTAGAGTATTCCTTTAATACTTAACCAATCATTTTAAGCACTAACAAGTGTGCGAACAATATATCCTTTATCCATAGAAAGAGAATGTATGACAATATCAACAATCCTTGATATTGGAGATCTTAATATCTCTAGTTGTCAATTAGTTTTTCAAACCTTTCGGTTCGCAAGCTAATGAAATATTTATCTTCTTATAAGAAGAGTCTCTTGGTTAATTCATACTCCATTACTCGATCATAAATAATTGAGTCTATCTTTTACTTTCTCTAAGAACGTCTTCTTGAGTAAGTGGATGAGAGTATAGAAGTCTAGTCTAGTCCTTATGAATTCTCCAATTCAAAAGTCTAGAACTTCTAAAAGGATATAAGCATTCGCTTTATTGAATAATTTTCGTCAAAACTAATCAATCATTGCGAAGCTATTTTCGGGAAGTTGAGGAACGTTTGTGGGATTAAACTTGCTCAAGTTTCTCATTTCCAAGAACATATCTTAGAAATCGGTATTTCTTCTCCAAGTAAATACCTTAGAAACGAGCTTGTCGTTTTCCAAAGATTGATCGCAACGAAATTAACATATTTAATATCTATAACAATTTCAATTTAAGGTCATTTAGTTTATGCAATGTTTTGTTTATGGAATGATAAACAAAACTCCCACTACATTTAATTAATGTCCCTAAATGTAATGGATTCCAAGATCCTCATTTTCGTTGAAATAGGGGCCAGCGTCGGCATGACACCTAAAACAACTAGATAAGGTAGGTTCTCCAACCAATCATATCTTGTCCATATGATTCTTGGTTTGTGAGATATCATAAGTATATCTACAAACTTCGTCCCAACGTCCAATCCGAGTGGGTCCGTTGTAAAGCAACTTCTCTCTATTTGCTCCTAGTAAATCCGATTTACACCCCGACTACAATGATGGACTACGATGTCCGCGTCGGCAGGAATGCATCAATAGACAATCAATTGTATTGAAGGGGATAGAGAGAAGGAGGACGATTTGGCTAAATCAAGTTAATTTGGGACATAAGCAATTACGTGACTTTGTTTGGTGGTCGTGTAAGCATACACCCATACCTACCTATGACAATTCAAGGCATTCACAAACAATCACATAATAATAAGCATCTCAAACATTGCCGTGGGTTTGTATGGCTCCCGCTTGCATTAGTCTTCGTCGCATCTCCATGTAACGAAACTAATCTAATCAAGCCCTCCCACTAATTACTAAGATCCTATCTAATAATTAAGGGAAATAAATATATGTGATAAAATCCTAAAACCCTCCTAGGCCTTAGGGGCATGCAAGCCTCACAAGTTACATCAAGAATTAATCAATTATTAATTATCAAGGCACCTTAGGCCACATTACAAGCAATCACATGCATTCACAACATTTTACAACACACAAGGCATTGACATCTTGAGCCATATCAAACCCACATCCTCCTACAAAATAAAGTTAGCACATATACAATATACATGATTCACTTGTCCTTAATTAATTTCATTAATTAGAATCTTTGTGCATACTTGTTGCTCAAGTTTTTCGAATGCAAAGAAGGCTTAACCTTAACAACTAATTGTTTAAGCCCTTTTAAATTAAATCCAACCATCAAAACTGAAAGGAGGGTATTTAAGGAGTCTTCTAATTAACATTTCAATAAATTGATTAATTAGAAACTATTTTAACTAATTAAAATACGAAATTCGGGACCCGAAAAAATTCAAAATAATTCGGTCTCCAAAAAATCTGAAATAAATCCAGAGAACTCCTTACAAAGATTGTGATTACCTGTAGAAATCTCAAGGAGAGATCAATTACCATCAGGGAGAACCAAAAAAGACAAATCCTCAGATTGTGCGCGAAGCACCGTTAGAGAAAATTCTGTTATGGGTCTCAACCTTTTGATCTGTATGATCATCCCCTTGATATTTTTTCAGCAAACAATTTACATAGAAAAATACTACATACAATAGGCTATCATTCCATGAAAAGAAAATCCACAAGTTATATTCAAGATCAACGAGATAACAAGCATTTAAGCAAGGTATCCTGTTCTGGAACAGACCGTCGACCAAAAAGGTTTCACTCGGTTGAGGTATCAAATCTCAATGAAAATCTATGAAATTAATTTTCACAGATTCCAGACTTAAAAGAGAACATTTTCATTTCAACACTTTTCCATAAAAGTTTCTCAATAAGTACAGTTTTTCAAAACAATCAGTTTGTTTGAAAAAACAGATCTGATAACTTTATCACTTTTCATCCTTGAACGCCCACATAATATCCGAAATATGCAACAAAATTTACATATCCAGAAAGAGCATCAAGTTTAGAATAATCCTATCTAAAAGTTACAGGTACTTTGTATACAAACTTATTTGTTACCAACCACAACAACAGAACTGTGCAGCAGAATAACAGATATGCGCACCGTTACCGTTTAAATCACTAAAAATTCATTTTACTTCGAATTTCAATGATTCTAGTGGGAAAACAACCACAACTCAAAGGGCTACAACCTTCAATAAGAAGGAAAAAAATTCAGAGAGCTTTACACCACGAAAAACAAGCAACAAGCCAGAAAACAGCCTTTCCAGGGCCAGCAAGCATGCACATCACTAATTAACTTAATTAATTACGAATTCTCACTTAATTAAGTGTGAAAAACCTTAAGCACGACCTGTCTCTGATACCACTGTTAGGAAATGCTCATATTTTAATTTTAGATTAATTACAACTAATTAATCACCATTAACAACAAGCAAATCAATAGATCTAGTGCTAAAGCAATCACACATCCAATCAAGAGAGAAGGCAGGAGAAATTGTACCTCTCATGAAATCGCATTCATGAGGCTCGAATCCATGGCATGAGAATCGATGGGGTGCACTCCGCGCCTTCTTCTCCTTCCTCTAATCCACCAAGAAGCTTCACCACCTCTCAAGAGCTTGTGCTAGCAAGCTTTTAGAGCAACCAACACTTAATCACAATTAACACCTTAATTATGTGGCTAATCCCAACACATGGGCCCTAACAAACAAAGGATGAGAGCTCCTCTAATGGAGATTTCGAAAATCTCCAAAGAAGGAGATAGGTGGCGGCTAGGAGAAGAGGGAAGAGAGGAGAGAGAAAGTTGGATGAGAGGCCACCCCTTGGGGTCTATTTATAGAGCTCTCATTCCTCTTCCAAACTTCAAACAAATTACAAGCATGCCACCATGCCCTAGGCGCCACCTATATGGGCTTTTAGCCCAATTTACCAAATGGCAAATTCATCTCTCATTAGCTCATTAATTCTATTAACTAATGGGCCTTTTAATTATTTGTTAATTGGGCTTAATTAGACTTAGCTATTTAAAGCCTATATATTCAATATAATTCTAACAATTATATTAAATGTAGTTGAGACTATTAATTATCAAATTGATGATAATTAACAATAGGTTGGTTTATGCATTAATTTATTCTAACATGATCTCCTTGATATAATTAATTATAACGGTTCATAACGGTATATAATTAATTAATCAACCCATCATGTTTTGTATTCTCCAATACAAATAAATAATACACGTGTGGTTCAGGTTCTATTTGTGCGACCCTTTGAGGATTTATACTATGTTGGCCATGGAATTAAATCGCTTATTTAATTCCAATAATCATAGGCGGTATCTAGCAACACGTTATGATTCCCAATTCGTATAAATAGTGTACCGTTACAATATCTCAATCCTGCATAAGAAATAAAAGTATTTCTTTATCTGATTCTTATGTCACATGATATCCTTGTATAATCCAAGATAGGAATGTGTCATTCTTGCAGATTATACATTTCTTGATCTAGAGTTGATTGTACAAGTTGGCCAAACAATCCAAACTCCATCAAGGGGCCCAAACAGATATCATCACTCATTAAGTATATTAATGAGGGACATACGGTTTTCTTGATGAACAACTTTTCCCCGCACAATTCAAGAGAACATAAATAAAGTCCTTATAGCAGCCTTTATCAGGAATCAACGTTAGACGATATTTATTGAACCTATCCTCATGTGGAAAAGCTTAGCATCTCAAACTTAGAATCAACAACATATGAAATAAACAATGACACATAACACAATCCATATGTTTATTTCATTGGGTCAAGTCCTGTACTATGTTCCAATAACATACACATATGCAATTAAGTTGGTAACTCCTTACCTATGATTTGTAGAACTTAATCATCACTTAACTTACATACTAATCTTTTATGATAATTAATGTTCCTTGTTAATTATCAAGATTATGGACGATTTAGATTTATTATTGTCATTCTAATAAATGATCCACAGAGATCTACAATTCAGATCCTCAACCTGAATGATCTGTCAATAATAAACTCTAGGAACAAATGATCAAATATCATCATTAACATAAACTAAGAAAATAAGTCATTAAATATTGACTTCTAGGACATAACTCCAACAGTTTGCCGCTGCACCTGAAGTAGCAGTTGCAATTGCAACGAGTTTTCTGGATCGCACTGCAGCCAATAATGCCTTGTACAGATACGTCTTACCCGTACCACCGGGACCATCAATGAAAAATGCCCCCGGCTTCTTTTCAATGACATGCTGCATGATCTCTTGAAATGCCGACAACTGATGAAGAGAGGATTGACGTATCAGAGGAGGACTTGCGGGCACACAGTTCGCTGAATCCCGAACAGTTGTCGGCATTTGAAGAGATCATGCAGCATGTCATGGAAAAGAAGTCGGGGGCATTTTTCATTGATGGTCCCGGTGGTACGGGTAAGACGTATCTGTACAAGGCATTATTGGCTGCAGTGCGATCCAGAAAACTCATTGCAATTGCAACTGCTACTTCAGGTGCAGCGACAAACAACATGCCCGGAGGAAGGACGGCACACTCCAGGTTAGAGTTCAATAAATATAATTGAATACAATTAATTAATAGCAAATTATATAAGATTTTAATTTATTTGCAACTAAAACTCCAAATCATAAATAATATATTATATGTCCATTTCAATCTGGTGTCTTTCGGAAAAAAAAAAAAACATAAATTTAGCCAAAAAAATAACAAAAACCTTTTTCAAGGAGTAACGAAAGATCGTAAAATTTTATTTTACAATACGGTAAAAATTCACATCACTTCATAATTTGGGATTATTTTAATAGTTTTTAAGTTATACATCAGATTTACATACATGAATTGTCAGGTTTAAGATCCCTATCACCTGGAATGCACTTCTATGTGTACGGTGAACAAGCAGAGTGGGATTGCAGAGCTTCTTCGAAGGGCGACCCTTATCATATGGGACGAGGCATCCATGTCAAAAAGGCAAGCCATCGAAGTGCTCGATAGAACATTACAGGATGTCACAGACTGCCGCCAACCATTCGGCGGAAAAATTATCATATTTGGCGGCGATTTCAGACAAGTTCTGCCTGTGGTTAGACGTGAGACCAAAGCTCAGATCGTCGACGCAACACTGCCGATGTTCCCTTTGTGATCCTACATAAAGAAGAGAAAGCTGACCCGAAACATGAGAGCTTCGAGTGATCCATGGTTCGCTCAGTTCCTACTCAATGTCGGCGATGGAACCGAGCCATCGATTGGGAATGACTTCATACGTATCCCTGATGAGATGATAATCCCATACACTACAGAGGAAGAATCCATAGATGAACTAATTGAGACTGTATTCCCCTCTCTCAATGAAAATGGTCATCGAACAGATTACGTTGCTTCTCGGGCAATTCTCTCCACCAAGAATGAGTATGTCGACAGGCTCAACGAACATATGATTGAGACTTATCCCGGAGAAAAATTGATATATCACAGCGTTGATACAGCAGAGGATGACGCGCATGGCAACTACCCTTCTGAATTTTTGAACTCTCTGACGCCCAATGGATTGCCGCCGCATATCCTCAAACTTAAAAAGGGATGTCCGATCATTCTGTTACGTAATCTGGATCCTGCAAACGGACTTTGCAACGGCACGAGACTGGTGTGCCGGAATTTTCAAAGGAATGTAATTGATGCAGAGATTGCTACTGGAGGACACGCAGGCAAAAGAATTTTTATTCCCAGGATTCCCCTAAGTCCGCCGGATGATGACTTGTTCCCTTTTAGGTTTAAGAGGAAATAATTTCCTGTGCGATTGTGCTTTGCAATGACAATCAACAAGACACAGGGCCAGACAATCCCTAACGTTGGAGTTTACTTGGCCGAGCCGGTGTTTTCTCACGGACAACTGTATGTCACGCTATCGAGAGGTGTGTCGCGACAAAATACAAAGCTGCTTATAAAACCAACCGCCAATATCGACCCAGATGACGGAACATGCACAAAAAATGTTGTCTACCGGGAAGTGCTACGAAAGAGTTAAGGTGACGAAATTTCATTTAAAAAAATATTATTTCTCTCATACCACACTCACACATGCACTCAATGTATAAAACTATCTTAATTTTTTTATTATTTTATTTTATATTTTATTATTTTATTTATTAAATGTTAATAATAATTATTAATTTTTATAAAACAGGTTTCTGTCATCAATGTTCATTACAATTGGGGAGCAGGAGCGCTTCAACGTATTGTCATGTTGTATTTTATTTTTTGATCAGGAGATATTATTAAGAAATAATATTTTTTCAATGAATTATTATTTTTTACTGTTCACATGTCTGCCTTTACTGTTTATTTATTTAAACTGTTCAATATTACTGCTACATTCAGCGTCGATCAAAACAACATTAAAGTTCCTCGAAGAATATTGAAAGTAGACAACATAGAGATTGAAAGTGAGACTTTTCTTTCACATATGATATCGCAGATATCTGCCCACACATTTCGGTGGGCACTGCTGCTAGTCATTTATAACAATTCCATTATTATGAAAAATGAAACTGTATGTTTTGTTTGTATTGTTTTGGGTATATAAGGTGTATATTCTTTTTATATTCTAGGTACATTGTACAGGTGTTTGGTCTCTTTATTTTAATAGATTATTTTACTTTTTGTTTAAAGTTAACAAAAATTAATCTCTGTTTAATTTACATATTATGTTTCTCTCTACCTCTAATTACATTTTTAGTCATTCTCAGCTCATATGCAAGCTACCTTCTAATTATATTAACCTCTTCTCATCTGAGTTTCACATTTTCTTTATTATTATTTTTTTTTTTGCCTACTAAGTCTTTTCTATGAGAGCGCGTGTGTTTGATTGAAGAGTGAAGACTTCGACTCTTTGACTTGAGCCTTCACAAACCGTTCATGTCATTTTCAGAATTCTGTGATTGTTTTCTTTGCTCGGTTCTTGTAAATATCATTTTTATCCGAGCAGGCCAAGTTCTCCTTATAATAGTATTTCATTGCTGACTTTTTGTTATTTTTTTGGGAAGTTTCTCTTTTTTTTTCATTATTTGCTCTTATTGACTTAGTTTTCATTTTTGCTCCCAATTTTTAAGTTTTTTTTACTCTTTTTTATGTATGATATTTTCTTCTACCAATGCTTCTCCTCCTTTTTCTTCGATGGTTCTGAATTTTGAAGATTGGAGATCATATTGAATTTCTCAACCACTACTCATTTTCAATTTCAGAGAAGAAAGAATCCGCAACCAAGGGTGAACTGTCAAGTATTCAACAAATAAACATTAAATTAAAGGAGTCGTCAAATCTGCCATCTTGCTAGTTCAAATTAAGGTCTAATGAGGACTTTATTGTGTCTAAATCAAAAAAAAAAAAAAAAAATCTCTATTTGTTTTATGGCTGATGGTTGCGCCATTGAACAAAATGTGGAATTGAGGTTTTTTTTTTTTCGAGAATCGAATCTTTTTGTTATAATAGTTTCATAAATAATGTCGTCATCATATGTTTCGCTGCGGTAAATAATTGGGACAAATAGATGTTTTACCTTTTCTTTTCAGTTTCCTTCAACGTCTCAAAACTCAACCATCTACATTTAAACGACTGCTCGTCCAAAATTGGAGAAGGAAAGAAATTTCAATTGCTACCTCACAATACAACCTATCCTCAATTAAATAGGTCATAGATATACAGCAACTATTAAGGTGCATTTCGAGTTTCTTAACCAACACATGCGACATGAAAGATATGAGGTCGCTTTTTTTTTTTTCTTTTTTGGTCCTGAAATACCCTCAATTGAAAAATATTAAGAAAGTGTGGGGTGTACTGTCACCAAAATTGTATTTTTTGTCTTTATTATATAATTTATCTTTTTACATCTAGTGAACAAAAATAATATATAACTGATTTACAGATTTCTAATATATAACAATCTGGTCAGGGTGGTCAGGTTATGCATTCGCAGAGCAGATGTGATCATCCAAATGTTGTATATTTATAATAGTTATAAGAAAATGTTCTAGCCGGAAAGCTAACATTTAACTTTTCTATATTCAATAAAAATATTGCATATTTAGAGAAGCTTTTTTTTTTCCTCCGAATTGCAGGATACCCATAGTCAAGCTTACTATAGTGAGAGTTATAGTGAGAATTATTCTTGTACAATACTTCGGAACCAAGCAGTTGTAAATCAGCCCAGGACGAACCCTCTGGGACTGGGAGCATCTCGCAATATTTTGATTTAACATAATATTCTCTGAGCTTTCAGAACAATCGAGATTCTTTTTTTTTTTTGTCCAATTTACAACAAATTTCCCTGGAAATCCACCCACAAAAGAAACGAGCAACAAAACATTTCAAAACTCAAAACATCAAAACATCTTTGGAATTCTCTGAGCATGTTCTCAACTTGCTCCATTGCATATTCTTACAGTATTGGGTATAATAGCCGATGCTATTACATTAGGCAACATGAGATCATGATAAATCGACAGGGTCTAGAAAAAGATATGTTGTACTATCAATATCAGCAACCTAGGAATAAATTTATCAATTTATATATATTTCATTGCTTAACAGGGTTCTAGTTCATTCAATTGAGATATACCAATATTCTAAATCTTGGAAAAAAAATAATACAAGAGTATGAACTCGACGGACCGACAAGGCTTCATTCCCTAGATGCATCTCATCATGTTCTCATTACAGCATGCAAGGGAGCAGCATCACATTATATATAGGCTCAGTCAAACACCATTGCTCGGGAACCTAAAAAATGTTATACATTAAAATTAGCAACATAAGAGGAAGAATACTCGCTACAGTAGAGCATGCCTTCAGAATAGAGGCTCGGGAACAATTTTTTGAGTTCCAACAAAGCCGATTATGCGAGCATTGCAATTGGAGACGGGAACTGCATCCCACTACCTTTAGTGATTAAAATATTATCAAAACAAATATCATAATTTTTATTCTTGTAGAAAAAAAGGTGTCTACTCTTAAAGATAAAACAAGAACTTTTGTACTAGAGCAGACATACATTGAAATATTTCTTGCAAAGACTAACAGAAAGTAGGAAAGCAAGATGAGATGTTTCCCAATATTATTGTAATACTATTTTGAATCAAGATTATGAAAAGTTTTCAACTATTTAGGCATTTAAGAAACGATATAGCAATGTTAAAATGTGAAATTAGACTCGACATGTATCATAGAGAATTTCTTGATGCTTAGAGGCAGATTATGGCCTCTTCAATATGCCCTTTGTAGTAGAAGGGACTTGCTAACAACATTCCATTGGTACAAAAGGAAGAGAAAAGGAGCCTCTTACAAAGACACAGAATGGGAAATTTTGAAAGAATAGTATTGTCGAGAACAGGAAAAATTTACCCCAGCTTACTTTGAACTGAAAATCTGTGAATTTCTGACTAAGTTCTCTGTTATAAAGAGACTTCCTTCCATTTGCTTTATAAAGCTGGATGTAATTCCAGAGTTTCTCTGTAAGGTACAATAATTTACTTACCAACGAACATTCCAAATCAAAACATTGCCAAGTAATTATGAGAAGACGAGAGAGGTTATCGAGTACAACAAATTTAACAGAGCCCTTTTTTATATATTAATGGATCATTAAGGAACCCTGATCATCATTTTAATTTTATTCAAGTGTCATAAAGCCAAATTGTAAAATTAGCCTGTTATTTACTAAAACAGAAAAAAACCTAATTTAAAATTTTTAAACCTTTCTGGCTACAAAGATTAAGAAGAAATGAGCTTTCACACACTGCAAGCAAGATAAAGAGACAACCAAACCAACAAACTACTTCTCAGAAATTAAATGATATAAGAAGAGTTGAGAAACCTTATTTAAATAGACTATCAAAGGGAATAACTAGTTACAATACCAAGAATGAATAATTGTGGCTCACCTTAAATTACTACGATACCTTAAAAAAAAAAAAAGAACCTCAGAAGCAGGGAGGTTTAATGGTCAATTGGTTACCAAACCAACATTCCGTCCGGTGGCCTGATTAACCATTAATTGAGCATTCTAAAGCTTAAAATATTTGCTGATTTCCAAGGAAAGAGAATACTTTCATTACACTAAATCATGTCTGTAGTCTGCTCAATGCATCTGATCTACTTCTCATTATCCTCAGATTTATATCTGATCTCTTGCTTTTGTGGCTCAACCAATGTGCTCTTCTTCGAATTAAGTCTCCATAAGAGAATTTTTTTTTTTTATTAGTACAGATATTTTGGAAGATGAAAAAAAAAATGGCAGAAGTAATTTACAACCTTTAACTGCTAGATTTGAGTGTAAATGCTTAATCACTCAGATGTCATTTTCTTGTTATTTCAAACAAAGAAATCTTGTGAATAAATCAAGATAAGAACGCGATATGTACATAGTTTTTGGTATCACGAGGGGGAGGAAATTAAACATGCAGCTCTACGTGTTCTCGAAAAAGGTTCCTGTCAAGCGACACAAATTCTATAGTTGTATTTTCTGTTTTCTTTCGTTGCAAATTAAAGATAAGGTTTTGATATGAAGAGAGAAAATCATGAGGAAGAAGAAACTGAAGAATTTTTTTGTTCTTTCTAATAGGTAGACGTTTAACATAAGTCATATCCAATTAGATTGATCTGATTCAATATCCAAGATCTAATGGCTCGATATGTCATAGAAACTTGCCCCTTCAGTAAAGCTCTGTCCTAACAACCACATAACAAGATTTAGACAAGTAGGCAGGCTCGTTAATGCATTATCACTAAGGTTCAAAAGCTTAAAGAAAAAGAACAAAGGAAAATTTGATAAATGCAAATGAAATCCATCTATAATACCATGGTAACCTTAGCAGTACTTATAATATTGCATTTCTTATTTTGTTGCTTTCAAAGTTCAGGAATCTCATATCAAATTTATTTCTTTTGAAATAAATCTACCAGATTTCTTGCATCCCCACAAACTTTATTCTCCTTTAAATCTAGGATGATCATTCAAAGTTCATAACTAACAAAATGTTACTAGATGTGAGACCTCTTGTTGTTGTATCAATTTCTCACTTCTCTTTAAACAGAAGAAATACGAGATGATATAGCTGTTGTGAAAAACTAAACAAACACTCTATTAATTTTTAAAGCACAAAAACACTTGCAAATTTGAGAACAACTCGATGCTTGTCCAACATGCCTCTTTCACTCTCTGTACATCTGAAATTCTAAACATTATAACCTAAACAGATCTAAATTACTCAAAAAAGAACAGTATACTATTGGCAAAATATTCATCAAAAATTTCCACACATCATTATGGATCAACTCCTTCAATTAGCATACATATATGTTTATTTTCACCAAGTATGCCTTGTATATAGGATGCAACAAGCAACTAAACTCAATTAGCATGCATATATGTACCTCTCTCTTATACAATAAGCCCCTTTGGTAATGCCACTATAGTACAAGCCCTTTTTAGGTATTTTTATTGATATTATATATCTTCTCATGCCCCATCCTAAACTCATGCCTCTTTTGCATTGTTATACTATTTTGGCACTATTTAGCAACCTGCTTTCCCAAAAATTTTAATAGGTATGCCTCTCATAATCTAGTAGAAAAAAAAATGTTTTTTATATTCTCTAAACAGATGGGGAAGAGAAAGCAAAGGGAAATAATATATCTTTTCTTAGCTCTTGTCGTTTGTTTGTCTTGCCTTTAGACTTACGCTAACAAAAAATAGGACCTCTTTCTTCAACTTTGACCCGATTTCAAATTAATCAGGCCCAAAAGTCATCACAAAGTAGACGTGTTTTGCACTGACAAGTGAGAAGATTAGATCTTTCGCTACCATTTGGAAAAATAAGGAATTTGAAAACAAAATAAAACACAAAGGCATAAAGCGTGTGTTAAATAAATCAACTTTTCAATCTATGGAAATGTCATACTAACAAGAAAATTAACCCGGGGTCTATCTCCCTCTCCCTTCTCTTTTATTCCACACTTCGACTCGATTTTTTTTTCATTTTTTTTTGGGTGGTAATAGACTCAGCATTCAAAACCCAAAATAAGAAGTTGCAATGAAGAGAGTATATTTCAAATAATAATAAATAAGAAGGTAGAAAGGTATAGAAATAAGAGAGAGACGACAGAGGGTACCTTTTCCTTCTCTTTCTTGCTTCTCTTTCTCTTGATGTTGGAGGTTGAGAACCCATGGAGACGACATCTGAGAATGGCGAGGCAGAGAGAGGCACAAAAGTTTGTTCCCTCCAAAGAATAACCAAGCAACTAAAGTAAATAAAAGGAAATTAAAAATGAAGAGGAAACATGATTTGTATTTGTTTGATTTTACAGAGAGAGAGAGAGAGAGAGAGAGAGGCAAAAGGAAAGGAAGGCCTGGGCTTTGTCAGCGGTTTTCGCTGCTTTTGAGCTTGGCAGGCTGCTGCCAGACTCTCTCTCTCTCTGTGTTCAAAGTACGGATCTTCTATAGCTACTAGGTGCAGAAATTGTATGAGGAGTCAATAAAGACCGTACCCAATTGTCTTCTGTTGTGTCTCGTGCTGTAACCCTATTTATTCGTCGAGTATCTGTTATTATCAGATGTAGTTATGTAGGAGTACAGAATAACATTTAAGATTATTGTCGTTATCACAATTATTATGTTGAAAGTATGCCGTTACTACAATAGTATTTATCCTCGGCAAGTCGGTAGTTTATTGTAATAGTTTTGTTAATATTATATAAATTTGTTTAAGTAGGAGGGGACCATTTAAAAAATAAATTATAGATATGTTTTTTAGCATAATAGAGTATCAATCAAATTAAGGCCGTTGACCTCAAATATTTTAAATCGCTTGATGAATGCAATAAATAAATTTCACTATTTTTATTAGAAATGATTTTCACACTATGTAAATCATGCATATGGATTTGAAATCTTAATTCATCTATTTTGTGTTTGTCAAAATTGTAGAGAATTTTTTTTTTTGAAATGCTTGTATGGTATAGCCCATTAATGTCTATCTGTGCACTGTGCTCAAAAAAGTTACATCAATGAACTTGTACTTATGAAGGTAAAAATGAATTTAAACTTTATGGTGGTGTTTGGTAAAGGATTAACTTAAGAGGAATAAGTTAAGGAGGAAGAAGTTATGACAAGTTATGTCATGGTTGTTTGGTTATATAAAGTGGTTGTCACTAATGATAATAATAATAATTTTTATATTATTATTATTAGTAGTATTATATGAATTAAGATATTTTTATTATTTCTTGTAGTAGTTATAATATTAATAATAATTATACTTACAATAATAAAATAATAATATTACAATAATATATTAATTATCATTAATAATCAAAATTAGTGATTGATTATTCGAAAATCTAGACTCATCCGCACGGGACCCATCGTGGAAGAAGTTATTCCACCAATTTTGGTGGTATAAGTTCTTCCTCCTTAAAGAAGCTTATTCCTCCATTGTTTGTTTAGTTATTCCTCTTTAAAGAAGCTTAAGGAAGCTTAAAGAAGCTTATTCCTCCTACCAAACATGCCCTATATATCCCAAATATTAGAAAGTAAGGTCCCCCGTGTCATTTTCTCCCCGAAGCGGACTGCGTCACTGCATTACTCCAGCCTCAAGGGATCATTTTTAGCTTCTTCGTTTGAAAGGCTTAGTGCTGATCATTTTTCTTTATTTTTGCTAGCCAAAGCTTAATTGGCATGTGGCTATTATGCTTTAATGGTTGCGAATTTTGATAGTGCATCCACCAAAACTCAGTTAAGCTAAATTATTTTTCACACGAACTTGAAATTTGAAAATGTTCGTTTAAAAATTCGAAACATCTTAATTGACAGCCACAGTCAATTCTTCTACAAAAATTCGAAACATCTATATACTAATATATAATAATTTCATATTGTATTCAACGTTGAGATTTCATTAAACAATATTTGGACCATAACACTTACAATTTCATTAAATTTCTTAATGTTTGAACATATCTATCATTCTAAACATTATTTTATTCACTTCTAAAGAAATTTCTTCTTTTTTTACTTCATATGCTGTATTTTATTTTTAGGCTCTGCTCCATATAATTTTTAAGACGAGCTAAAAGGTAAGCAACGGAAAGGTAAGAAATGAGAAGCGAAATTAATAAAATATAGATAGATCTTGCTACTTTATAAAATTAACTGTGGTCACTTTCTTTTAATCCATGAAATGACTGATTTAGTCTTATTTTTAAAATTTCCTAATTGATATTGTAGTCAAGATCTCAAGGACAATGCAGTCAAAAAGAAAGAATTGCTCGGTTATGTTGTTTGGCCACCAATTTTGGAGGAGAAAAATTCTACACGCATATATATTTAAAACTTTATTTTTCATTACGAGTGGATCCTGAGAAAAAAAGGACTCGAGAAAGTAGGCCCCGTTTGGATGGATGAGAATAAGCTCAATTCCCGGAATAATTTATTCCCGAAATTAAAATTCATCCAAACAACATTTTTTATTTCGAAATAGCTTCTTCCCACTCTTCCTACATAATACTCTTCCCAATAACACTCACCCCCAATAACATTATTCCCAACTTACCATCCAAACAACATTTCTTATTCCCGAAATAACTTCTTCCCACTCTTCCCGAAATAGTACTCTTCCTTAAATTTACGCAATTCCTAGCCTATTCCTAACACATCCAAATGGCACCGTAAAGTCTTTCTCTCCTCTCTATTCGTCTTGATTCTCCTCTTATGGAACAAACCCTTACAGCGGACTTCCACACTATACTTGCATTAAAAGGAGAAGACAATATTAGTGATTATTTTTCTTTTATTGAAGTAATTTATATTTAAATTATTCTAACATATTAGATCTTTGTTTATAAAGCATTAAAATGAAAAGAATGGTCTACAATTGGAGTGAAGGATAAAGAAAATAGTATCGGAGAAGAATAAAAATATATACATAAATAATGTAATTGTAGAAAGATACTGCATCTTTTCATTTTAATTTTTATGATGCGAGTGATATAAAAAGGGAAATACTCTGTAAGAACAATCAGGCAATTTACAAATTGAAATCTTGTCATTACAGACAGTATAACAATTTTTAAAATTTTATACGACGCTATGATGATATTACACTATATACAAAGAAGTCATTTTAACTTGTTTGTACCTCTTCTAATTTAGGTGCATTGGATTTGTCTATTATATATTATAATTTAATTATTTATTTTCATAATATTATGTGTTGATCCTACCAATTTGATACTAATTATTTACAATGACTGCACTTATCATTTAGGCCAGAAAACCTGGAACACTCCAACTTGAATCAATGTCTCGCTTGACATTTATTTTACATTTCCGACGCTCAAAATGAAGACCATTTGCCACAATGATAGAAAAGAGGAGAGCTCACAGCTAAAAAAAGAAGAAGACCGTTTACTAATACTAGCATAAGATGCCCTCATACGTGGGCAAATAAAAAAATAAAATAATGTTAGATAATAAAAATATGTTTCTTAATTTACCATCGATACAAATTGATATGTTATTCAATTGTTTCTATATTAGATGGAAAACCAATCAAATCCAAAGAAAATTTTTTCCTTCTGTGCAGCAATTCAAAACCGAGATAATTCTTTCCTTGTGTGCGCATAGAGATGTGTTGAGACCGATCTAACCATACATTTACAGATCAACGGTATAAAAATTGTTAACAAAAATTGTTGTGACCTTTCTCTAGGTGCATTTATAAGTAGAGATAATGAAAAAAAAAAAACCTTCCCATACTAAACTTTGCGGATCAACAATTAAGCGTTTTTCCCCCCTATTTTATACGTACTTTCAGATATAAAACTTTTAATATTTTATTATGATTTAGAGAGAATTTTATTTTTTTTAATATTCTTTTTCGTAAAAATAAAATTTAGAGCGTGGAATTTCACTTGTGTCGTAATCTGAGTTCTGAGGGATATAAACCGCTATTAGAAAATAAAAAGGATATTTTTACCGAAGGTCAGTAGATTTCTTGCAACAACTTTTGGTGCATTCGTTCTCGTAGCTGGCGAAGAGTTCATGATTTAAAATCGTTAGTTCGTTACACGCATTTCATGTTATGTGGATTATGAATTTATGACGGAGCTAAAAAAGGCAACATTGCAAAAGGCTGCCATGGAGCGCACTTTAAACTGATTATTAATTTATTTCTATTGCAAGAAATAGCGTGATCTTTGCAAGTGAACTCCGTGAATATTATTACTTTTTTCTTGTTTTATCGTAAATTATTACTTTTTACCGATCAAATGTCCAATATTTTTTTTACCTCAACGTGTCCCTATTTCACCTTGATTTCAATTTGATCTCAATAATTTAAATTATGGACGTTGAAAAATATATACAGTTCAAATTTTATACATAGTATTAAAATTTCATTTTGTATAAAAACAAAGAACCACTGTGATGTCATAGAAAATTGTCTTTTCAAGAAAGAGAATAAAATTAGAGAAATCAAGTTGTGCGTCCCTAACACTACTCTTAAAAAAAACACCGACTCCTTTTGTATAGAACTTGGTGCCGCGAGCCACTTTTAATATTTATTTTTATATTCGTTTCTTATTCTACTAATAAAACGTGATTTATTTTCTTCGCCGTAACATATTCATCTACGCACGTACTTTGCAATTCCGGACTAATATATTTTTATACATCACCATTGATTGATCCTTTATTTAATAGTTAAAACCCTTCGAAATTTTAAACTTCCGAATCTTAACTTTTTACCGGTTAATAGACGTGTAAACCATTTAATCCAATGCCAGTAGATTTAAATTTTCGATTGCCTATGTTAACATGCAAGTCCACCAAAATATAGTAATCACTTTGGTGAATATAATAGAAAAATTTTAAGTTAACGGGAAAAAAAAAACAACTAGTGGTTCCGTCGCGCGTTGCGCGACCTATTTTTCATCTCATTTTTTCGTTCAAGTTTAGTGATAGCGAATAATTTGATCAGAAGAAAGAACACAAATAAGATGAATTTTAGGAATCAAAATGTATCTAATTTTGTAGATACAACTAAAAATGTTTAATAAATTCTAAACCAAGACAGTAGCAGTTTAATAGAAATGTTTTGATTACTCACCATATCATCTGAAATCAAGAGCAAATTTCAACTCATAATGAATAGCAGAAGGTGCTGACACCCGGCTCAATTTCGACCAATAGTTCATTTGTTACCATCATCAGAAATCCTAAATTAAGTCGATAACAGTTCAATAGAACTGTATTGATGACTTCCAAAAGAATGCAGCACCTCCTGATTTGTGGTTCATAACATTTTATCTCATTGTCGCAAACAGCTAATATCAGATACTCATTTTACTTGTATATACTGACAATGACTCTATAGAAACTTATATAAAAACAAAACCGAGCAATTACGCTTACAAACCTCAAAACCACAATTCTATCTAGCATAGAGTAGTCGTTAATTGATTGGATTCTTTACATATCAGCAAATGGGACCAAATTCACATAAAAGCAAAACCAAGTAATCATGCAAGTACAAATTATTATACACTAATACACAACTCAATAGATCAAGGTACAATACCTGACCATACAAACTCTCTTCTCAACCCTTGCAAAGTCCATCTTTGAAGCTTCAATAGCAATCAATCCAAAAACTAATTTAAGACTACTTAAAATATAGACACAATAAAAAAATAAAAAATAATAAATATTAAAATAAAAAGCTGAGAAGCATAAAAGGAATGAAAGGAACATAAATATACAAATGAGAAGCATATATAAAAGCATAAAATGTCGAGGCCACCCATTTTATGGATTGGTGTTGTTAGGAACTAATTCATTCTTAGAATAATTATATTTTCTACTTTACCAACCTTTCAAGTGTCACCAATGATATAGCTTCCTAATACTCTTCTGCACTTGTGACTAAGAACAGAAATGCTAAATAATACTGCCATGCTGGCTTGAACATCTTTTAATTAGAGAAAAAAAAAAAAGAGAGCATGTTTTAAAGGATTACTATTTATCATTACATTTTATTTTTTTAAATGGCTTGCAATGGATCCATAAAGGATCTGTCTCTGTAGAAACTTTATATATTTCAATTTTTGTCTAGGCACTAAAATAATATATGCATACTTTCGAGTAATGGTCAAACTATACTAAAATATCCATTGTAACTAAACTAAACTCAGAAATAAAACCACAAATCTCTCAGACAACCAAATTAGTTTGCAGTATTGCAAGTGGGAGCACAAATATTGAACGTGCAAGCTAAGATTTAGAATAAAACTTTAAAATACAATAATTGTTCAAAATCAAACACAAATTCGTTAAATCAGATTCTTATTATAGTTGGATACCGCATACCTGCTACTGCTGCATATATATATTTTTTTGTGTGTAACATCATGCTCCTTTTTTTATTTGTATGCTCCACCTAAACTAAAAAAGACAAACATAGTGAAATACAAAATAAAATCCCCTAACAATCCATAGTTATGTTTGAAAATTAAAATTTGATGACACTGCCCTTCTAGTTTGGTTTGCTGATTATCACTCTTAGTCTACAATGTACTGCGTATTCGCTGCCAAACCTATATCTGATTTTCAAACAGTCAAGGTCCAAATAGAAAAGGGTTTCGGATCCAGATGCAACCCAATAAGGCAGGAATTGAACCCAAACCCATTTAACTGGAAATTTACAATTTTTCCCTGTTTTTAAAGGAAAACTTGTTTTTCTTCACTTAAGCCCGTAAAAACTTCAGAAATTTACAAACTCATCCCTGTTTCCATAGCAGAACCTAAAATCTCTTACCAGCAATTGGTACACAATCTGAGCCTGTACCAAAATCACATCCAAAGCTTATTGTGTTCCCACAACAACCTATTCATGCCAAGACATACACATTAAACTTCATTTACATCGTGTATACTATTAATCATGGCCTAAACCCATCTACTGCAAAATACAAACTTTTCTATTATAGTCAATTGTTTAACTCCTCTTTTTTTTTTAAGATTATTGTTGCTGGTATTAATCCCTCTTTTCTATAGTCAACTACGGTTGGTAACAGCTACTATCTCTCTTTCGATAGAATTATGTAATTAAAAAAAACTGATATTTTAAGAGGTCTCAGTATGTTACATTGCCATAATTTATTTTTAAACTTACAAAATAAGCAGATCAGCAACATTACGCACCTTTCATTCCCTGAGAGTCATTGAAAACTGGGAAAAACCATTTCTGAAACCAAAGCAACCATAGAAAAAATCTAAAAAGCCCAGAAAAGAAAAATCACATAAAATTAAAACGGAGAAAGTCTAAATTAATGGCATTGGTGTTTGTGAAATGTTCTAAATATGATCATAAATAAGCTGACTTAATGTGCTCAAATTGGAAGAGAGAATTCATGGCTGAATTTAGAAGCAATGTGTATCCCAAAATTAATTTACTCCATAATCGCATCAGTCACCAATTTCATGGTATAAGCGTAGAATCCTTAAGTTAGTAATTTTTAAATAATATTTAGGTAATATGAACCCAAAAACCCACCACACAGGTGACATGACCTTAATTTTCTTGAAAGAAAAAGAAAGGGAAAGATTTTACGTACTAAAACATAAACAATGCATGATGCGGATTGACACCTGAAACATAAAGTACTTTGTCCCCATGAAGTATCTTCCAGTGCTCAATTTTTCTCTGGTTCTTACTACTCTCTTTGACCCTCAGCCAGCTTTTAATCTGAACTCTGACCAGAAATAATGAAGTGGAAAAAAGAAGAAACCTGCACAAATTTAATATAAGAAAAGAAAAGTTAGCATGAACAACCTCAAATTGCTAGACCTGAAAGGCAGAAAAAAAAGAGAAATTCTCCCAATATGATATAAAATTTGAAAATTCGATGGAAAAATAGAAAGAAAAGAAGGAGCATAAGATGAGTCAATTAGAAAGTAGAAAGAAATGAACGACAACAACCAACAAACAGCAAGAGGAAGATAAAATAAAAAGAGAGCGACAAAAAAGGGAAGATAAATGGTACTCGGATGAAAGAGGGGGGACCGATTTACTCATCCATGACACCTATGTTGTGAGTTGATACCGGAGGCCGCCATGATCGGAGAAGGAAGAGTGGTAACAACTATTTCTCTCTGTCTTGGTAGGTGTGCTGGGAGAGATGGAGAAAAGAGAAATTGAGAAATGAATGAAAAAGGAAGCGAATCCAGAACATATTCGTGGAAAGTAGCTGCAAGGACGATTCCTTCGAATGAGCTCCGTACTGGAGCCACATGGGCGACCCATCTGCTCGGTCCGTCCAGGAGACCAGGACATCTGTGTGAGAGAGAGGAGGAGAGAGAGCGGTGAGCAGTTCGGAACTCTCCAGAACAACTATATCCAACAGAGGAGAAGAGTTGTATCGAAGGGCTAAGATACGCAGATGGATATTGAACGGTCAGGATTGAAACACTGTCTGAACAAACTGTTTAGTTACAGTTGTTTCGGATCCGGATGTAATTGCGTGCGTTAATATATTAAATGATTCTAAAATCTCCCGTCTTAAAGGATGTAAGTTTCATACCCAAAATTTAGAAAAAAAAATGATTAATTAAAAAAAAGCTCTGTCTTATAATTTTCCAACTCTGGCGGGCTGATATTTTTCGTGTTTTGTCGTGATGCACTTCGAATCTGGACATTTTTCGAGCAAGTTTAAAATGTCTTTTTTATTATGATAAAAGAAAGGTTACAGGCTTACAACATTGTCGAGTTTTTATTTCCAGATGATACAAAGGAGTCATATCATGTCATTTGAGTTTTTTTTTTTTTTTTTTTTTTTCCAAAAGATGCAAAATATACTATAGCGATATCACCTTTTTTTTTTTAACTTGTTTTGTACATAACAATGAATGACGATATTAACCAACGAACCACAAGAACATCACAGAGATCTTTGCTATTTATTAAAATAATCCCACTTAACTTTATCATGGTTCCTAATTTCCTGTCGGTCCTGTAAAAATAAATAACCATACTGGTTACCTCAAATTTTACTTTGCATGTGTTGTTAAAAATATCTGGATCCGAAAATATGTAAAATAGACTTATCAAATTCGCGCTTATGAGTTATGAGTTTGACCATATAAAAAATCTATAGTTAAATACGAAATCTTTTTCCTTTTCCAAGTGGTATCACTGTATCACCAAAAACAAAAAAATATTTAAAAGTAATAAAGGATCGAAGAAGAAACGATAATAAGGAAAATAATCAAAACAACAGGAAGGGGGTAAAGAAGAGCGAATGCCAAGAGATTGCAGGAGGATTTACCAGATTAAAAGATTTTTTTTATGAACACCAGATTAAAAGATTAAATGCACTGGAATGCTACGGTCCGGGTAAAAGTTCAGTTAGATCTTACGAGGCCATAATTTTGTAGGTTTCTGTGCGTGCTAAGTACCTTGTCTGTTCTAACTTCTAAGGCAACCTGATTGACTGATTCAGTTCGAGAACTTCATAAACGAAGTCGGATATCTACACAAAGAAGCAGTGAAGAACTATCAATTACCTTACAAAAGACACGCAGTCAGCCAGTCACACATAATATTATTAATTATTGAACGCTTAAAAGGAAATAAAGAATCTTTTTTCATGAAAAAAAATGAAAAATTGTAATGGAGCCTTTAATATGTCATGAAAAATGCAGCTCAGACTATTGCATGACATCACATTTGGATACACTGATTAAAGTTATTCGGTTTAGATTATGCCGGGGTCATCTTATGGAGAGTTTCGCGCAATCTATAGGGTGATTGTATGTCATAGTTTTCTCGAATAAGATGCAAAAACGATTTTAAAAAAATTTACGAAACACAAGTAGAAAATAAGACGGCTAACAAAAAAAAAAGGTCTTTTCTCACTTTTAGATCTTTAGAGGCAATACAAAATTTTTGAACTTTAATTATGAAAAGACAATTGATTTTCTTGTCATTTGATTTTTCATCATTTTTATTTAAGTTCATAATCCAGTAACAATAACAATAATAATACATTATAATTACGTTAATATAATATTGCTATATTTCTATCAAATTTAGATTGGATTGAAGTACCTTTAGTAAAAGAATTCCTTCATCTTTGTACACGCTAAAATGCATGTATCTTTCATGAATTCGTACTAATGAAAGTTTACTCTTTGTGCAGGCTAGAATAATGTAAGGAAAATAATTGTCAATTTTGGTGACTTCGTAAAACAAAATAAAAAGAAATTCATTTTAAGGGAAAATTAGTGGTATACTCTTCTAATCTAATCCTAGCTAATTGGAAATATCCCCTTCTAATTTTCAAATTTGGATATATCACCCCGCACATAACGAGCTTTAGACCAATTCATTAATAGAGAATTTGAATAGAAATAGATGTATTCCTTATTTCTTATTCTAATACTAAAGTTTTGTTAGAATATGAATTATGACCCGAATAAATTCAAATTTCTTATTTTTATGTTGTTTGATTTTCACCGAATAAGAAATAAGAAACTTATTCTCTATTTTTCTCCCATCCAAACACAAACACACACTTAAGATTAGAGCTGTCAACGGTCGGACCCACCACGTGGGTGCCGTTCCGTTTAAATAAGTGGAACAACTAACGAAATCAAGAATGATTTCGTTTCAATAACGAAACAGAAAACGAAATACCAGATTGTACCGTTTCGACCGTTTCAGTCTCATTTCAAACCGTTTCATGTGTATTTTATGAAGTGGAACGGTTAATGGCACAGAATTCTGTTTCGTTATCAAAACGAAACGGTTTGCGAAATGACATATGGAACCGTTTCGGCAAACGGAACAGTAAACGGAACATACTGTTCCGTGCCTTTTGTCCACGTTTGACACCTCTACTTAAGATCAACACCCTTATTGCCTACGGCCTACGGGCTTTACCAAAAAAGTTCTTTGACCGGAAATGTAATGATGAGAGATTGAAATATTTTGAACCCAGTATTGAATTTCCTACAGTTGTATGCATAGATGTTCTTTGACCAGAAATAATCGTCCAGCGCAGATTTTCTGAAACCCGGCCCATACACTGCATAAAATATGATGGGCACTAATTAGCATGTATACAGTATCCTTATACAAAATTTGGTACAAATAATGCGCTGGATGCCTACGGGCTTACAGTTGTCAAAAACTAATAATAAAAAAAATAATGTGCTGGACATTAACGCTGTGTTCCAGAACACCAAATCGGAGGGAGAGGAGAGGAGAGTAACGTAACAATCGGAAGAATTTACTCTGTACGATTGGTTACTCGCTCCACGCGGAAGAGAACACGACGGAATGGAAAAGAAGGAGACCGAAGACGCACATTCAAATTTCGGAAATTTCAAAGTAAACTTCTACACTTCGATTCGGAGGGTAACGAATTTTCGGTTAACCCTTACTCTCATCTCTGTTCCTCTCTTTAATCGTGAAGTTCTGGAGCATACCCTAAAACCACAACCACTGCATACTAATTCATGAAAAGATTTATTTACTATCGTATGCAATCATTTGTGTACTCGCATGAATTTTGATGCGTCACAAAAATATGAACATATATAAATTTAAATTCACTCATAGTTCACATCTAATATAATATGTCAATTTATGTTTACCTCGTACTCAATCAAAATCAATAAATCAAATATAGTTTCTTACTAAGTCTATATAAAAAAAAATTATAAAATCGATCTAACGCAGAAAGTGCTAACATAATACTATGATAAATTATTCGAAATAATTTTTGAACCAGATTTTACTGTGATCAAAGTTGTATTTATGAAATAATTTCTCAGTATATTACATGTCATTTACAACATGCATGCCAAAATTTGTGTCAGCTCGCAAGACGACCCCGAACGTACATTAACCTTTTCTCATCTAAGAAATATATCATATATCCGTGTGTTTTTCACAGTATTCAGATAATAGACAAATTAAATTGGTGCGTGTCGTCGTAAATGTAATCACATGATGCTGTATCGTGAAGTCTTTTGTGTCGTGCCTCAGGGTTTATTCCAAATAAAGAGAAAGAGAGTGATGGAACGAAATGGAACTGACCATAACTTGCTCATGTAGTTAACTTGCTCCATGGATTGTGTGTCTATATTGGAACACGAGGTGGATGAATGGAAAAGAAGGTGAGCTCCTTATAGAAATGTTGTCATTTCATTTATCCCTAAATTTGGGATTAACATTTAGTTCTTCCACTCTCTCCAATTCCATTCAATTCTATTCCCTTCTAGTTTATGGAGCAAACCCTTAATTTTTGAAGGCTGCTTTATATGTATGTCCTGGTTATTTCAATCAAATTTGAGCGCATTTTGAGAAAACATGTCATTTGGACACACACAATATTCCATATTCCATATGTTATGATGATTTCAATCGAATTCGCACATTTCTCCGTTTTTTTTTTTTTTTTGTTATTGATAGCTTCTAATTTTACTTATTTTTTTATTCTCTTATGTATTGTGATTTTTTTATTTAAATTAACATGCTCTTATTGCACTAGACTTGTGAAGAACTAGTTTTATCCTTTGTCTTAGCTTTTTTGTAAATTAATCTACTGGTCTGCGATTATCAAATGTACTAGAACAAGGGAGGAAAGGACATATTGAAGGAATGATTCATGTGAAAATAGAAAAGGAAAAACTTTTTATTTGGTATTTTAATTCTTTTTTTTTTTTGGGTGAAAAGTTGGTAGGTTTCATTCATTGTTTCATGCATTATGGAATACCAGAGGAGATCATGGAAGCCGACATAGTTACATAGCTTGAATTTTTCATAAATCTACAACGACATATATATCCGGTTACAAAAATATAACAGAGGAAATGGAGTTTATGTCTCTATGAACATTTTTCTTTGGCTGGGTCAAAATTTAAACTCAATTTTTTTTTTCTTCAGAAATTGCGCCTTTAGACTAGGTATAAAAAATAATGTTTCATTTTTTTTAATGTTTAATTTCACAAATCGGTGTCTTCTCTTCTTCGTTTAGGTTCATTTAAGTAGTCCAAATTTTAACTACGTACTTGAAAGTTCAAAGAAGTATTCTAACTACTAAATGTGATTGGTCAAAGCAATTTGCAAGAGTCCTTTCAGGTTTAAGTGCCACTTCCAAATGAGTAAAACGCACATACAGTTTTGTCGTGTTTTACTAATTTGTTTGATTTCAGAAATTTTTGTGTGAATTACCAATTGTATTTCAAATTTCATAGTTTCTATTTTTCAATGTCAAAATTCTCTTTCAATGATTTCAGATTAACATAGAGACAAAGGAGAGAGAGATGTATTCTGTGTAAAAATGTTCAGTGAACCATAAAGCAATAGAAAAAAAAAAGACACATTAGATTGCACTTCTGATCATGTCATGAATTAGTGAAATAACATACTATCATAAAATAGAATCACGCGTTTAGGAGCCGTGGCCCTTGAATTAGAGAGATTACCATACCATGACACGTCCCCCTCGATCCGTGGGCTCTCTGATGAACCAATGAGAGAAGAGCATTTTTGTGGCATGGATCCGGACCTTGTAAAAGGAGTAAGATCCGACCGTCCGATAGGGCCAGAGAAAAAAATAGAAATATTCGGCGCAATCTAAACCGTCGGATGAAGTGTGAATTAGCAATTGTATTTCAATTGTATGGTATCTTATTTTGGACGTCAAAACTATAATTAGTCTGTCCCTCCCATTATAAATACCTCTCGACAGAAGTGCTTGTGAGTTTTTTTGGAAGATTCTCTCTCGAAGCAGAAAGAGAGAAACTTGCGACGAGGTTATTACTTTTCTCTCTTCTTTTCCCTTTTTTTTTTTGTTTTCTATGCTTTGAACTAGTTTAATTGTTTCCAATTAGTTGGATTGGGTTTATGTAATTGGTGGAATTGAACCAATAATTTGTAGGTCTCTCTCTCACTTGTCGTCCTTGTCGATTCGATTGTTTCGATTGTTCGTTTCGATAGTTTTTGATTGTTCCGATGGAATGGAACCAATAATTTTGAATTGAACACAAATTAAAAGAAATAAATTATAAGAGTACGTTTATGTTAAAAAATGAACCATCTACAGTTAAATTTGAATTAAAAAAGAATAAAATAGGTACAATTTTGAATTAAAATATAAATATTTTGAAACTTCTGTTAAGAAATTGGTAGGGGATAGACCGTCAAAAAATTTTCTATACGTGTAATTTGAAAAAAAACATGTTCAAATCTTGTAAAACGGCAGCTATTTTGATTTTTTTGAAGAATAAAGCCGCAACAATTGTCATGGATTTGGACCAAAAATAGCTCGTGGACCCTTCTGTTCTAACATGGACTGGTTTATGTTGTTAATTAATAAAATAATGTAACAAAAGATGTTCTCTCACAGATCGACACTTCTTTAATTTACTATCAACATTGGTATGTTATTAAAGGAAACAACTCGTCAATTCGAATTATTATACATGGCCAGTTTGTTCTAAGTATGGATCCATGAAGCATGAAGGCTTCATTGCACATATAGCAACCAACCTAGATTATACTTACTGTGAGTACTTTGTTTGTGATTGATAGATCAAAGCGACAATTATATTAGCACCTTTTTTTAATTAAAAAAATTTAAAATAAACGGAATATATTATTTTAATAATTACAAGCTCGTAAATAGTATCTTATCTATCAATTGCCCAATTTAATTAAACCGAAAATAAATGAGAACTCGATCCGTGGGCTCTCTCATGAACAAATGAGAGGAGCATTTTTGTGGAGTGGATCTGGACCGTGTAAAATGAGTAAGATCGGACCGTCCGACGGGGTAGAGAGAAAATAGAAATAGTTCGGTGCAATCTGAACCGTCGGATGAAGTGTGAATTACCAATTGTGTTTCAATTGTATGGTCTATTTTTGAACGTCAAAATAAATAGAAATGTTTCTATTTTTGAACGTCAAAATTCTAATTGGTGTGTCCCTCCCATTATAAATAGCTCTCGACAGAAGTGCTTGTGAGTGTTTTTGGAAGATTCTCTCTCTCTCGAAGCAGAAAGAAAGAGGTTCTTACTTTTCTCTCTTCTTTTTCCTTTCTTTCTCTTTGTTTTTGTGTTTTGAATTAGTTTAATAATTGTTTCGAGTTAGATGGATTGGGTTTGGTTTATGTAATTGATGGAATTTAATTTGTAGGTCTCTTGTTTGGATTGTTTGGATTGTTCGTTCCGATATATAGCTTTTGAGTTTTGATTGATTGTTCCGATGGCGCCGCCCGACGGAAGCCACGGCTCCTCCATTTCTCGCCACCGCTCCTACTCCTACAGGGGCACCGTGTCCAGGCCGCCCATTGCGCCGTGTCCGCCCACCACTTCTTCTCGCCAGGTCTACAGGGGCAAATCCTCGGCGGCGATTGCGACTGACACGGCTTCTTCTCGCCCGGTGTACAGGGGCAAATCCACCGCGGTGATTGCGCCGCGTCAGCCCATGACTGACATGGCTTCTTCTCGCCCGGTCTACAGGGGCAAATCCACCGCGGTGATTGCGCCGCGTCAGCCCATGACTGACACGGCTTCTTCTCGCCCGGTCTACAGGGGCAAACCGCCGCCAACCACCGTGTCTTCTCGCCAGCGCTGCTCCCTCGTCTGGCGCCTGGGCTCCACCGCCCAGCCCGACAGTGCTACTAACCACTCCCACCCTCACCGCCACCCCCACCCCCACCGCCACAGCCGCTCCTTGGTGTGGCACCGGGGCTCCACCGCTCAGCCCGACAGTGCTACTAACCACTCCCATCCCCACCGCCACCGCCACAGCCGCTCCTTGGTGTGGAGCCGGGGGTCCACCGGCCAGCCTGACCGCCGCCGCTCCCCAGCTGCCGTGCCACTGCCCTCCCCTGCACTGAATCTGTCTTCTCCTCCAGGTCAGTAACAGTTACGATCCTGATCACTCCCAAATTACGCTAAGTTGATACAATTGAATGTAACTTGAATGAGGAAACGCAGTTGAATTCATAATTGGACTTTTTTCCCTCTAACCATGGGGATATCAATGTTACCCTTCTGTACTTGATATGCTCCTATGTCTTTCTCTTCTTGTTTTCAGGTACATGAAATTGGTGTGCTTGTTATTTTTCTTATTATTTGCCCTTCATGTTCTCACCAATCCCTGTTGCTTGTTACTACAGTAGCTGAATCCGCTATTGCTTGTCACGGTCAGTCTACAATATCCTCTAATTTCAGTAATTAGTACCCATTTACTTTCTAATTTCAATAATTAGTACCCATTTACTTTCTAATTTCAGTAATTAGTACCCATTTACTTTTCCATTTACACTAACTGTTCATCAGTCGAGTAACTTTATTTACCTAATTGTTAAGTGTTCATTATTTGAGTGCCTTTATTTGCCCTAACTGTTAATTGTTTAATTGTCAAGTTGGTGGGACCACCTTTAGCTTTTTTTACTACTTTTGTCCCTTACTGCAAAATTGACCCTAAGCGTTCAATTTCCATTACATGTTCTTTTTTTTTTCCCTCTTAAATTGATCAATTGCACAACTTTACTTCTCAATTTCAGCGGTGCATGTGATCGGGGATTATGTTTCTAGCTTTGCTCATGTGGCGCCAGCAGCTGGGGTCCACATGCGGGCCGTCACCAACTCTGCAGCTCGACGAATCTTGCCACATAATTCTTGGCATCGTCAAACTGACAAGGTGGCCCATGGTCTCTTCAAACCATCTGTCGTGCCACCGTCCTGGACCTCGTCCTTAGTGCGACCTGCACCGAAGCACTCTTCAGGTCAGAGCCATTATTTGTTGGTTAATTACTAGCTAGTGTAAAATGGAGATGAGCCTAAGTATTTCTGATTTGTTAATATTGTCCAAATTGATTACATGTTTTATTTATCCAATTTGACAAAATATAAAACTTACATCTCTTTCTCAGGAGCTGTCATTAGAGGCCAGACAGTTGCTAGATCTCCGTCTGCTAGCTCTGACCATGCGGATCTTACATCTCTCTTTCAGGCATTGTCCTTACAGTCCAGAGAGCCGCCGACAGTTTCTCCTCCCCATTTCACGAAGATTCAAATAAAGTATTATGAGAATAGTTTCTCAGGGGTATGATTTCTCTACCTCTTCCAGAGTTGCTTCTTTCACTTAATTTTTGTCATTTGTTCTAAAACCTAATGGTTGTATTTCTAGGTCACTGTCCACCCGATTTGCATTTCAGAGAACACAACTGCAAGCTCAGTCTTAGAGGAACTAAGATCAAAGGTAAAATATGAAAAAACATGTCTTTGTATTGTGTTATAGTTTTCTTTCTGTGCCACATTCTGCCCCATATGGTTATGAACATGCTATTAAATCGTTTGTTTATTTTTTCTTAGGTCAACCTGTCACATCCAAATGAAGATCTCAGATTATTGAAGGTTTTTGCCAATAGGTTCGAGGTATTGCAATGACTGTTAATTTCTCTTTCAAATTATATGGCTCTCAAAAAATGCCTCTCAACTATACTTAAGTATGTTTAAGTCTGCTTGGCATGAGAAATGAAACTACATATTTCATATTGTTACATTACAATATGATTTTATGTATTTGTTTAAAAACAATGGGTTTATATCAACACTGACTTTGTTTTGAAAAAAACTTTACTGTTTATTTTAGGTCTTATCTCCAGACGACTTGATAGGGGACATTGACGAGAATAGTTTTTGTCTAGCTGCTGAAGAGGCATGTAACTTTTCTCTGTCTTATTCTCACCTACACTTTTTATGGCAACTTAAATATTGTTCTAGCATTGTGTGATATCTAAGATTTTTTTGGTGTGGATTGCAAAATTGTGTGACATCAATGTGCAATTGGTTCTTTGTCCAAAAAAAACCTTCAGAACTAGCCCTGCAAGATGGTTATTGGAAATGGCTAGTTGGACAAAGTACTAATGTGCTAGTTGGAAATGGCTAGTTGGACAAAGTACTAGTTGAAAATGGTTATTGATGTCAGTTCAAGTACCAATGTGCAATTGGTTCTTTGTCCAGTATTTTTTTATTTTTTTTATTTTTTTACAGTTGAACCAACTGATATGAACCATGCATGTCTTCCCATGTTTTTGTATTAGGTCCCTGGAGCAGAGAAGGATATCGCTCCTAATGAAAGGCTAGTGCAAGTGTTTCGCTTATTCTGGGATGAGAATGGATTGGTAATCTTCTACATCAAGTAGCTTGCTTCATGAATATTGATTAGCATGTTTCTACATCAATTAGCTTTACATTCTAAATTGTATTATTTTGTATTTACGCATACAGGTATATCACATCGTGTACAGGAAATGAAATTGCAAAACCAACAGTAAACCAGCATTTTGCAAACAAGGTTATAGCAAAACCATGCCTGTTCGGGTATAGGCTTGCTTACCGTGCAGAACCAGTACTGTGTGTACCAGTACGAAAATCACAGCGAGAATCCCTTGTTTTTGGTTATAAGGGATAGCGATGGTAATCTGGGTCAAGTATGTTTCATTTTTAATTTATATTTGAGAGATATTCTGATCATCGCCTTTCTTTTTGTTCTTTATCTGATGTATTTATCTATTTTGGTTACGATTTATGATCGGAATATTTCACCTGTGGTAACACAAATAGTGTTCAAAACTGTGTTATAAAGTCATATTATGTTTTTAATTAACTTTATGACATCTATGCTGGTTACATAAAGTAATTTGTGTGGCGAGAAGTTACTGTAGACACTTTAAATTAGATTTTTATTTTTTTTATTTTTTTGTCTTGATATACATCATGCAGGTTAGAAAGCAGGAGAAGTTATATCTATCAATGGAGGGTGGAGAAACCCTGCAAGATGTTAAAGAGGCTCTGCTGAAAGAATATAATCTTCGAGCTGGCAGAGAAGCCACGGTATTGTTTGCTTTCTTTTTTTTATTGTTGGGTCTGTGTTGTTTAACATTGCTAAATCGTCAAGCATCATGTGGATCCCTTCTGATTGTGAAAAACCACACGATCATTGCTATATTGTATAAAAAACACCCTGATTGTTGCTAATAGGAAAAAGTGGGATAAAGTCCAAATAGGAATTGGAAGTACTTTGTACATTTTATCCTGACCTAACAAATCATAGAGATGGCAATACTACATCTCACATTTAGCTCTGACTAGAATAAAGAACAAAAGAGGATGCTTAGGTAACTTTTAAAATGATTATTAGTGGTTGGTTGTGTATGATTAATGCACCCTGTGGAGCAGGTTATTTGGATGGGGAGTTAACTCGCATTTTTCGTTTTCTTTTGTTGTATCAGTGGCGCTTCACATGGGTCAACCCAACCTCCAACGTTCTCCTAGAAGATCATTATATCCTGTCTGATTTACTTCAGGTAATGATGGTGATTTCTGTTTTTTAGTTGTCTAGATCAATTGTTAACTCAACTCAATCTGATATTGAGACTTATTCTGTGATTTTGTAAATTATTGCAGACTCACATGAGCAGATGTTGGAGAGAGTACTTAGTTTGGGAGGACCCTGATGGAATGCCGCCCCTGGCAAAAGTAAATTTTATTTTATTAATTTATTTTAGATCTTTATAGTAGAAGCTTAATGAGCATTGTTGATAATTATTTTATTTGGACAGACATGAAGGTACACTTGTTATTTTGATAAGGATTTTGATACTGTGCTCAATGTAGAAGGAAGTTAGTGGCTGTAATAGATTTTGTTCTTTCATTTTGTAGAAAAGAAGCCGGGGAGATATAACTTCACCGGGCATGAGTGATCCTGCATTGAAGAAAAGAAGAGACGCATTTTAAACGGATTGGTAAAATTTCGAGTTCCTTCCCTTTTATTTATTTTTCTTGTGTGATTGAAACTTAGGGGTTAAAAAATTGTGAAACTAGAATTGTGTATATATTGGTAGAATCATGCATTTATTAGGAATTTTAAACAAAATTCTTGCTGCCGGTCTTAAATTGATAAAAACACAGAAAAATGTCAAAAAAAATAGTGGTTTGGGTCATACTTGGGTGCCAAGTACGGTCAAAATACCAATGAATAAAAGAGATATCAAATCCCCCCAAACTTATACTTTGCTTGTCTTCAATACCTCGAAGTCTTGTTTCTTGCTGGAGATATCAAAATTCTCTCTTCTGGTCTTAAATTGATAAAAATCACACAATTTAAATCATCCTTAAGAGCCGTTCAAACGACTTTCTCTAGTACTCTTGTTTGTTTAGATATCTAGACTTGAATTGTGCACCAATGGACCGAAATGTTTGATTTAGTCATGATAGTACCCAAAATTGGTTGCTTAAAAATTTGTCAACTCAATATAAGTCAATTCTCACAACTTCTCACCGAGTGAACGGATCTGTGTCTTACAAACCTTTGTTAAAAAGAAACTTTACCAATTCTGAAAATTATAAGATGAGTTTAGATGATTTTTAATGCTTGAATCACCAACGAGCGATCAAAGTGACTTAAACCTAAATAGTTGCGAAAATGAGGGTGCGAAGAGACTTGAAATCCAATTGAAAATACCACAAATATTGGAGAAATGATGACCTGGCTGTTGAAAATTACACAAATATTGGAGAAATGATGACCTGGCGCGAAAGCGTTGGTAACGGAGTTGCTAGGAGCTCTGGCCCAAGTGTACCGTGGCCTTAGTCGTGCAACTCCCGTCTAATTTCCTCGGTGCGTCATGTGCCGGTAGCTCAATCCAGCCAATAGCGGAGTTGCTAGGAGCTCTGGCCCAAGTGTACCGTGGCCTTAGTCGTGCAACTCCCGTGTAATTTTCTCGGTGCGTCATGTGCCGGTAGCTCAATACAGCCAATAGCGGAGTTGCTAGGAGCTCTGGCCCAAGTGTACCGTGGCCTTAGTCGTGCAACATCCGTCTGATCTCCCTTGTGCGTCATGTGCTGGTAGCTCAATTCAAGTCTCAATAGCGTAAAACCCTAAGTGATGTAAATCACCGCGACTCGACTTGCATGAATAATTTTAAATTGGTGAAATTGTTGTTTATCTTTCTCATCATAAAATTTTTGGACTTGTTAAGATTTCTTTACAAATTTTGTAAGACATGGAAAAGAACGGGTGAGTAACTTTGAGTTTGCAATTGTTTGATGAAATAGAAGCTAGGGTACTTGATTGATTGAACTCTCATTAGGACCAAGAGTTGCATGATTGATTTGTAGAACACTAAACCCTAGTACTTGATTATTTCAATTGAATTGGTGCATTTGTCTCTGTGTTATTATTTTGTAGGCATAAGTGTTTAAATTTTGGCATTACTTTGTTTTGGGCGATTCATTATCTAAGTATAGTAAAAAATTCTAACTTTAGACTCTTGAAGACAAGCAAAGTTTAAGTTTGGGGGGGATTTGATATCTTTTTTATTTATTGGTATTTTGACCGTACTTGGCACCCAAATATGACCCAAACCGCTATTTTTTTTTGGCATTTTGCTGTGTTTGTTTTGATGAAGAATGAAGGGAATGTTGGTATTTTTTTCAGATTCTTGCACTTGTAGAGGTAGCTACAGCCCTTGGTTTATTATTTTATAACTTATATATTAAAAAAAGAAAACCAAATTTTTAACTCTGCCTATGTAGTTATAACATAGCCGGTCCCAAGCCCGGATGAAAAGAGGAGGGAAAAATTGGAAATATTTTAGTTAATAAAAATAAATTTATATAATTTATATTTAAATAAGTTATAGCAAATTTTTATCCATATGGATTTTCATAATTTCAAACGTAGTTTAAATGAATTTTTTCAAAAGAAATACTGTCAGATCTTCTTTACTCAAGATGTATGTCTAGATAAAAAATTTATTCTTAAATTCATAGACTCAAAACTTATTTTATATTCTTAAACATGCTTGCAAAAGAATATTTTTGCTTGACAGTATCCAATTCATTTTCACTTTTTTTTGAAGAACAAAATTTGTATAGAACGCATGGAAATATGAGTTGCTTATTCGTAAATGTGTCTGTTCATGGCTTGAACAATTTAAGTTCTCTTCTTCTGACCTAAACAATCATTTTTTTTATTTTAAATTTGTGAATTTTTTCCCATACTGCAGGATGAAATATTTTCTATATTCTCCACTATTACCCAAATTTTTTTGCTTTCCTACAAGGAGTTTAAAAAAGTTCTTGATTGCTTATAAGGAGTTGACCAAATTAACCTTAAATAAACCTTTTGATTTCTAGTCAATTTCTGCTTGGGAATGAAAGGTAATTCAAGTTGGAACAAAGGTTTCAATTTTGCGAGTAATCAGAGTTATCAATGGTTTGGTATCAATTGCAACATCCAAAATTGAGGGGATAGTGCTTGTACACAGGAAGATATTTGGGTGTATTTTGCAGTTAACCTAACTATAAATAATTTTATACAACAGCATGGCTATCATAACCTATTCCTGACAAAACTTGTGCTATGGGCCAAGCGAAAAGTGTTCGTTGTTAGTGATTTTGAGAAGTTTGAATGAAAATGAGAAAATGATTTGAAAAAAATAAGACAAGTACCAAAGAGAAAAATTATTTATACTTGTACCGTTGTAATACCATCTACCAAGTGATACTTAATCACCTAAAATACCATGAAAGCTTACCAACAAACCACAATAGATAAAGAGGAAATTAAATTTAATGGTAGTATGGTACATTCCATTACAATGGAAGCATTTATTACTAATTCCACATATTAGAATAAAAAAGCATAAAATATTATCCTTGTTTCAAATTATGAATGCAGGCTCAAATACAAGTCAAGAAGTATCTGGCATATAATGATGTGATTACAGCGGTGGACCCACCTGTACAATACATACCTTTTTTTAGTGAACCTTCGAGAAATCTTGATAGGTAGGCTTTGTTCTATCCTTACTATTTACTATCTGGTCACATTGATACAATCTGTAAGATTTTAGTTTTTAGATTTAGTGATGTTGACCAATCCTTCATGGCTTCAAATCTTTATTTTGTTTTGATGAAGAGAACCTTATGTATTTTCTTCAGTATTTAGCAGTTTACAGACCCTTTAATACAGCAAGTTAAGGCTGAGTATCAATATTTAAGTCTAGCAGTAGACAATTTCAGTATCAGTCTTTGAACTTAAATTTTGGGTCGCTTTCTTTCTGATAAATTTATATTCTTACCTTAAAAATTTGCAATCTAACTAAGTAACTATGAAGAAGAAGAGTTTGGGTTACTAACAAATATGATGATTGCTGAATGCTGCCTCTGAGGAGAGATAAAGGATGCTGGTCTGTATATTCCCACTTATTATTTTCCTTCATTTTTGTTAGACCCTATTCGTATTCATGGTACTTGACCAATTTTCCCTTGAATGCGAGATGGCAATACTACATCACCAATTTTGATACTTGACCCTATTCGTATTCATGGTACTTTATAGTAGAAGCTTAATGAGCATTGTTGATAATTATTTTATTTAAACAGACATGAAGGTACACTTGTTATTTTGATAAGGATTTTGATATTGTGTGCTCAATGTAGAAGGAAGGTAGTGGCTCTAATACATTTTGTAGAAAAGAAGCCGAGGAGATATGACATCACGGGGCATGAAAGATTGCGAAACTAGAATTGTGTATATATTGGTAGAATCATGCATTTAATAGGAATTTTAAACAAAATTCTTTCTTCTGTCTCCAGCGCTTTACGGGTGGCAACATGTTGGCATTATTTTTTTTCAGATTCTTGCACTAGTAGAGGTTGCTATGGCTGGTCCCAAGCCCGGATGAAAGGAGGAGGGAAAATTTGGAAATAACTTATTTAATAAAAATAAATTTGTATAATTAATATTTAAATAAGATATAGCAAATTTTTATCCATATGGATTTTCAAGCCCGGATGAAAGGAGGAGGGAAAATTTGGAAATAACTTATTTAATAAAAATAAATTTGTATAATTAATATTTAAATAAGATATAGCAAATTTTTATCCATATGGATTTTCATAATTTCAAAAATAGCTTAAATGAATTTTTCAAAAGAAATACTGTCAGATCTTCTTTACTCAAGATGTATGACCAGATAAAAAATTGATTCTTAATTTCATAGACTCAAAACTTATTTATATTCTTAAGCATGCTTGCAAAAGAATATTTTTGCTTGACAGTATCCAATTCATTTTCAGTTTTTTTGAAGAACATCAATGGACCAGTTCAAGCAAAAATATTTTTCAGATTCTCGCATTTGTAGAGGTTGCTATGGCCCTTGGTTTATTTTTTTTCTCATGCGACATCAATGTACCAGTCTTATAAGGTCTGTTCTTTCATTGTTCCTTTTTTTGGGAGGGGCTTGTTGTGTTGCCTTTTGTTTTCTATTTTTGCAGGTTCTCCTGTCTTAGCTGCTCCTCTGTGTATCCTGTGCTGCTCACATGTTTCCATTTGTCTCTTTTTGTTCGGTCGTCATTCTGTTGTATCTTGGTATATTAGGGGTGTTAAATGCTGGGGCTGCTGTTTCTGCTGGGTCATATGGTTGTTTTCTTCTGGGTGGTTCTCAGGTAATTACTGTAGGATGTTTTGGGTTGGTTGGTGCCATTAACCAATCATGGTTTGGGATTTGGCCATCAAAACTTTGATGGAATAATACACATTGGGTCAGTTCAGGAATTACTGGACATGTGGGATAGAACGTATTGGGGGATCAGCACATTGAATAGTCGAAAAGTGTACAGTCAATTAGGTGGTCGCTTCAATATCTTATATTTCATAGTGGATTTACAAATGATTTGTTCAGTGTTTTTTGCTGCCTATAAAAATTAGGCTTTGGCATTTTCTTAGGCAATTTGAATGACTGTCAGAATTGTACAATTTCTGGGTTTAATTTGGTTTATAATATCATTATTGAGGTGTTGATTACTTGATCTGTTTTGAAATCATGCTATGCCTTTAGTGGTGTATGTCATGTTTGTTGATTGTGTGCCCTTTGCTTTATTAGGAACAATTGATTTTAGTTAAATTAACATATTTCTGTAAATATTGATCACTTAAATGCTCTGATAATTATGCATCTTGATTACAGTAACTTTCACATTTCTCACAATGAATTGCTGGTACAGGGTATCTAAATTCAGAAACAAGGGAAAACTTGGTAGGTTACAATGCCATGTCCTCAGCTCCTGTATTGGTTCTTCACGATCCTGCCAAGTAGTATGATATCGTATCAATGTTCAATGTTCTTTAGTGGTACAGCCCCATAATGGATTTTAAATTTGTTGTGTAATGATTTGATCGATTCATTTCATTTTTGCATGAACTTTGTGCAAGTTCACAGTGTTCTTTGTATCAGGTGAAGACAAGGGCAAAAGCGTTTAAATAGTCCAGTAGGCTGGAACGAAGATCTACAAGAGCCGACTTAGTGGGTTTCAAATCCCATTTATTTTCCATGTTTCAATGACTTAGAACTTGAAGCCATGTAGTTTGGTTTAATGTGGCGACATGAAATGATGGATAATAATTTAGTGACAATAAACAGGTGTAATTTTTTTTTTTAAAACCAGTAAGTGTTCTTTTGATTTAGCTTATGGATGCAGCTTGAGGGTCGTGCATTAAAATATGAGATAAGTTGGTTCATAAGGTTGGGGACGAGAATAACAAAAATAGAAAGTTAGATTTCGAATAAGTCAGATGTCCCGCACCAATCGATAAATCATAAGCTTACTCTTTTTCAGTCTATTATTAATCATCACAATTTCTGTCGACAAATACATTATATCATTTTATTTTGATACAATATGACCCATACCAGTGGTTTCAAGAAGAGAGATTGAGATTTCAATAACACGACTCATACGAATAAAACATGTGTAATGCATCTCAATACAATACCACAAGCACAAAATAATGAAAAAAGAAACCATACCACCACCCTCCAATTGTCCGCGTTCGCTAATTAGTCATCAAATATACAATATTTTTTTTCTCCTACATTGGAGTTGCGCGTGAATACATTAAATTTTCACCGACCTTCAATCTAACACATGACAATCAGATTTTGTTAATTGGAAGACTTATTTGATTGTATCGAAATTAAATGTAAAATTTTCTCAAGGATTGATTTTATAGAGGAAAGCTTACTACTGAAAATTGGTCACTTTAAAATTTTCTCAATGTAAAATTTTCCCCATGAAAAACCTTACTATGAGAGGTAAAAAGGGTTTTAGCCAGAAATAGAGGAAACAAAAAAGATGAATAATTGGTCACTTTGAAGCATAGAGTATAGATACAACATCTGAGGCGTTACATAAATCTCTCCTTATATAGAAGACCTATCTACTGCCAAGGACCTCTTTAATAGGCTCAAAACTTTCCAAGCATGAAATTGAATAATACAACAACAGAAAGTCGCTAGCTTCAGCACAATCAGAATCCATACATCAAAACTTTCACCTAAGACTGCAATGTTGTGTCCCAATTTCAACACTATAGTTCAAAAACTACCTTTTGGAAACCTTAAGTTTATCCAGCTGAATTCTCATGCAGCAAGACGTACTCCCGACTGTTTAAAAAAATATATAAAATAATTTTCAATAATTAGAATTATGGTTTTACAGGAAGCGACAATATAATTTCTAATTCATTAACAGGCGAATTTGGAAGAAACTTCTTCTAACTTAGTTCCAGTCATGTTGTGCCAAAGCAACTTTGACAAAAGACCAATTTAGTCTCCAGTGTGTCACATCAAGAAATCAGGGCCTTCTTGACTTGTACAGGAAGCAGGTATAGGTAAAATATCAAATTTATATGATTAAAAAATAAGTCTGTACCTGCTATTGCCAAATTTAATAGTGTCTTTCTCGAAAAGTTCATAATAACGGCGTGGTTCCAGGCGATTATCCTTCAAATCATAACATACAGGATCAGAACTTAACTATGCATATAAGCATGAGGAAGTAAAATGATTTGCTTACAGTGCCTATCTACTATCTATTAAAAAAAGTGACCCAGAAAGATCACTCAACTCATGCATTTACCCATAAAAAAAAAAGGTAAAAACCGTAAAATAACCAACAAGCTTGAGATCTGCCATTATGTTGTAGGTGAAGGTATAATGTACATACTGGGAGACAACAGGATTAGAGCAACACTGTGATACAAAGATAGATAAAGATGTTACTCTCGAAACATACATTAATGAAGGTTCCATTTGTACTCTCCAGATCCATCAGATAAGGCCTAAATGGTAGAAACACAGGAAAACATTTTTTGTCAAATTGGACAGCAAGATTAGATAAATAGGGAAAAACTTCTTTGAAAACAATTGCAGTCTGAAGGACGAAACAAGAGGTTGTCAATACCTTACTTTCTTCGCCATCATCCCATCTGGCTGTTCCTTTTCTACTTGCCTAGTGAAATTTAAAATATGAAGCAGACAAATAAAAATAATAATTCAATAAATTATGATTTATACACAAAATAAGCAATATAAGTCAGGTTAGATCAACAAACAGTATGCCATCATATTGGTACAGTTACTGAGACTGAGACTGCTTAAGAACTTGTGAGATTCCAATTCATTTGAAGAGTTAAAATGGTTATATACCTATATTGAAGGACAGCATGTTGCTTACTGCAAGAGGGGTGGTCAGTTGGTATGTCAGCAACCCTTCTCTCTCTACCAAACAGGTAGCAGCTCTGCCGGTGCACATAAAGTGGCTCTACTCAATGTGCAAGGGGAAAAAACAAAACAGTTTAATCCAGCAGTGCATACAATATCATTAGCAAATAATTACAGAACTAATTAGGCTCGGTAAAGGTGCAAGAGCTAAGGTACTGGACACGTCATGTTCATGTAATTATTAAAGTTGATAATACATGAAGCAGTTGTGTACAGCCTGGATATGTTGGCACGCAACATTTAGTGCCAAAAAGAAATAAGCATGAATAAATTGAGATCTTGGCATTTTGTCCTTCAAAGAAGAGAGAACAAAAGAGAAAGCAATAAAAGAGCGGATAATTGTCAAATGGCAATTACCATTAAGCACATCACCACCCTTGAAGACATAAAGACGCCATCTGATATCTGGCTTACGAGCCTCTGGTGGCTCTGTAAATATTAAGGCTACCCCTGATAAATAATGATATAACAGGAATCAGTAGGGGATAGAGAGGAGGGGGGAGGGTTGGTAATTTTCGATTAGTCTAGTTTTGGTCATTTACTGTTAAGGGGACATATTTTGTTTGCCTTATTGGACAAATAAAGAAATTCAGCCGTACACACCTCTTACTTTATTCGTCTCTTCAGCAAGCTTTCCAGACAGCTCAAATGATGGCTTTTGCTATGAGACGCACAAATGAGGTTAGATGATTTACCATAAACAAGCAGCACCCGATAATAATATAAGCATGAAAAACAGGTCTTTATGAATTCTAACCTTTTCTTTGGCCTCTAGATCCTCAGTTGCTGCATTCATTATTGCAAGTGAATCATGACCGCCAGACCTATTATTGCAAAATTCAATTTAAATTCAAAGGTGCAACTTTTTGGCATGAAAAATGTGCTGACAAGAAACTAAGCTTTTTAAACAACCATGTGAAAAATTAAAGAACAAATTTAGACATCAGTAACTTGTGCAAGCAAGAAATCCGAGCATCAAAGTGTTTGATATTAAGTTGCACCAGTAAGTATGTGCTGATAACAAGCCTTACCATGGTAACAGTTAAAAGCACTACAAAGACAGGAACTCATTACATTGCATTGCATATATCAATCCGACACAAGATTATTATCTAGAATAATTCAAATTTGGCAGTTTCATCTACTAACCTAGGAAGCGAATCTCCCCTTGAGTCTCTTGCCTGCATAATTTACAAATAAATATATGAATCAAATTCAAATGTAGTAGATGGAGCAGGGCACTGATATATCACATTTGATATGGATTTTTTTTTTTTTTGGAGAGCCTAGATGGTGACTATCAAGCATGACACATTTGATATGGTTTTAATTTTTCACAAACCAAACCCATGAAAACAATACCAATGAAATGAACCAAGTACAAATCCCTAGTCATCAGACAGAACAGATATCAAATTTACCAAAACCCATTTGATTTATCCAACAAAATTTATCTTGTCCTGAGCTTCACAGGTATAGGTCAACTATGACCTGTAGCACAGATCCCCAGGCAGGTACAACACCTGAACAGTAAAGCATGACAAATCCAAATATAAAATCAGGAAGGGAGGTCGGATATCACCAAGGCACCTCGTCACGTGACCCATGCTTCTCTCGCTGCCTCTCCGGTGAGCGGGACCGGTGCCTCCTCTCTCTCTCTCTCTCGTGCCTCCTCTCCCTCGAGCCATCTCGCCTATCGTCATCCCTCTCTCTATCCCTCTTACTTTCTCTCTCCGGCATTGTCTCAGTTTCCCTCTCCTCATGGGCCCTCCTCAGCCTCTTTGTGTGCGGCGACTCATCCCCCGCCGCCTCTCGGTCTCTAACTTCCCTCCTACCAGAATCCCTCTCTCTATTTCTCCCTCTTTCATGCTCTTCCTCGCCAGACGAAGAGTCAGGAGACCTGTGCCGGCCCCTAGAAGCATCTCTGGCATCCTCCCTCTCCCTGTGTCGACCCCTGTCCGAACCAGCTCTCCGATCCCTCTCCTTTTCTACGTCTCTCTCTGGTTCTCTTCCTGACCTCTCTCTTCGCTCGGGAGATCGGCGGTTTCTCTCAGGGGAATTTGATCGAACAGGCGGTGAGCGCCTGTGACGCTCTCTCCTCGCCACAGCTGAAGCCATGCCAAATTGCCAATAGGGTGCCCACTAATTGACGAAACTTATCCAGGGAAATAAACCCTAGAGAGAGAGAGAGGTAAACCAACAGTACACTGTATTATACGAGCCAAAAATAAAATTAATAAACAAATAAAAGAGGTGGGTTTAAACTTTACCTCAAACGAAAGTTCTGGCGAGTCGTGATATTGGCAGCTGGGAAGCAGGGTTTTAGACTTTGGATGAGTACACAGATTCTTAACTGTAAATCCAGACCGTCCGTTCGTTTGATTTCACACGGCGTGGATCTTGATGTAGTCGACTCGAAGCTTAGTCCGATAATGATGGGCTGTGGCATGGCCGCATGGACCCTTTGTCTTCACCGAACAGTTCTTGAAATTACACACAGATGATTTTAAGAATCATATTTTTTTTACTTATTCTATTAGTTTTTGAAATTTTAAAAGTTATTTTTATCCTTGAGAAAATAATTTATACCAAATTTATCCATATTATTATAGTTCAAAACCCTAGATGAAAATCCACGATAGCATACACATCATGATAATATTATGGCCTAATGTATGTTAATGTTATTTTATCGAATTTATAAGACATAAATATCTATCTTTATTTATTGATATTTACTTTCGTCTGTAAAATATTAGTTACAGCATTAATAGTAGGGAAATTCTGCTATCAGCACTAATTTGTGAAGCGGATTTTCATCTCAACCGCTCATCTCTAAGAGATATTAATTCATTAGCACTCATGGATTAATAGTATTATTATTTGTGCAATTATATCAACACTTGTCCCGTATCTGAAAGTGGCCTTTAGTTTTTCATAATTTTAAAATTATTAAGTCCTTACGTGACAAGAACTTGTAGGTTAGGGAATAAACGATTCTCTCGTTTAAGAAATATCTTGCACCGGAAATAATTAAACATTTTTTTAACCAACCATGACGGCTATCCTTCAAACAAGATTTGTTTGATCTAAAGGCACCATTTATAGTTAAACCCTTTATGTCTGGGAGTGCTTCAGCACATGACATGATATAGGACTTCATGTGCTGCTGTCATTCCTTAAAATATTATTTGCCTTTAAAAATCACACTATTATTTAGATTTTAGGTTGAAACTTTTATTCAGGTAATTAGAAAAATGATAGGTCTATGAACATAATATAGAATTTTTTTAATATTGTACGGTGACAGACAGAAGGTAACAAGTAGTTAAGGATTTAGTTGTAAGGCCTGCTCTTGAGAAATCATTATGAATAAATAAAAAATGAAATAATAGAAGGTCGATACGAATCTGATCTCAAGCAATTGTCAAACTACATCATTCCAGCCTTGCATAAAAAGTAAGCTGCTAATTTTCATATTTAGCTAATTAACTAAGAAGTTGGAAAACATGCATGCGCCATTATAGAATTGTAATATATTTCTTCGTGCATTTTATCTTATTACGTTTTTGTTTAGTTAGCGCGGTAGGAGCATTTCATCATTTGAAGCAAATGCATGGAGTATCGGAGATAAGCATTTTGGTTTACGAAACTGGGATTAGTCTAGATATTGTCTAAATTCTTCCTACAGAATTTTGAGCACCAGCCCTACATTTTGCCTTTGTGGACCGAGGAGATAGGGGCTCAGCAGGAAGAGGGTTGTACCATGAGAGAAGCACGGGGTCAACCTGCTTCAAATATACAACATGGATTCTGGCAATCCAATGGAGTTGGACCCTCATGTTGATCCAAATGAATCCGATTTTCGACTCTGATTGTTCGCCGAAACAAGAAAGGAATTCTTGTTTAAAAAATGAAATAATAGAGGGAGAGAATTGAATTAAACTCTTCAAATTTGACACAGTAATAATAATAATAATAATAATGATGATAATGATAATGATAATGATAATGATAATGATAATAATAATAATAATAATAATACAGAGAGCTCTCCTCCTGTACCATCCATTCACTCTTATTTATTTATTTATTATATTTTTTTACAAGTGGACAATATATACCACTCTTTCATTGAAAATAGAAAAGTTGTAAACTAAATATCATAAAAATGCTAACCCTATAGCACTCAGTAACTTCTACTTAAGTGCTTGCTCAACAGAACGATACTGACACCTCCCTGTTTAATAGTATCAACACCACAATCTTTTCTGTACCACTAGAATTAACAAAACAAAAATGAGACAAAAAAACAAATCAAAGGAGACATCCATCACCAAATCACAGTTAGTGACCCTAACTTTAACGACATTTATTGAATGCAATAAAATTTTCTAAGAGATTTGGCTTGTAGATCCAATCCTTCCTCCCTTTTCAGCTTGATATCAGAATCATTATTCTCTTGTAAATTCCCCGTCGTTATCGGGGACTGTGTTTGGATTGTTTGAGAATAAGGAAGAACTCTTTTGAGAAGAAAATTTAGAAATAGTATTATTGCTTAATGGTTGAGAATATTTCGGGAAAAAAATTTATTTGGATTGTGAATTGAGAATAAAAATAAAAAAAACAGAATAACATAATCATTTTCTTCTTCTTAACTTTCTTCTTCCGCTTTTTGTCCAATCTTTAGTTGGAAGAACTCTTTCAAGAATAAATTTTTTTTCAATTTCTTCATGAGTTGTTTAGATCATGCGATTCTTACGGAAGAAGAATTATTATGAGAAAGATGACTCATTCTGCCACATCCAAACATTCCTTGAAGATGAATCTCTTAGATTGAAGAAATTATGACCGTCACTACTTTCTTCATGCATATGCCCGCAATCTAGACCAAATAGAGAGAATATTTTGAAATTTAACACCCGATGAATGTGAGAGTCCAGCACAGATAATTAGTGCCTCCACTATTATTCTAAATATATCAAGTTCAATTTCCGCTGGACACGAAATATGAATAAACTCAATTTGAGCACTTGCAATGGAAAGCTTCCATTTCCATTGACCTCCTCTCATTTCTCTTTTCGAGTACACCACAAGTATCTAATTACTTTGGACATGCAGACTACTTAGATGTAAAAAAATTATTTTGGTAATTTGGTGTGTTGGACGATATATAACGTGTCCATTATTGCAATATAAAAAAATAAATAAATAAAAGGAATCAAGGAATACTTTTGTGAACTGTCCAAATAAGTTCCCGAAAGAAAGAAAGAGGGGAATTTGAGAGCGAGGGTTCCTACTTCGTACTGAGTACTGACAGATTGAGAGAGAGAGAGAGAGAGAGAGAGAGAGAGAGCCGCTCGAGCGCGAGAGATGAAAGGAGAGAACCGTGATGCGAGGGAGGAGCCGCCGTTGCCAGAAAAGAGGCAGAGAAAGCAAGTAAAGAACGACGATTTCAGACAGCTCGATAGCGACGATGACGAGGCGCCTTTGTCGGTATGGAACTTCTCAGAATACATTTTTCTATCGGTTATTGGTTTTAGATTCTGTTTAGGGTTGCGCATTGTATCTATAATAGTCATATTTTTTAATGAGAACAGATTCCACTAGAGCTGGCAATCCTTATCTGGTTTCCAGCTCTACTGGAACAATACAAATTATTTGAGTTGTGTTATCACCAAACTGAAACCTGATTTCCAGGGTACATTCATGTGTAGAGTTTACTGGTATATTTACACTGAAAAAGGAAATTTAATTTAAGAGTACTCATTTGGATTTGTTTGTTTTCCAGGAAATGGCGAAGGAAAGAAAACTTCCAAATAAGGTCAAAGACACTAAGGGGCCTACAGATAAAGTAGAGATGCAAGAAAATTCTGAGGTAATTCTAATATTACAGTAAAATTTTTTAAGTCCTTTAATTTATAGCGTGTCTTATCTTGTCACAAACTTCATAGTATCTTTTGTAATTCTAATAGTGTGCTTTCATAATCACAGATTTGATTCATTCTATTTTTTTCCCCTCTTATTTCAGAGGACTCGTAAATCTGGAATGCGATCACAAGCAAAAAGAAAGAGTAATGATGAAAACATAGATGACACCAATCTGGTAAATAGTTTCTGTTTAAATTTTCCATTTCTTTAGGTCACTTCTTTTATGCAACTGTCTCAAGGGTTTTTCCTCTCTCCCTCTTTTAATCTGTAGAAAAAGAAAAAGACTCCACTTAAAGGAGATGATGCTCTCATGTGTCACCAGTGTCAGCGGAATGATAAAGGCAGGGTTGTCTGGTGCAAGCTCTGTCGCAGGAAGCGTTTCTGTATTCCATGCATTGAACGCTGGTTGGTTTTTTATAGTACCTCTTTTTAACCTTAACCGTCTTTCTTTTTTTGTAGATATAAAGCCTACATAATCAGTTGACCAATTGAAATGAACCATTACAACATGGTTTAGCCTTTGTTGTACAAATTAGTACCAGATTAGCCCCAAATAATGTGTTGTCAACTTGTTATATATCAGTGGTTCTCAATTTAACTCAAATGAACTATAAGTTACCCCCTGTACATCAGACATGAAACAAAGCAAGGAAGAAAATAGGAGGAACCTAGCAAAAAATTAACAAAGTGAAGGGAGAAAAACAACAACATTGCACTTATTGTCACCGTGCATCATACCCTTATTGTTGATCTTTATATCTTTTATTACCTTTTCTTTTGGAGATAGGTATTCTAATATGTCTGAGGACGAAATTGCTGCCAAGTGCCCAGTTTGTCGAGTTAATTGCAACTGCAAGTCTTGTTTGCGCATGAAAGGCCTCCCTGAGGTTTGCTTCTGTTAAATTATAATTTCAAACTATTGTTTTTTAATTTTTTTATTATGAATTTATAGCGCTTACTAATATGAGTTTGTTAAACTTAATATCTCTGGTAAACTTAATATAATTTAACTTTCAATATTTCTGGTTTTGCAAATTAGACCCATCATTTTTGACATATGAAGATGAATTCAAATGTTTCACATTTTAAATGGATTGGTAACATATTGATATTTGTGATTAACAATAATTATTTAGAATGTTGTGGCGAAGAGAGTTGGATTAACATGGATTGAATATGGGGTGCAATGTTCCCCATTACTATTTTTTTTTATTCAATCAATATTTATTCAATAAATATCATATTTAGACCCCATTAAAATGTGTTATTAACTCCACTATCGACCCCCATAATTATAATTAATATTAAAGATGATAATATATATTGATTTTAATAGTTGGTATAATATTGAATCCCATTGAATCTTTTTCTGGCTCCGTCTGCGGCGGTCAGAATTATTTACCTTTTGATTTGTAATATACTTTTGCCTCCTACTAGTAAGATGTATTCCCTTAATTTAAATTCTTGAGAAGCTAAATATCTGGTTTCTTTTTTGTTAGAAATCGATTTGGTTCTGACAAGATGAGAACTCAGGCCAATTATTTTTTGAATTGTTATTGAGTTGATTTTTTTTTTTTTTTTTAGTTTATTTTCAATGATGAGTTGATGACAAATTATAAAGAAATAGAGTGTTATGTTGTGGGTATATTTTTTTGTAAAATATCTGTAATCTAGTTGCTTATATCCTTTTCTTTTCTTTTGTTTTTTGAATGTAGCCACCAAAGAAGGAAATTCCAGAGTCAGATAAGTACAGATACTATTGCTATATATTAAACCTTCTACTCCCTTGGCTCAAGGAGTTCCAGAGAGAACAGAAGGCAGAAAAGGAAATAGAAGCAAAAGTACAAGGTTATTATAGCAATTCATTGTTTATTTTATTTGCCACTTATATTTCTGAATATCTACTCTTTTCCTCTCTCTAGTATCTACAAATATTTTGCTTTGTAGGTATCTCTGAGAGTGAGCTTGAAATTCAGGTAGCTGCTTGCTGCGATGATGAACGTGTGTATTGGTATGCACAAATTTCCTTTCTCTTCTTCTCTATACACACCTTAAACTTTTGTTACAAGTCATCGGCATGTAACAATAGTGCTATAAAACAAGTTACTACCATTGATTAGAAGCTTAGAATAATTCAATGAATCCTTCTACCTCCCAAGCTTTAGAGAGAGACTGTTAGACACAGAGAGATAATGAATGAAGGGTATTTCAGATTTTTGCGGAGTGTGGCTAGCTGAAATACGGACCACGAAAATTGATAACTGCTTCTTAAACTAAGATAGTATAGATGTAGAATTTGCCTTTATAGTGAATAATATCAATATTTCTGTTGAATAAAACACAAGGACTAAGTTGCACATTATACAACGTACCATCCATTATATCATAGGATTTCACAGAAGTATCTTGCATGCTGAACACCCCCTCATTAAAGAGACTGAGGGAGGTTCACCAGCTGTTAACCTGAAGATTTAAGGAAAATAGGTGCATTTTTTGTAGATTATGGCAATCTTTAGTTAGAAAGATTGTATAAGAACTTGAACACTTCACATCTCAATACCTTTCTTTTCATCTGTATGGTCTAGGAATATTCATTTAAAAGTTGATTCTTTTCCTACTTGGCAGCTGCTGTCAAGTTTTCAAAAATAACACTGATTCTTTTCATTTTCTCAACAGTGATAGATGCCGGACATCAATCATAGATTTCCACCGGAGCTGTCCCAAATGTTCATACGACCTTTGTTTGCAATGCTGTGCTGAGCTCCGTGCTGGCCGTTTACCAGGTGGAAAGGAGGTTGAGATCCAGCAATATGAACACCGTGACAAAAAATACATCTTTGGTGAAGTCTCAGCTGGAAATCAAACTCACAAAAAACGATCTTCTAAGAGTCAGGCTCCTTTGAATCCACCTTGCAAGATTGAAAACAATAAGAAGGACGAGAATGGCTGCTTCATTTGGAAAGCTAATAAAGGTGGTAGTATTCCCTGTGCACCGGAGGAACTTGGTGGTTGTGGTGGATCAAATCTGGAACTGAAATGCATGCATCCTGAGAAATCCATTTCAGAGCTAGAGTTGAAGGCTGAAGAAATTGTGCAACAAAAGGACATTTCAAGAGATATCGTTTCCATGGATCCATGTGCTTGCTTCAGCAGCTCAGGGGTGGTGCATTGTGAAAATGAAAACTTAAGACGGGCTGCTGACAGAGAGGGGTCGAGTGATAATTATATATACTGTCCTACTGCGAAGGATGCAATGCAGGATGGTGGATTAACCCACTTTCAGGCCCATTGGGCAAGGGGTGAACCAGTAATTGTGCGAAATGTGCTGGAGCAGACATCCAGGCTCAGTTGGGAGCCAATGGTGATGTGGCGTGCACTTAGGGAGAGGACTAATGGCAAGGTTGAATCTGAGCAGTTCTCTGTTAAAGCCATTGATTGTCTGGACTTGTGTGAGGTTAGTTTCAACTTCAACAGTTTGTACTGTTTGAATTTTGACTTGTGTAGTGATGCTGGTCTGCTTTTTACTGGTACCAACACTATTTTATATAGGTAATGACTTCAGGAAATAAATCTAAGGGAGCAATAGGTTAAGTATACTCGACACTAAGACATTAAGGTGCTGCTGTAGGCTTTAGGTTTACGTGTACCTAACCTACAACAGTGAAACAATCTTATGAATGTTCAGTTCCAGTACATCTTGTATCGGCTTAATTGGTCTTCTTTATATCATCTGCTTAGTTGATTACTAACCGATATATATGTTACATTGTTAGGTGGAGATAAATATCCACATGTTCTTTACTGGGTATGAAAAAGGGAGATGTCACTCTAACAAATGGCCGGAGATGCTGAAGCTGAAGGACTGGCCCCCAGCCAACTCATTTGACGAGCGGTTGCCCCGGCATGGTGCTGAGTTTATCGCAGCTTTGCCCTTCCCTGAGTACACTGATCCCCGCTATGGCCCCCTTAATCTTGCTGTCAAGCTCCCTGAGGGGATTATTAAGCCTGATCTGGGTCCCAAGACTTACATTGCATATGGCCTTAGAGAAGAGCTTGGCAGGGGTGATTCAGTCACCAAACTTCACTGTGATATGTCTGATGCAGTATGTCATGTTGTTTTCTATGTTTTTTAGTTTTTAATTTCCTCTTTTTTTTTTTTTTTTTTTTTTTTTTTTTTTTTTTTTTCTCTCTCTCTCTCTCTCATCTCATATATCATCCGAGCTTTGGTAATGCCTGTAACGTTCATGTCAAATCAAATATGATTGATGAATGTTTTTTTAATTGTTGGTCTATTTTTTTTCTAGATTAATGTTTTGATGCATACGGCTGAAGTGGAGCCTTACAAATGGCAGATGGAGCAGATAAAGAAGCTAAGAAAAAAACAACTGCAACAAGACTTGGATGAGCTACAGTTTCATGCATCTCTAGTTAGTGATTCAGAAGCATCAGATATAGTAGAAAATAGCTGCAGAATGGTTGTATTGTCAGGTCGGATGCAGGAAGAAGCAGCAGCTAGTGGGAGTTCCATGGGCCTGATCAGCCAGGAAAAGATTACTGACATTGTAGATCAGCAGATGGAGCCTAATCAGCATCATTTATTGGCCGAAATAAATGAACTGGAAGAGGCCAACGAAGCACATTACCAGTCCAGCAGTTTGGTCACTTGCAAACCTGGCGAGGCATCTGAGGGTGAAGAGAAGGTTGAATATGGAGGAGCACTGTGGGATATTTTTAGGAGGGAAGATGTACCAAAGTTATCTGAGTTTCTGATGAAGCACTCCGGGGAGTTCAGGCACATTTACTGCAACCCAATTAAACAGGTAAAACTTATAATTAATGTCCCGTTTGATTAGTACAGGTTGTGTGTAAGGCCCGTTTGATTTGTAGGTGTGTAAAATCAATTTATCATTTTTGTTTGCTCAACATGAATCAACAACTGTAGGCAGAGATTGTTTAAATGCACCTGTACTGGTTTAATTTGGTAGCAATATGACTTAGTGGTGCCAAGTATCTTCATCGCAATATCTAAATGCTGGAGTTGTCCGTAATTTTATTGTGTTTTCAATTTTAAGCTTAAATTAATTTTTAATTGGCAGGTTTTTCACCCAATCCATGACCAAACCTTCTATTTGACTGCTGAGCACAAGAGGAAGCTGAAAGAAGAATACGGTAAGTCAATTGAATGTAATTTTATATTTAGTATTTGTGAAAACCTACAGCAGCTCTCTTCTACTTCCACAAGGCTGCTTATTCAAGTCATTGGTTCTTTAGTGAGATTTTATGTAAATGTCTGTTCTTGTTAGGCATGTTATATCTATTCTTTTAAATTTTTAATTTTGCAGGAATTGAGCCATGGACTTTTGAGCAAAAGCTGGGTGAGGCAGTTTTTATACCAGCAGGTTGCCCCCATCAAGTCAGGAATCTAAAGGTATAATTTGTAGAAACATTGTGAAATTTTTATTACTTTTGTTCTGTACTTGAGCTGTTAACTGACATAGAACATTTGGATTAATTGGGTAGTCATGCACGAAGGTGGCACTTGATTTTGTTTCTCCTGATAATGTACGAGAGTGCATAAGGTTGACTGAAGAATTCCGGCTGCTACCATCTGAGCATAGAGCAAAGGAAGATAAACTAGAGGTATATATGAAACTTGTGTGACCTTTCATGCTATTATTTTTGGAAAAGCGTGCTCATAGTACCCATTTTTCCATAGATGGTTAGGATGTATCCATGTTGGGTAAATAATAGTTCTGGATTGCTCCGATTTATCTTTGTTTGGGGTAATTTTCTGATTTTTCTAATAAGGATAAATTCTGTTTTCAGGTGAAGAAGATCGCACTTCATGCTTTCAGGGAGGTTGTTGACTATTTGATGGAAAACCCAGAGGGTAGTAGTTAGAACTAGGGCTGTGATTGCTGCTATTCTGCAATCACACGGTGTTAAATTTGTGCTGCTGTATATTTATGTCTTGAAAGAGTCAGAATTTTGGGATGTCGTGTAGGAATCATAATATTGGGGATATAGAGCAGAGCAAATTATGATGCAGTCTTATTATGTAATTTATGACTATCTGATATTGTGAGAAAAAGGAAAGAGATCAAATTATGATGCAGTCTTATTATGTAATTTATGACTATCTGATATTGTTAGAAAAAGGAAAGAGATATCAAAATTATATTATTAGGTGTTGGCAGCCCTAACAGTCACTCAGATTGTTAGGTACTTTAAATAGGAGATTATATGTGTGTTTTACTGTTTTTGGATGTGAGAGTAGACCTTTTCCCAGAAAAAGCTAGCTTGGTTATATGATATCCTATTGAGTTACTTGATCCAATTAAGCCCAACGTATACTTCATAATAGTTATAATTGTTAATCGATTTTTTGTAATAAGTTTATATTACATAAAAAGTTCTAAATACTTCTCACTTCAACCTTGCAAAAGCAAACAAATATTACTCACGCCTCTTTAACTTGGCTATAAAACTTCTTTACTAAACTTTAGTTTTAGACTAAAAATGACCTTTATAATCAATTTATTGACTGCTTAATCATTTGTTTCCATTGTAAAGATACAAATTATATCTGGTTAAAAATTGAGCAACCAATCGAGCAAACACCAGTATGAAAATTATGTTATTCTCCAAAAACGTGAATTTTGCACTTGACAGCTTCTGTCGAGGTGTCGGAAGAAACGTGAATTCTGTTTATTATTTTTTGTTATCATGTCATGGCAATTAGGCAAGATTAGCGCCCGTCATTTTTTTTTAAAGGTAGATTTTAGATTTCAATTATATGTGGATATCAGTTAAACCATATAACTATTTCTTAAAGCTAATCGAGTGAAGTAGGCCACTCGTACTGATTTAGTAATTCTTAACGCTATTTGTATTTTAGATGCATTGCACGCCAATTAAATGGGTATACGTGGAAAACAAAACTTGAATATGGTATGTGAACTTTTATTCATTTTTTTTTATATATATAAGAAAACTTCCATCCAGTAATTTTCTAGTTGTACCTATGTTCCACGCCTCCACCATAAAGTACGATGATTTAAGAACCTGCAATCTGAATATTAACCGTCGAAATAAATTTGTATGAACATATTTCAAAGTTATGAAATTCGATAAAGTCCTATTGTATATTAGAACATGAACACGTACAACAGAAGAGGCACAGAAAAACAATAAAATCCGGGAAAATTGATCTGCGAGCCGCTTACAACTCTGCAACATTCCAATACAACCAAACATGAGATAAATGGGATATCAAAATTATCTTATTAGGTGTTAGAGTGCCCTAACAGTCAATCAATTGTTTCTAGTTAAACCCAACGTACTGACTTTATGAAATAAATGTCACTTATAATATGTCTGCCAATGCACTTACACACAGCACATTTGGTTTTGGTTAGGTGCTAGTTAAGACCACTTTCAGCATTGGAGTACAGCGAAGGACATCTATCACTTTGCTCTTTCTCTACCTACTAGCAGTAGGAATGCTTCTTACTATCTTCAGTGCTGCCAGTTGGAGCATCTGGAAAATTAGGAATGATTGTGTTTTCAATAATATTGCAGTTAAAACTGTTAGACAAGCATTACTGATTATTTATCATTTGGTTAATTTATTGGATATGGACTTGGAAGGAAACTGAGAAGGCGTCAGTAGATTAATTGCTGCCAATGGAGTGGGATGCAATACCTTTGCAAACGGTACCACTACCAGCTCCACTAGGGCTACCCGGGGGAATGTTGGACTGATTGAAGAAGATGACACTCGAGTGTTTATGCTGCGTTATTACTTTTTTGGTTACTAGTAGACCTTAATTAGAGTGTATTGGATTTGTGTTATTTCTGTTGAAACTTTGGTATGCTTGCATGAGTTACTACTTACTAGTTATTTGGAGGTTCTACTTTGAGACAGCAGGAAAGCAGCGTGTCTGTGCTGTTGTTGGGTCAATAGGTTGCATGTCTGGGTTGTTTTGTTGTTTTCTTTATAGACTACTTTGTATTTGTTTCATTTTCAAAATGAAATGGGTTGCGCTCCCACTTTTTTTTTTTCGAAAAAAAAAAAAGTTATAATATGAGATAGATTGGGTTTTGATGTCTGAGGAGACCAGACCCTTTTGAGCACTCCTGGGAAACGCTAGTTTGATTAGATGGGATCCAGGATCCTATTAAGTGCCTGATACAATCAAGCCTAGCGTACTTCGTAATAGTTCATTAATTAAAAAAGTTCATGTACTCTTCAGTCTTCACAATCAAACCCAACGTACTATATATAATAAATTTATATCATTAAAAAAGTTCTTCACATGCATTTTTCAGTCCACCTTGCAAAAGCAAACAACCTTAACTCACTTCTTAACACCTTTATGATCAATTTATTGACTGATTAATCATTTGTTTACATTTTAAAGACTAAATTGCTGACAGTTGTGGGTGCGACAAAACGGACGTGAGAATTAAATGCTACCTAAAAAAAAGCCTTTGCAGAATGCCAAATTAGCAAAAATCTGAGAGTACAAATGATGTTTGGTTAACCATTGAGCAATCAATTAGGCACCTGGCAATTTAAAAATTGCATGATTTACTGAAAAAAAAATTGAATTTTCTTTTGATTTAATAGTTGTGGTAGTAATAATCTATATTTAAAAGACAGTCCAAGGCTACTCAAAGCGCACAACGCAGGAATACCGAATACTCATCTCCCGCACGGAGCCACAAGCCCACAACGTTGCTATTTCTGGGAGGGTTTCTGAGATGTTTATTGGCGCAGATCCAATACAAACGAACGGATGGATTTTTCACAGGACAAAAAATCACGTGGGGGATGATTTGGAAAATTGGAATCAGACTGTAGTGCTATACTGCTATGCTAAACATGGATCCAACATATAATAGTCGCAAGACTCGCAACCGGTTCTCATTTATTGTCCATTTGTCCCATCGTATATTTAAAAGAGAGAAAGAAAAAAAAAATGCACAAGGATAACTTAGGTCCACACTTATATATTTTTCTATTTATCTTCTCAAATTTACCGACCAATTAAAGAGATGAATTTGTATATATAATATATTGCACTGGACAAATTATACGATCATACTCTTTATTTTCTCTTATTCTAATTTAAGGTTGTAAAAAATAAATAAGAACTGTTATTTTCGTACACGAAATTATGCATGCGGGGAGTTTTTTATATTCATTTTTAAAGGTTATATATATATAAGAGAATGACTACGGAACACCCCTAAAGCACAGATCATCCGGGGTTTTAGAGTCGTTTTTCATGTTTCGAAATTCAAATGTCCGATTCAAACCGTACAATATGTTCTTTATGTTGAAATATCCTTAGAAATAAATTTTTACATTTTTTTACATTTTTTTGCTATTTTTTATATATTTTACAAGTTTTTTATTTTTGTTTTTTTGTTTCTCTTTTTTTTTTCATTCGAAGGTGAGACGGAGGTGGAGAAACAAGTGGGGTCTAGATGGAGAGACAGAGATGAAACAAAGAGTAAAGACGAAAAAATTAAACGTAAGTCTATTCTCAACGTAAAAAATCTATTCATCGGATTTCATCTATGCACAAATCTTATGATCAGAAACTGAATAGGTGTTAGGCTAATTTCATACTATGGTTTTGACCCAAATTGACCCTAAATTATGATTGAATTTATGTGTTTCTGACTTTATTTCTTCATATTATTGTTAGATATAGGTACTTCTATGCCCTTTTATTTTTTATCAGGATAATCTTCAGAAGTAGATATTTTTATACATATTTGAGACATTATGAGTGACCAGATAAGCTCACAGGCGACCAGACAGAAGAAGACAGCTAATGAGCACAACTGCAGACGTTCCAAGTGGACAGCTTGCCTTGTGAGCTGACCGCTTGATGAGATTTCGACAGTTTTCAGAAGAGCCGTTATCCTCAACATAACTTCCTTCTAACGCCTTAAATTAATGAAAAACACTTCTGTGCACGTTTCCACAATCCGGAGGTTACAAAACAACACTATATAAGTGCCTGGAGTCGACTGAAGGAGGATTGCTGGAAAAGAGAGAAAATTCACCATAAGACATCCAGGATGACGACTTCTGAGACCTCAGGCGATCCGCTTGACCTCCAGGTTGGCCGCTTGATGCTCAGACCAGAGACGAAATCTGAAGGATTTTGATTTGATTTGTTGTAATATTTTCTTATCTTTCATTTACTCTCTACTTATGATTGATACTTGTTTGTTGTAGAAGTTTGTAGGCTAATATTGTTTAGAGGCATAGTTGTGAACCTGTGTTTTAGTTTGATTTACATGTTTAATTAGTTTTTATTTGATCTTTCGTGTTTTAATCTTTGTGCTTTATGCTTATTGATGCCTTAATTTGTTTTCAAGTAGATTTGGTATTTTTCTGTTGAGTTAAGGCCAAACTTGATCCTAGGAGTTTAAACCCAACCAAACTTGGAACAATTCAATTATAGCAAACCATTAGATGACAATTAATCGAAAGATGAAAGCCTAGATTATGAATCGAAAACGATGAAGTCTAATATCAATAAACGAGAGTTGAGAGATATCATAGACCCGAAGATCAGATCTGTTAAGCCTTTGTTAAGAAACGAAAGTTGACACTTAGGTTTGATAGAAAATTAATCATAACGGTTAATTAGTCTTAACCTAGAACGAAAGTTAGGATTAAGAACGGTTTGCCGCTAAGTTAATTTACATGGAAGACAAATAGAACTAATAAGACTTGTACAATCATCGTAGGATTTAGTATGATGCTTGTCTTATTTGATTGTTGTCTCTGCAAACTTAGAAACAAGTAAAATCACCAAAGTCTTGTCGACCAGTGTGTGCAAGCAGACCGCTACGAAAGTAATCGGGTCGCTTGTGTCTGGAAATGAAACAAAAGTTAGCAATGTTGATCCCTAATTCGCATTTCATTCAGTTTTAGTCTTTAGTTTTCTGAATATTTAGTTTAGTACTTTTAGTTATTTAGTTTAAAATTATTTATAATTGTTGGAACCCTGCTTTTGAAACCAACTCTTCCTATTTCACTCGATTGAAGAATTTGAATTGAAACTTGCATATTCAAACAATCCGTCCTTGTGGTTTGACCCAGAACTATATTCAACTGCAGTCGTACGCTTGCGACTCGTCTTTTAGTGTAATTTGGGTATATAAAAGCCCTGTTTCATTTAAGTACAACAATAGGACAACCCCTCTATCCTATCCAAAGGACATTAGCCTCTCAAGCATATTAAAAAATTTCTCTTTTTCTCTAGCGGCGAATCATATATGCATGCACATGAAATTCATACAAATTTTTTTTAAAAATTGCATTTACACAAAGAGATGAGAGCAGAGGGTAATTTTGCATGATCATGCATGTTTTAATCATGTATTGTTTCAAAAAAGATATTTTTAAGCATATAAATGATGTAAATATAGCTTTGTGTGTGGAAAGAGAGTTAAAAAGTCGTCGGCATATAAGTTCATCTTTATCTTGTTATAATAGCGAATTCCATAGGGAAAAAAAACATATGCATCCAACAATTATAATTATACTTGTATATATTTCTAAATTTATAAGAGATATGGGAGAAAATCAATATATCTTAACATTTAATATATTATTTTCAATATAATCTATTCTAATTATATATTTTTGAGAAATGGTGAATCTATTTGAGAAGTGGTGACTATATTCGATAATTCTTAATAAGTATATGGGGATATCAAATTTAATATATGATGTAGGGTTTTTATGTATATATTAAAATCTAGTTTAAACACCAAATTATGTTCAAATGTATCTGTTTTTACTTAAATTTGTTAATTTTAGGTTAGAAGAAAGGGGCAGCCGCAGCCTAGTACTTGTTTTGCAGAATTATCACTAAGCGACATAACGAATTAACTTCAAGTTGAGTTTCAGATGCATTGGGACGAACTAGCCCATGTATAGGTCGGACCGCCCAGGATTAGTGAGGAGACACTCGACATTTCAGTTAGACTAACTTAGAATGGGTCGTTCTAGACTCAGAATGTATCGTTCCAAGTCTTTCATAAGCTTTCTAGAGATCGATAAGCAAATTTGTCAAGATTTTGTTATATGTTTTTGTTAGGAAATGCTCATATTTTAATTTTAGATTAATTACAACTAATTAATCACCATTAACAACAAGCAAATCAATAGATCTAGTGCTAAAGCAATCACACATCCAATCAAGAGAGAAGGTAGGAGAAATTGTACCTCTCATGAAATTGTATTCATGAGGCTCGAATCCATGGCATGGGAGTCGATGGGGTGCGTGCTCCACCATCTCCACCATCTATGGCCGCCTCTAGCCCACCAAGGACCCACCACCAAGCTCAAAGAGAATGCTAGTTCTCTTGAACCTCTTGCTAATCACCTTGCTTCTCTTAATTAACTATTTAATGGAGAGGAAGAGAGGTGGGATGCTCAACACATGAGCTAAGAGAGGAAGGGAAGAGCCATGGAGAAGAGAGAAAAATCTCTCTTCTAGGTGGAGGCGCAAGGGAGGGGAGAGGAAGAGAGATGACGGCTAGGGTTTTCTCCCAAAGAGACCCCTTTATATAGCCAACCACTCTCATCCAATTTTCATACTATTTACAAGTATGCCATCCACCCTAAGAGGCCACCTAATGGGCTCTCTTGGGCCATCTTAATAAAAGGCCTTTATTCATTAATTCATCAATTAATGAATCTCCTTTAATTGTCTCTTCATTCTTCCTTAAATCGGGCCTTTAATTAACCAATTAAATAGAAGCCCAATTAGCTCAAACTAATTAAAGTAAGTTGAACATAATTAATTATTAACTCATTAATAATTAATCTATGATTAGCTAATGCATTATATTGTTTCCATATGATCCTTTTAATTTAATTAATTATAACGGTTCATAACGGTATATAATTAATTAATTAACTTATCACATTTCACAATACACATTATTGTGAATAAACAATAAATGCACCAAGTGGTTAGAATCCTATTTGTGCGACCCTATTTGAGGATTTATACTATGTTGGCCATGGAAATAAATCGTTATTTATTTCCAATAATCATAAGCGGTATCTAGCAACACGTTATGACTCCCAATTCGTATAAATAATGTACCGTTACAATATCTCAATCCTGCATAAGAAATAAAAGTATTTCTTTGTTTGATTCTTATGTCACACGATATCTTTGTATAATCCAAGATAGGAATGTGTCATTCTTGCAGATTATACATTTCTTGATCTAGAGTTGATCGTCTAGTTTGCATGCGTACGATCCAACTCCATCAAGGGGTCCAAACAGATATCATCACTCACTAGGTATACTAATGAGGGACATACGGTTTTCTTGATGAACAACTTTTCCCCGCACAATTCAAGAGAACATAAATAAAGTCCTTATAGCAGCCTTTATCAGGAATCAACGTTAGACGATATTTATTGAACCTATCCTCATGTGGAAAAGGTGAACATCTCAAACTTAGAATCAAACTCATATGAAATAAACAATGACACATAACACAATCCATATGTTTATTTCATTGGGTCAAGTCCTGTACTATGTTCCAATAACATACACATATGCAATTAAGTTCGTAACTCCTTACTTATGATTTGTAGAACTTAATCATCACTTAACTTGCATACTAATCTTTTATGATAATTAATGTTCCTTGTTAATTATCAAGATTATGGACGATTTAGATTTATTATTGTCATTCTAATGAATGATCCACAGAGATCTACAATTCAGATCCTCAACCTGAATGATCTGTCAATAATAAACTCTAGGAACAAATGATCAAATATCATCATTAACATAAACTAAGAAAATAAGTCATTAAATATTGACTTCTAGGACATAACTCCAACAATCTCCCACTTGGCCTAGAGTCAATCAATAGTGACTTCTAGCCAGTGAAGAATTTAGAATAATGTCATATATCTATATATATACATGTCTCGAACCTCAAAAGATGTAATACACTTAAAGCAAGTTACTCATACGTCCATCACGCATGGATGCACAATTGCATCTCGTATACCGCTTAAGGTAGAGGTTAAGTTAGAGTGTTCGCTGTGTCCGCGAACCTATCAAATTTTATTTGATCCTATATACATATATACTCCTATATATGTGTTCTTGATCATCATCATGTGAGATCAAGTGACATCGTCATAGATCTTAGTTGGATCACCAATTTAATATTGGGTTCTTCAAGTTTAAGCTATGGTTCGAGATGCATAGAACCATATTAGCTTGACTGAGAACTTCACGATCCTTACTACATTCTTTCATTGCTTCACAAGTTGCTATATATTTTGTTTTGGTGACGGAAACGGTTGTAATATCCCATTTAGAACACCTTCTAAACTTACAACACCACATTTAAACAAAATATGTAGTTCAATTGTATTTATATCAATCTTTCGAAAACTAGCATCAATATAACAATTTATATGAGATTTCTTTCATCTTGTCAGATGAAAAACATATCACCCTTTCTCATAAGATACTCGAGGATATTCTTGATTATTGTCCAAATGTATTTTTCTTTGTATCCAGTTGACAACTGCTTGTCATACTCCTTGGGTACAATACATAGGGGTATGTGCATAAGTATGGCGTACGTAATGAAACTCATAACAGAAGGATGCTCGAATTGTATCGTGCACTCTTCTCGAATTGAGTTGCAACACACCGAGTAGAACTCAAGTGTATGCCATACAACATGGTTAGACATCCTTTCTAGGAGTCAATCTTTTCGTGTAACTATAACACCTTGTCATTATATGCACATTTTTCTCAAACCTGAAATCCATCATAATCTATCTCCATAGATTTTGTTTCCTTGGATTTAGGTGACTTACCCAAGTTCTCTATTGAGAAAACATTCTCCAATGAGATCTTGACAATATTCATTTCTTTAATTTTATTCCCAATTAATGTCTTGTATCTTGTACAATACATGTAACATAATAATGCTCCCACTGAATATCTTGTCTATACAAGATACTTTTGACGAAGTGCAACTCCTTGACTTCTTTGTCAAAATGTTTATTCCAATTTCCACAATTCTTGCTTCAATTCATCAATTGATCCTTGAAGCACATATACATTTCTAGCAATACAACAAATCCTCAGTTTGTGTCAAATTCACAACAACTTCCTTCATTCAATCGAAGAAGGCGGTTTTGATGTATCTTTTCATATATCTATATATACGAAATATAACTATTGCTAGAATGATCTTTATTGACTTATACACAGCTACAAGCGAGAAGCCGTGCTTTGTACATGGTCAACTCGTTATCGACTTAGACATAGCATCAATCATGAAATTGTGCTTTGTATAGAGTCGACTTGTTATCCATATCTATCTTTCCTTTTAAAGATCTATATGTTCTAGATGGATCGCTTCTTCTTGAACATCAATCAAGGTCTATACCTTGTTGTTATATATATGGATTGCACTTAAAGATCATATAGATTCAAATCATACTTGTGGAATCGGGTCTTTCCATCGCTTCTTTATTTATCAACGGATCCTCATATGTCAAGTACGAGGATGTTGTGAAACCTATGTACTTTTTAGTTTAGGCAATTCACTCTCGTTGATCTTTGTAGGATTGGTGCTTGAGGTCTATGAACTACTTCTACAACAACTTGTAGAATAAGTTCTTGATCCTAATGTACTGCACGAGTTTCTCTAACATCATCCAGTAATGAGATGTTTGAGTACTCTTTAGAAGCGAGCGTGCTTATAAACTTCTTCCTTTCACAACTGCTTGTGAGTTAAGTTCCGCTCAACTTCCACTAAGCACCATGTATGGAGTGACAAGTTCCCTATAAAGGTACTTCTTGTAGTGACGCATAAACTCCTTTAATGCTCACTTTACTCCCACTACTTCATCTTAAGAATATCATTCTTTAAGATTACGTTATGATGAGCAACAACTACTTTGTTCTTATCATGTTCATAGAAGTAGTACCTTTTGGCTAATTCAAGATATCCTTCAAAATAATAAGCGTCTTATTTGGGTCCAAGCTTATCAATCAATCGAACCTTGAAATAAGCTTCTCAACACCAAATCTTGAGAAACAATATACCTAGAGATCAAATCTCGTAAGATATCTTTCTCAATAGACTTCGATGGAATTTTTATTCAGTGTAAACAATATTGTCCTCAAACACAAATCCCTTATATGAGTCGAACAAGTCAATTTGATTTATTACCGATCGAACTATGTTAAACAATGTTCGATACCTTCATCCTTGGACACATTTTTCAATGTTCCTCATGGAGCGAGTAGTGAAACGTCTTTCATACTCTTTAGGCAATATATCAAACTACATGACTTAACTATTTACCATGATCTATTTTAAGACTTTTGCTTTTATTGAATAGTTTTTCAACTTTACTCTTGAAATTCTTTTGACCTTGTCAAAAGATTCATACTTATACCATATCAAATAGATACGTTAATATCTACAATGATCGTTGGTCAAGTGGTAAAGTGTCAACAACCTTTCAATTGCACAAGTACCTATAGGTCTATATACATCAATATGTATAAGTCTTAATAAAGTTACTTGTCCTTTAAACCTTCGTAGTTCAAAGGCGCTTTTGTCTTTCAACAAACACGATTCGCATGAATTTCAATTGATTTGCAATCGAATTGATTTACGAGCTCCACGTTACGTAGACTCTCATAATGCGATTCTTTGCAATCAAATTGATTTACGAGCTCCACGTTACGTAGACTCTCATAATGAGATTCTTGTTTATATTCGACTAAGCAACTATTTTACATAAAAGTCAAATACTTTATGCGAAGTCTTACATATTTGTCATTCAAAATTTGTTAATCTATTTCAAGCAAATTCAATTAAGATGCATGAAATCTTATACACAAATTTATAACAATAAGAGAACAACATTTCTCTATTACAAAACATGATCATCCATCATCAAATATGGAGATAAGGTTTTATGAGATGTTTGGAATAAGGTATACAACCTCAAATTCCTAAACAAACTCTTTACTTAATAAAGATAACTCTACGTATTCAATGGTAGCGGCTTAGACGTATAAGCCATTTCCAAAACGGAGTTTACTTTACTTATCTCGAACTTTCTCTTATTCATCATTGTCTACACATTTCGTTAAATGCGAACACATGAACTAGCACCTAATTACTAGTGTGAATTAGAGATAGTGAGATAATTTGAACGACAAATATCTTAAGGTTTAGAACATCATGGTATTTCGGACAACCTTTCAAATGCCTCCCATAAATGGCAAATGAAACATCTCATGTGACACACGGTCACTAGTGAGGGTCTCAAATATTCAACTCATATCTTGGTGAAGTATTCCTTTAATACTTAACCAATTACTTTTAGCACTAACAAGTGTGCGAACAATATATCCTTTATCCATAGAAAGAGATTGTATGACAATATCAACAATCCTTGATATTGGAGATCTTAATATCTCTAGTTGTCAATTAGCTACTCAAACCTTTCGGTCACAAGCTAATGAAACATTTATCTTCTTATAAGAAGAGTCTCTTGGTTAACTCACATTCCATTTCTCGATCATAAATGATTGAGTCTATCTTTTACTTTCTCTAAGAACGTCTTCTTGAGTAAGTGAATGAGAGTATAGAAGTCTAGTCTAGTCCTTATGAATTCTCCAATTCAAAAGTCTAGAACTTCTAAAAGGATATAAGCATTCGCTTTATTGAATAATTTTCGTCAAAACTAATCAATCATTGCGAAGCTATGTTCGGGAAGTTGAGGAACGTTTTTGGGATTAAACTTGCTCAAGTTTCTCATTTCCAAGAACATATCTTAGAAATCGGTATTTCTTCTCCAAGTAAATACCTTAGAAACGAGCTTGTCGTTTTCCAAAGATTGATCGCAACGAAATTAACATATTTAACATCTATAACAATTTCAATTTAAGGTCATTTAGTTTATGCAATGTTTTGTTTATGGAATAATAAACAAAACTCCCACTACATTTAATTAATGTCCCTAAATGTAATGGATTCCAAGATCCCCATTTTCGTCAAGTAGAGCCTGCTATGGCACGACACCCTACTTAACTAGACAAGGTAGGTTCTCCAACCAATCATATCAACCATATGACTCTTGGTTTGTGAATATCTAAGTATATTTACAAACTTCGCCCCGATGTCCAAGAAAACTTGTTGGGTCCATCGATAAGCAACCTCTCTCTATTTGCTCCTAACAAATCTTTTCATTTGTACCCCGACTATCAAGGTTGACAACCATGACGTCCGCTATGGCGGACCGCGCCTTGATTGGCTATTGACGTGAAGGGGATAGAGAGAAGGAAGGCGGTCGACTTAATCAATTTAGTTTGGGACAAAATATGTGACTCTTGTTTGGTGGTCGTGTAAGCATACACCCATACCTACCTATGACAATTCAAGGCATTCACAAACAATCACATAACATAAGCATCTCAAGCATTGTCGTGGGTTTGTATGGCTCCCGCTTGCATTAATCTTCGTCGCATCTCCATGTAACGAGACTAATCTAATCAAGCCCTCCCACTAATTACTAAGATCCTATCTAATAATTACGGGAAATAAATACATGTGATAAAATTCCTAAAACCCCGCCTAGGCCTTAGGGGCATGCAAGCCTCACAAGTTACATCAAAATTAACCAATTAATTATCAATGCACCTTAGGCCACTTTACAAGCAATCACATGCATTCACAACATTTTACAACACACAAGGCATTGACATCTTGAGCCATATCAAACCCACATCCTCCTACAAAACAAAGTTAGCACATATACAATATACATGATTCACTTGTTCTTAATTAATTTCATTAATTAGAATCTTTGTGCATACTTGTTGCTCAAGTTTTTCGAATGCAAAGAAGGCTTAACCTTAACAACTAATTGTTTAAGCCCTTTTAAATTAAATCCAACTATCAAAACAGAAAGGAGGGTATTTAAGGAGTCTTCTAATTAATATTTCAATAAATTGATTAATTAGAAACTATTTTAACTAATTAAAATACGAAATTCGGGACCCGAAAAAATTCAAAAAAATTCGGTCTCCAAAAAATCTGAAATAAATCCAGAGAACTCCTTACAATGATTGTGATTACCTGTAAAAATCTCAAGGAGAGATCAATTACCATCAGGGAGAACCAAAAAAGACAAATCCTCAGATTGTGCGCGAAGCACCGTTAGAGAAAAATCTGTTATGGGTCTCAATCTTTTGATCTGTATGATCATCCTCTTGATATTTTTCCAGCAAACAATTTACATGGAAAAATACTACATACAATAGGCTATCATTCCATGAAAAGAAAATCCATAAGTTATATTAAAGATCAACGAGATAACAAGCATTTAAGCAAGGTATCCTGTTCTGGAACAGACCGTCGACCAAAAAGGTTTCACTCGGTTGAGGTATCAAATCTCAATGAAAATCTATGAAATTAATTTTCACAGATTCCATACTTAAAGGAGAACATTTCCATTTTAACACTTTTCCATAAAAGTTTCTCAATAAGTACAGTTTTTCAAAACAATCGGTTTGTTTGAAAAAACAGATCTGACAACTTCATCACTTTTCATCCTTGAACGCCCACATAAGATCCGAAATATGCAACAAAATTTACATATCCAGAAAGAGCATCAAGTTTAGATTAATCCTATCTAAAAGTTACAGGTACATTGTATACAAACTTATTTGTTACCAACCACAACAACAGAACTGTGCAGCAGAATAACGGGTCTGCGCACCGTTACCGTTTAAATCACTAAAAATTCATTTTAAATCGAATTTCAATGATTCCAGTGGGAAAACAACCACAACTCAAAGATCTACAACCTCCAATAAGAAGGAAAAAATTTCAGAGAGCTTTACACCACGAAAAACAAGCAACAAGACAGAAAACAGCCTTTCCAGAGCCAGCAAGCATGCACATCACTAATTAACTTAATTAATTACGAATTTCTCACTTAATTAAGTGTGAAAAACCTTAAGCACGACCATAGCTCTGATACCACTGTTAGGAAATGCTCATATTTTAATTTTAGATTAATTACAACTAATTAATCACCATTAACAACAAGCAAATCAATAGATCTAGTGCTAAAGCAATCACACATCCAATCAAGAGAGAAGGTAGGAGAAATTGTACCTCTCATGAAATTGTATTCATGAGGCTCGAATCCATGGCATGGGAGTCGATGGGGTGCGTGCTCCACCATCTCCACCATCTATGGCCGCCTCTAGCCCACCAAGGACCCACCACCAAGCTCAAAGAGAATGCTAGTTCTCTTGAACCTCTTGCTAATCACCTTGCTTCTCTTAATTAACTATTTAATGGAGAGGAAGAGAGGTGGGATGCTCAACACATGAGCTAAGAGAGGAAGGGAAGAGCCATGGAGAAGAGAGAAAAATCTCTCTTCTAGGTGGAGGCGCAAGGGAGGGGAGAGGAAGAGAGATGACGGCTAGGGTTTTCTCCCAAAGAGACCCCTTTATATAGCCAACCACTCTCATCCAATTTTCATACTATTTACAAGTATTCCATCCACCCTAAGAGGCCACCTAATGGGCTCTCTTGGGCCATCTTAATAAAAGGCCTTTATTCATTAATTCACCAATTAATGAATCTCCTTTAATTGTCTCTTCATTCTTCCTTAAATCGGGCCTTTAATTAACCAATTAAATAGAAGCCCAATTAGCTCAAACTAATTAAAGTAAGTTGAACATAATTAATTATTAACTCATTAATAATTAATCTATGATTAGCTAATGCATTATATTGTTTCCATATGATCCTTTTAATTTAATTAATTATAACGGTTCATAACGGTATATAATTAATTAATTAACTTATCACATTTCACAATACACATTATTGTGAATAAACAATAAATGCACCAAGTGGTTAGAATCCTATTTGTGCGACCCTATTTGAGGATTTATACCATGTTGGCCATGGAAATAAATCGTTATTTATTTCCAATAATCATAAGCGGTATCTAGCAACACGTTATGACTCCCAATTCGTATAAATAATGTACCGTTACAATATCTCAATCCTGCATAAGAAATAAAAGTATTTCTTTGTTTGATTCTTATGTCACACGATATCTTTGTATAATCCAAGATAGGAATGTGTCATTCTTGCAGATTATACATTTCTTGATCTAGAGTTGATCGTCTAGTTTGCATGCGTACGATCCAACTCCATCAAGGGGCCCAAACAGATATCATCACTCACTAGGTATACTAATGAGGGACATACGGTTTTCTTGATGAACAACTTTTCCCCGCACAATTCAAGAGAACATAAATAAAGTCCTTATAGCAGCCTTTATCAGGAATCAACGTTAGACGATATTTATTGAACCTATCCTCATGTGGAAAAGGTGAACATCTCAAACTTAGAATCAAACTCATATGAAATAAACAATGACACATAACACAATCCATATGTTTATTTCATTGGGTCAAGTCCTGTACTATGTTCCAATAACATACACATATGCAATTAAGTTCGTAACTCCTTACTTATGATTTGTAGAACTTAATCATCACTTAACTTGCATACTAATCTTTTATGATAATTAATGTTCCTTGTTAATTATCAAGATTATGGACGATTTAGATTTATTATTGTCATTCTAATGAATGATCCACAGAGATCTACAATTCAGATCCTCAACCTGAATGATCTGTCAATAATAAACTCTAGGAACAAATGATCAAATATCATCATTAACATAAACTAAGAAAATAAGTCATTAAATATTGACTTCTAGGACATAACTCCAACAGTTTTCCCCCACTACTGGAAGTGTCAGACTTGTTTAACTTGTTACTCTCATAACATCAATAAAGAAAATTACATTTGTTTAAATTATATTTTCCTAAAGAAAAGATTTAGATTATATTCCAATTTTCAACGCCTTAGAACCAGCATTTAGAGGACAATTAGAAATAATAATATACAGTTTATTTTATTTTTAATTTTAAGTGTCTTTATTATTTATTTGGGATAAGATCTACTATTGTATGATTGCTTGCAAATTAATATGATGGTGTTTGAGATAGAAAATGCAACAAAACAAACTGCATCAGTGTCCCTATTAAAAATGGAAACAAGTTCCTTGAAATGTTTGATGGACATTGAAATCAAACAGTGAACGATTTATACCAAACCCGTATATATTGAAAAAAAAATTACTTCAAAGTCGGAAGGGTATGAATAAATGCAACTTGGTGCTCTAAATCAGCTCTGTACTTTGCGAAAATGACCAGCTGACAGCTACTAAAGGCTGAGAATGATGCTTGGCCTCCCTTTGGCTAAAGCTTGCCTCTATTGCAAAAGAATAAAGTTCAAATTTGTTATGAGAAACCTCCTTAAAGAAACAAACCAACTCATCATCAAAAGTTTAGTTTGCCACTTTTATATTGTCAGTTAATCATAGAAGATGATATTATATTTTGCATAAACATCTTCTTAAAATTATTTTGACCACAGGAACTTTTATCCGGTAAATTAGGCAAAATAAAAGAAAAAGAAAAAAAAATGAAGACAGAGGTAGTGGCATTTTTTTCCCCCTCAGTAGCTAACCCACTACCCATGTGGCAAGGGGAAAAAAATGCAAATAACGATAAATGAAAACGAATTCATGAATACTCAGGAGCAGCTTAATTAAACGAATAAGCTACGTCAAAAGGAATGTTCTTAGTTACAAAGGGATGTTTTTGAAAACCCTTAACAGAGGTTAAAGAAAAAAAATAAATAAATCCTGCTACTTATCTTCATTCTCAAGTCTCTCTACCAAAACAAAGCACAAAGTTCCCTCAAACTCCTCGTATATAACTTGCATGCCTCCCTTTTAAGTCCTACCATCTCATTCTCTTTTTGAAAATTTAGACAGAGACCAAAAGGGAAACATATTTTGAGAGAGAGAGAGAAAGAGCAGTAGAGATGGCAAACGAGGGCTTAAAACCGGCAGCCGGGTTTCTATTGTTTCTGAATTTCTGCATGTATGCCATCGTGGCAGCCATTGGGGGATGGGCGCTTAATGTCGCAATTGATCGCGGCTTCTTCATAGGTAAGCTACATTTTGTATTTAAGCTGATAATAATATGCTAATCTAAGGTGTTCAGTATAAAAAAATAAATTACAGAATGTGTTAGCAAACTGACATTTCGACATACAGTTTCTGTGTATGTTGATCTTTTGTTCATCATTGGCATCATATAAAGCATTATTATGCTACTATTCGTACAGATATGTGCATGTTAATGCGATATAATTATATCACTGTGAAAGTTTGACATCGTAGGGTCAGCTATGCCAGCCTCTTTTTTGGGGTCAGGATGAGGCAGAACAGGGAAGTCCCCTGTGCGGCTGTGCTGTGCCCTGGTACCAACTCACAGACAAATGGGATCCGCATATGTTTAATCAACAGTCATAGTTATTTCTGTGTGGTCAATTTGCCAGTGAAACCGTCACAAAGAGCTTAGCTAACATGTGTAACAGATAAACAGATAACATCTACTAGAAGTTTTAAATGATAAAATGCCTATTTTTAAAAATATACATATATTATGAACTCATAGGCACTAAATTTGCTCCACAAGCACGTTTTCAAAAAAAAAAAGAAAAGAAAAGAAAAGAAATTTGCTCCCAAGCAAAATTATATAATAAATAGTAAAATTGCTACGCAAAGTGATAATTTCCCAAAATTTAGGTCCAATAAAATGGTTCCTAATAATATAGTACTGGGCCTTGATTTCTCCTGTGAACCTAATCTAGCTTCAATCCAAGTGGGCATATATTCAAGTAATTCAACTAGTAAACATTTTTTCTCCCAACTATACATACTATATTATTCTAAAACATTGTGTTATGTTTTTTATTTCTAGGCCCTTCACTTCAACTACCGGCACAGTTCTCTCCGATTTTCTTTCCAATTGGAAACGGGGCGACAGGATTCTTTGTTCTCTTTGCGCTGATAGCAGGAGTTGTAGGAGCCGCATCTGCAATCGCCGGTGTCAACCACCTTAGGTCTTGGAGTTTGGACAGCCTCCCGGCAGCCGCCACCTCTGCTATCATTGCATGGGGGCTTACACTTCTTGCCATGGGGTAATTCTATAATACCTGACCCTTTATTGGATAGATTACATTTGTATATTTATTATTTAACGATTTTATTAGTCATGAACAACGTCAACTTGACTTGCCTTTTTTTACTATTTGGTTTCAGTTTGGCTTGTAAAGAGATTAATCTTCATGGAAGGAATGCAAAACTGGTACTACTTTTCTATCCTTTAGTGATTATAGCATGTTCATCACAGCTCTGTGTACATTTCATTGTCACTATTACATATTATTTTCCGTTGAATAATTAGGTGAAAAAGTAGTCCTATGCAATTCACTTATAATTGGAACGGGCAGAACTGTGTTAATTTATTGTATAGCAACTTAATTAATTCTTAAGTGATTTAAACCAATTGTCTGTTTTTCAGATAACGATGGAATCTTTTGTGATCATCCTTTCTGCAACACAGCTACTGTACATCCTGGTAATTCATGCAGCAGGAGGAACCACCGTACGAACAAGAGTATAAAAAATCTATTTCTGTGGACGATTCTGATCGGCTTGCATATATTTTTTTAATTTTTTTCTCCAAATTGTTGTATTGTATATGATGTGAATTCTAATTGTGTTTTATGTTGTGACCAATTATGTTGAGAGGGCTGTGGTTTGGATTGGTTTGTTTAATGTTTACTTGAACTCAGATTGTAAAAAGTGTTATTCTTATCTTTGTTCTGTAATTCCTTGCATCTAAAGTCATGTGTTCTTAGATTTAATCTTTATCTCTTAAACAAAACTTTCTCTGAATTTTTTTTTTTTTTTGGAAAAGTGAAAATGACAAGCACATCCTTTTTTTTTTCTTATTAGTATTCTCACTATCCAAATCTTTTCCGGATTTTCCTTTTCTCTTTTTTGGAAAGCAGTCCACTTTTTTATTCTGATGAATTATTCATTACACTTTTTTAAGCTCATAATTTTAATTAGGGATGCATCTTAATAGAGGAAAAAATTATTATTATTATTATTAATATTATTATTATTATTATTATTATTTTCAAATTTCATCTAGAACAACGAAGAGCTGAGTTGTCAATTGATCATATCAAAACAGCAATTTCTCTGCTTTAATCAAACGATAAAATTTGCAAATATTCATAACTTTGGCTTTGTGTTCATGACCATATATAAGTACCTTATGAGTTCAGCTGTCAAATTGTTTAACTTCAAAAACTACTAGTTGTAGGAAACAAGTTTTCTTCTTTCATGTTAGATCGGTTTCATGGAAGAGAGCAACAGTTATATACATAAAAATATAAGATGCAAGATTGCTTCTAAATAAAAAAAATTGTTTCAAAAAAATATAAGATCAGATAATAACACCATGTGCGCACTTCTAAGATATCCAAGGGAATGTTTACCTAATAATATGAAACATACGTGCCCCATCAATAAATCTTGCACATTTCACAACGTTGGTACCTCAAATATTTAATGGTGGAGTACTTTCTCCCTTAATTTTTGTGGGGTTCAAATCCTGTCCGATTGGAAAACTGAAACCCTTCTATAAATGTTTCAGCGGCGATTTTGGGGTAATTTGTCAGAATTGGGACCGTTTAATTAATACTACTTGGAGAAAGGAACGTTTCATTAATTAGATATTTAATTGGAGTTTTTTTTAATAATAAACTCGTAGGTGTTTAATTAGAAATTCTAACGGAAGTATGAAAAACTAACAAGAAGTCGAACCTTTCAGAAACAAATTAATGATATATCTTCCCTTGTATTTATTACCATAATCACCATTAATTAATTTTGGAGATTTACTACTTTAACAGCTCATTACTGTCAGAGGTAACAACTCATTTGTCAAGTTCCCTTGAATGTTATTATATTCATAACGTAATACCCGTTTCAATTAAATTTATACCTGAAACGAGTAGCTACTAAGCCGCAACTCTAGTTCAAATCGGATTAAACACAGTTTGATACATGTTATCGGATACAGAAAATCAGACAGCAATTCAGCACCCTTTGCGTTACGCCCTTAGCCAATCCTGTTCGTACCCAATGGGATCGGGGCAGTAGCAAATCAGAGATTGTTAACGCACGGTCAGATTTCTACGTCTGTTTACGCTAACAAGAACCCGTAGTTTTCATTGGACAGCTTCCATATCTATCAAGTGGACCATAGGAGCATTACGACCACAGCTGGTGCTCCTAATTTGTAGAACGGCCCTACCAGAAACCCCTCGAATTCACGTCCGTTCGTATAAGTTTGCCTCTCTGGACCAGGTGCATCGTGCTCGTACACCACGGGAATACTATTCTTACTGACAGTGGGTCCCATCGTCTAATATTCCGTCTAACCTAGGTAAAACCGGTCTATTTAATTTCGATCCCCTTCGCCTCACCAGAGTGGTCCCGAATTAAGGTGGTGGGATTTGGAAATATATTTTTACTACATTGAATGACGAGTGGAGCCCACATTTTCAGAATCGTTCCGGACCCCACATGTCAGAGAAATATCGTACGGGCCTTTGGCCTCCCTCCGATTCTATAGCAAAACATTTTCTGACTCAAAGCCAAGATTGGATTCCTTTCTCCAATTTTTAATTACCACAAACAAAGCACAAACGCTCTGACACTCTCCCAAATCTCCATTTTTTATCAATCTATTTCTCGTAATTTCTCTTTGTTTCTTTCCCTCCTCTTTGAAAACTCCATTAGAGGTGGTGAGAAGAGAAGCGCATCGCCATGCCGAAAAGCAAAGCTCAGAAGCGCAAGCAAAAGGAGAAGGAGAAGGAGAAGAGAGGGAAAGATAAGAGCAACAACGGCGCCACCAATTCTTCTTCCTCTGCATCTTCTCAGTCTCAACTAACCAGTCCCAACGCCACCTCTCCTTCTCCACCTAACCCTTCTTCGCCCAAATTTAATGGTAACTTTACAGAATTAAAACCCGTCCTTTTCAATCTCGCCTTTTTTATTTAGTTAATGAGCGTATTGACACAAGGTGTTTGTATTTATGCCTGTTTGGGGCCTCCCACGTTCCTTCATTTCCTTTTTCGCTGTCGCTGTGACCTAGCTTTCCTTATAAGCTGCGCTGTATTCGCCTTTAGTTTGCTTATATATGGGTGTCATTGTGTCGAACAGGTAATGGGCATGAAGAGATTATTGTCTCTGAAGAAGAAATAGCTGAGCGGGGAACAGAGAACGAAAAGAAAGAGATGGAGGAAGAAAAGCGTGTGGAGGAAAGAGAGGTAGAGCCCGAGACTGAGCAGGTGGGTCCTACTGTTCAGACAGAAGAGGAGGATAAAGAGACTCCGGCCGAGTCAGTGGAGACAAGCACAGAAGCAGCTGAGCCCAGTTTCCAAGGTGAGCAAGAGAAAGAGAAAGAGGAAGAGAAAGAGCAAGAGGATGAGGATGCAGTCGGGCCTACTGTACAAGGAGATGGGGAGAAAGAGGCAGAGGTGAGTGTATTGGAAATTGTGGAAGAGAAGAAGGAGAGCGTTTCCGAACCAATTGAGGTGGTTACCACAGAGTTGGTGGTGGATGCTTCTCAGGGAATAGAAGCAGTGGTGCAGAGGGAGGTTGCAGAGTTAGAAACAGCCAAGGTGGTGGAGGTGACCACTGCAGAATATAAGGGGGAGGCTCAAGAGGTGCAAACAGCAGAGGTAATAAAATAAACCTTTCTTTCTTTTGTTTAATTAGCTTTTTTTTTTTATATTTTATATTGTTTTGTTGTAGTTTTAGGTTCAAATTGAGTTGATGGTGTTTAAACCCACTATTTTTGTTTTCATAAGAGATGTGTAAGGCAAGTTGCAACTGAAGATATCATCATGCGCCAGCGTCTGCTGCATTTTATATCTATGAAAAGAAATTATTTATATTTTTGGTCTGTTTGATATCATGTATTCACCTGCATGCAAGTAATCTAACTGAGGTGGTTCCATGGTATTGGTTTTATGGTTGTGCCTAAGCTGGGTTGCCCAACATTCAACTTCAGTGTGAAGTCTTTGACTCTTGGTCCATTGAACTATAGAATTAGAATGTTTTACTCACACACAACAACAACTAAGCCTTTTGTCCCAGACACTCTTAGGAGATTTTCCAGACAAATTTGTGTATGCTGGTATGAGGTTCTGATGATATCCTGAATATATAGGATACAATGTTTAGGAGATCATGTCCATAGGAAAACACTCTTTACATTGGTATTTTGATGATTTTAACTGAAACATTATTATGTACAGGTACACACGACAACCCGTGATTTTCCAGTCACTGCAGCCAAGCGTGCAACTTGGTGGAATTGTTGTGGCCTTCTTGATGTATTTTCTGGTTCAAGCCGGTGAAGTCAGGTAAAAAGAATCTTAATAATTGCAGTCACCTTTTTGTCTCAAACATCCTTATAGTGTACCACTGTTCTGCAGTTGAAATAATGTTATAAATTATAATTATGTTATTTATATCTTCCTCACAAATCCAACAATCTAGAATTTCTGACCAATGAAGATTTGAACTCATGACCTTTGTGTGAATGTTGGAATGCGGGATCTAACTGTTAAACAGATGGTTGTTAACAAAAAGTGAGCAAACAGTATTATAAGAATGTGTTTCTTAAGTTATGTTTGCTGTGTTTGCGATCAAAGTATTATTTCTTAAGGTGCTCATGCTAAGGTATACAGGCATACTGGACTTCAAAATTTTGAAGATGGTTGTGTGAATCAAATAACAAAAATGTTTTGGTGTATTTAGAGGTGGCAATTGGGCAATTGGGTGTTGGTTTTGGATCATGTCATGTTGGGTTTGGGTTTATTTTAGAATTGGTGTGGGCATGGAGTTGGCTATGCCAACTCCTAGGTTATCCAAGTTTGGGTTGTCTTGGTTCTAGGTTCTCGGTTTGGTGCTCTTTTGGGTTGTGGTCATTTGGGTTTCAGGTTTGGAAGCTTTGAGGCTTGGTCTTGTGGGTTCTCTTATCACCCTTATAAAATTGGTAATGGATCAGTGCTTACTTTCCTTATTTCTATATTTTTCTTGGGTCACATTAGCTTGTAGTCACGTTTAAGAGCCCAAGGATTTGTTTCATATGAGTCAGGTTCAGATACAAGTATTAGGTCAGCTCTGGTAAAGGTCAGTTTGGTCCGGGTCTAGCCAGGTATTGGGTTATTGACTTCTCAAAGGCTGGGGCTTTCATGTTTCTTAAGGGTTGGCTACTTATTCAGTTTGGTTAAACTTTGCTATCTCTATGAGTCTAGGAGAAATTATAGTTTACTATAGATATTGGAGACGTTTCTGAACTTGTGAGGAGCTTAAACTTTATGGTATTTATCACTGTCTAGGATAAACATCTGCTGAAATGTTAAAGGAGCAATCAAGCTCCCTGCAGAAAGCTGTGGGCCATTTGACATTGTTGAGCTATTGTTAATTTTCTGAAATGTGATGCTAAGGAGATGAGATGTATTTTACGGGAGGCGTTTGGTTCTGTTCCTGTTACAAGTTGTGATAGTTACCAGTATAATATGGTTTTTGTAGCACTGAAAATATTTCTGAACCAGTAAAACACCACCATTAAGAACACACTATCGCTTTAATGTGCCATCAAATTAAAATTATTAGCTGCGGAGATAAGTTGGAAACAAAACAACTTTAAAGAATATAGAAACCAAATGACCACTACCTCTAACAGCTTAATTTTTTTAGCAGTTGTTTTACATGGATGAGGTCTTGAGTTCAATTCCACCTTCCTCTAATTTATTAAATTAATTTCCTCACTTCAATAGTCTTGCATGGGGTGGGGTCTCTAAAGCTTAGGGTTTTTTGAACAATTGGCTAGTTAATAAATAGAAGACTCAGAAAACTTTTCATTTATTATTCCTGCATGTTTTAGGGCAAGATACAATGTGGTACATTCCTGTGCCAGATTCCAGTAATAAAATATGTGGGTCGGATTTTTCATATTGTCTGTTTATAAATTATTGTTGATTGCGACTTTCTATATAAGGTTTGTTTATAGTTCTCACTCTAAAACTTGAACCAGAAGTTAATTTTAGGTTTTATTGCTGCAGAACTTTGACATATTTCAGGGTTGCAACTTGAATGCTTGGATTGTTGTGGAAGCTTGAGAGATTGTGAAGAATAATACTGGATCTGAATTTAGATGGGATTCTGTGCTTCAGTGGTTGTGAAGTACCAGTTTTGGAATGCTGTTGTGCAAAATTGCTCTTTAGGTTTTTTTTTATTCGGTCTTATATTTGATTTTTGGATGGTAACATATAATGTGGTTTCTGTTTGAGATTAGTCTATTAAATATTGTTAGCTAGTGTTATATCGGAGCCTGTTTGGTTTTCTTATGATATGTTTGAAACTATGAGAATATTTTCGTTGTTAATTTGTAATTATTCAACGTCTGTTAATAGTACTATGGTACTGGACAAATTGTTGAAATGGGAGGTAATTATTAGTTAAATGATTGCAATAGAAGCTGTGGAGTTTTGCTAATGTAATGACGTCAGCATTTTGATTGACATGCTATTAGTTCCAATTTTATTTTTTTTTGGGTAACTTTATGGTGAACATATTAAATGAACATGAATCATGATCATTCATTTCAGTTCATAAATTTATATGAACGATCTTGATTTAAGTTTGGTTACAAAATTTTAAATGAACTTGAATCATGATCATTCATTTCATATCATAATTTTATATGGATGAGCTAGATTTTAAGTTTGGATACAAAATTTAGTCCATATTAGAATTTGTTTTGTTTTTCTGTCCGAACGATTTATCCAACTCACTTAGGCTTTGATCAAAATTTTTTTTACGCTAGATTTCGTTTCATTTTAATTGATTCATCAGGTTTCGTTATATCTAATCAAATGGAAATTCCAACCAGGTGATGTCAAATTCATTCTTTTTTGTCAAAAATATTTCTAATGAAATGAAATCTCGCGTTAAAAAAAAATAATAATAAGATTTTGATCAGGGCCTTAATATTATCCACCACAAATTCTTATAAGAAATCAAATTCTAATATTTTAAGAATGTTTACTATTATTATTTTTGGTTGGGTTTTTGAGAATCAGTCTTATATGCAACGTTTTGTCATCTTCCAAGTCCGTAAAATAATATAAAAAAATCTAAAAATAGTAAAATCTATTTTCTGTCAAGATTAAATATGTAGATTTCATTTGAATGTTGGAATCTGCCAGTTGGGCAAGAAAAATAAAGTGTATATATATAATTCGGACTGTTACACCTACCGGCCCACCCCCCAATGGCTGAAGATTTCTGCCCCTCCATATCACATCGGCCCAAAAATATTAAAGCCCAAAATATATTTGTAGGCGTAGCATGTTGTTGCAGAAATGATAAGTGTCATCGCTAGATTTGCCATCGCTCGCCATCCCTGCACAAAACAGTTGTCTGTTACAAATGTTCAGTTTAATAACAAAATGTGTTTTCAGTTTAATAATCAAAAGTGTTCAATTTAATGCGTCAAGTAATGGTTTTATTATATAGAACGCGCAGAGGTGTGCCAGGAGCATAGTCAGAAAAAAATTTATTTGAACTGGATCGGTTCATGACTCTTTCTAATTTTTTCATGTGTTTTTTGCCCGATTCGTGACCCCTTCGCTAACCTATTAAAAAAACCGAAAAGTCCTACTGAACATTTATATCTAATAACCTGAACATTTGTACCTACTACACTGAACATTTGTTGTTACTAAACTGAACATTTATACTTATCCAAATGAACATTTTTGCTTATAACATTTTGTATTTTTTATTGCAACTAACTGAACATTTATATTCAATTAACAGAACATTTGTACTTACTCAATTAAACATTTGTATTTGCTAAACTAAATATTTATACTTAATAAAATGAACATTTTTGCTTATAATATTTATATTTTTTAATGCAACTAATTGAATATTTATATTCAAATAACGAAACATTTGTACTTATCTAACTGAACATTTAGATATGGGATAAAAGTGCGCTGTGTGAGAACCATTGCTGAGGGAGCGCCTCAGCGATGACAAGCGATGGCATTTCTTCCGATGGCAGAAATCAATTTCCATGTTGTTGGACCTATGAGTTATGACCTGTAGTCTATGCCCCCAGATGTCCAGAACTCCGGATCCTGCCTCCGCCCCCAGGTCACTTCATTAGTGAACTCTTTTAGGTTTATACCAAATACAAGCAAGCGGAATCAAATAATCGTCTCTTTGCATTATCTTTCCTTAAAAAAAAAAAAAAAAAAAAAAAAAAAAAAGATTAGAAGATACCATGCTTGGTGAATTTAATCTCTAAAGTATACATTTGTCTAAACTAATCGACCAAGATAAAGAGAAAGTATTGAAAATGTGCACCATCGCCGTCTAGTTCTTCACTCTTAAGTATCTTGTTCATTATTATGTTCATTGAAGTTGCCTTACAGAACTTATAAAACCTTTTAATGTATAAATACTGCATTGAGTTTTTTTTTTTCAAAAAAAAGAATACATAATTTGAACTCAGATAATCAATGATTTGCATAGAACGGACAACGATGCAAACCTAACATTGAACTAGTTAAATATTACACTTGTACCCAATAAATTATTTTTAATTAACAAACTTATGAAATATATACAGCAGCAATTTGCACATTTCTTAGTACTTCTAACTTCACAGCATTTCGTCAAACACCAGCTACGTTTGTTAAACAAGAACAACTAATCTATTCTCAAGTAAGAGGAACCCTTATTTCCATCCTATACAATTTCACAACCAATAAACAGTAATTGTAATTCACACAAGGTATTTATTTTTGTAAATCACAATTTTCTTAGTACGACTCCAATTTGCACACTTCTAATTTCCTCTCTCTCCAATGATCGAATGAGAAGCTCAGTGTAATTGTTGAATAAAGCATCAATTATATCTCCTCCAAAATGGTGGGAAATCATGGATTCTTGTATAGCCCTAATGGCCATTGCCAACACTCTTCCATCTTTCCTTGCATCTCCACTTGCATTCAATTTGGTTTCAAATATGTCTATGTAGTCAATAGCAAATGAGCCTTCTTTACGCACCTCCTCTTCAATTTCTATGATATTTGGGGCATAAAAAGGCACGTTGTAAGAGTTCAACTTCTCTTGCTCGATTATCTCCTGCATTTATTAAATTATTACTATATCGTTAGCATATTCCAAAAATATCAATTTTAAAAGAAATCTCATACAAAATTTAGTCATAATTTTTCATGAAACTATTATCATTTAACAAGGAAATTCAAGTCAATGAAACTTTTAAGGTACTATTGTTCTCAAAGCTCACATCAATTTGTCTCTAGATCGTCACCGAGAGTATTAGGCCCGGTACCATTTGTGTACACGCAGACATGGACACATATGTCCTTGATAGTTCACAGTCCCTCTTATTTTTGCATCTCAATCATGTGTGATCACATTTGTGGATAAATCAATAAAAATGATAATCATACCAGGGCAACGGTCAATTCATCTCAATCAAGTGTGATCATATTTGTGGATAAATCAATCAGTGATAACCATACCAGCGCAACGGTCAATGCATCTCAATCATGTGAGATCGCATTTGTGGATAAATCAATCAATGATAATATATCATACCAGGGCACCGGTCAATGCATCTCAATTATGTGAGATCGATCACATTTGAGGATAAATTAATCAGTGATAATCATACCAGGGCAACGGTCAATGCATCTCAATCATGTGAGATCACATTTGTGGCTAAATCAATCAGTGATAATCATACCAGGGCAATGGTCAATGCAAGTGGGAACCTAACAGTGAAACAAATCACTATTACACATTTGACTTACATGTGAGACCAGTAAATCAAAAGATTGTGCCAGGAGTTCCCAGAGAAGAGTTGTGCTTGGATCTGAGTGGTCTTGTGTTCTTCTGCCGAGCATGGCCAGAACCATCCTCCCTCCAGACACCGTCTCCACTGATCTTGCCTTGAGAAATTTGCTAAAATCTCCTTGGAATTGTTTGTAATATGCTTTGGCCACTTCAGGGGGGCTCGTGTGAGAAATGTACATTTTCCCTTTGTTTATTGGCTGGCCAATTTCATCAAAAAGCCCTGGAGGTACCTACAAAATTTAAATGACACTGTCAGTCTACTTTTTTTTTTTTTTTTTCTCAATTGAAGCTTAAAAGGAATATTTAAAACTTAATTGTGAAAAGGTGCATATTCAACAATGGTAATAGCTATAGTACCAATCCATACTATTGTCACCTTTTGTGTTATAAAATTGTTGAAAATGTAATACTACACTTGATCTTAACCAAAAAACCGAGAAAGGTATTTGAAAATGTAATACTATCCAGTAGATAATCTTAAGAAAGTAATAGCAAACAGATACAATGCTTTTAAAAATAATAATGCGAATTTTAATGATGATAAGGACATTCATATTTATACCAATAAAAGAAAAACAACAGCTTAGTACTAAAATGTGTACCTTGGAAAGCCAATGCAAACTTGAACAAGAGCTAATGAAATGGACACTTCTCCTCGGAAAAAGCCTCCCATAAAATGAACCAGGTACACCAGCAACAAAGACTGACGGATGACCCCACTCATCAATCTCAGCAAAATCCTTCAGGCTTTGAATGAACTGAGGTGAATTCAAGAATACTGTGTTGAAGTCATTCGTTGGCAAATCATTGAGCATCACTGAGAAATCTGGTGCTGGAATGGAATATTTGTGGCAAATCCCTCCAATTTTCTTTATTATTTCTCCAGCTACTGTTACTGTGTTGGGGCCACTTGAGCAGCCAAGATCAGCTAATGTAAATTGTTCAGGGCTCAGTGAAATGTACACATCGAGTGCTGAATTTATGATTATATTCTTTAAAGTCTCGATGCTGTTTCTCTGTTAAAAAGAAAACACAAAATGTAATTAGAATAATCATAATGTACCATAAGTCTCAATCCTTCATAATTCAAAATAGTGATAGAACAGTGACAAAGTTGGGATAGTGGAGGGAACATTATTATGTTTTAGTAAGCAGACAAAATATTTTATCTTTTACACAAATAGCCAAATACCATAGGAAATGGTTCCTGTTTTATTATCAGTACCTGGAGAGAGGAGTTTTGAGCATAGCTAGTATCCCCAAGGCCTTCTTTCATATGTAAAATGGTCTCTACACGCATTGGCCTCAGATGCTTGGTAGGGCTAGGAAGTAGTGAGGACACCATTTCCAGTCACTTCTATGCAAATTGTATATGTCTGAATAAATTTGAAGTTTAACATAGTTAAAGATTAGAAAAAGCAGTTTTCAGTAGTGTGAAAAAGGGATTCTGAGCCATTTGGTTTCTATTTGGAACCAAACTACAATCAAGCTATCTTATACTAAAATATGAGACATTCCCAGTAAAATAAGAGAAATTACTAATGCTGAATGTCAAACAAGAGGTGTATTCATTTAGCAGACCACCAATTAGCAGTCTATCGAACATAGTGTGATCATGAAATATCATAATTTTTACAGAGTATATGAATATACTTATGACTGTGTAAGAAATTGCGAGCATGAATCGGAAATAATAAAAACAAAATAAAGATCTGGATGTGCACTTACCTTTTTAAAGGATGAATTTGTTCTTGGGAATGCGTTTAAACCGCTGATTCAAACTAATTAAGACAGAGATACTTGTAAGAACTTATAAATGGAACCAGATGCTTTATTATTTCTCTATACTCTTTTCGTTTCTTTGAATTAGATGCTTTCAGTGGGGAATGCCGCTATAATGATGAGGGTTCAAGTATTTATAGGAGGCACAACGGATGGTATCTTCACTTTATTTTTCTTCTTTTTTTAATATAAGTGGTTGGTATCTTTGAATTAACAATTCTATATTCCCCTCTTGGTGCTCATTTTACTTTTCCACCACTACTAGTCACCAGAAACACCATGTTCTTCTCTCTTTTTGGTAGCAACTATCAATGGATATTTTTAATAACACTGTTCATTTTCAATTTCTCCTCGATCCCATCAATGTATTGCAACATGAAAACCAATTTACCCAAATGGGATATTCATAATTTTATTTTCACTCGTTGTTGCAGTTAATGGCCTTATACGAAGCGTTAGTGTTGCAGCTTATAAGCTTCTACAAAGTACTAATTGTGTGATGGTAAACTGACTGATTTTGAACAAAAGACCTTTATAAGATAGGCACAAGTAATTGTTAATATACTTTTTGTTGCGATCTTTTTATTTTTAAAAGAAAGGAGGAAGTCGCTGACCATGTATAATACTAAACATCATGTTCATATGATAAATTGACTTAAAATTGCGGAATACTTTTGGAGGCACATGGTAACAAAACAAGATACAGTGAATAAAAAAAGTTCATATTAGTTTTGTCCAATGATTTGCGGCCAAAATAATAATATAGTCATACCAATACCTTTTATTAATGCAAAAAAAATGGAAAAGAAATTAACTGAAGATTTGCTTTATTGGTAATTTTCTTCCCAGAAATTTCACTCAACAAGCCAGAATATGAAGTGGGGATTTAGTGATAACGGTCTGAGCAATCATTTTTTATATCAAGTCAAACAAAAAAAAAAAAAAAAAAAAAGGGAAACTTAATAAAAGATATCGCCTTAATCATAAACAAAGCTTATCAATCAAATCTTATGCAGTTATAAAGGTTGAAAGTCCTCCATACATTTTTAAGTGCATGATATTAAAAATTAATTATATATTTGGTGCAACGCGCGCGTTGTTAAGAACTTGGTATGCAATGGGTGCAATTTCATTTTAGAATGTTCAGGCAACTGATCCAAATTAGTCAATGTGATCTACATAACAAAATCTTCTAAAAAAAAAAAGTCGTACCATTTTATCGGTTAAAAAAGAATGATGATTTTATGCGTTCATTGAAATCATCATAGATCTCTTTATATATAACTTAGATATGTTGAATTAATTGATGTAATTCAAAAATCTATTGATCATATATTAGCTTAAAATGAAGGATTCATCTTTATTGAGCTTCATCAGCGATCAAATAATTTCTGAATTTCATTAGATTTGATGAAGGACGTATCATCGATATAGAAAATATTTTGTCATTTATGTTTTTATTTTGATAATTATTCATAGTTGTTCGACATCAAAGAGTGATTATCAATATTTCCTTTCCCAAAAATAAAATATACAAAAATAATGAATGAGTTTTATAAATCAAGATAAAAAATTAATAATAAGAAAGAGTTTTATAATTAAAAATTGGAGATAAATTGAGATATGAAAACATTTTGTAATGTTAATGGAGTGCAATTACTGACAAAAATATCATCTTCCACATTATGAAAAGAGAAATGTCAAACAAAGAAAATGCAGATGCTCTAACATTTTAGATTGTCAACGGCGAATAAATAATTATCGATAAGCCTGTCGTGGAGTAATTCTAACCGATCATAATGAAACGACGTCATAAAATATTTCTCTTACGTATAAAGAGCAGATCAAAAAGATATATATAGTATTTTAAATAAGTCATTGAACCGAATTAATGCTATGTTTTTTATGTTAATCTAAATACAGTCTTAGAGGATACTTTTTTATAGAGCGCCACCAGTTTTCTTTTAGGCACGCTGAAATTTGGCACAAATTTTGGTCCTTTTTTTTTTTGAGCCATAATAATTTGGTCTTTGACTTTGTACCTATTCCCAAAGGACAAAAATAAAGAATTAGAAGTACCACTAGCACTGAGGTCTAGCCAATAAGCGTTACCGCTTTAGCAGTAAAAGTGATTTTGTTCCTCGAGAGTTAGTTTCCGACTTTGATTTGTAGTCCATTGGCCCTTTGCTCCCTCTTTTTACCTTCTCTCTTAACTAAGCAATATGCTTATCTGGTTGATTCCTGGCTGTTGATTTTGATGGGTCGGTCATGTACCACTCAAAATGGTTGACCACAATGATGCTATTTTGTACCGTTCAATCAGTTGTTGGTAATAAACTAAAAAAAAAAAGGCTGTTGGTAAGACTTGCATCGATACATAGCGTAGTAAATATTTTCTCAAAATAAATAATTAAATAAATGAGGGAATTTTTGTCTTTTGAGAAAAAAAAAAATCAACAAATACTAGGCCTATATTACAAGTGTATTGTAAAAAACCTTGACCTTGACGGATCAGTCAATATCTTTATGATAAATGTAGTGTACGAAAACAACATCCGAAAATAATACCATTGCAAAATATGCGATGGCCAAAGAATTGCAGAATATACGTAACTCTGTGTTTAACTTCTCGATGTTGGGGGAGAACCAATCATTGAAATTAGGCATGTTGTTGGCATGGTGCAATTATAGCGTTTGAGTCCAAGTATGCAGTGCACAAACTAGGGGTACCGTTCATTTTGCGCTTTTAGCTGTCCTTTGACATCACCAAGCATATGCTACTTTCGTCTTTGGAAAAGATATATAGTCGTTGCTTAATGTGAACTTAGCATGTAATTTTTTTAAAGTAGGTAAAAGTATATTTTACTCATTCATTAAACTAAATAAAAGTATTTACATGTGTACAAGAGGGGGAAAATATGTACACTGACACTGTACATCAAATTCTAAGTTATACCTGTACTATTGTCCCATCTTAAATTCTTAATATCTTAGAAATTACAAGTGCATTTGGATAAAGAGTTGAAATAGCGATAACATTACTAATTAATAAGCCATCAAGTACACGATTGCTAGTTTGAAGACAATATTAACAATGCAATTGTTTGGCAGTCACTGAAAATTATAACTGAAAATAAAAGCCAATTAAATTGTAGGTAGAGGATGCGGAGTAAGCCGTGCAACTTTTAATGTACGTATGTAATTTAATTTTCTTCTTTTATCATGACACCATTTTTTCCCTCTATCAATCTTTCTACATGACTGCAAGTTTAAATTGTGTGTGTTTTTTTTTTAAGAGATTCTAGTTGTTCACACAGGCTATCTTTTTTTTTTAAAAAAAAAAAGAAAGAAAGAAAGACTCTACTTGGGAGTTTTTTTTTTTCTATATAATAGAAAAACTAAAACTTTTGCCAAAGCATGTAAATTGTTGGTTTAGATCTACCGTTTGGAAGAAGCATTGAGCTAAGCTATATAATTGGGCAATTCAGAACTTAATATCAAGAATCGATAAATAATAATAATTTATAGCCCAGGGGATGAACAGGGAAATAATAATAAAAAAAAATGAGGATCCGCATGCAATAGTCTCATGGAATATGGAAGAATAAAAATCTTCAATTTGGCGAATAGACCATAATTTTGACGAAAGAAAGGAAAATACTGAAAAGTGAAAAGTAGTTGCACAGATGTTAACTCTCTGGCGCTGTTTTAACTTCTAATTTGATTCCCTTGACAGCTTTTGCCTTTTGTCAAGTTCTCGAAAAAAACCTTGTAATTTGATGGTTTGCCTACCAATTTACCTAAATCATGCGTCCTACTGTTTCACTAAACGAAAAAGTTAATGGATGCCCGAAAACATACTAGGAATTAAAATAATCATACGAATAACTTTGGTCATTTTATTCTCTTCCTGGGTTAGGATCTAAATTGATTATCCGTAGTAATTAATTTAAAAGTAGTGGTTAAAGAAGGGAATATTAACACTTCCTCCTTTACAAAGTTGGAGCACAAAAAAAATAATTTGATTTTAAGTATGGACATAGAAGGGCAGAGAATTGATACTTTGCCTGATATTCAAGCTTACAACTTCGATATTTTAACAAACATTTGCTAGGAGAGAGTGGTAATATTTCATGTCGATGATGATTATGATTAGAGATTAAAAGTTAACTGGTAGTGATAAACTGATAATAGACTCATGCTTGAACAAAATTATACTGTTTGAGGAATTTAAAAACGGATTATTCAGCTTTGAGTGAAGTGGGGCCCATGCAGATGGTCTTTGTTTTCGTCCTATTTACCAATTAATTAAATAAGATTTTCTTCACTTAATTTTTAAAATCCATTCCTTGAATCATAAAAAATTAAATTAAACCTTAATTCGCTTGATTCCTGAAAAAAAAGGGGGGGGGGGGCGGTTGGAGGGAAAACAGAGAAGCTAACACACTGAAACATTTAACATTATAGACCTATTATTGTAGTAAATTTTAGTTATATGATTTTGCCTTAAATATTAAGTATTCAATATTGATGAGTAAGATGAAGGACAGGCGGGGCTTATGAAAGGTAGATATAGGTTGGATACTGTAGTGCTGGCCCAATAATTTTGCATTACTAAAAATATAGAAATATAATTAAAAAACAAGGAGTGTTATTATTAAAATGGACTTTTTAAAAAAAATTATGATATGATCAATTGGCTCCTTTAGATGTGAGGGGAAAAAAAGAAGAAGATTTTATAGATACTTTTATCAGCCGTTGCAAAATTTATACTTAGTTCCCAGACGTGTATAAATTGATGAAAAACCAAGTGGCTTAATTAAAGGCTCAGGGCCAACTATCAAAACTTAATATGCAAGTATTATTTTTAATAACGTTGATGATATCATTTATTGCTAGAGAAGTAGAAATTGATGAAAAAAATATTGGGAAAAACTTTTTTGAACCTTTGTAGGTTTTTTAATCTCTGTTTGGTATTAAGAATCCTTATCCTGTGCCGCGCGGCAAGCGTGCCGCGCAGGATCCGAGCCGTATGATTTGATCTCAACGGTTAATTTTTTTCGGGCCTATCAATCTGGTATTATTCACGGGGCACCCATCATCCATCGGACGGTTGAGATGCTGCGCGGCACGTTTGCCGCGCGGCAGCAGATTTGGTTTCTGGTATTAAGATCGATTGTAATAAACAGAAAGTGGAATCTAGCAGAGATTCAGTATTGCTGAGATCAGCGTACACTTAGCTAACTTGTTTGGGGTGTAAATATATAGCTAGGTTGCACTCAAATATTTGGTGACACCCACTTAATAATAAAAAAAGTTAACAATAAGTGATTGGGGTTTCCTCTTAATGATATACAGGGTATTTTTTAATGACATTTTTTTTTGCTAAGCATACGTATTCTTTATCTATGTGCGTTGATATCAACACTCGATTAATTTTATGAAAAATGTGACATGTTACTTGATTGGAATAATTAAAAAAACAATAAATTTGTAGAAACATTCTAATAGTATAAAGATAAAGTTTACGATCTTCAATACTTGAAACAAAACAAAAATTGTTCAAAATTGACCAACAACATTTTGTGCATAAAACATTAAAACTTGAAAAATGGGATCGTTTGTTCCTGGCTACTGTTTAAATTTGATATCTTGCCTCTTGATCACCAGTCATGGCGTTGAAAAGAATTAAATGAGCATGAGAAAGGAATGGATACGGACAATTATTCCATGCAATAGAATAACCAACCGAATATCTTTTGTCAATCGCTGTTTTGTCGTTTTTGGGATCAGATCTCTCCTGTCTTCTCCGCGTGTGGGTTCCAAACTTCTCCTTTCCTTTTCTTTTTTATTTTTAACAATATTTGTTCTTCTTTATTTTTTGCGTATTACACCCAACATTTGTAATAATTTGCAGAAGTAATGTTTATTTGTCGGATTTAAAATTAGGTTTGATATTCTCAAAATTATGATAATGTGTATATTAATTGATTCAAAACACGTCAACACACACGCACACATCAATTTTTGAAGACATTTTACTAATATATCTCAGGAAAAATGACATTTAAATTGGTCGAAATTAGTGACACTAGAATAGCACAGTTACTAAAATTCATCGCAAGCAAAGCTTTTCTATACCAGTTATTCATTGTTCTTTGAAAATGAAGGAAAAATTTTAGCTGAGTCGCGTATTCTTATAATATTAAGTTCTACTTGAAAATAAACAAAGAAAAATTCATGGTCTCGGTTGCAAAACAAAAATAAAGTTTCTTTTTTTTTTTTTTTTTTTTTTTGAAGAAGAAGAAGAAGAAGAAGAATAAAGTTCCTTTTTGATGTGTGGAGGCATGAGTTTGGGGATGTGCACGGTTAAGATTTGGAGATTTCTCCTGCCACCACTGTACCACGTAGGCCACCATCATTGACTTCCTTTTACCAAGTGGAAAATCTGATACCGATCACCAGCCTAAATAATTCAGAATTTCAATTGCACTAAATAGTGTTTATTTTCAACTTCTTAATTCCCAACATCTATGGCAGGTCCAAGTAAATGGCTAAATGCTCCAGAGAGAGTTGTCAGTATTCACTTAATTCCAACTGAAAGTACAAAAACAAGTGGAAAAAATTCTGCAAAATAATGATACAAATAAGTCAACTTTCATCAGCGTATACTAGCATCACGTTGCATTTTTTTTTTTTTTGGAAACAATGTCATTTATTTAGAAAGGCATAAGCATAACTCGTTATGTAAATATATATTGTTTATTCCTCTTCCGTTTCGAGCGAGAATGACACATGTTTTCTTTTAGAAAAGCGATAAGAGTCACAAACCATTACTGTTGGACTCCTTGTTCGCATCATGCATTTTTCATATACAACAAAACAATAAACTACATAAAAAATATAGATAATATAGCTATATATATGCTTCTTATGTATAGTATCTTAAAATTGAATATTTTTTTTCAACCTACCAAACAATCAAGAATATCTATGAAAAAAGGCATCTCGTACCCAATAGAGCAGAAGATATACTGGTAAAAGGAAGTCTGGGGTTAGTCAATTTGGAAGGGGAGAAAAAAACCATTCCCAAATGGTAGTGTGCATGGCACCACTCCTGCAACACCTACAGTGCTTACCACTTGTTCTCTCATGCTCCTTTGACCCACCTATAGCGGCGCGTCAGGAGCTATTCAAGCTTCAAAGCATCAGACACTTGCATGCACCAATTATTTCCCTTGGTGGAGAATTGCTCTGTCAGGACTATTGGAGTTCACTTTTTTTTCCTTTTCTTTTGTGCTTTAGAATAATAATAAGAAAGATCCATGATTCCATTACGTCTGCAGATGTAATATTGGCCTTGGAATGTCTAGTTAATAGTGGGTTGTTGCTACAATATAACCAAACAAGGGTGGCATAAATTTTGATCGATGAGACACTGAAGTGATGGATTCGTGGACGGTTTGTCTCCTATTTTGCATGTTATGAAAATCTAGCGGTCTAGGCGCTGCTTCCTTATATTTACTAAAGAATTGTTTAGATTTATTTGATTTGTATGATTGTTACTAGATGCCAATGATTTTATGATTTTTATTTGATTTGTCTGATTGTGGCTAGATGTGTAAAAGATTTTATAGTTTTTATTTGATTTGTTTGATTGTGATTAGATGCCGATTATTTTATGCCAGCAAACTGAACACTTGCTTTAATATACATATGGCCATTCGATCTAAGCCCGATCGTTTAAATAACAAGTAAAACTTAGATTAAACTGTAATTTATAGGTAAAGGAATCCAGGATAAAATATTCGGAGAAAGACATCTGAGTCATCTGACCCGCTTTTGACGTAACAAAAATAAAACAAAAGGGAATTGACAAAAAAGAAAACATCATATTTTCTTAAATTAAAAGAATACATTCATGCTTTCCACTCCCCTCTTGTTGATTATTTAGCAACAGGATGCAGAACTGTAATGCTACCTCTCAAAATTTAACAAATGATGCTCTGTACAACTCACAGATTCTATTTACTAAGCACCAACATCTTTGAAAAAGCAACATGCAACAAAAAAAGAGAAAGGGAGGGGTGTGGGGAGCACAACACTTATGACCACCCAATACATGAACTACTCGTAATGTACACCTCATGCCAAGCTTATATCACAATGAAAGATTGCAAACCATGCCGAAGGCCCAAAAATCTTCTTTCAAGTGCATATTCAATCACTTGAAGCAGAGGAATCTCTTCTTCTGCCAAAAGAAAACAAAAATTTCAGATGCCTATACAATTACTCCCTTGCAAATTAGACAAAGACTGTAATATGCCCTCTTAAAAAAAAAAAAAAAAAAAGAAACACCATACAAGGGGTTATTTTGACCAGGATAAACCATGCAAGTACTGTCATTAAGCAGCCCGTAACCTACTTTCCTGGCACAGGGTGCCTTAACTCTAGTTTGAATATGTTGTGAAGAAAATATAAAATGCAGGAGCACAATCTGTCCTGAGGGGTTACAAATTTCTCAATATTGTGGGTCAAGAACAGAAATTGACCGTGAAAAAAAGATATATTGTTCAACTTACTCGGAACTTAGCATCTTGCTGTCTGTCAATATATGCAAGCAACTCCTCTTGTGTCATAAGAGCATCATGAAGAGCCTATGTCAAACAAAATTTTAAAAATCTCTTCAAATTAGTTTCAATGATATTCATGATAAGAAAAGAAATTTGTCAGGCACATTTTAGATTGCTGACTGTACCATACCTTTTTAGTAGAGATGAGCTCGGCTTCCAATCCATCAACCCTGCGTACTGCTGCGTCAAGCATTTCTTGTTTATCAGACGGCATCTGTGACTGCTTCTTCTGTAAAATATCAAGTTTCTCCTCCAACTCACCCAGCCTCCTCACTAAACTTTCAAGAACATCAGATTGTGCGTAACTTGGTGAAGGAGAGGGTGGGCGCAAATGATATGCACTTTCTTCCTTCATGCTGGAGCTGGTCTCAAGGGGGAGGCTGGAATAGTAGTTGTCATACTGGTACTGGTTCTTAGGCACGGTTTTGGAGAGCTTGTGTGTTACGGTACGAACAACCGAAAAGAGGCTCATGACAAAAACTGTGGCCCATGTTACAGTTTGAGTTCTGATGGTCGAGGGTACCTTTGTCAATGCATGTCCTATATCAGAAAAGCATATTAGGATACTGATTTAACCTTCCTTAGAAGTCCCATAAAATGAAGCAACTTAAAACCTTTTTTTTATAAGATCCACAATTATAATGTAGCCAAGAATCCAAAACCACCATATTCTATATGGTCATCTAAAGAGATAACTAGCATTGTGTCATGCATTCTTATTTTCTATAACAAGGCCCTCTCTCTCTCTCTCTGTAAATGAGGTGGACAGAGGGGCATACCACGTGAGTTGGTCCGTTTAGCAGAGGAGGACGCACTATAGTATCCTGAATCCACGACTTTGTCAATGACTTGTTCTTCTATATCAGAGTGAGGGGGACCAGAGGTATTTGTGTTTCTTGTTGACTTTGAATTCATCTAAAAAAAGGAAATAAGTAACAATATACATAAGAGAGAATGAAGTATGAATCATACACATACAGAACTAAGAAGACGGTAACCAAAAATCTGAAGCTTCCAACTCAGCCAACCAAACAACATATAAACCTAAATTGAATCAAAACATCTGACAAGCTAACCAGTGTAATCAACCCTGTGTTATTAAAGTTTCCCTACCTGAAAACAAAATTTGGTTACTCAACTGTGGGGCTGAATAAAATAGCCCAAAAAAGCAAAATTCTACAAAAGTAAAAGTAACCCATCTAAGCTCATAGAATGTAGTACCTCTTCCTCAACACGATCCAATCTATTGTTAGGAAGGCTTGTTGATCGGCGAGGAGACATTGCTTCTTCAGCCTCTGAACCTGATTCCGCTGCAGACGTGTCACTGTTCCCTTTGGCCTGATCACCAGCATTACTATATCATTTTATATTTACCTTCATTTTTACTAACAATTGTCTTAATTTTGCGATAGAATGAGAGAGTGAACCCAACTAAAACACTGGTGTTTAATTTTAGTAATATGGTGCCATGTTATTTAATCTTATGATGTGTCAGGGGATTCTACAACATAAGCAAGTGTGGGGGTTTAATAAAATAAAACATGATACTATTCTTACTCGAAGAGGTTTAGAGTATGCTATGATCTTCCCGCCTGAAATGGTGACAATTTGCCGAGCAAAATTAGCTTCACCACTAAGCACCCTCTGCCAAAAAAAAATAAAAAATAAAATAAATAAAAGAAGCAAATAACAATTAGGAAATGAAACTTGCCTTGACCATAGCTCACTTTGATTCGATATTTTTTTTTTTTCAATTTATAGCTACATTAAAAGCTATGATAAAATGCATCAAAATTAACTCAAACTGAGGGTTCCCAAATTTGTTGTAAACAGGTAGCACAAAACTGGCCAATTGATTGGGTTTTCTGAGAGAGACAGAGAGAGAGAGATTGTGGGAAGGACCTTCATAATTTCTGGGTCTTTCCATGGGCCTTTATCAGATCTAATGCAACCTCCGTACTCAGCACATGTACATGTACCACCAAGAAATTGTGGTAATTCACTAAATATTGCAGAGTTTAACAGGAAAAAGTAAGAAAATTTCAAATATCCGAAAAAATAACCATTAAAAGCAAAAGAGAAGAAAAAAAGAAGAACCTTGCATCAATGATTTCAAGCAGTTTGTTTTGATATTTAGTTCCTAGAACCTGTAAACAGTAAAGTTAATTTAAGTTAAAGGGTACACAACAAAAATTTCCCAGGATAGACAATTCTAACAGGTTAGGGATATAGGATCTCCAGGCAATGTTTTTATCTGACAATCAATGAAAAACACGCTTAATATTATTCATTGATATCCAAACACTTCGGTAGAGATGCATCTCACACATAATTCATGTACATAGAAATTGCAAGATTTGACGATTATTTTTATGATCCATCAAACAACTTAAAGGACATATTTAGTTTTTTTTCCCCCCCGATAATTCAAGGGCTGATTTGGTGCCAACAGAGGGACCAATTTTGTTTTTCCTTTTGAAAAGGTTCAACCATTCAATGGCCAACTTGTTGCAAATAAGAGTTCAAGGGATCCAGTGCAATTAAAACCATTAATATAAGCTTAAAAGTTACAGTCAATACTTGGATCTTAGAGGCAGTTTTTGGATCAAGGAAGGACTTCACAGTGCCCCATATAATCTTGAAACCACTCCCAGCGTTTATGATATACATCCTAGACAATGTCTGCAAAAGAGAAAGAGGATAGATGAGGACCCGGGATTGGAATATATAGGGAAGCATGAGAAAGTGCTGACCAAAATCTCATGTTTACTTGGTAGATTGTAGTATTTAAATTTACCACTTGTTTTGTCTGTATTATTAGAGTGCTTGACACTATATAGCTAGTACAAGTACCAGAAGGAGAAGATACTATACCTCTGGATAATTGTCATTGTCAATCTTCTGAATCTGCATGATAAGATCCCTTGCATGCTTGGTGAAGTTTTTTAATCCCTGATTTAAAAATAAAACATATGAAATTGCTACTCGAATCTTGTTAATAATAACATGAAAATATCTCCATAAATACCAATAATTTTCTATATTCCTCACATTACTATAACAGAAGCACATTCTGGGGACACCAGACATTAGAGACAAAAAGGATACAAAATACCAGACACTTGTCAGCATGATACTTTCTTTTAAATACAGTACCCTTAGAAGCATGATAGACTAAATAATATGATGATAGGATTGTACAAAATGCTTTAAACATAGGAAAATAAAAATCAGTACGTACCACTCCTTGCACATCAAGTATGGTGGTACATGATTCAATATGTCTTTTGGCAGCGATAGAACAAGCTGGAAACTTCTCTTTGAAACACCGTTCAAACTCTCTGACATGATACTTCACATACCGGTCTATAGTTGTGACTTGTACCAGCTTGACTGGATCTATTCTACCAATCAACTCAATATACACCGGCCTGCCCTCTTTGTCGACACCATGGTAAAATTGTGGGTAGTATTCTAATACTGTGCTTTCTTCTTCATAAGTAAATTCCTAATATAACAATCAACAAATATCTTAATCCAAAAATTAAAATTAGGTAACTATAACCTATACCTCAAAAAGCCTACAACTACCACAAGAACCCTCATCCAAGCTCATTTAACCAGACAGAATAATGAGGAAAAAATAAGTAACAATTTGGGCAGCTTTAGAACAGGATAACTGAGTTTTACTGTTTTAGTACATGTAGATGTATAATTTATTGGACTATTTTCCATTGTTCTTGTCTTGCTATCTTGTATGAATGGACATGGAACTGTTCCAGAAAAAGCAAAGAAAAAAGAAGAAACAAGAAGAAGAATAAACCAAAGTTGATTCAATGAAAATAGCTAGAAAATAATTAAAATAGTAAAGTTGTCTAGGAGGTACATGAATTGTGTCGGTACCAAATTCTTTCCTCCACTTGAGCATATCAGACCACATTAGCTTTGCCTTCTCAATATCAAGCTTTCGAGCTTTCAAAAACCTGAGATGGTAAAAATCTTGCTCAAACTCCTTTTGCAACAAATGAGTTTTCCTTGCAATTGCCTAGCAGCTAAAGCATTGCCAATTTTCCTTACAAAAGGAGGCACGCGAGACTTCCAAGAGGACATGGGTTTAAGTCCTCATTTGGAACCTGTGAGCCTTCTCCTTTTAATAAAATAATTTGTCCTTTTTCATAGAGAGCCACAACGTGAAGAAGTGAACACTTAACTAAAATATAATTCCAGCTATAACACAAAAAAAAAAAATTAAAACAATGCTTTTCTACAACTTTTTGGAGAAATAAGTGACTTTTTGGCAAATCTCGCTGGCAACTACTCCGTACACTAATTGATACCATTTGGTAACATATGTGTTTGAAAATTTTCGCAAAAGCAGGTCACTATTTCCAAATCCAGAAAGAGAAGGTTGATAAGAATATACACACATCCAGGGAATTTGTACCAATAAAAGATACAGTAAAACAAGCAAGAAGTACCTCAAAAGCATGTGATAATCATCGTGCTTAGCTGGCAACAAGTCTTCCTGTTGCAGAACCATTCGGAAGGCCTCGACAGCCTGCAACTCCTCCAAACTTCTGACATCCTCGATCGTACCACTCCGGCTTTTTTCCTTCTTCTTTCCTTTTTTCTTGAAAGAGTGCTTGAATTTGTTCGAAGCACTGATTGCCTTCTTCTTGAAGGCACTCAGTTTTTTCTCTTTCCTCTCGTCATCTGTGTATGTGTTCTCTACGTCTGATGATTTTGGCGTCTTTTTCTCAAACTCAACACCTAGTAGCGCATAAAATAATAAAAAAAATAGTGAGTAATTTTATGCATAACCAGATATTCCCCATTCTTAAGATTTTCGTACATACGATGGAAAACCCAACTTTTAACATATTGTGCTACATATGTGAAGAAGAGACTTAATTTAAAAATTTAGCACTTTAAGGAGATAAGGAGACAGGGAACATATGCAATTTACAATAATAATTTACAAAGGCATCAGAAATATTCCTTCAGTTTAGTTTCCACAGGAAATACAGAACTAATTGACATTTCAAAAAGGTAGAAGCAAGAGTTCTATTCATAAAATCCATGTGCCTTGTCTGTTATAATTCCTAGATGAAATTAGTATAAGAGACCAAATGATTAAAGGTACTGGTACCCTTTGGTATTATGAGCTTGACCTGATTGATACCAAAAGTAGAACCGTTGATCATTGTAATAAACGTGGCATATTTAAAAAGGCATGTCCTACTCTATTAAAGGTACTAATTACTAAACCTACTAGAGCAATCAATATCGCGTGAGAAAACTAAAAGTGATATACTCAACTACACCTATTTTTTTAAGTGCAATTTGAGAACAGCAACTCTAAACGTACCAAAGATTAACTTAATTCTTCAATTAATACATCAAAACACAGATTACACAAAAATTAAATTAACACCTTGCAATACTGATAGACCCATAAAAATACGAAAAGAAAAGAGAATTAGTAAAACTTACGAGGCCTGGCGTTTCGATCAAGCGGGCCTGACATCGCAATTCCTTTATGAACAGCTGATAACTCGATCAACAAATTCGAACCCAGAAATCACTAAATTCGAACGATTAATCTGACACAAGAAAACCCAGAAAAAAAAAAATGTTCTCAATTCGAGAAGCTAAATTCGTCTTTTTGTTTTCGAAGAAGAAAAAAAGGGAAAAGGCGCAGAAGTCAGGTTATGACCTCAATTTTGACGAGAAGAAAGATTCAATTGAAAAGCGTACAAGGAATTGAAGTACAGATGGCAAATGGTCGACAGCTTAGCATATCGGTGCACAATATCGCCTTGATTTTACCATTTCTTCCTCATTTTTTTGTCCCCCGTGAAGGGGTTTTTCTCTGAGAGGAAGGGAAGAGAGAGAGAGAAGAGTTCGCGGGAGGCTTTGACACGAGGTAAAAAGGAGAAAATTGCGAGCGCTTCCAGCGGTTGCTGCACCCGGTTCATACCGTACTGTTAAAAGTGCCTTGTATCGTATGTATCAGTAAATAAAATGAAAAATGTTTAGAATTCTAAGTTGTTTGTTTATTTTTTTATTTTTTTTGTTTCTACGCAACTTATCTTGTACACTTTAAAGAGTCTTTTACGTTTATTTTTTTATTGATGCGTTTCTTCTAAACTCTTTTATTACATTATTATTATTATTCTATTTTTTTCATGCAAGTTATTTTTCTCTTATTTTTGTCATTATGTCATATAATGAATAAAAATTAGTCGGTAGGATTATAAATTAAAGATAGAAAAACAAGTCAAAGCAGATAAAAACAATGTAAGAATCATGTGACTTGTTTATAATTGTATAAACAAAAATGAGTTCTTTGTAATAAATATGAAATTTTATAATTAAGCGTAGGGAATAGGTCAAAGGCTCAAAACCTTTCGGTATCAATAGTATAAAAATATTGTTTCAGCCGAGTGCACCGAGTGCAGCAGGTCAACTATAGCGAGGGAGGAGAAGCGTGATACGCCAAGATCATGGCCCCTCTTGAGAATGCGTCAGCACCGTACTTGATTCTTGGATTCTCTGTGGCAAATGTAGAGAATACTATCGCCTATGGTTATGGCCATTTAAGTTGGTATCGAGTCCATTATTAACAATTTTAAAATTTATGCTTAAAATAGGGTAAAAAGAAAAACTTAAACCTTGGTACATTGTAATGGTTTTAATCTTCTTTGTTTCAACTTATTCCTAATATTTGTGCTAAATTTTTGTAAGAGTGATATATCTTTGTTCCACTAATTTTCTTGATGGAAAAGCAATATTAATTCATGTAACCATGTTAGAGTTTATTCATTTTCTTTCTTTTTCTTTTAATAGAGTTGACAACGATTCTCAAACAGCATTCATTTTCATTTGTTGTTACTTTTGTTATTTTAAGTGAATAATGTATTATTAAATCCCCCTCTATTATGACTACATAATGCCGAACTAAATTTTTTTAGTATTATTAGTATAATAAGATATCACCTAAATTATTTCTGACTTTGACAAATTATTAGAACAATATGCTATTTATTTCATATACAATTTTTTAATGTTTATTTCATTTGAAAACGTATTAATTATCTTAAAAAATTGCATTATCAAATAACAAGTTTTTTTTCTAATTATATTATATAATTTAAACTATGAACTTTAGAACCTATAAGATTTTTTTCAATCACACAAGTTACAATGCTACTCGATGGGAATTAACTTTTGGACTAATGACAAAAAACAACACATTTTCAATGAAAATCGCAGGTTTGAAATCCAATTGGAAGTATTTTGTGACATTTAATTTTGAAATAATTTGAAGAACTTAGCTCCCATTTTATCTTAAAAAATAAAATAAAATAAAATACAATACCACTCAGTGTTATGGAACTAGACGAGTACAAAAAAGACAATAGAAACACGTCAACATTTAATCTTCAAGTAGGCGGGCCTATCTGCGATGGGACTTGTATAGTCTAGATTGATCAGCTGGTGGTCGTCAACTCGTCGTATGGATTCAAATTATCTCCATTTCGAATTTTATAATGAAAAAAAAAAAATCCTTTTATGCCGGTAGGTTTGGCTGAAGCTTGAAGATGCATATGTGCCGTTTTAAATTAAAACAGATTAATATTATATTTTGCTATGTAGGATATATATATTAAAAATATATTTATAAAGAATGATGCCCCCGAAAAAGTTGATCATTACATTATCTCTACTTTTTTCCTTTTTTTGAAAAGCACAATATTTTGTTTTCGAGATTATCTCTCACAGTCTCACTTCATTGAGTATTATCATTATCATAAATAACTATTTCACTTTTTTATTTCAAATAATATATTTTATGGGCACATTATTATTTTTTTAAATTCAAATAGTTTAAATTCTACGGATCGTATCTTTTCGAATTTCAACGTCTTTAATTTTTTAATACATCAAACAACTCCAAATCATAATAAAACAATAGAAACATATAGATTCAAAACATCATTTTATCTGTTCATATTTTATGACATGCCTTAGTGAATGAGTTTAAATAAAAAATGTATCTACGCTTTCAATTTCAAAAAATCAACTAATCAAACAAGCTCTCATTAGAAAAGGAACGGATCAAAACTCCTCATTGTTTAGATAACCTCATCTGGGAAGGAACGAATTAAAACTCAGTCCTTTTCTACGGTCATCATATTAATTAGATACGTTTGTAGAGTATTGAATGTAGTAACAATTAAATTTCTCTAAAATAAACCAATTTACATTAACGGAGAACATTAGAATACTATTGTTGAAGTGTCTACATCAAGTGATTGAACTTGCTTTTATATTTTTCGCCATCTAAAGTAGTGACACAACAATATTTCAAATGAGAAATTGAGAACTTTTCCATGTCGTAGTCTATAAATTATTAAATTTTCTTGTTAAGCTGCTGGGTTTCGAGAATTAATATTTTTTTTGTAACCTGCCAGCGTTTATACGGTCTTACCTGAGTAAATAAAAAGGGAGTTGTTTGTTCAAATTGTTCAATATTTATATGAAACGTAAACAAAATTTATTGAATTTGAAATTGTAGGTATTTGTCAAATCATTAAGGACTTTTTCCCGAATACTGTCGTTGTAACTTTGTTACAGCTATGATAAGCCCAATACAATGGGAATTTATTGTCACCAACTTTGTTTATTGACCACGCATGTTTAGTCAGAGTGATAAAATAAACTAAGACTCTTATTTTTAATTATCTAATAAAAAAGAAATCTGTATGGCACTCTCTGCCTCTGGAATTTCCACAATATATTAATAATTCGTTTATAATTTTCTTTAATTCAGTGCGGATCAAAATCCCCGTGACACAAAAAATGAGAAAAAAAATGCTATAAAAACACACGTTACTTTCTAATTTATTTTGAGTTAAATTGGGCAAATGAGAGATAAGATACTATTTTACGAGTTTGTAATAAGATAATATATTCTGTTAATTTTAAAATTTTTAATAAAAAAGGTGCTAATTGTCGCCTTGATCGATCACAAAGTGCTCACAGTAAGTATATTGTAGGTTTCTATATATGCAATGAAGTCTTCATGGATCCATAGTTAAGAACCAACTGCCATGTATAATAATTCGAATTGACAAGTTGTTTCATTTAATAGAGTATCAAGATTGATAGTAAAATAAAGAAGTGTCGATTCATGAACGTTTGTTTAGAGAAGTTTCCTTATCTCAATACTATTATTAAAGCTTTCTTCAAAAAAAAAAAAAAAAATTAAAGCTATATATATCTTGTCATTTGAAAGCATTTTCTGCTGACTGCTGATAATTGGTAGGTGATGAGTTCTAGATTGACAAAACACATTAGAAATGTTTTTTGCGTGCTTAAGTTTTGTTTTGATTTGTTCCACTTCCACTTGTCTTTAGCTTTCCACTTACCATATTGGATCTTTTTTAAGAAATAATTGCTCTTTCTTTCTTATTAATAAATTTTTTGAATCGGCTGCATGTCCAAGCTTGCTATACTTAATCAGTTAATTGTTTTGATTTGTTCCACTTCCACATATGAATGGCTCATAGTTTAGCTAATGTATCAATATTTTGATTTTATGAATTCTGTTCAGTTTTGAACAAAAAATAAAAAACTTGATCATAAATATTTTAAATCAAGTCGAACAAATAACATAAAAACCTTATGTTTATATATGTAAAACTGTTTTTTTCTTTTTTTTAAAAAAAAAAAGCAAAAAACGCTTCTAGATGCTAATATGGAATCTTTGTTAATAATATTCTAGAAGGGAACTGCTAACTAATGTCAGAAGCATAATTACACGTCAACATCAGCCACATATTAATTACGTATATAAAAGGTCCAAATAACGCATTCGTCGCAAATTTTTCGCGCAAGGATTATTTCGCCAAACTTTATCGATTTCGATTTGTGAGAGAACATCCCTTGTTACATTATTTTATTAATTAATAACAAAATAAACTAATCCAGGTTTAAAAGGGAAAAAAACACACTAGCATTCAAAAGTATAACAACAGAAGGGTCCCACGAGCTATTTTTGGTCCAAATCCATGACAATTGTTGCCGCTTTATGCTTAAAAAAATTAAAATAGCTGCCGTTTTACAAGATTTGAGCATGGAATTTTTCAAATTACGTACACGTATAGAATTTTTTTTTTGACGGTCTATCCCCTACCAATTTTAACAGAAGTTTCAAAATATTTATATTTTAATTCAAAATTGTACCTATTTTGTTCTTTTTAAATTCAAATTTATTCGTATATGGTTCATTTTTTAAAATAATTATATTATATGTACTCTTATAATTTATTTCTTTTAATTTGTGTTCAATTCAATATTAGGCATGCTTAATTTTTTATAATCAAGACGTCTACATGGTTCACTCTTTTTTTTATTGAAATTTTTATAATTCATACTAAAATTCATAATTAACTCGTTCTTTTTTGGTTCCTTTGTACATGATTAACTTGTAATTACATAACACTGATATATTTTACACACTTACACTCTTTATTTAGTTCAAATTTGTACATGGTCCACTATTTTGACATTGAAATTCATACATGTTCCACGTATGCAAAAAAGTTTTTTTTTCCCCTTTTTTTTCAGTTTGTTGATCGTAAGAAAAGAGATTGTCGATGTTTTGATGAAAAAATGATTAAAAATGATCCAGGGGCACTGGATGAGATTAGAGAGAGAGAGAGGAGGCAGACGAGCAAAAGTGTATTAAAAAAGACAATCAAGTGACGTGGGCAATAATTTTAACTGGAGGAAGTAGAAACCAATAGAAACAAAGAGGTGCCCCAAGTTATCATTTGTAGGCAATTTTTAGACGAAAAGACCTCGGTGAAGTATATGCTTTTCGTATTCTAAAAAAATAGTATATTCTTTTTCTTTCTAGAATATTGTATTTTGAGTACAACGAGCTGTAGTGCTAGACGGGACAAAAAAAAAAAAAAAAAAAAAAAAAAAAAAAAAAAAAAAAAAAAACGGAAATGTGAGAATTGATTTTTCTAATAATTGTGCAAAATTCATCGGAGAGATTGAACGACTTGAACCGTTGATATTTGATCCAGTTATTAATTAATTTAATTAAGTATTAATATATTCAGCTAGAATGAATCTAATATGAAACTCTATAATGAAAAATTATATAATTAGAGAGGAGATCATTCCAAAGACACGCTTAATGTATAATGCTTACAATTAGCACTATTGAATGCCAGACGCATCTATAATCCTACACTCAAATTATTTATCTAAAGAACATTGAGCATAAAAATGATATCATACTACTTGGCAAGGTCGTGAAGAACCAAGACAGAAGCTGAGGACATGGCATTGTAACCTACCAAGTTTTCCCTTGTTTCTGATTTTAGAAACCCTGTACGAGCAATTCATTGTGAGAAATGCGAAAGTTACTGTAATCAACAAGAACAATTATCAGAGCATTTAAGTGATCAATATTTACAAAAATATGTTAATTAACTAAAACCAATTGTTCCTCATAAAGCAATGAGGCACACAATCAACAAACAGGTATACATGACACACACCACTAAAGGTATAGCATGATTTTAAAACAGATCAAGTAATCAACACCTCAATAACGATATTATAAACCAAATTAGACCCAGAAATTGTACAATTCTGACAGTCACTCAAATTGCCTAAAAAAATCCCAAAGCCTAATTTTTAAAACAGCAAAAAACACTAAACAAATCATTTGTAAATCTACTATGAAATATAAAATATTGAAGAAACCATCTAATTGACTGTAGTCTTTTCGACTATTCAATGTGCTGATCCCGCAATACATTCTATCCCACATGTCCAGTAATTCCTGAACTGACCCAATGTGTATTATTCGAACAAAGTTTTGATGGCCAAATCCCAAACCATAATTGGTTAATTGCACCGACCGACCGAAAACATCCTGCAGCAATTACCTGAGAACCACCCAGAAAAAACAACCACATAACCCAGAAGAAACAGTGGCCCCAGCACTTAACACCCCTAATATACAGCAGAATGACGACTTAGAAACAACAAAAAGAGAAAGATGGAAACATGCGAGCAGGACAGTATACACAGAGGAGCAGCTAAGACAGGAGAACCTGCAAAACTAAAAAACAAAAGGCAACACAATAAGCCCCCCCAAGAAAGGAACCATGAAAGAACAGACCCTCGACAATAAAAACTGGTACATTGATGTCGCATGAGAAAATATAAAAACCTAGAAGAGCAAGAGAGACAATAAGCCAACCCCAAAAAGTTGAAAAATGTGAACCCGGCAACAGCAACTTTGCTTTTGGACCAAGAGCAGCCAATCCCAACTGGACAAAAAGGGAGGCCCAGAACTGGTGTTGGAAGAAGAGAGAGGCGAGGGAAGACGGTCCGCAGACACAGCACAGGTAACAGTGCAGACCCCACCGAGGATCGAGGCATAGAATGAAGAGGGCGCACAATCGGTACCAGAGAGGAGCCGCACAAAGAGGCCAGAAAAGAATGCAGATGGAAAAACCAAAGCACGATGACCAGACCCAGGGATAGTGAACACGAACAGGCCAGATCGAATCCATCGCATGCACAGCAAGAGACAGACAGCTCGGATGAATCAAGGAGTACTGCAGAATTCTACAGTGGAATAGAGATCCAAAAATTGAAGTACTTATAATTCAATAAACAAATCTTTATTTTATTTTTCTTTTACCAGTATAGCAACCATCTCTTACCAGAATCTATGATTCAACTTGAGACCACCAAAATGCTCCACATCATCATTCCTCTCAGATAATCCCTGTAATTAGTAAAAATAAAGAAGAATTGAATAATATCAAATTAAGGGATTTTCTGATTGACATTTCAGAGTTCTAGTAGTCAATTGAAGAACATCATCATGACAAATCATACAGTCTGATTGCTACAGGTGAGTAGCTCGTTACAGAATACTATTCCAAAATTTGTAGGGTCTAAACAGTAAAATTAATTGTTGTTTGTCAGTGAGGAAGAAAATTGGTATTGTTTATCATAGATATGGTTGCGATTCAACACCTATACCAGCACGATTAAGAACTAATTAGGAAAAGAAACTACACCAAATTATGTACCACCTTTACCAAATTAACTACTTTTCCTAACTTAGCCTAAATGCAAAGTTGTATGAATTAAAAATGCAAATCTACATGAAAAATTCTATCTCCATGTTACAAAGTTGCTACGGGTTATAAAGAGCAACCAAGGGCCGTAGCAACCTCTACCAGTGCAAGAATCTGAAAAAATAAACCCAACATGTTGCAACCCGTAACGCCCTGGAGACAGAAGCAAGAATTTTGTTTAAAATTCCTAATAAATGCATGATTCTACCAATATATACACAATTCTAGTTTCACAATCTTTTAACCCCCTAAGTTTCAATCACACAAGAAAAATAAATAAAAGAGAAGGAACTCGAAATTGTACCAATTCATTTAAAAATGCATCTCTTCTTTTCTTCAATGCAGAATCACTCATGACAGGTGATGTCATATATCCCCTGCTTCTTTTCCACAAAATAAAAGGAACAAATTCTATTAGAGCCACTACACTTCCTTCTACATTGAGCACAGTACCAAAATCCTTATCAAAATAACAAGTGTACCTTCATCTCTGTCCAAATAAGATAATTATCAACAATGCTCATTAAGCTTCCACTGTAAAGATCTAAAAAGAATAAAAGAATTTAATATAAGAAAATTTACTTATTGTTTGGGACAGCTTTCCATTGGGGCCCTCCCAAATCAAATACTCTCTCCAACAATACGAATACACTAGGGACACAGCACTTGGCATGCCTATGTTCACGCCATGGAGAGAAACATTTACTAATAAGCAACCCATATTCCCATGCGTTCTATACAAATTTTGGTTCTTCAAAAAAACTGAAAATGAATTGGATATTGTCAAGCAAAGAAATTCTTTTGCAAGCATGTTTAAGAATATAAAATAAGTTTTGAGTCTATGACATTAAGAATCAATTTTTTATCTAGACATACATCTTGAGTAAAGAAGATCTGACAGTATTTCTTTTGAAAAAATTCATTTAAACTATGTTTGAAATTATGAAAATCCACATGAATAAAAAATTGCTATAACTTATTTAATATAAATTATACAAATTTGTTTTTATTAAATAAACTATTTCCAAATTTTCCCTCCTCATTTCGTCCGGGCTTGGGACCGGCTATGTAGTTATAATAACTACATAGGCAGAGTTAAAAATTTGGTTTTTTTTTTTTTAGTATATTAGTCATAGAATAATAAACCAAGGCCATAGCAACCTCTGTTGCGACCCGTAATAATGCCAACATATTGCGACCCGTAACGCCCTGGAGACAGAAGCAATAATTTTGTTTAAAATCCTAATAAATGCATGATTCTAAAAATATATACACAATTCTAGTTTCACAATCTTTTAACCCCCTAAGTTTCAATCACACAAGAAAAATAAATAAAAGGGAAGGAACACAATTTTACCAATCCGTTTAAAATGCGTCTCTTCTTTTCTTCAATGCAAGATCACTCATGCCCGGTGAAGTTATATCTTCCCGGCTTCTTTTCTACAAAATGAAAGAACAAAATCTATTAGAGCCACTACCTTCCTTCTACATGGAGCACAGTATCAAAATCCTTATCAAAATAACAAGTGTACCTTCATGTCTGTCCAAATAAAATAATTATCAACAATGCTCATTAAGCTTCTACTATAAAGATCTAAAATAAATTAATAAAAGAAAATTTACTTTTGTCAAAGGCGGCATTCCATCAGGGTCCTCCCAAACTAAGTACTCTCTCCAACATCTGCTCATGTGAGTCTGCAATAATTTACAAAATCACAGAATAAGTCTCAATATCAGATTGAGTTGAGTTAACAATTGATCTAGACAACTAAAAAACAGAAATCACCATCATTACCTGAAGTAAATCAGACAGGATATGATGATCTTCTAGGAGAACGTTGGAGGTTGGGTTGACCCATGTGAAGCGCCACTGATACAACAAAAGAAAACGAAAAATGCGAGTTAACTCCCATCCAAATAACCTGCTCCACAGGGTGCATTAATCATACACAACCAACCACTAATAATCATTTTTAAAGTTACCTAAGCATCCTCTTTTGTTCTTTATTCTAGTCAGAGCTAAATGTGTGATGTAGTATTGCCATCTCTATGATTTGTTAGGTGAGGATAAAATGTACAAAGTACTTCCAATTCCTATTTGGACTTTATCTCACTTTTTCCTATTAGCAACAATCAGGGTGTTTTTTATACAATTTAGCAATGATCGTGTGGTTTTTCACAATCAGAAGGGATCCACATGATGCTTGATGATTTAGCAATGTTAAACAACACAGACCCAACAATAAAAAAAAGAAAGCAAACAATACCGTGGCTTCTCTGCCAGCTCGAAGATTATATTCTTTCAGCAGAGCCTCTTTAACATCTTGCAGGGTTTCTCCACCCTCCATTGATAGATATAGCTTCTCCTGCTTTCTAACCTGCATGATGTATATCAAGAAAAAAAAAAAATCTAATTTAAAGAGTCTACAGTTAACTTCTCACCACATAACTACTTTATGAAACAAACATAGATGGTATAAAGTTAATTGAAAACATAATATGACTTTATAACACGGTTTTGATCACTATTTGTGTTACCACAGGTGAAATATTCCGATCATAACTCATAACCAAAATAGATAAATACATCAGATGAAGAACAAAAAGAAAGGCGATAATCAGAATATCTCTCAAATATAAAAAAACAATTAAAAATGAAAAAAAACTTGACCCAGATTACCATCGCTATCCCTTATAACCAAAAACAAGGTATTCTTGCTGTGATTTTCATACTGGTACACACAGTACAGGTTCTGCACGGTAAGCAAGCCTATACCCAAACAGGCATGGTTTTGCTATAACCTTGTTTGCAAAATGCTGGTTTACTGTTGGTTTTGCAATTTCATTTCCTGTACACGATGTGATATACCTGTATGCGTAAATGCAAAATAAAACAATTTAGAATGTAAAGCTAATTGATGTAGAAACATGCTAATCGATATTCATGAAGCAAGCTACTTGATGTAGAAGATTACCAATCCATGCTCATCCCAGAATAAGCGAAACACTTGCACTAGCCTTTCATTAGGAGCGATATCCTTCTCTGCTCCAGGGACCTACGAGTATTAAGACAAAAACATGGGAAGACATGCATGGTTCATATCATGTAAAAAAAAAAAAATACTGGACAAAGAACCAATTGCACATTGGTACTTGAACTGACATCAATAACCATTTCCAACTAGCCATAGGTCATGACTTTTTCTAGGTTAAATTAATTTAAGACTTAGTCGGACTCAAACAACTACAATTTTGCAATCCACACCAAAAAAATCTTAGATATCACACAATGCTAGAACAATATTTAAGTTGCCATAAAAAGTGTAGGAGCGAATAAGACAGAGAAAAGTTGCATGCCTCTTCAGCAGCCTCTTCAGCAGCTAGACAAAAACTATTCTCATCAATGTCCCCTATCAAGTCGTCTGGAGATAAGACCTAAAATAAACAGTAAAGTTTTTTCAAAACAAAGTCAGTGTTGATATAAACCCATTGTTTTTAAACAAATACACAAAATCATATTGTAATGTAACAATATCAAAAATGTAGTTTCATTTCTCATGCCAAGCACACTTAAACATACTTAAGTATAGTTGAGAGGCATTTTTTGAGAGCCATATAATTTGAAAGAGAAATTAACAGTCATTGCAATACCTCGAACCTATTGGCAAAAACCTTCAATAATCTGAGATCTTCATTTGGATGTGACAGGTTGACCTAAGAAAAAAAAAACAAACGATTTAATAGCATGTTCATAACCATATGGGGAAGAATGTGGCACAGAAAGAAAACTATAATACAATACAAAGACATGCTTTTTCATATTTTACCTTTGATCTTAGTTCCTCCAAGACTGAGCTTGCAGTTGTGTTCTCTGAAATGCAAATCGGGTGCACAGTGACCTAGAAATACAACCATTAGGTTTTAGAACAAATGACAAAAATGAAGTGAAAGAAGCAACTCTGGAAGAAGTAGAGAAATCATACCCCTGAAAAACTATTCTCATAATACTTTATTTGAATCTTCGTGAAATTGGGAGGAGAAACTGTCGGCAGCTCTCTGGACTGTAAGGACCATGCCTGAAAGAGAGATGTAAGATCTGCATGGTCAGAGCTAGCAACCCTCTGGTCTCTAATGACAGCTCCTGAGAAAGAGATGTAAGTTTTATATTTTGTCAAATTGGATAAATAAAACATTTAATCAATTTGCAGAATAGTTTGTTTCTGATTTGGGCAATAGTATGAATTTACTGCTGGTCAGAAATAGAAAGCACAAAGTATATAAATTTTTGCAAGAAAAATCAATCGTGATTATCTTTAAATTTGCTCCTTGTAGACAGTATTAACAAATCAGAACTACTTAGGCTCATCTGCATTTTGCACTAGATAGTAATTAACCAACAAATAACGGCTCTGACCTGAAGAGTGCTTCGGTGCAGGTCGCACTAAGGACGAGATCGAGGACGGTGGCACGACCGATGGTTTGAAGAGACCATGGGCCACCTTGTCAGTTTGACGATGCCAAGAATTATGTGGCAAGATTCGTCGAGCTGCAGAGTTGGTGACGGCCCGCATGTGGACCCCAGCAGCTGGCGCCACATGAGCAAAGCTAGAAACAGAACCCCCATTCACAGGTACTGCTGAAATAGAGAAGTAAAGTTGTGCAATTGATCAATTTAGAGGAAAAGGAAAACATGGAATGGAAATTGAAGGCTGGGTCAATTGAGCAGAAAGGGACAAAGTAGTAAAAATAGCTAAAGGTGGTCCCACCAACTAAATGAACACTTGACAATTAAACAATTAACAGTTAGGGCAAATAAGGCACTCAAATGATGTACAGTTAGTGTAAATGGAAAAGTAAATAGGTACTAATTACTGAAATTAGAATGTAAATGGGTAGTAATTACTGAAATTATAATGTAAATGGGTGCTAATTACTGAAATTAGAGGATATTGTAGACTGACCGTGACAAGCAACAGGGGATTCAGGTACTGCAGTAACAAGCAACAGGGATTGGTGAGAACATGAAGGGCAAATAATAAGAAAAATAATAAGCGATCAGGTACTGGCACACCCATTTCAATTCATGTACCTGAAAACAAGAAGCGAAAAAGATAGGAGCATATCAAGTACAGAAGGGTAACATGTCATTGTATTTGAAAGGAGAATTTATGAAAGTTAAAAATCATGAACAGTGAATTGATATGCCGATGGTTATGGTTACAGGGACAAAAAGGCCAATTATGAAAATGACCCATGAATTCAACTGTGTTTTCTCATTCAAGTTACATTCAATTGTATCAATTATTTAGCCTCAGGATGGTAACACTGACCTAAAGGAGAAGGATTGGAGGGCAGTGGCACTGCAGCTGGGGAGCGGCGGCGGCCAGGCTGGCCGGTGGAGCCCCGGCGCCACACCAAGGAGCGGCTGTGGCGGTGGGGGTGGGAGTGATTAGTAGAACTGTCGGGCTGGGCGGTGGAGCCCAGGCGCGAGAAGACAGAGCAGCGCTGGCCTCTGTAGACCTGGTGAGAAGAAGTCCTGTCAGTCGTGGGCTGACACGGCGCAATCGCCACAGTGGATTTGCCCCTGTAGACCGGGCGAGAAGAAGCCGCGTCAGCCCACGACTGACGCGACGCAATCACCGCCATGGATTTGCCCCTGTAGACCGGGCGAGAAGAAGCCGTGTCAGTCGTGGGCTGACGCGGCGCAATCACCGCCGTGGATTTGCCCCTGTACACCAGGCGAGAAGAAGCCGTGTGAGTCGCAATCGCCGCCGTGGATTTGCCCCTGTAGACCTGGCGAGAAGAAGTGGTGGGCGGACACGGCGCAATGGGCGGCCTGGACACGGTGCCTCTGTAGGAGTAGGAGTAGGAGCCGTGGCTTCCGTCGGGCGGCGCCATCGGAACAATCAATCAATTCAAAAGATATATATATCGCAACGAACAATCCAAACAATCCAAACAATCGACAAGCACGACAATCGAACTAACTGGAAACAATTATTAAACTAATTCAAAACATAAACAAAACAAAAACAAAACAAAAAGGAAAAAGAAGAGAGAAAAGTAAGAACCTCTTTCTTTCTGCTTAGAGAGAGAATCTTCCAAAAAAATTCACAAGCGCTTCTGTCGAGAGGTATTTATAGAGGGAGGGACGGTCCGAATTAGAATTTTGACGTTCAAAAATAGGAACCATACCTTGCCTTCGCAAAAAATAGGAACCATACAAGTCATATACAATTGCTAATTCACACTTCATCCGACGGTTTATATTGCGCCGAACTATTTCTATTTTTTTTCTCTGGCCCCCTCGGACGGTCGGATCTTACTCCTTTTACAAGCTCCCGATCCACGCCACAAAAATGCTCTTCTCTCATTGGTTCATGAGAGAGCCCACGGATCGAGTTCTCATTTATTTTCGGTTAAATTATATTGGGCAATTGATAGATAAGATGCTATTTAGGAATTACGAGCTTCTAATAATAAAAATAATATATTCTGTTAATTTTAATTTTTTTAATTAAAAAAAAAAAAGGTGCTAGTTGCCGCCTTGATCGATCACAAACAAAGTGCTCGCAGTAAGTATAATGTAGGTTGCTATATCCTAATATGTGCAATGAAGCCTTCATGGATCCATACTTAGAACCAACTGGCCATGTATAATAATTCGAATTGACAAGTTGTTTCGTTTAATAAAATACCAATGTTGATAGTAAATTAAAGAAGTGTCGATTTGTGAGAGAACATCCCTTGTTACATTATTTTATTAACAACATAAACTAATCCTTGTTTAAATAAAAGGGGAAAACACACTAGCATTCAAAGATATTACAACAGAAGGGTCCCACGAGCTACTTTTGGTAGGGGTGTCAATGAAACCCGTTTACCCGTTTACCTAACCCGTATCGCATTCGATAAGGTGGGTATGGGTAAGGTTTTATTTTCGTTAGACTAACGGGTATGGGTACGGGTAAAGAAAATTTTTCGTTAACTTATCGGGTACGGGTACGGGTAAGGGTTATTTCGCACCCATTATCTAACGGGTAAAATTTTACAAAAATATATGTATATATAATCATGTTATTAATATATTTCATAAGATATGTTATTAGTTTTGATCTTCATCCAAATTAATTTATGTTGATGCAAAATTAATTTGTACTCTATTATATTATAAATTATAATTAGTTATATAGATCTTTTTGAATTCCATTGATATGGGAATAAATTTCATGATATTATTTTATATCTAAAGTATTATTTAAATATTATACTTTATCCATATTTTTATTTGATATTATTTATTTAGCACATTATATATTTTTAATTAAAATAATAATATTATTATTACCCATTATGTACCGTTACCGTACCCTTACCGTTAATTCTTAACGGGTACGGGTAAGGTACGGGTAAAGTCATTTTTAACGGGTGCGGGTAGGGTACGGGTAAAGAAAATGTTAACGGATGCGGGTATGAAAATACTTTCTACCGTACCGTACCCATTGACAACCCTAACTTTTGGTCCAAATCCATGACAATTGTTGCCGCTTTATTCTTCACAAAATTAAAATAGCTGCCGTTTTATGAGATTTGAACATGGCCTTTTTTTTCAAATTACACGTACAGAAAAATTGTTTACGGTCTATCCCCTGCCAATTTCTTAACAGAAGTTTCAAAATATTTATATTTTAATTCAATATTGTAGCTATTTTTTTTTAATTCAAATTTAATTGTACATGGTTCATTTTGTTAAATAATAAAATCTTACGTACTCTTATAACTTATTTCTTTTAATTTTGTGTTCAATTCAAAATTAGCCATGGGTAATTTTTTTTTTTTTTTTTTAGAAAAGCAATCAAAAGATATGATTACCTGTTTTCATTAAAGCTCAGTTTAGGATAAACAATCAAAAGAAACAGAAGTAAAGTAACAACCAACTCAAGCAGATGAGTTTGGCCCGGATAAAACACATCTCTATCTTAATGTTTTTTTTTTTTTTTTTTGGAAATAAGTAGAGGAGCGCTCTACCACTTTTCCTTTTTATCAGAAAAGCAAAGTTAATACAAACCAAACAGAAAAGAGAAAGTAAAAAAGTCAACTCACTTATCTACTATCTACCCTCAGCTTCTCTATCTTAATGTTAAGCCGAGCAAAGTTCAACAAAATGAAAGTAACAGTAAGAAAAGGGAAGTCGATGAAGAAGCAGGAACTATCAGCCCAAAAGGTCTTCATCTGAATCATTCAGAAGCAGAGTTGTCCACCGAATTCCTGAAAAAAGTTTCTCAACCTGCACGTTGGCCTGTCCAAAAGAAAGCCAAGCTGAGTGCATTAATATAAGAGGTGTGTTTGTGAGTAGTATTTAAAGTGCCAAAACAAAAGCCGCAAAAATACTTTGAAAATGGAATCTATTATCATCATTTAACTGACAGTTGTAATCCCAAATTGTATTGAGATTAGTCAAGGGCACATTCCAATTAAAATTATTATAACAATTCAAAATTTGTCAAAACTCTAAGCTATGAATACAAGTAATGAAAAGGTGAGACACAGATTCATCTTGATTACAGAAAGAACAAGAAGGGGAATCATGTCATCTTCTCTTAATTAGATTATCCTTGCAAAGGATACGATTATTTAAAGCTAACCAAACAAATAATTTAACTTTTAAAGGAATTTGAAGCTTCCAGTTCCAGAGATGCTTAAACCTCTGCTCTTTTATACCTCTAAAATTGAGAAATTCATACATTGATTTAACAGTGAAAGACTTAGAAGTTGTCCACTGCCAAACACTAATGTCATCTGAAGTATTCAAAACAATATTATTCAGAATAGTGAGAAGTTCTCTTTTCTCTCTTCTAAGAGCTGCAGAAGCTCCCCTCTTCAGATTAAGCTTGAGGGAATTATTACTCCAGCACTGAGCTAGGAATCTGTCATCTCTTTTAACTTTTTTTGAATAAATTGGGAAACTTAATATGTAAAGGTTGGTTATTAAACCAGTTATCTAGCCATAAATTGATTGAACTCCCATTTCCAACTTATCTAACATTTCCAATTCTTATAAACCATGGGTAATTTTGTAAAAATTGAAAACTCGTAGTTCACTATTTTTTATAATCAAAACGTCTCATGGTTCACTCATTTTTTTTATTGAAATTTTTGTAATTCACAATTAACTCACTCTTTTTTGGTTCATCGGTACATGATTAATTTGTAATTACATAACACTGATATATGTTTTTTATTTAGTTCGAACTTGTACATATATGGTCCACTATTTTGACATTAAAATTCATACGTCCCGCGTATGCAAAAAGATACCTTCTTTTTCCTTTCTGTTCACAGTTTGTTGATCGTAAGAAGAGAGATTGTCAGATGTTTTGATGGAAAAAATGATTAAAAATTTATCCAGGAGCACTAGATGAGATTAGAGAGAAAGGAGGCAGACGAGCAAAAGCGTATTTAAAAAAAAAAAAAAGACAATCAGGTGACGTCAGCAATAATTTTAACCGGAGGAAGTAGAGGATTTCATTTCGGAAGTAGAGGAAGCAGAGGATTTCATTTCGGAAGTAGAAACCAATAGAAACAAAGAGGTGCTCTCATTTGTAGACTTGTATTCAATTTTTACACGAAAAGACCTTGGTGAAGTATATACTTTTCGTATTTAAAAAAAATAGGATATTCTTTTTTCTTTCTAGAATATTGTATTTTGTAGCACGAGTTGTAGTGATAGACGGGACCAAAAAAAAAAAAAAAAAAAGAAATATGAGGATTGTGCAAAATTCATCGGAGAGATTGAACGACTTGAACCGTTAATATTTGATCCTGTTGTTAAAATTAATTTAATTAATGTATTAATATATTCAGCTAGAACGAATCTAATGGTACAATTCGACCATCTAATTTGAAACTCTCTAATGAAAAATATATAATTAGAGAGGAGATCATTCCAAAGACGCGCTTAATGCATGACGCTTACTACTAGCACTATTGAATGCCAGATTCATCTATAATCCTAAACACTCAAATTATTTATCTATTATCCTTGGGACCTAAGAACTAAATTTACCGCAAATTATCCATGAAATGAGTCCTCATTCCAGAAACTAATTACTTTTTGTGATGAGGCCAGAGTCCAGACGTGTGGTTTCCATTGCTAGTAGTATGTTTACAGTGTCAGAGAATACAAACCAGTAAAAAGATTTACAACATTTCCTTCCTATATAATCACAAGTTTGGTTCAAATTCATTATCTACAACCTTTTAAAACTAACTATTCTTTTGTATGCTGCTTCTCTCAATACAGCCCTGACACAGCAGTATTTGGTGTTGCCAGTGCAGAACAGGAATTGTATACAGCATGAACTTTTGATGTTAACCGGAGCTTTACTGCATTAGAAATGTGCATCTTCACTTCTTTGGCTTCAGCCTGAGTTGGTAAAGCTTATCCCTATATTGAGCTGAAAAAATTGCAAAACTGTTTAGAAGACATAAAATACCTTCCCAATTTAGATACAGGCTTACACAAGGGAACAGCTTCGCTCAGTATATGAAAATCAGCACAATCTAGTAATTTCTTCTTTGTATATAACTCAGAAGTCTGACATGTAAGTTGTCTTTAACAGAGTAATCCCATTTAATCCCCAAGACAGTACTTAATGGACGAAAACCTGGTACAACACCTGTATACCTAGTGAATTGTCATCTGCATACTATTAGTTCCAGTCCTCTTCAAAAAATTTAGATACTTATATGCTTATGATTCATTTTGCATAAATTACTGCATGACTTCTAGTAATGAAAGTTTCATTACAACGGGAAAATGAGATATTGACCAATTTTCCCTTGAATCAATAAATGCAACATACTTTTAATCTATTCTTTTTGAATCAATTAATGAAATATGTGTTATGTAATCCAGAGTAGGAGAATAAGAAAAGAGGATCACTTATATTGGCTTGTTATTGTGGTCCAAAAAGAATAGATTTTTTTTTTTTTTTGGAAAACACTATGGTTTTGATTCAAGGGAAAATTAGGGTCTAAAAAAATGAAGGAAAATAATTAAGTGGAAATATACAGACCAGCATCCTTGTATCTCTCCTCAGAGGCAGCAATCATCATATTTGTTAGTAACCCAAACTCTTCTTCTTCATAGTTAGATTGAACCCTACCAAACAGCAAATTTTTAAGGTAAGAATATAAATTTATCAGAAAGAAAGCGACCCAAAATTTAAGTTCAGAGACTGATATTGAATTGGTCTACTGCTAGACTTAAATTTTGATACTCAGCCTTAAGTTGCTGTATTAAAGCGTCCGCAAACTTCTAAATTCTGAAGAAAATACATAAGGTTCTCTTCATCAAAACAAAATCTAGATTTGAAGCCATGAAGGATTGGTCAAGGCATACATCACTAAATCTAAAAACTAAAATCTTACAGGTTGTATCAAGGTGACCAAATAGTAAGGGATAGAACAAAGCATACCTATAAAGATTTCTAGAAGGTTGATTAAGAAAAGGTATGTATTGTACAGGTGGGTCCACCACTGTCATCCCATCATTATATGCCAGATACTTCTTGACTTGTATTTGAGCCTGCATTCATAATTTGAAACAAGGATAATATTTACGCTTTATTATTTTAATATGTGGAATTAGTAATAAATGCTTCCATTGTAATGTAATGTACCATTAAATTTAATTTCCTCTTTATCTATTGTGGTTTGTTGGTAAGCTCTCATGGTAGGTGATTAAGGATCACTTGGTAGTTGGTACGGAGTCAAACAATATAGAAATACAGTTTTACTGGTGCCATACAGTACACCATTACAAGAATAAAAGTTCACTGGTGCCATACTCCCCCAGTATAGTTACTGGTGCCATACTCCCCCAAAATAGTTACTGCTTTCAAATATTATCTTCCAAGCTAACAACTTTTCTGAGCTTCCTTTTCTATTCTCAAATTAGTTCTTTCAAACAATCAAAATCATCTTCTATCTGATTTTAAGAATTTGTGAATCAAACTAATTTGGTAACGGCGATAAACTTGATTAGAAAATTCATCTTAGTAACTGGAACAGTAGAAATTTGGATGTTCCTTCCATGCAGGTCAGGTGCCATCAGTTCATACTATGCAAATTTGAATAAATAGTAACAAAGCACAAATTTTAAGCAAAATATGATAATGACATAAAAAGAATAACGACACAATACATGCATACCTTGCACCGAACAGCAATGTTAATAGCATCTGAAGGTTTTATATCAACAACCTTTTCATGCTGTTCATTCCCAACCTGATTATAAACCAATAAAGAATATCTAGTTATTGTGATACACAAGGAACCTTTAAACTATATTTTGTACCTTTTGAATCTTTCATAATATTTAATCACACCTGGCAACAGTACAATATTACATATGCATAAAAGAAATATTACTGTATGTAATGTTTACCTGAGAAAGGTATAACCTGGCTACATATACATCATGATTTCTTTGTGTAATGCGAGCTAGACGCACCTAAGATATAGAACAACCCTTATATTAGTTTTTTACCAGCATATATTTCCAAGGTTTCAACTCACATTTGAAATTGGTGTAAAATTAATGCAATATTTTATCAATAGTTGGTGTGTGTCAAGTACATCCTGTGTAATAATAATAAATAATTCAAATTAATACCTCATATCCCATAGTATCAATCATCTCTTTTAAGACTTGATATACTGTAGGCCGTGCCTGAAACAACAGTTTAGTTGTGATACTTAAATAAGTTAATGGAGCTAAGTCAACGAGGATGAGGTTCACTTCAGAAGAAAAATACAACTTCACACTTCTTCAAATTTGGTCAATGCTCTATTTTGTAACCTTGTTCCTTAAGTAGCATGCATCATACCCTATTATCTTTACACTGTATATTTATGTCTCCCTACTTCCCCAAAAACCCTAGCACCTTCAGCAATTTAAAGTCATTTCTTTCATGGACGGAATTGAAATCTAAAAGGAATAAAAGACAAAGGAGCTCTTCAAGAAATTTCTTACGGTTTTAACATCTCGAACTGCATCCAACAACATAGCATTTGGCTGTTCCACTACAACAAATGAAAATCACATGATAAATAAAAGGTAAAATTAAGAAACACAAATCTCATACAATGGCACAAGTATAAATAATTTTTTCTCTTTGGTACTTGTCTTATTTTTTCAAATCACTTTCTCGTTTTCATTAAAACTTCTCAAAATCACTAACAACGAACACTTTGCGCTCGGCCCATAACACAAGTTTTGTCAGGAATAGGTTATAATAGCCATACTGTTGTATAAAATTATTTATAGTTAGGTTAAATGCAAAATACACCCAAATATCTTCCTGTGTACAATCAATATCCCCTCAATTTTGGACGTTGCAATTGATACCAAACCATTGATAATTCTGATTACTCGCAAAATTGAAACCTTTGTTCCAACTTGAATTATCTTTCATTCCCAAGCAGAAATTGATTAGAAATCAAAAGGTTTATTTAAGGTTAATTTGGTCAACTCCTTATAAACAATCAAGAACTTTTTTTAAACTCCTTGTAGGCAAGCAAAAATTTTGGGTAATAGTGGAGAATATAGAAAATGTTTCATCCTGCAGTATGGGAAAAATTCACAAATTTAAAATAAAAAAAAAAATTTGTTCAAGTCGGAAAAAGAGAACTTACCGACAATAATGGGGAGAAGAAGGCCACTTCCATCTTCCATCTTCAGTACAATGGCTGGATAAGGGCTTGCATCAGGCAGTAGGACATTGTCAGGGTTCTGAAATACACACCTCATATTGGTGCCATCTAGCATTTTTATTGTCAGGCCATGGGGACCACTCCTTACCCTAACTGACAGGAAAGAAAAGAAATGCTTCAACGTTAATTTGCCTCATAATTTTGCCATATTTCCTAGGTTTTATGACTTATTCCTCTATCAGAACACATAGAACAAAGCAGATTAAACATTGGGTTTGATGCTGAAATGAACACATTTGGAGGTTTAAGCTAACTCTTTGGACATTAGCAAATAATACCGGACTGAGATATTAGCAAGTAAAAAAGAAAAACAAAGATTAAAAGGTAATAATAGGTAAAAGAAAAAAATTACCAGCCTCAATCACAGAACAGTCCACATAATCCTCATCACTTTCTTTGTAATTCCCTGTTATACTGCTGGAATCACCAGAAGGTGAGTTAAGACTACTGTAAAGAGGCCAACTATTTCTCAGGCGAGACCTAGACGAGAAACCAGAAACTCCAACAAAGTTTCTGGATCCGGGTCTATAATCCCAACATCCATTTAGCAAATGTCCAGCCCTCTTCTTTGATGGTGTTTGGATTGGAGACGGGCAGAGAAACGGTCCTTTAACAACTGACATCCTCGTACCCCTAAAAAAGAGAAAACAAATTTTTTACATTCCTGTTAGCCAGACCATTTCTAATATACCTTCGTTTATTCATGTTTTTTTCCTTTATATCTTGTTGAGACTACAAAAAGCATCATTAAAATCAAAATTGTTACTGAGATCAACATGGTTCAGGGTAGATATCTATCCTATATCAATTAGGTGTGGTATCAGTAACATAAATTAGTCTGGAATGTACCAGTAACTGCAGGAACTAATCCTTGATTTAATTTGCTTTTATCTTCTACTTCTAAAATCTTAACTACAATATTGATCAAGATATTTCAGAGTGGAGATGGTGATACGAAATATCTCCCGATAAAAAAGAAAATTCTGAGAAACATGAAAGTATCTACTCCAGGTACATCAAATCGCTTCTCAAAGAAAAGGAAAACACCTAAATTGCTAATGAGATTCAATCACAAGCATGAAATTGACATATACATGGCCTGATATTCCAATAGTACATCATCAATTAAGTCAGAGAAAGAATCCCAAAAGGTTTTTATCAAATCCATGAGATATTATGCCACTGATCAGTTGAAAAGGGAAATAGGTTTACCTCGCGTAGCGATCAGTACAGAGCACAATGATGGATATACAAATACAACGCTTTAAAGAGAGCAAATGAGAGAGATCTTTTCAAAGAGTTATAAATATCTTTCTCGGCGCATTAAATTTCGACGTGGCATTGAGTAATCGAAATTTTCCACGTGGTGCGGAGCTGGTAGATAGATACTTAGTCAGTATATATTATACGTGTCTCCGGAGTTTTACCCCGAAATATCCCCCAACTTTTTGGCCGACCGAAAAACAAATTAAAAGAAACACTTTGCTTCAAACAAGTCCATGAATTTCGATTCATATAAGTGTGCATTTTAGGATGGGTCAAAAATAGTTTGAAAGTTAAAGACTGTAAATGTTCGTTTTAATTCAGATAAGTGTCGATTTTGATTTAGACATGTATTCATTTTTTGCTTAGATTAATAAGCATTTTTGGGAGTTAGCAAAATAAGTCCAAGGTACAAATCATCCATTAACAGTTGTTGAAATTTTTTTTTAATAGCTGTCAATAAATTTGAGTTGAAACAAACGAGGGTTCATTTTGATTTACATAAGTGTTCATTTGAGCATAGACCAATTGTATAATGATATAACCAAAAGTATGAAAAACTTAGCAATTTAATAATAGTACTTTATTGAGAGGTAAGTGTGTCGGAGATAGTTATTTGATAGAACTTAATGAGAGGAGAGATCACTTGGCAATTTATTAATAACCATAATAATTACTAAAATAAAATTGACACTTAAAATCCGACATTGTTACATTATAGACGTGACCTAAATAACGCACATACCATCCCTATGAAAAAAAAAAATGATGAATTGATATATTTTTAACCGTTCTAAGTGGTTTAAAATTTAAAACGATTCAAATAAGACTTCTTAATACGTGAACAACCTGTATAGAACAAACAAAACTACTAGTCAAAAAAAAAAAAAAAACAAACAATACTTATAAATGATCCCTCTCAGTTTTTAATCTACTTATTATAAATTTATATTTTAATTTTAATAATATTTTAATATTCTGAATTTATATTTAAATTATTAAAATAATAACAATCGTATTTGTAATCCTCATCAGCTAATAATATCATATGACAACGTCAATTCTTCTTCTTCTTGTTCTGAAGATAAGATGGAGTCAAGTCCTCCAACATATTTCAAAATTAAATGATTTCAAATTGTGACTGTGTGAGATTTTTCGTCATTCTCGCTGAACAACGGGTTTCAACGGGATGGAAATACCCCACGAGATTCACCCTTCACGGAACCGAATTCTAGCGCAGAAATGTCTCTTGACAACAAGGGACATTAGCGAGAAATCGCCTCTGTGAAGGTTTATTATTTGTGCATGGGTCCAACTTTCCAATGGGCGCAAGCCCCCATTGTTAATTACATCGGGACGAACCACGAAAACCTTTGATTAAAGGGCTAAATGAAGTATGCTAGGAATAAAGTCGTAAAATGGCTTAGGTCGGACTCGATTGACGGTACCAGACCTAGTTGACGGGACTCAATCGAGGAGACAATGCTAAAGTTATTTCGTTTTATCTTTTTGGAGTCATTTCGTTTTGTCGTTTTGGAGTCGTTTCAAAGATATATTTCGTCTTGGAGTCGTTTGATAATTCTCGGGACAACGAAAGGCCTTCTTGTGAGAGTAAGTTCCTGGGGCGACAGGTGGCCTTCTTGTAGGAACGAAGCTTTGTAGTCCTCGGGGCAACGGGTGGCCTTCTTGTGAGGATAGAATTCTGACAACCTTCGGGGCAACGAGTGGCCTGCTTATGAAGATTGGTTCCCGGGGCAACGGATGGCCTTCGTATGGGAAAATATTCTCAACTTGAACATATTGCACACAGCTCAGTCCAAGGGAGATAAGTCTTTCAACTCCCGGGGCAACGGGAGGCCTTCTTATGAGAGTTGGTTCCTGGGGCAACGGGAGGCCTTCGTGTAGGAACACAAGACAATCAAAATGTTTCAACTTTCGGGGCAACGGGTGACCTTCGTATGAAAGTTGGTTCCCGGGGCAACGGATGGCCTTCGTGTGGGAACAATATTCTCAACCTTAGATATATCGCGCACAGCTCAATCTAAGGGAGATAAATCTCTCGACTCTCGGGGCAACGGGAGGCCTTCGTGTGAGAGTCGGTTCCTGGGGCAACGGGTGGCCTTCGTATAGGAACACGAGACATATTTCAATTCCTGGGGCAACGGGAGGCCTTCGTATAGGAATTGTTTTTCTCAAATCTAAACGTATTGCGCATGGCTCAGTCTAGAGAGATGAAAATTCACGACTCACGGGGCGCTAGGAAGCCTTCGTATGAGAGTTGGATATTTTAGGATTCTTGGGCAGGGAGGCCACTTTATATGAATCCATTGTTTTTGAATAATTCTAGGGTAATATCAATGACCACTAGAGAATGAATTTTTAAGCCTTCCAAGGTTGATCTCAACCCCGGTTAGGGACTTTTCCTCATATGAAGAGGTTTTTGTATGACTTCGGGTTTCATGTTTTGACTTTTATATTTTCAGCATTTCTTTGCTTGGAGAGTTTGATGATTTCTTTATTCTTTTCATTTCTTCTATTTCTATTTCTTTTATGTTTCGTCTTTAAACTTGTTTTCTATATTGAGTTTACTTTGAAAATACTTAGTTTGAAGATATGTATTTGAAATTCTTTTTACTTTGAAACTATTTTTGCGTTTTTTTTTTTTTATTTTGGAAGCTTTATTTGAGAAAATATTTAGTGTGTTCATTATTTCTTTGGGAATTTCTTGAAGTTTATTTTTATAGAGAAATCACTTCAAGGAAGAGAAATGTATTTGAATTTTTATTATAATGCTTTCTTTATTATTATTTCTAATTCTTTTAGAATTTGCGATATAGGTTCTACCCTATGACCTAAATTCTATTCTATCGTGTTTCGAAAATACTTATCTCAAAATATTTCGGTTATGAAAAATAATTCTTCTTTTGAATATTGTTTTATTTGAATGTACTTAGCTTTTGTTTCAAAGGAGTTTCGTTTTAAGAAGGTTTACCGTAATATTATTTGTAAAAAAGATAGCATTTTGGAATTAATTGTTATATGGAAAGTATTTCAAATCGGCGATCTATGAATTATCCTAGGATATTAGTCTATTTATTTATTTAATATCATGTTAGCATTTCATTTGTATTTGTGTGGGGTGTTCTATTAAATAAAATAAAATTTCTAAGAGGCTTGAACTCATCTGACGCCTTTCGATTGATTTGCTCCATGTTTCCATGTCAGGAGGTTATATGAGTTGGCGTGAGATGTCGGGTGAGATGGCATGCCATGTCAGCGGGAAGAGACTCGTTAGAATTTCGTATTTTGGTTTTAGCTCGCGTGTCGGGCTATTGCCTCATTCTCCATAGTGCTAGTTGATGTATAGCTTTGGGCTTTGCTCACTGGGCCTATGTTCTATAATAGGACTAATAAATCCTATGATCAGCTATATTTGCTAATTGACTTTGCCTGTTCGAGAGGGACGGCAAATATATTCATGTAATAGTAAATTCTAAGCTTGATTCTGGGATTCTATATTCACCGTACATGACCCATGATGTGTTATTTGTAAACAAAATTAAAAGGAATGAAAAATCAGTATAAGGCATGGTCATAGCGTTGGGTACCATATACACACATGGTCATATACCTGTCAGATCATGGCCATAATAAGCGTATCAGTCATAGGTTTTATGAATTTGTATAAGCATCTTATGAAACCCATTTAATTATTACAGACCATCTTCAAATATCAAATGAATTATTACAACAAAGTGATGTAAACCTTTATTTCTTCTTCAAAAATGAGCCTGTATCAATCAAGGAAACGAAGTCAGTATTAGGAGAAATAATATGCAAACAATATCATTACATGACATTTAGTTTTTTTATTCACATATACGTTTTTATAGTAAACAAGGAAACCTTGTACAAAGTTCTGGTATTTTACACTGACCCTCGTTATTTATTTATTTGTTTATTTATATTGTTATTATTTTTTTTTTACTTTGATCCTTGCATTTCTGATAATCAGCTCAAACACTTCAGTGGTCCTCTGTACCTAGCAATTCATGACTCAATATTTTTTTGTACTTTGGTCCTTACCATTCCAACAAGGTCAATTGGGATGGTACAATGCATTGACTAGTGTAACAAACAATCTTGGTACGGACAGACAGGGAGTATAGCTCCATATAGATATAAATGATAGTAATGCAGTTTATCAAATGGCTCATGAAAGAGAGACCCACAACACACATTTCGTAAGGGACAAAGGGGCTATATACTTCCAGTAAGTGATTATTGACACTGAACGAGTTAACAAACGAAATTACCAGATGGCATAGGCACTCTTTAGTACACGTGCCATATTATACAGATTCCTGAGGGAGCAATAATCATATTAAGAGTAGTTGCATAAGTAATACAGGACCCTTAATTCTTTCGGACGTTTACTTACATACCCTTACCATTCTATATTATTGACTTGCTTGCACAACATCTGTCAGTAGACACTCAAGCTTTACAATTTATTATGTCTTATGACTGCCTATGCCATACGCTTCAGGTGTAATTCATGACATATTTATTTATCTTTTTGTGCATCAGGGGCAGTGCAATATCTGTATAGGATATGACTCAAATGACTAGCATAGGAATTACTTTATTGACTTAGTTGAACTCCAGTTTATGCAATATCCATATTGATCATTGAAATAAAGGTCAAAGACAGTACTATTATATACATGCCAAACTCTATGTAAATTAATATACAAGGAAGTACTAGACAGAAAGAATGACTTACATGGGCATTACATGATGCTCTACTTAAATGAATAATTGTTATTTAATCTAATAAATGCAAGAGACAGTTCTATTGACCTATCTGGATCCTAATTTATATAATACAGAAGTCATTTTAGCTAAGCTACTTGGTATAGGGAAATATTAAACACAGATGCTATACTAACAGTTCACAGATATATAATGTGAGACATTTGATTTCCTCTCGTCTACTGACAGTTTACATTTCATGTAATATGAGAAATAATGAAATTGATATAGTTTAGCTTTTAGCAAGAAACACCCTATGTCCTCATACACTAGTTTATTATTCATGATTTTAGGTGCTGATATCTATAATGAATGCAAGAATTGATCTTAATGTGTAAGAGATGACATAATTACATTATATGACTTTACACAGCACTTTCCTATACTGTTCTTAATTCCAAAAGTACAGATAAACCTAATTAATGCAATAAGCAATTCTATTAACCTATTTAGATTCTGACTTATATGCCACTGGGATCATTTAAGCTAAGCTACTTAATATAGGGGAATGTCAAGTACAGATTTTATACTAACAGGTCATGGATATAGGGTATAGGGCAATTAACTTCCTTTTTTTCTAGTAACAGTTTGCGTTCCATGTGATATAAAAAGTGATATAACTGGTTCTAGAATAATGCAACCTAGTTTTCAACATATTTGAAGTGTACATTAGAGATTGTTCATTTTATCAAAGATTAACCTAATGTTTATGATTCCAGACCCTAATTACTGTAATGAATGCAAGAACAACTCTTTAATATGCAAGATATGACATGAATATGCTACAAATCGGCCATTATAACCCCATAATATGTTGATTTGGGGTAATAGGAGAGAATCAACAGAGATGACTGTGTCTCCTCTATTGATTTCTCTTGAGAAAGAACAGATTAGTAGAGTTGACCATGTCCCCTCTACTAATCTTTCTTGAATTGAAATTGTGGAGAAGTGGACCTAGTCCCCTCCTCCGAGGAATGCAATTGTATAAAATCCCTATCTGATAATGATGTATATACTTCTAATTACCTACTGATTACACAAAAGGGAAGAAATTGACAGAGATGACCTTGTCTCCTCTGTCATTTCCTTCGATGCAAGAGCTAAATTGTTAACTCAATTATAATACCTATATGATTTACAAAATGTAAGGATGCAAATGGAGGTGGCAGAGATGACCTTGTCCCCTCTGCCATTCTCCATGAATGCAAGAATGAGAAATAAAGAAAAGGAAGGAAGCCAATGCAATCCAATAGGGAAATCAACTCAAATAATCAAAATTCGGGTCAGGAACTTATCAATTTTCATTCATTCACGTCAAAATCATCAAATTGGGATAACCAGAGGAGAAATTCACCTTGTTTTCTTTATCTTCCTCCTCTGGATCAGCGATTACAGGAATCAAGCTTCTCTTCCTTCTCCACAAGCTCAGTTCTTTCCTCCTTATCTAATCTAATCTCTCTCTCTCTTTTATTCTTATTATTTCTCTAATGCACAACACATGTGCCTCCTAGTTACAGTAGCAGTCGAAGAGAAAAAAAGAAAGAAGTTTTCAAAAAAAGTCCCCAAATTCTGTGTCTCAATGCCTCTTTATAGGCAGTGGGGAAGAGGATACCTCAGTGTGAAGCTGGTTCCAGCTGGCAGTTTGTTAGCGGGAGGAGGTTTGACCCGCTTTGACTCGCGTATCTGCAACCGTCGCCTTCCAGAAGCTTCTAGTGTCGGGGATTTGACTGAAGTTTGACCGGCGCTTCCTTCTTCTGGGCCGTCGGATCAGCTTCCTTCCCTCCAAGCCTTCATCAATGGCTGTGATCGGCTTCACCTGGTGGGCTTTAGTATTTGACAGAGCCGTTTGAGGTTGGGCCAGTGTCTCTGTCGCTGGCTGGTGGGCCCCCATTTCGTGTGTGCTGTTCCGACGCCTTCAAGGGCGCTTTGTCATTTTCCATTAAACCCAGCTTGCATCTTAGCCCTCCACGTGGCTGATCCGACGACGATGCGACCTCTGATGCGCCTCTGGCGTTGCTGAAGCCATTTCTCCCCTTATCACTGAACTTTCCCTCTTCCTGGTTCAGTCTAGGGTTTCGGAGCTCGAGCTAGGGTTTCATGGGGATTTGAGGGAGGTGGTGTGTCAGGGAGGAGATACGGCTGCTCTCGGATCTTCTTCTTTGGTGAGCCCTCTTTTCCCCTTTCTCCTCTCTTCGATCTACTGGGTTTCCGCCATTTTTCCTTTTCTTTGTTCTGTTTGAATTTGTCGAGAGAGACGAAGGAGATGGATGGGTTAATCCCAGCGTCTTCTCTCTATCTTCCCTGATCCGCTGCAGACGTCCGTACGCGCCAACCTCTTCTTCTAACTTTCTAATCTTGATCGTACGGTTTAGATTAGTAATGCACATCAGATGGTATTCAGTGCTTTAATACTCTCAAATCCACCCATTGGTAATCAATCGGGTGGTCCAGGAACGTTCATTTGATAAAGTTTGGTTTATGGTGTGCTAATATTTCCACATCGAGCTCCATTTGCACTTAGTTACTCTCCTTTACGGCTTATGAGCCAATTACGCACCATTTGAATTTTGTACATACCAATCATGGTCATTTGCTCAATTTTACCAACTTGGTTTGTTTCTAATTTGCTTTCCATGATTCTTTGTAGGTGGTTTTGAGTCTTGGCGAGTTTCTCTTCAAACAAATCATCTTTGCTCCAAGGTAGCCATCGAAGCATGTTTCTCTTTCCTTCTTTCATGCCATTCATGGCATAGTGTTCAAAGTCTAATGTCTTGTGTAGTTGGTAATGGTTTGCATGATTGATATGTAATCTGTGCATGTATGGTCGCATATCATTGCGCTTGATTATTCATTCTTTCTTTCTCCTCATGTATGTTTGTGATATGTCTTGGACGGGGACTAGGTCTTCGTCCGAAAGGGAACTTATTCTTGAGCTTAGTGCAAGGGGACACGGTCCACTCTCGCTAGGTTTTTCAAGACGTCAGAATTTTTGGCAAATCTCCTCATTACAGGGGAGGTGCTGCCGAAATTTTCAAAATTCTCGATCGTCCAACTAACCTTAATTCTCCTTCCTGCACAATTTTATGAGGTCAAACAAATGCCCCTCACTTGAATGGATTGCGAGACTCTGTGCCTGTCAAGCAATCTATTCAAGTGACATGTCACTCTGTCTCTGACTCTTCTTCGTTTGTTTTATGCAGCTCTTTCTCACAATGATTCCTTGGTTTCGTTCCCCAAGTTTGAAATTGCATGAGCCCAATGATGACATGATTGATGCTTATGTATCCGAAGCCCGCGAGAAAGGTGCCAGCGAGCTCGAACTAGCCAATTTAAGGGCTTGCATGCTAACAGGACGAGACTTCTCCACTAATAGGATTCCTCGTAGTGAGGCAACCCCCATACTCTCAAGAGATGTATCTTTGCTCCCTAACCAGGTTCCCCTACATAAAGAACTTGACGCTATGATCTATACCAACTTCCCTCATAGACAAAGAGCACCCGAGGGAGGACCCGATGCGGGTAAAGCAGTCTTAGTGAGACCCAAAGAGGGATATAATCCTAGAAAGGACACCGTGAGAGCCTTGGCGCCTGTGACGTCGGATAAAACTCCTCTCCCTATACATCCTTTGGGCCTTTCTATGCTAGCAGGGTCTATTCCTTCTTGGAATATCAAATCTAGCCCCTGCCAGGAAATCCCCCGGATCACCAAGAAGCAGCGCTTTTGGACCCAATTCTGCATGCGCAACTACGGTGACCGTCTTCAAGCAGCCGGGCTTTATAATGCGGTCCCTCTCGTTCTTTTTGCATACCCCAAGCATGACAAGCTTCTTTGTGCTTTTATGAGTAATTGGGATCATGCCTTTAATGTGTTATTGGTTGAGGACCGTTTCATGATGATCTTCATGCATGAATTTTGTGAGTTGACAGGTTTACCTCTTTTCGGCCGGCTCTATGAAGAGTATACTCCCAATGATCCGGATTTGTTCGGGTGTTCTGCGAATGGGGAGTTTAACTACCCTCCTTCTACACGTCGTTTGTACCAGATTTATATTGCAATCTGCCTCAGGAAGATGAAAAAAGGAAGACATGGAGTCACATTTGAAGCTTGGGTGAATTATTTCACTGATGCCGTGGATGAGACCAAGTATTGGATCACTATATCAAATCCCTTGGGCACGGGTCATGATTCTATCTACGGGGGCGTTACTTCTTCCGATCGTAGTTGTCTGACCTCTCGCTCGGATTTAGATGATGAGACTATCCTAGCCGCCTTCCTCGCATGGTGGCTTTGCTATTTCGTCTTCCCATCTGATCCCATAGGCATGATTCGTCCCGACGTGTTCATCATGGCGGGTTATATGGCCCGAGGAGAAATGACCGGTGTAGCAGGCCCGGCCTTGGCTAACCTCTTGCACTCTCTCCGCTCCATAGCTATTGCCCCAGATCCTTCCAATGCCAATGCAGTGGTACCTCTTCATTTTCTCTTTGGATGGATCTATGCATATTGGCCTTCTACATTCACTTCTCCTATGTTGTCCAAGAGTCTGAGGGATGAGTTACCAAAGCTCGCTGACTTTGCTGAAACTGGCGTGTCTAGTCATTATAACATGGGCACGCTGCATCACATTTTCACCAATAGCCGGTCAGTAATTAGGGGCTTTGGCGTATTTCGCCAAGGTTTTCCACTACATGAGTCTCATCTTAGAGTGACAGATTCTGTAAATGTTGAGACTGGGGAATATTCCATCGTCAGCCACCCTTTCGGAACGGTGCTGTTGATTAGTTCCCGAGAAGGTTTTATTTCTTATCGCCGAGGATGTCGTGTCATCGCCGAACCATATTACCCTGCTCTTGCTGGCCATCAAATGGGGCATGCTCAATTTATACCTCGTCTTACTCTCCCAAAGCTCAAGGATGATAGAGATTCTAACTTGGCCATGCATGCTCTCCTCCACAAGACCTTCTTTCGATTGGGAACTGGTACTGAAATATGGATCCCTTATGTCCATCAGGTGGTTCAAATTACCATTGAGTTTCATCTTTGGTTCAAGGGTATGGTGGATGCTTATCATTGCTTCACTTTGAGCGATCTTCGGTGTTTGTTGTATACCCCTCACCCGGCAGGTTGTCGACCAAGCACAGGCAATCTCCCACGAGGAAGAGCTTCCATGTCTAGCTTTCGGGGTTTGAGTGGCTCTCGAACCATCCGCTCTTTTTCTATCGAGCAACTCATGCACTTTCTTGAGACCAAGGAATCTGATCATCCCTTGGGTATGCTTCTCTTGCATTGTCTTCTTCTTACATAACCTTCTCATTTACTTTTGGAATAAGACCTTTATTTTCCTCTTCTCTCTCTTTTTTTTAGTCACCAATTCCAAGGACTATGAGTCTTCATTGCAAGATGACCATCTCCCTAGAAGCAATCCAACCTTCTCTCGACTAGCAGGTAACATCAGTCTTTCCTTCTTTCGATTCTCTTTCAATTTTCTTTTGCCCTATCTTGCATCGGCATCTCATTTTCTTTTATGACAGGATCTTCTCCTCTTTCTCCTCGTTATCCTCCTTCTTCTCAAGCTGATTTCTCATCTCCTCCTAGAGAAACTCCTATGACCCCCGTGGTTCCCGTTACTCCTGGCGCTGGTCTCATCTCACCTTTGGTGGCATCCTTATTTGGCCTATCTCCCACTAGTGCACCGGGTCTTTTTACTCCTCCTTCATTCCCTTCTCCCAGAGGCGACGTTCCAGTCACGCCTGTAGGTCATCTCATTTCGCCTTCCGTGGTGTCTCTCCCAAAGGAAACTCCTATTCATGAAGAATCCTCTTCTACTCCGATGGTACCTCCATCACGAGTTTCAAGTGATGAGATAAGCGCTTGGGTGAATAGTGTTCTATATCATGGTAATCATTCTTTTCGAATCTTTCTCTTCTTCTTCTTTTTTTTTTTTTTTGTTTTTTTTTTTTTTTTTTGCTCATTTTCCTGATTGCTAATCCCTCCATTGAATAGGTACAGCTTCTATGGAGACGGATGAGGAGTACTTGCCTTGTTCCTTTTCTGGAGTCATTCCTCCTAACACTTCCGACCCCGGCATGAGAGGAGAATCTGATTCTGTCACTGTTGCGCGTGTCAGTGCGCTTTTGGAGGAAGTCTGGGCTATCGGTGTTCACACCCCTGTTTGGTTCTATGCTCACCCCTTTGATTCTAGTTGGCTAGAGGGTCTTCCTACTAGCGTCCACATTCCTGAATTGAAGGTGTTGAGAGATTCGCACATTCTCCCGTGTTTGGAACTCCTTCCTCTTCTCAGATCCGAAGTGACAAGTGATCAATTCGCGCAACTCGCAACCCGCCAAGAGTATTGGGCCCGCGAGAAGCTCGAGGCAGCGCGTGTACTTTATGATGTTTTTGCCAAGCAAGGTGAACTAGGCCCGCACATTACTTCCCTCGATTCTCAATTCATTGCTATGCGGGCTAGTCAAATAGATCACATGGCGATAGCTCAAGCTCGTCAAGAGGTGAGCACCTTTTATAGAAGGGAGGATGAGGTAACTTCCGATGCGGCACAGGCTTTAGCACGTTGTGGTGAGGCCGCCACAGAGTATACTTTGGCTATTTCCGAAGCTAGGGCTTTGAGACAAGATATTGACGCCAAAGTAATTGAGGTGTGTCGCCACTTGGCTGAAGTGGAAGCCACCTTGGAGACCATTCGGAGGAGTCTTGTGAACACCTAATGCACGCACTTTCTCAAGCTTTACTTTCCCTCATCTTATATTTATCTTTAAGTTGGGCCGAACGCTAGGGTAACCTGTGTTGGCCTTGTATCTTTTTGTGTCTCCTTTCTTTTTGCACCTGTACTTGCTTTAAATGTCTCACATCGCTTATTTTGGATGTTGCTTTTGAACATTATGCTTGGATGTGAATGTGCATTTTCTTCGTTTGCCTCGCTTGTTATTGTGTCACTTTTTTGTATGTTAGCTGTGCTTGTACTTCTTCATAACGGCCGATCGATCTCTTTCTGTTCTCTCCTTCTTTTATCCTACACGTCTCCTAGTTGCCCCAACATGCTCGGCTAGTGAGCTTGCCCCAGTGATTAGTTGGTGGATTGGCCCCGATGTAATTGGCTGATAAATTTGCTCTAATGTGGTTGATAAATTTGTCTTCAAATGTACAGACCGTGAGTTTCTTCCATGACAATGCTTGCGACCAAAGTAACATGGTGTTGGCGGGGGTTGTGTGCCCTCAGATAGCTTCATAGGACGGTGCCTTGATGCCTTCAGACGCCACACAGGCTTTTCTTCATTAGGCATAGGTGTCTTGGAGGACCACTAAGGCTCTCCTTGACACGGCTTCGCGTTCTCGGGGTCCCGAAAGTCCCTTCATCGACCGCGGATTTGTGGGGTAAGTTTCACCTTTGTGCATTTGGGGACCACACAGGTCTCCTCAGCACGAATTCCTATCAAAACTATCAAAACTACATTTGGCTAATGGATTTTGTGGAGCTGGGAACTTTATGGAAGGATTAACTTATGGAGCCATGAAGGCAAGTCATCCTTTTCCTCACCCTCTCTTTCTCACCCTCTCATTAGGTATAGGCCCTCATTGTAATGTCTCTCAATCGGCATTGGCGCATTGACACGGCATTGACGTACTGACACGGCATTGGCGCAGTGAGCATAAGGGTTTTAGGATTTAGGTAACCCTTCGTGGTTTTGGGTTTTGAAACTTTTTGTTGGGGCTTTGGCCAACTTTATTCTCATGATATGTTTTAGAACCTATTGAGGTCTCTACTTAAGGGATATTGCACATTTTTGGCTGATTATGATCATGGATTTTTCTTTCTTCTTCTTCTTTTTTTTTTTTATTTATTTTATTCAAATTCAAATCGTAGAGGACGGGATAACGAGTGTCTTGAAGCGGTTTGCAGTTTTTGGGATACGATCACACGTCATTTTTCACAAATGATACTTCTTTAAGTACCTTCCATTAATTGGTGATAAAACTTCTTCTCCATCTTCATTCACCAATTTGTATGACCCTCCTTCGTATACTTCTTTTATGATATACGGGCCTTCCCAATTAGGAGCGAATTTCGGTCCATGGTGCCGCCCCGTGATCGGCCTTCGCAACACTAAAACAACCTCTCCTGCTTGAAAAGTGCGGGGTCTTACCATTTTATCGTATGTTCTAGTCATTTGAGCTCGGTATAATTCTAGACTCTGTTGGGCTGCCAATCTTTTCTCATCCATTGCATCAAACTCATCGAGCCTCAGGCGCGCTTGTTTGTCTAGCGGTAGTCCAGCTTGCACAGCCACTCTTAAGGATGGCAATTCAATTTCTAGTGGCAGGACGGCTTCTACGCCAAACACAAGAGAATATGGAGTTGACTGGGTTGGCGTCCGGAAAGTCGTGCGATATGCCCATAATGCTTCTTGTAACCTTTCATCCCAACTCCTATGGTTATCCCCGACCGTCTTTCTCAGAAGGCCAATTAAGACTTTGTTGAAAGCTTCAGCCAACCCATTTGCTCGAGGATTATAGATGGAAGAATACCGCCATTTTATTTTGTGTTGTCGAGCAAATGTGTAGATTTCTCCACTCTTGAAGGCAGCGCCATTATCAGATATGATCTCTCTCGGGGTACCAAATCGGTACAGCACATGGTTCTTTAAGAATCGTATTATGTCTTTGCTCTTGACTTCTTTCAATGGAACAGCCTCGGCCCATTTTGAAAAGTAATCGGTGATGGCAAGGATAAACCTATGACCTTTCGAGGATGGTGGATCAATTGGCCCTATTACATCCGTTCCCCACATATTAAATGGCCAAGAGGCTATAGTTGGATGAAGTGGATTGGGGTGTTGATGTATAAAGTCTCCGTGTATTTGACACATATGGCATCTCTTAGCATGTTCTTCACAGTCGGCAACCATAGTAGGCCAATAATATCCCATTCTCTTGATTTGCAACCTCATTTTGGGGCCCGATTGGTGCGACCCGCAGAATCCTGAATGGATTTCTTTCATGATGTCGTAAGCCTCTTCATAGGATACACACCTCAGCCATAGTTGATCATATGACCGTCGATACAAAGTGTCATTCACGTACACATAGCGGAGAATTCGCCTTTTTAGTTGTTCCCTTTGAGCCCTTTCAGAGGGCATTATCTGGTACCGGAAATAATCCTCAAACGGTTTTCTCCAATCCCCTGTCTCTTTCCTCTGTCCTTCCTTTCCATCCTCCTTCTCGACCTCTAATGCTTCATCAGGATCTAGAATGACATCTCTGTCCCATTCTTCCATGTCTGTGAATAAGTGGGCATTTGTTTCTTTCTCTATCTCAAGGAGATACGGCGCCAAGGACCGACGGTTTTGTATTGTGATTTGAACCTCCTCTCCACCAGGCATGCTGAGTTGTGTTGCTACTCGAGCCAAGGCATCTGCCATCCCATTAGAGGCTCTTGATACTTTTTCCAAAATGATCTTAGAGAATTTTGCCATTAATTCTTGAGCTCTTTCATGATACTTTATGAGCTCGGGTTTCTTCACATCAAACAACCCTTCCACTTGATTTAGAATCAATTGTGAGTCACCACATACTTTTAGCTCTTGTATGTTCATGTTTACCGCCATTTCGAGACCAGCGATCAATGCTTCATATTCAGCTTCATTATTAGTGCAAGGTTCCGTCAAGGCTATAGAGTGACGCAATATTCCCCCTTGAGGCGTTACAAAGACCAGCCCTATCCCGGCACGGATTCGCGGCAAATTGGGTCTTGTAGTCGGGGGTATCGAGGATGCTCCGTCGAAAAACATCACCCAACCAGATTTTTCTTTCTCTATACATAAGCTTTCTTCATCGGGGAACTCACATTTTAGTGGTGAATCATCTGGGATCGGATGTGCCGCCAGAAAATCCGCCATAGCTTGCCCCTTGATTGCCTTTTGGGGTGCGTACGTGAGGTCGAATTCCATTAAAGCAATTGTCCAACGAGCCAGTCTCCCGGTCAGCATCGGTCGGGTCATTAAGTATTTCAATGGGTCCACTTTGGATATAAGGGTCACCTTGTGAGACAACATGTAATGTCTTAGTTTCTTGGTTGCGAAGACCAAAGCGAGACAATGTTTTTCAATTGGGGAATATGATTGTTCAGCGCCCACCAACATGCGGCTCAAGTAGTAAAGCGCGCTCTCTTTCCCTTCTTCACTTTCTTGTGCTAGCAGCGCCCCTAATGATCCATCCAAAGCGGTGGTATACAAGATGAGTGGTTTCCCTTGAATTGGTGAAGCAAGCACCGGTGGCTTGAGAAGGTACTCTTTAATATCGTCAAACGCTTTTTGGCACTTGTCATCCCATTTGAAAGGCACATCCTTTTTGGTAAGGTGGGTGAATGGTTTAATTCTCCCTGACAAATTGGCGATAAACCTCCTAATATATGCCAGCTGCCCTTGAAGAGAGCGTAATTGTTTGAGTGTTTTGGGTGGAGGCATCTCTCTAATGGCTTTAATCTTGGCAGGGTCAATCTCAATGCCCCTATGTCGCACTATAAATCCCAGAAATTTTCCGGACGAAACCATAAATGCACACTTCAGGGGATTCATTTTCAATGAGTATTTCCTCAATCTCTCAAAAACGATCCTCAAGTTAACCATATGCTCAGCTAAAGAGTGAGATTTGACCACCAAATCATCCACATAGCATTCCACAACCTTATGAATTAGGTCATCGAAAATCTTGGTCATGGCCCTTTGATAAGTTGCCCCAGCATTCTTCAATCCAAACGGCATCACTTTATAGCAAAAGATACCTATAGGGGTGCGAAAGGAGGTATGTCGTTGATCCTCTTCGTCCATCGGTATCTGATTATATCCAGAAGAACCATCCATGAGAGAATACACCGTGTATGAGGACGTGTAATCTATTATCAACTCTGTCACTGGTAGTGGAAAATCGTCCTTTGGGCAAGCTTTATTCAGATCTCTGAAATCAACGCACACCCGAATTTGCCCGTTCTTCTTCTTAACTGGGACAATATTAGCTACCCAAATAGGGTTTTCTTCTTCCCGAATGAATCCTGCTTCTATCAACTTCTTTACCTCTTCAGTGACTTTTTCTTCGAGTTCCACCCGCATTCTTCTTGGGGCCTGTTTTATTGGCTTCACATTTGGGTCAATCTTTAGCTTGTGAGCGGCCAATTTTGGGTCTAACCCGGGCATTTCTTTATAGGACCATGCAAAGCAATCTTTATACTCTGCCAACAATGCCTTGAGTTGTTCTTGCTCTTCGAGCGGTAGTGCTGCATTAATGAATGTTGGGCGTGGGTCTTCTTCCGTGCCCAAATTGATTTCTAGGAGTTCATCAACGGTCCCTTGTCCTCCTTCTTCCAATTCACGAGGAGCGTTCTTTGCCGTGTGTATTATCTCTTCTTCTCCATCTTCTCTGATAGGCTCTTCCCCCTCCTCGTCTGCCTTTGTTAAACTTGCCTCTTTTTCTACCTTTCCCTCAATTTCCATGTTGTAACTTTCAACAACATCCTCATTTATTTCGTATCCTTCGTATGAGAACGGGTCACCTCTAATTGTGTGTTGTCTGCCATCCCGACAATATTTCACACATTGATGCAAGGTCGATGACACCAATTTGTTCTCATGCAGCCATGGCCTTCCCAATAAGGCTGTGTAAGTAGTATCTGCTTCGATCACTTGGAATTTCACCAATGTCTCTAATTGTCCAAACCTTATAGGAATCATGACGGCGCCCATGACCCGTTCAGACTTCTCATTAAATCCATGCACATGGACATTCTCGTCCACCAAATCTTCTTCCGTTAGTTTCAATTGTTTTAATGTTCTTAACGGCATGACATTGACTGACGCTCCTGTATCAACCAAGATTCGAGTCAACTGCATATCACCCACTTTACCCGAAATATGGAGTGGTCTATTGTGGCCAACTACACCGTTTGCCAAGTCTTCTTCGGTAAATGTGACCCGAAGGAGGGAATCTACAGGAATCATATCTTCTTCATCCGTGTCATAGTAGTAGACCACGGAATCTTCTTCTTTCTCACTTCCTTTCTTTATTTCACTCTCTTTTTCACTTTCTTTTTCTTTTTCTTTTTCTTTCTTATTTTCTTTCTTATTTTCTTTTTCTTTTCCTTTCTTTTCATCATCTTGCTTTTTCTTTTGATTTTCATTTGATTCCATGGTCTTTGACACACAATTGTCGACTTCCTTGGACTCCTCACATCGGATTATAATCACATTACACTCCGCATCATCACTTCTTCGTTTCGCTACCACATTGACTTGGGCATGTGGCGCTGGCTCTTGTTTGAATTGTTCAGGAAGAATCAAGTCACCCTCCCTTATCATTTTCTCAATGATGTTCTTGAACACATAGCAATCGCTCACGGGATGCCCCAGCATGCGATGGTAAGCGCAATATTTGGGATCATTTGTCTTATGTTGTTCCCCAGGTCTCTTGGGTGGTGGTAGCTCAAGTGCTTTTCCTTCTAACACTTGTTCCAACAAGGCCGCCGTCTTTTCTTTCTTAAATGAGTATGGTCGACTCATTCTTTCAGCCAGAGTGGCAGCAGGGTGATTACCCCCATTATTGTTACTGCCCCTGCCTCGAAAACCACTACCTTGACTTGTGGAAGCTTCGAATGCTCCTTCAATTTTGAGCGGGCCAGCCCCTTTTCCTCGCGGAGCATTGCCGCTATTGGCATTGTAGGTATTGTTGTTTTGGTAATTTCTTGGTGGTCCCATGTGTGTAAGCCTTGCCACCCGAGAGATCAAACTCTCGTATGAATTCACATCACTTGCCAGGAGAGCCCGTTTGAGCCAATCATCTAAATTGCGAAGCAGAAAATCCACTGCCTCCCTTTCTGGCACTTGGGTTGTACACTTGATGTTCATATTCCTCCATCTGTTAATGTATTCCAAGGCTGATTCTCCCTTCTGAGGTTTCTCATTCGCCAGATCGGCCATGGTAGCCTTGTAGGTAACCATTGCAAACTTTGAACGAAAGGCATTTTCCATCTCTTCCCATGTGCTTATGGAGTCATTCTCAAGAGATAGGTACCATTCAAAAGCTGATCCAGTCAGGCTTTGCGGGAATTGTCTCAACAATAACACCTCATCGTGAAATGTGTTACCACAAGCATTTCTAAATTGGATCAAGTGTTGATCGGGGGTAACATCCTTCTTCCCCGTACCATCAAAGAGGTTGAATTTGGGTACCTGGTAACCCGTGGGATATGGCACCAACTCGTATCGCTTTGGGTATGGCCTACCACACTTCTTCTTCACGGGGAACAATTGACTTGCCCCGGCCGCTTGCAATTGTTGATTTATCATTTCTTGTATGGTTTGCTTTGTCACTTCACTTGCATCCATGCCAATTCGAGAGTTTGCCCCAGGTGCTTCGTCTTCATGAGGAGCACACTTGTTCTTATCTTTCCTTTCTTTTGAGGGCCGCCTCTTATGCCTCTCGTCTTCTTCATCAGACGACTCATAGCGGCCTCGACCTTTTCTTCTTTCTTTGGACGACCTTCTTCGTGGTCGTTTCTCTTCTTCATCTGAAGATTCATATCTATCCTTTTCCTTTTCATTTTTGTGAACTCGCTCTTTAGGCCTTTCTTCTTCAGAGGAAGAACTCCCCAAATCATCAAAGTCCTCCAACAAATTCTTATCTCCGAGGAACTTGATTACTTTCTTTATCATCTTTCTACTTTTCTCTTTGTCTTTCCTCATTTTCTCAATTTCTTTTTCATTTCTTTCTATCACACTTTTCAAATGGTGAGTTTCACCTTGATCCCAACGGCCATCACCATCTACTTCATATTCATCATCCTTCTCTCTTTCATGTTCATTGTGATGTTCGTCGCGACTCGAGGAAGCATCATCTTTCTTTTTCTTCTTATCATGAGGGTCCAAAGTGGATGCACTTCCATCTCCAACACCCACCATGTGCACAAAAGCATGCATCTCATACTTTTCATCAACCTCTATCATGTTGACCCTTGCATGTATGACGGGCATTTTCTCACGCCGCACCATGCATTTCTTCTTACTCAAAGGTTCCTGGTTATCAACCTCCACCCTGAGTGTTGATTTTTCCTTTGGTATCCACATCTTTTTTATCACTTGATTCTTTTTCACCTGCCCCAATCTTTCCTTGACTGGGGTATTATTTTTACTTTCTACTTTTGGGCCCAAACGCTCTTTGACGGGAGTGGTGTCCCTCTCCTTGTTCTTCTTTGACCCGAGACGCTCATGGACCGGTGTTCGAGGAAACACAAGCCGATCCTTGATTGAGGGTCTCGTTTTGGGGCTCCTTCCCCGAAATTTCTCTTGATACTCCATTGGGAACTCTTCCAATGTCTTGAGTTGTGCCTTAGGAGAATTCCTTTTCACTAGACGGAGAGGTGCAAAGGGATTGCTCACCGGTATCAATGGCCTCACCTCCAACTCCTTTTGATATGCCCTACGGACTTTTCCAATGGTTCTCCCGTCACTTGGTGCATGCTTATACACTTTCCTCACCAAGGTTCTTTGTGATGGAGTGTTGCGTCTCTTGGGCGAATTGACAACCTCACGGGCCCGCTTGCGTGGCACAAGAGCCCATTCTTCATTTTTTTCAATTGTTGGGACTTCCATGACCTTGGAAGTTTCTCCTTCTTTTTCTTGCACCCTTTCCACTTGCGGCTCATCTTGCGGCACCTCCACAACGCGAGCAAGTTGATAGCTTCCATCTCGAACTTGAACAATTGGAACATATGAGAACCCATAGGGCATGTTGCCCCACATGAACTCGTGAGAATAGCAAATTGGAACACCTCCAATCCTGAACATCCCTTCGGGCTTGGACATGTCAACGGTTGTGGTAGTGAATGCCATTTCCTACAATAGAAATAGCTCCACACGTTATCGTTAGCATTGTCTTTCAAATTTCATATTTATTTCCATATTTTATTTTATGACGACTTTTCCTAGAAGATTTTAACTAGCCCTAAAGATGAAAGGTGAAAGATGTCCCACCGGGCGTGCCAGAGAATCTGTGCACAGCACGGTGGCTTTATAAAGCATTTCAAATTTTAATTCTATTACGACTACTTCCTAAAAAGAAAAGATTTTGACTAGCCCTAAAGATGAAAGGTGAAAGATGTCCCACCGGGCGTGCCAGAGAATCTGTGTGAGATTTTTCGTCATTCTCGCTGAACAACGGGTTTCAACGGGATGGAAATACCCCACGAGATTCACCCTTCACGGAACCGAATTCTAGCGCAGAAATGTCTCTTGACAACAAGGGACATTAGCGAGAAATCGCCTCTGTGAAGGTTTATTATTTGTGCATGGGTCCAACTTTCCAATGGGCGCAAGCCCCCATTGTTAATTACATCGGGACGAACCACGAAAACCTTTGATTAAAGGGCTAAATGAAGTATGCTAGGAATAAAGTCGTAAAATGGCTTAGGTCGGACTCGATTGACGGTACCAGACCTAGTTGACGGGACTCAATCGAGGAGACAATGCTAAAGTTATTTCGTTTTATCTTTTTGGAGTCATTTCGTTTTGTCGTTTTGGAGTCGTTTCAAAGATATATTTCGTCTTGGAGTCGTTTGATAATTCTCGGGACAACGAAAGGCCTTCTTGTGAGAGTAAGTTCCTGGGGCGACAGGTGGCCTTCTTGTAGGAACGAAGCTTTGTAGTCCTCGGGGCAACGGGTGGCCTTCTTGTGAGGATAGAATTCTGACAACCTTCGGGGCAACGAGTGGCCTGCTTATGAAGATTGGTTCCCGGGGCAACGGATGGCCTTCGTATGGGAAAATATTCTCAACTTGAACATATTGCACACAGCTCAGTCCAAGGGAGATAAGTCTTTCAACTCCCGGGGCAACGGGAGGCCTTCTTATGAGAGTTGGTTCCTGGGGCAACGGGAGGCCTTCGTGTAGGAACACAAGACAATCAAAATGTTTCAACTTTCGGGGCAACGGGTGACCTTCGTATGAAAGTTGGTTCCCGGGGCAACGGATGGCCTTCGTGTGGGAACAATATTCTCAACCTTAGATATATCGCGCACAGCTCAATCTAAGGGAGATAAATCTCTCGACTCTCGGGGCAACGGGAGGCCTTCGTGTGAGAGTCGGTTCCTGGGGCAACGGGTGGCCTTCGTATAGGAACACGAGACATATTTCAATTCCTGGGGCAACGGGAGGCCTTCGTATAGGAATTGTTTTTCTCAAATCTAAACGTATTGCGCATGGCTCAGTCTAGAGAGATGAAAATTCACGACTCACGGGGCGCTAGGAAGCCTTCGTATGAGAGTTGGATATTTTAGGATTCTTGGGCAGGGAGGCCACTTTATATGAATCCATTGTTTTTGAATAATTCTAGGGTAATATCAATGACCACTAGAGAATGAATTTTTAAGCCTTCCAAGGTTGATCTCAACCCCGGTTAGGGACTTTTCCTCATATGAAGAGGTTTTTGTATGACTTCGGGTTTCATGTTTTGACTTTTATATTTTCAGCATTTCTTTACTTGGAGAGTTTGATGATTTCTTTATTCTTTTCATTTCTTCTATTTCTATTTCTTTTATGTTTCGTCTTTAAACTTGTTTTCTATATTGAGTTTACTTTGAAAATACTTAGTTTGAAGATATGTATTTGAAATTCTTTTTACTTTGAAACTATTTTTGCATTTTTTTTTTTTATTTTGGAAGCTTTATTTGAGAAAATATTTAGTGTGTTCATTATTTCTTTGGGAATTTCTTGAAGTTTATTTTTATAGAGAAATCACTTCAAGGAAGAGAAATGTATTTGAATTTTTATTATAATGCTTTCTTTATTATTATTTCTAATTCTTTTAGAATTTGCGATATAGGTTCTACCCTATGACCTAAATTCTATTCTATCGTGTTTCGAAAATACTTATCTCAAAATATTTCGGTTATGAAAAATAATTCTTCTTTTGAATATTGTTTTATTTGAATGTACTTAGCTTTTGTTTCAAAGGAGTTTCGTTTTAAGAAGGTTTACCGTAATATTATTTGTAAAAGAGATAGCATTTTGGAATTAATTGTTATATGGAAAGTATTTCAAATCGGCGATCTATGAATTATCCTAGGATATTAGTCTATTTATTTATTTAATATCATGTTAGCATTTCATTTGTATTTGTGTGGGGTGTTCTATTAAATAAAATAAAATTTCTAAGAGGCTTGAACTCATCTGACGCCTTTCGATTGATTTGCTCCATGTTTCCATGTCAGGAGGTTATATGAGTTGGCGTGAGATGTCGGGTGAGATGGCATGCCATGTCAGCGGGAAGAGACTCGTTAGAATTTCGTATTTTGGTTTTAGCTCGCGTGTCGGGCTATTGCCTCATTCTCCATAGTGCTAGTTGATGTATAGCTTTGGGCTTTGCTCACTGGGCCTATGTTCTATAATAGGACTAATAAATCCTATGATCAGCTATATTTGCTAATTGACTTTGCCTGTTCGAGAGGGACGGCAAATATATTCATGTAATAGTAAATTCTAAGCTTGATTCTGGGATTCTATATTCACCGTACATGACCCATGATGTGTTATTTGTAAACAAAATTAAAAGGAATGAAAAATCAGTATAAGGCATGGTCATAGCGTTGGGTACCATATACACACATGGTCATATACCTGTCAGATCATGGCCATAATAAGCGTATCAGTCATAGGTTTTATGAATTTGTATAAGCATCTTATGAAACCCATTTAATTATTACAGACCATCTTCAAATATCAAATGAATTATTACAACAAAGTGATGTAAACCTTTATTTCTTCTTCAAAAATGAGCCTGTATCAATCAAGGAAACGAAGTCAGTATTAGGAGAAATAATATGCAAACAATATCATTACATGACATTTAGTTTTTTTATTCACATATACGTTTTTATAGTAAACAAGGAAACCTTGTACAAAGTTCTGGTATTTTACACTGACCCTCGTTATTTATTTATTTGTTTATTTATATTGTTATTATTTTTTTTTTACTTTGATCCTTGCATTTCTGATAATCAGCTCAAACACTTCAGTGGTCCTCTGTACCTAGCAATTCATGACTCAATATTTTTTTGTACTTTGGTCCTTACCATTCCAACAAGGTCAATTGGGATGGTACAATGCATTGACTAGTGTAACAAACAATCTTGGTACGGACAGACAGGGAGTATAGCTCCATATAGATATAAATGATAGTAATGCAGTTTATCAAATGGCTCATGAAAGAGAGACCCACAACACACATTTCGTAAGGGACAAAGGGGCTATATACTTCCAGTAAGTGATTATTGACACTGAACGAGTTAACAAACGAAATTACCAGATGGCATAGGCACTCTTTAGTACACGTGCCATATTATACAGATTCCTGAGGGAGCAATAATCATATTAAGAGTAGTTGCATAAGTAATACAGGACCCTTAATTCTTTCGGACGTTTACTTACATACCCTTACCATTCTATATTATTGACTTGCTTGCACAACATCTGTCAGTAGACACTCAAGCTTTACAATTTATTATGTCTTATGACTGCCTATGCCATACGCTTCAGGTGTAATTCATGACATATTTATTTATCTTTTTGTGCATCAGGGGCAGTGCAATATCTGTATAGGATATGACTCAAATGACTAGCATAGGAATTACTTTATTGACTTAGTTGAACTCCAGTTTATGCAATATCCATATTGATCATTGAAATAAAGGTCAAAGACAGTACTATTATATACATGCCAAACTCTATGTAAATTAATATACAAGGAAGTACTAGACAGAAAGAATGACTTACATGGGCATTACATGATGCTCTACTTAAATGAATAATTGTTATTTAATCTAATAAATGCAAGAGACAGTTCTATTGACCTATCTGGATCCTAATTTATATAATACAGAAGTCATTTTAGCTAAGCTACTTGGTATAGGGAAATATTAAACACAGATGCTATACTAACAGTTCACAGATATATAATGTGAGACATTTGATTTCCTCTCGTCTACTGACAGTTTACATTTCATGTAATATGAGAAATAATGAAATTGATATAGTTTAGCTTTTAGCAAGAAACACCCTATGTCCTCATACACTAGTTTATTATTCATGATTTTAGGTGCTGATATCTATAATGAATGCAAGAATTGATCTTAATGTGTAAGAGATGACATAATTACATTATATGACTTTACACAGCACTTTCCTATACTGTTCTTAATTCCAAAAGTACAGATAAACCTAATTAATGCAATAAGCAATTCTATTAACCTATTTAGATTCTGACTTATATACCACTGGGATCATTTAAGCTAAGCTACTTAATATAGGGGAATGTCAAGTACAGATTTTATACTAACAGGTCATGGATATAGGGTATAGGGCAATTAACTTCCTTTTTTTCTAGTAACAGTTTGCGTTCCATGTGATATAAAAAGTGATATAACTGGTTCTAGAATAATGCAACCTAGTTTTCAACATATTTGAAGTGTACATTAGAGATTGTTCATTTTATCAAAGATTAACCTAATGTTTATGATTCCAGACCCTAATTACTGTAATGAATGCAAGAACAACTCTTTAATATGCAAGATATGACATGAATATGCTACAAATCGGCCATTATAACCCCATAATATGTTGATTTGGGGTAATAGGAGAGAATCAACAGAGATGACTGTGTCTCCTCTATTGATTTCTCTTGAGAAAGAACAGATTAGTAGAGTTGACCATGTCCCCTCTACTAATCTTTCTTGAATTGAAATTGTGGAGAAGTGGACCTAGTCCCCTCCTCCGAGGAATGCAATTGTATAAAATCCCTATCTGATAATGATGTATATACTTCTAATTACCTACTGATTACACAAAAGGGAAGAAATTGACAGAGATGACCTTGTCTCCTCTGTCATTTCCTTCGATGCAAGAGCTAAATTGTTAACTCAATTATAATACCTATATGATTTACAAAATGTAAGGATGCAAATGGAGGTGGCAGAGATGACCTTGTCCCCTCTGCCATTCTCCATGAATGCAAGAATGAGAAATAAAGAAAAGGAAGGAAGCCAATGCAATCCAATAGGGAAATCAACTCAAATAATCAAAATTCGGGTCAGGAACTTATCAATTTTCATTCATTCACGTCAAAATCATCAAATTGGGATAACCAGAGGAGAAATTCACCTTGTTTTCTTTATCTTCCTCCTCTGGATCAGCGATTACAGGAATCAAGCTTCTCTTCCTTCTCCACAAGCTCAGTTCTTTCCTCCTTATCTAATCTAATCTCTCTCTCTCTTTTATTCTTATTATTTCTCTAATGCACAACACATGTGCCTCCTAGTTACAGTAGCAGTCGAAGAGAAAAAAAGAAAGAAGTTTTCAAAAAAAGTCCCCAAATTCTGTGTCTCAATGCCTCTTTATAGGCAGTGGGGAAGAGGATACCTCAGTGTGAAGCTGGTTCCAGCTGGCAGTTTGTTAGCGGGAGGAGGTTTGACCCGCTTTGACTCGCGTATCTGCAACCGTCGCCTTCCAGAAGCTTCTAGTGTCGGGGATTTGACTGAAGTTTGACCGGCGCTTCCTTCTTCTGGGCCGTCGGATCAGCTTCCTTCCCTCCAAGCCTTCATCAATGGCTGTGATCGGCTTCACCTGGTGGGCTTTAGTATTTGACAGAGCCGTTTGAGGTTGGGCCAGTGTCTCTGTCGCTGGCTGGTGGGCCCCCATTTCGTGTGTGCTGTTCCGACGCCTTCAAGGGCGCTTTGTCATTTTCCATTAAACCCAGCTTGCATCTTAGCCCTCCACGTGGCTGATCCGACGACGATGCGACCTCTGATGCGCCTCTGGCGTTGCTGAAGCCATTTCTCCCCTTATCACTGAACTTTCCCTCTTCCTGGTTCAGTCTAGGGTTTCGGAGCTCGAGCTAGGGTTTCATGGGGATTTGAGGGAGGTGGTGTGTCAGGGAGGAGATACGGCTGCTCTCGGATCTTCTTCTTTGGTGAGCCCTCTTTTCCCCTTTCTCCTCTCTTCGATCTACTGGGTTTCCGCCATTTTTCCTTTTCTTTGTTCTGTTTGAATTTGTCGAGAGAGACGAAGGAGATGGATGGGTTAATCCCAGCGTCTTCTCTCTATCTTCCCTGATCCGCTGCAGACGTCCGTACGCGCCAACCTCTTCTTCTAACTTTCTAATCTTGATCGTACGGTTTAGATTAGTAATGCACATCAGATGGTATTCAGTGCTTTAATACTCTCAAATCCACCCATTGGTAATCAATCGGGTGGTCCAGGAACGTTCATTTGATAAAGTTTGGTTTATGGTGTGCTAATATTTCCACATCGAGCTCCATTTGCACTTAGTTACTCTCCTTTACGGCTTATGAGCCAATTACGCACCATTTGAATTTTGTACATACCAATCATGGTCATTTGCTCAATTTTACCAACTTGGTTTGTTTCTAATTTGCTTTCCATGATTCTTTGTAGGTGGTTTTGAGTCTTGGCGAGTTTCTCTTCAAACAAATCATCTTTGCTCCAAGGTAGCCATCGAAGCATGTTTCTCTTTCCTTCTTTCATGCCATTCATGGCATAGTGTTCAAAGTCTAATGTCTTGTGTAGTTGGTAATGGTTTGCATGATTGATATGTAATCTGTGCATGTATGGTCGCATATCATTGCGCTTGATTATTCATTCTTTCTTTCTCCTCATGTATGTTTGTGATATGTCTTGGACGGGGACTAGGTCTTCGTCCGAAAGGGAACTTATTCTTGAGCTTAGTGCAAGGGGACACGGTCCACTCTCGCTAGGTTTTTCAAGACGTCAGAATTTTTGGCAAATCTCCTCATTACAGGGGAGGTGCTGCCGAAATTTTCAAAATTCTCGATCGTCCAACTAACCTTAATTCTCCTTCCTGCACAATTTTATGAGGTCAAACAGTGACCTCCACTAGAGGTGCATTGTTCTTTAGCACTAGATTAAAATGATACTCGCGTAATGAGTAGGGGTGAAAACGGATTGGATAGTGGAGAAACCATATCTACATCCATATTTTTTATTGGATATGGATACATATACAGATATGTTCTGATGCAGATACCATTCGGATATTAAACAAATACAAATACATTAGATATTGTTGGATATAGCCATACAGATACAAATATAAATATATTTCAAATATCAAAACGAATTCAATGAATTAACTAACTAATATAAATGAATAATAATATCACTATCAAATGCCATCATACATCAAAATATCATATTACTCGTATATAATCATCACGGTAATGTTAATTTTAAAATTGTTATCATATGTAATCATCTTGATAATAAAAATAAAATTAATTTTATATTACTAGTCCAAATTAAAAGGTTAACTAAGTCAATTTATCTAATAAAAATTTGGTATTATCTAATAAAAAGTCTTTTCTATTATATTAGTGAAGTGCCACTAAAGATACAAATAAACATATTAATATCTATCAAATACGACTAATATTCATATTTTCTTTGTTAGATACGGATACATATGAATAGTGTGAAAATTATATTCGTATTCATATATTTTTTTTGTCTGATAAATACAGATATGTTTGGATAAGGATATGGTTCCAAAATTAAACTTATTTTTTCAGATTCAGAAATGGTTTTTAGGCCCACGGAAACAGAATGCTTCGTGACCTTTAAACTTTCAGAATTGGTATCGATCATCCTTGAGTTTCCCATCCAACCATCCACCAGGCTTTTACTGGACCAGAAACAGGCCCAACAACTGGCCCATTCTATTTATATTGCTCTAAATCTCTTCTTTCTCACTCCAAACCCTAGCCGCTGGTCAGAGAGACGATTCTTGCAGACCAGAGACATTTGCCTCTCATCTCCGCCTCTCTCCGCTGTTGGTCCGGGCCGAAAATCAATTCCATCCCCGTTCAGGCGAACGACGCAGCCACCGTCGCACCTAACCATCTCTCCTCGGATCCATCCCCAATTCTTCGCTATCCGTTACCTCATGGCGACGAAAGGTGGAGATGAATCAGGTGTGATTGTCTTCATTGCCAAGAATGAACAAGGTTAGTTAGATCTGATCCGATCAGATTTTCTTTAGTTTTTTTCCGTTTTGATTTTAGTGATTAAAAATATATTTTTTATTTTCTTAAACTTTGAATTTTGATCTTGCTGGTTGAAATCTTGTAGATCTGAGTTGTAATTAAATGCCCTTCGGAGTTTGTTTATACCCAAGAAAATGTCCCTTTCAACCACCACAACTTTTCCTGAAACACTGTTTACTATCAACGACTCAAGTACCTGCACCAGTACTGGACTTGACTAATTGATACCAGTGGCGGAGCCAGAATTTGACTTGGGAGGGGGGCAATGGCTGACATCCAATGTCAAAATACTGAAAAAAATAACAATCTAGACTGTGCTTACAAATATAACAATCTTAGCAATCTTAGCTCAATACGAAATAACTGTTAATAGTTATTTATGCTAACAGGAAAAATGCCAGAGACCAGATAAGAAACAAAAACTCTTTTTATAAGCATTGTTCAACAAAGTACAAAACACAAGTCAAGTTTCAGTTTCTATTACTCAAGCCAAGCTCCCTTCCCTTCCTTATGTTGCTATCATGCTATGTATGTGAACTGAAATTGGGAATGGATTCACAGAAACAGAAGAGAAGACGGGGGGGGGGGGGGACCAAATCCTCTGTATGGCCATCCAGTAGACGTTTTTGGGATCTGGACCGTCTGATTTAATCTCAACGGCTAAAAGGAGCCCCGTGAATTCCAACACTCCCGAAAAAAATAATTGGCCCGAAAAAAATGAACCGTCGAGATTAAATCGGACGGCTCCCATCAAAAACTACCGCTGGACGTTTCAAAAAAACGTCCAGAGGATCCTGGTCCGGGGGGGGGGGGGGCTAATATGGGCTTGTTTGTTACATTGTTTATTTGTTACGGCCCAAATAAATACAAAGAAATAAGTAAATAACGTGAGGTGAGGACCTGAGGTAATACTAATATGCGATCTCCCATTGGACTTCAAATAATCATATATATTTAGTCTTGGATTTTCTCAATATTAGGGGGGGCCAGGCCCCCCTTGCCCCCTATTGGCTCCGCCCCTGATTGATACAGCATCACATCGCAAGATGTTGCTACAAGTCCTGTGACTTGAGATTTTGAATGGTTGATGGTTGGTTTTAATATTAAATAAGACCCATATCAAGCAACCAAGAAAGAAGGAATCATCTTAGGTTACAATTTCACATTGAGATTTTGAGTGGTCGATGCTACAATTCTACATAATTCCACTCATAAGTGTTTGGAGAATTAGTTAGTCATCATATATGTTAAGTTAGTATTTCTAAGGAATCATCTTGTTTCATTATGTATTTTTTTTTTTTAAATTTCACATGACTTGAAAGGATTAAATATTATTACAGCACTTAATTAGTAATTGATCTTAATTGTATTTTGTTTTGTTTGTGTAGGAATTACAGGGCAAGGTGAGAAGAGTTGTGCAAAAAGATTCGAAGTAGGAGTTGATGAATTGTGTTAGTTTGTAGTAGCTAAAACTGTGTACGATTTGTGTTATTATTAATGGAATTGTCCAGTTCGTTGAAACAATAAATATTATTCTTAATAAATGATCAGTGTTTCAAATTACAGATGCATCTAACTGAACAATTAAATAATTTTAATTGATCCCTTAACTAGCTTAATTGAACACAAAAACTACGAAATCAAATTTCTGCTGCAACTAACTGAACATATAAACCTTTAAATTAATCTCTTAACGTATTTAACCGAGCACAAAAAACTACAAAATCAAAATTCTATTGCAACTAACTGAACACATATACAATTTAAATTCATCCCTTAACGTGTTAAACTAAACCTAAAAATGCAAAAATTCAATTTTGAGATGCAACTAACTGAACACATAAAACTTTAAGTTCATCCCTTAACGTGTTTAACTGAAAAAAATACGAAAATTCGATTTTAAGATGCAACTAACTGAACACATAACAAGTATAACTCAGCCCTTGACTCATCTAACTGAACAAAAAAATCCGTCCATTTGATGACGTCAGCGCGTAAAAATAATGTTCAATTTTTTTTTCGAAAAAAATTTGATGACGCCATCACGCGTTTTTGATGACGTCAGCACGCGAAAAATAATGGTTGAAGCCTATTTTGGTATGTCCAGACCCGTTGGATGGTGTGGATGGGATAATGGTGATGGTGTATACCACCGCTAAACTTTAAAGCGCAGCAAATTAAAAGATAAAAACAAAAAGATAAATTAGGCCTACGAGCCTAACTGTTAGATCAAAGCCTACAAGCCTGCCAATATCCCCTCAGCACTGCATAATAAGTGTCCCCTCAGCACTGCATAATAAGTGGTGGTGATTTTGAGGTGATGTGATATTTAGTGTCTGATGCCCATTGGATCAATTTTATGTTCAATATATATTCCTGCTGCATGATTTTTTTAATTTGATACGGGAAAGCAAGTTTCACATCAATGAATCAGGTAATCTTAATCAAGTGTTTAATTCTGAAATTTTACGTGAAAAGCATCGGATCCACCTGCTCTTCACCAAAAAAGGTAAATTGAAAAAATGATTATGTTGCTGTTTGTTAAGAAAATGCTATTTTTTTTTTTGTGCCGCAATTTGGCCATTATTAGTATATGCTTGATAAAGTTCTCCTTCAAGCATCAACTTTTTTGTCCACTCAGAAGAGTCAATCATCCCAAAAAACAAAATCAATACAATATATACGTCAAGACCAAGCATGAAGTACCTCCAACCACGTCAATTAGCTGTAAGCTTTATGGAGAACATGCACATACTAATTATATAATTATATGCGAATAGATAAGTTTTTTTTTTTTTTTAACATATACAATAATCCACTAAATGAGGAGGCTGGAGGCCTATATATGTTGATCATATATATCATGACACAACTAAGAAATTTTGATCCCTGTATATTGCCGAATACAAAATTACAATGATAAGTTCCAAGGACCCTCTAAATGCAAAGATCATCTTCATCCAAAAATACCAATTTTCTTCTACAACCAGAATTCTTGTTCTCCTAATTACCTTGATGTTAATTTTTCACTACTCCTTACTATCATCTCCTATGCAGCCCCACTTTGCTAATTCCTCTAATACCTCTACAAACATCACACCCATTCCCGATGCTTCTCGCCTCCGCATATTTGTCGGAATATTATTTGAGACACAACTCCATCAGAGGCGCCACCTGATCCGTTCAGCCTATACCCTGCAAAAACGTGACCTCACATCGGTTGAAGTTGATGTACGATTCATTTTCTGCAACTCAATAACCGATCACCAGAAAGTGTTTCTTTCGCTCGAAATCATGAAATATGATGACATAATCCTTCTAGACTGTTCCAATAACAATGGTGGAGGAAGTAAATACACATACTTCTCCAGTCTTCCGTCAATATTTGGTGAACATACTCGACCCTTCGATTATGTCGTAAAGGCAGATGATGATGCGTACTTCCAGCTTGATAATTTGGCCAAGTTTTTGATAGATAAGCCACGGGATGATCTTTATTATGGCATGGAAATACAATGTGTCGGAGAAATTGCTGCCTCTTGTGGTATGAACAACACATTCATGGCTGGTTTTGGAATCGTGTTGTCGTGGGATTTGGTCGAGTGGATTGCCAAATCGGGTATTGTACAGGATAGCAAAATCGGTATGGAGGATGTGATGCTGGGGAAATGGCTTAACATGGGAAATAAGGGGAAGCACCGCTACAACGGTTCACCAAACCAGTTTTATGATTACAAAGGAGATTTGCCGGAGGACTATTTCCGGCATGAGTTTATTCCGGAGACGGTGGCTGTACATAAATTGGATGATGATTTACACTGGGCTAGAATTCTGAGTTATTTCAATGTAACACATGATTTGAGACCATCCAAGTTTTATGCTCATATCTTTCATTAGTGATTTCCATGATCCGCAGATTGCATCTTTCATTTTTCTTATATATTTTAGAGAAAACATTCTTTCTGTTTGTCTAATCTCCTAGGTATTTGTTTAAGAGGTAACCACTTAGAATCAGAGTTTAGGAAACAATTCTATAATTTTATCTTTGAGCTAGTTCCCAAATTGAACATATATAGAGGTTTACATCAATTTTTTGACTTTAGATGGCATATATAAGGTCCCATATAATGTCTACCACTCCATTTCTCTTGATAGAAATTAGAAAAAATCACTTATTTTTTAGCAATGAAAAATTAAATTCGCGAGCCAAATGGAACTTCATATATATAAAAAAAAAAAATCAAAATTTAGTGATAAAATAAAACAGAGAATTAAGTGCATGTATTGATTTCAATTTGTGGTGAAATTAAACAAAAAATTATTGCAATAGTCTTAACGGCTTAACCACAAATCCATGTTCTGATTATATTTTTTTGGAACATGTCAATTAAAATTTTGAACCATTCATCTGAAACTTAAATCTCATCAGCATCCTAACCAATCCGAACGTCGATCGGACGGTCTGGATACTTTCCCACTAATACATAGATTACCTTATTTTGAACGATTTTGGTGAGTGGAAGTCGGAGTTTTCAATTACGTAATATTTACGGGTATCGGAATTGCAACTTCGATTACGTGCTTGCAACAAAAGGGCCATTAGTTATCGTTAACCCAAAAAAAAAAATATATATATATATTGATAGGATCTGGCCCAATAGGCCCAATCCGAAATAGGCTAACAAAAAGGCCAAATACAAGGCCCAGTCTGAGAAAGATTAAAGAAGCCATTCGAAGAGGAGAAAAGAGAAAATTAGGCGAGAAATTAAAGAGGAGCGGAAAATACGAAACGCAAAGAGATCTTAGAGGAGACCAGACGGTTAGAGCTGAACTACCCAGCCGGGACCCACCAGAGTCTCTGGATCCGAGATGTTAAGAAGAATGCCTGAATAACTTCTCGGATTGACAGAGAAGCTTCCCGATATGAGTGTTGGAAGACCCCTAACATCTCGGGACGAGCAAGTGGCACAAGTGGTTATAACCGTTGTCGGATGACGTCAGCAAGGCGGGTCTCTGTTCGAGGCCTATATATAGCAAGGGTAGAACACTATAGAAAGGGGTTGAACATTTCATTTTACACACACACATTACTCACTGTAATCTCCAATTATCATCAATAAAGATCTACTTTCATCTCTCTCAAATCTCAATCTCTACTATTGTTGATCTCTCTACTAAGCTAGACGTATCAACTGGCGCCCACCTGAAAATCGTGGCTAGAGTGATAGATCAGAGAAAACCTCAGTGTTCATCACTCTCAGCATCAAATCTTGATGAGTGAGATTCGAGGCGTGGTTAATCCACGAAATCTTAATTTTGAATTTGCGATGGCAGATTCAACATGCAACACCCAAATCGCAGCTTCAAAATCAATGGTTAATGCAATCCAACACTCACAACTTGGAATGCCAGTGGTTGAAGCATTGCCAAGCTCTCTCAGTGCAGATCCAATGATGTCAGATCCAAGATCTACACAGGCAGTTCAGCACACACAATTGGGAATGCCAACAGCAGAAGCATTTCCAAGCTCTCTCAGCACAGATCAAGCAACTCCAGATCCAAGGCTTGTGAAGGGAGTATCTCAACAACCTAGAGCCCTTGGAATGCCAGATCTAGCTCGATCTGACAACATAACAGTTACACAAGTAGGAGAAACATCAGCAACACCTGCAGCTAGATCCAATCCAACACAGGCTCCATCGACAGATCAAGGAGTGCACATCAATGTCACTCCGCCAAGAGGCATAGCATTGTCAACTCCCACACCTCCAGTTGTTGAATCCGTAGTTCAACCCACTCTTCCTCCTATTCAACAATCTACTACATCAACAGAGAACATAACTTCACAAATCCCAATACCTCAAGTTGCACCATCAGGTTACACTCAAGCAGGCCAATACCCCTACAACTTGTGGGGATATCACCAGGCAAATACATGGAATCCTCACATGATGCAAGGATCATATAATAACCCATACCAGTGGACTCGGGAGAATCACAACCTTCACCTGCAATACCAACACTATCAACATCATCCAGTAACTTTCCAAGCACATCCATACCAGTACATTGCACCTCATATGTATCAAGAGTTCCCACGATACCCTCCAGCTCCACAACCCCCACCACCTCCACAAACCCGAAATGCACCAATTCCTCCAATTGAACCTACACCACAACAGAACATCCGAGAACATCCAGAGACTCATTTGAAGAAAAAACAAGTGAACAGCGACTCTTCTCGGGGCCGACCTTCCTGGAGAAAAGATCGCAATAACAATGAGGATAGCAGCCCGGATTCATACAACTCACAATCACCTCCCCCAGGAGTGTTGGCAGCACATCTGTATAGAGGAAAGAGAAAAATTGATATGAAGGACTTCCCATACCTAGACAAATATCCCAGTAACAAAGCTAGAGATGCACACTCCTTTGCTTATAGTTTTCGGGAAACAATGGCATTAAATGGAGCTTCAGAGAGAGTGATGTGTCTCGTGTTCCCTACCCGACTAGTCGGGCCAGCTTGGGATTGGTATGCACAGCTTCCAAGGGGTTCCATAACAGATTACAATGACTTGATGAGAAAATTCCTAAAGAGGTTTGGAGAACTCAGGCCCCCAGCTGTTAGATGTGCTAGTCTCTTGTCTTTGAAACAAGAACAATATGAAACTTCTCGAGAATTCCTCGCCAGATTCTCGGCAGAAGTAAACAAAGTAACAACAGACTTCGACGAGAAGTTGGTGTTGGCAGCAGCAATGCAAGGGCTAAGAAGTGGCAATCTGAGATACGAGTTGGTGAAAAAAGGCTGTCGAACCCTTGAAGAGTTCAGAGAATGCGCTGACCAGGTCATTCGGGCAGAAGAAGATGCAGCAAATATGGGAAGATATCAAGATCAGAACAGCCCGAGACATGTTCAGCAAAACCGTCATCGAAGTTATTCACCTCGTAAACGAAGGAGCCCATCCCCGAGAAACAAGAAAAGGAACAGACAGATCAAAGGGCCAACTTACAAACTTTCTTCTTACAAGAGAACTGGCGAAGACTATACTTCCTTTTACACAAATTATCACATAACAAATGCATCAAGGGAAGAGATGTTTTTTGCAATAAGGGATAGTAAAGAGCTGGAAAAACCTCAACCTCTGAAAGCTGATGAACAAATAGACAAGAGTGTCTTCTGTCATTATCATAGAAGTGCTGGACATCATACCCGAGATTGTCTAAAGTTGAAAGATGAGATTGAAAGGTTGATAAGGCAAACCCATTTGCTAGAAAGATATCTCGAGAAAAATAAAGAGGGGGAACCATTTATAAAAAGACCCTACAAGCCAAACAACTGGAAAAAGAATGATTCGCGTCCTAATCGAGCACCTGTTCAGTCTTCTCGGAACAACAACCCAGTCAATAGTCATGAAGAAGAGCGAGAAACTTCTCCTGTTATCGCTTACATAGCAGGAGGAGATGCTTCTGGTGGCGACACAATTAAAGGGAGAGCATTTTATGCAAACTCAAAGAATACAAATACTCCTTCCCGATATGAAGTATTTCATTTACATGCTGCTGGGTCTTTGTTTGAATCACAAATTTCCTTCGGTCCAGAAGACTGTGCAGGAGTGAGATATCCACATGATGATGCCATTGTGTTAATGTTAAGAATTCATGGAACGAGGGTTAAAAGGATCTTAGTGGATACGGGAAGTTCGGCAGATGTATTGTACTTTGATGCATTGAAGCAGTTAAATCTAGCCACATTCCCGCTTACCCCAATGTATACTCCGCTTGTTGGCTTTGCAGGGGACCGAGTAGTGCCTTTGGGAACTATTGAGTTAGATGTTGTATTCGGGGAAGCTCCCCGGGATGTTTCAACAAAAATAAAGTTCATAGTGGTTAATGCTCCTTCCGCTTACAATGCAATATTGGGCAGAAAATCTCTCAACAACATCGGAGCAATCGCTTCAACAAAACACCTGATGATTAAGTTCCCAACAAGGGAAGGGGTAGGAGTTTCTCGGGGGGAGCAACAACTTTCCAGGGATTGCTATCAAGTAGCTTTAGGAATTCATGTGGCACAAATAGAAAAAGAAACAGTGATAAAGAAAACGAAGCCACCTGGTTCAGGCGGACCTGTAGAAGAAGTAGAGGAGGTTGAATTGGGGCCGGGAATAGTAACCAAAATAGGAACCACTCTAAACCTTGAAGACCGAGAAATGGTGAAAGCATGTCTGAAGAAAAATGCTGATGTGTTCGTGGAGGAAGGAAGCAAGATGCCTGGCATACACCGAAATGTAGCAGAACATCGCATCAAGCTTTTTCCAAACCACAAACCTGTTCATCAGAGGAAAAGAAAATTTGGGAATGACAGAAAAAAGATTATTGAGGATGAGGTAAAAAAGTTGTTGGAGGCAGGGTTTATTCGAGAGGTGACATGTCCTGAATGGCTCGCGAATCCTGTAGTTGTACCAAAATCCAATAATAAGTGGCGCATGTGTATCGACTTCACAGACCTCAACAAGGCGTGCCCGAAAGATCCATTCCCTCTCCCGAGTATTGATGCAATGGTAGGCTCAACGGCTGGATTCACACATCTCAGCATTGTTTACGCTAATGCTGGCTATCACCAGATAAAAATGCACCCCGAAGATGAAGAGAAAACCAGTTTCCTTACCAAGAAAGGTTTGTATTGCTATCAGGTAATGCCTTTTGGTTTGAAGAATGCAGGTGCAGAGTATCAAAGAATGGTGAACAAGCTTTTCAAAGAAGAATTGGGCAACATCATGGAGGCATATGTCGACGACATGGTGATCAAAAGCTGTTCGGGTCAGGCACATGTAGAACATCTCGGCAAGGTGTTTACAAAGATGAAGGCAGTCGGAATGCGTCTTAACCCGAAGAAAAGTTTTTTCTGCCTGGCAAGTGGAAAATTCTTAGGTTTCATAGTGTCGGAAAGGGGAATCGAAGTGCACCCAAGTAAATGCCAAGCAATCATGAACATGGAACCCCCGAGTTTTATCAAAGCTGTTCAAGAACTCACAGGCCGCATAGCAGCTTTGGGAAGGTTCATTTCAAAGTCAGCCGAAATATGCCAACCTTTCTTCCAAACCTTCAAGAAAAACAAGAAATTCCAGTGGTCCGAAGAGTGTCAACAAGCATTCAGCAAGATAAAGGAATACTTGGCAACACCACCAGTCATCAGCCGACCGCTGAAAGGAGAGACATTATATCTCTACATAGCAGCATCAGACACCGCAGTAAGCGCTGCCTTGGTGAGAGAAGAAAAAGGCGTACAAAAATCGGCATATTTCATATCTCAGGTTCTCCGAGATGCAGAAACCAGATACCCACCTGTAGAGAAAGCAGCCTTTGCAGTCATGATAGCTTCACGAAAACTCAAACCTTATTTTCAAGCTCACCCAATCAAAGTACTCACAGAATTACCTCTAAGAAGAGCTTTGGGACAACTCGATGTAGCAGGGAGATTGTTGAAATGGGCAGTTGAGTTATCGGAGTATGATGTCACATTCATCCCGAGAACTGCATATAAGAGTCAAATTCTAGCTGACTTCGTGGTGGAATGTACAGCAAGATCTTCAGAAATCTCTCCCAAAGATGAAGTATGGCATGTTGCGTGAACTTTTTCGTCATTTCTCGAAGAATGATTGGGTGTCCTCAAGAACGGGAATAAGTCTGAGATTCACCCCTCACGAGTTTAAATTCAAGTGTAAAATGCTTCTTAACAACAAGAAAAACATTAACGAGAATATATTCTCATGAGGGTTTATTAATGTTGTGGACCCTTTCCTTCCAATAGGCGCAAGCCCCTATTGTTAATTACCCCGTGACGAATCACGAGAACCTCTGATTAAGGGATTCGAGAAATTATATGTCGTAGGCTAGAAAAGTTGTTATCTCAATTTATTTTCGACTTAAACTAAACTCAATTGATGTTACCAAACTTAGTTGACGGGGCACAATTGAGAATATAAATGATTTATTTCTTTTGGCTTAAATCGGACTCAATTAACGGTACCAAACCTAATTAACGGGACTTAATTGAGGACTCTAAAACACCTTATCTACAACTTCTACTGAATTTATTCAAATAATTTGGTTTTGGTGACTTGTGAGAACTAAGTCTTGGTCATTTGGCGACTTATAAGACTAGGAGAGTTTGATTTTGTAGTTCTTGGCCATTTGACGACTTGTAAGAACTAGGTCTTGGTCATTTGGTGACTTATAAGACCAGAAGAGCTTGACTTGGTGGTTCTTGGCCATTTGGCGACTTGGAAGAACTAGGTCTTAGTCATTTGATGACTTATAAGACTGGAAGGGCTTGATTTTGTGGTTCTTGGCCATTTGGCGGTTTGGAAGAACTAGGTCTTGGTCATTTGATGACTTATAAGACTGGAAGGGCTTAATTTGATGGTTCTTGGCCATTTGGTGGCTTGGAAGGACCGGGTCTTGGTCATTTGGTGACTTATAAGACTAGAAGGGCTTGATTTGATAATTCTTGGCCATTTGGTGGCTTGGAAGAATCGGGTCTTGGTCATTTGGTGACTTATAAGACTAGAAGGGCTTGATTTGATAGTTCTTGGCCATTTGGTGGCTTGGAAGAATTAGGTCTTGGTCATTTGGCGACTTATAAGACTGGAAGAGGTTGATTTGATAATTCTTGGCCATTTGGTGGCTTGGAAGAATTAGGTCTTGGTCATTTGGCGACTTATAAGACTAAAGGAGCTTGATTTGGTGGTTCTTGGCCATTTGGCGGCTTGGGAGAACTCGGCCTTGGTCATTTGGCGACTTATAAGACTAGAAGAGCTTGATTTGGTGGTTCTTGGCCATTTGGCGGCTTGGGAGAACTCGGTCCTGGTCATTTGGCGACTTATAAGACTAGAAGAGCTTGATTGGATAATTCTTGGCCATTTGGTGGCTTGGAAGAATTAGGTCTTGGTCATTTGGCGACTTATAAGACTAGAAGAGCTTGATTTGATAATTCTTGGCCATTTGGTGGCTTGGAAGAATTAGGTCTTGGTCATTCGGCAACTTATAAGACTAAAGGATTCTGGATTTAATTCCTGGGACGGTGTGAGTCGCTGTAGGAAAGACGATTTTGACTTTATGTCAACTTTGATCTCAACTTCACTTGAAAGGCTTTTCCCCAACTTGAAGAGGTTTTGGGCTTTGACTTTGGGTATCGTGTTTTGACTTTTAATTTCCTAATATTTCTTTTTGGACTTTAGTGATTTTATTACTTTTCCTTTATTTTGGTTTTAGAAATCTAAAGGTTTAGAATTCATTTTAAATTTGTGAAAATACTTATTTCAAAGTACTTAGTTGAAAATAGCTCCTTGAAGATTGTTTTAACATTGAAATTACTTAAATTTTGTTTGAAAACTTTATAGGAGATTTATTGTGTTTATTATTTGTATGAAATTCAATTTTTATAACGAAAGTACTTTAAAAATATAAAAGGCTAATATTTTGAAAGATTTTGGTATCAAAGTATCAGTAAATTTAGTTTCTACCGATTTTTAGAATTTTATGGATATTTTGTTTGAATTTTTCTGAGTTTCCTACTAATTTTGGTAATTTTTCTAAGCTTAGGCTGATATGGAATTTTGTTATTGGGCCACATCAAATAAAGGGGCTGAGGTGTCGAGGTGATTGGGCCTAAGCTGGCGCTGAAGATACGCTGATGTGGCAAGGTGGTTGGCGCCAGACTTCTTCGAAGGAGAAGGGATTTTTACGGCCGAACCCTCTCTTTATTTTTATTTACACTTGAATCCTCGTCGCTAGAATTTTGGCGATCCTGGCCACCATTTTCAACAGGGTTAGGTCCATTAGAATCTCGAGGTTGAGGAGAACGCCAAGGTGCCTTCATTTTTCCTTGCGTCGTCTTATATACGTGAAAATGTTGAAAATTTATAGAGATGGTTTCGTTTTCTTTATTCAATTTAACCCCTGGATTTTCTTATTCATATTCTTCCGACGAACGGAGCCACTGCAAGAAGTCAGACTCAGTCCGCTAGGATCGTGGGAAAGAGTATAACACATGGGTATGCTTGTCTTAGGCTGTGCCGACTTAAGTTGGCGTGAGAACTAAGGTCAGGTACGACATAAAGGGGAAACTGGTACCGATGGGATTGGATTGGTTTCGCTTGTACCACAAGTGGATCATTTGGCATCAAGACAGCGAAGAGAGAGTTTATTGCTTCAATTTACCTTGCGTTTACTTAATTTGGGGGGAATGGGTATTGGATATAGGCACAGTGAATTGGTACAAGATGGATACAGTAGAGAGCTCGTTTGATTAATTTGATTTTTATTTGGGAAACAGATAGACGAAAGGAACTTGATTTAGCCTATATGTTACAGTGCTTAACTAATGTGACTCCCATAATTAACTTAGCAACTTAAGCTAAACTAAATGACATTTGTGGACTGGTGACGTTAAAGAGTTTATTGATACCATAAACTAGTAAGGCTTGCCACTATATGTGTATAATGTTCATGCTTATTTGGGCTTAATTTCGACTATGTATCTGGACAAGGCTTATACATGGTACATGTATTAGTACGTATTGCTACCTGAGTCATCTTGCACCACTAATTATTATTTCAATTATTCATCCTTCCTCATATGACTATATGCACAAACAAGCAGTAATTAATGATATGCTTATATAATTAAAAGCATCTTTGTTGTGTCCATTGCTAAGAAAGCAAGTTCTATTCTTCTTCAAATAAGACCTGTAATCCCAAGCTGAGAACAGCAAAACGTGAATCAAAATAAAAAAGAAAATTAAGCCAGCTGGACATATCGCATATATATGCATTTCTAGAGAGTACTTTAGCACTCAAAGGAGATTCGATAAGGCAATTACATAACCTCTGACAACAAATCTTGAAAATTATCAAAACAACTCCTTACTTTTAAGTTAATACTAAACATTCGAAACAAAACACAACTTAAATTTTTAGAGATGAAATTGCTAGTAGGGATCAGAACGAAGATACAATATCTAATGAGCTTTTGCGGCTCAGACCTCATAATCTCATCACTTTCAAAGGATTATAACTTGAACGAAACTATAGAACAATTGCATATTAAACTGAACTGGAAAGAGGCAAAAACATAATTAACTATAATTTCAGATGAATATTCAAATCTAAAAGACATATACACTACAGCCCAGTAAGCTCCAAGTATAACACACTTCACCATTGCCATTCAGAGATAATTCAATTACAAAAGTTTTATGCAAGAGTCTTGGTGAATATCACAACTATGCATTTCAGTCCAGACTTTTATCCTATTTCATATCAATTCCAAATTTATGCATGTAGAAAGATTAAACCAGAACATAACCTAATGCCCTAAAGGAACTGTTTTTATTTCAAAATGGTGATAAACACAAACTCTTTCCATCTCACATGAACTGAGCTATGCATCAGATCCATGTGTGATGTATAGTTGAGGTTGTGTTCAAAATTCATCTCTGATGTGACTTAGCTAAGCTCAAGACCACACGAGAGATGAAGGTAACCTTAATGCACCTCACCATGGCTACTAAGCTAAGCTATAGACATCCATGGGGGCATTTATGTGAAGCTCCTCCACTGCCATGACTGAGCTATGCTTCAGACCATGGCTAGGGAGTAAGCAAGGAGAGATAAAAGAGGGATTAAACGAAATCAGCACAAGAATCCGAAAGAAATGTTGAAGAGGCAATAAATAAGCTTTCTTTCCACCATGACTGAGCTATGCTTCAGACCATGGCTGGAAATCAAGCTCAGGAAGAGGGAGAAGAAGATCAAACAATGCCAATTCAAGAAATTTAGAAAGAAATTCGAAGAACGAGACAGAATCGAGGTCAAATCAGATTTTAACCAAATTCAGCTTTATTACTTCGAAAACTTACAAAATTTAGCACGATCTCCACTCACACCGCCTATCTTACCTTCTTTCTTTACACAATTTCTTCTAGAACTCAGTTTCTTGCTCTCTTTTGCTCTCTCTTTTCACGCTCACTATCTGTTTGTTACAATGCCTCTTCTCTCTTTCTACCTAAACTTTTTATCTGTGATTTCCGATCTTGGAAGAAGAAGAAGCCCCTTTCCCTTTTGGAGTTGCTCTATTTATAGACACTAGAGAAGGCATCGAGAGGCCTCTGATTCGCTCACACCAGCTGTCAGCCCGGCAGTTTTCGTAACAAACTCCATTGAACCATTTCTGTTGGAGACTCCTCCCTTCTTCTTTTCCCATTTCGGTCTACACTCGGCGCATGGTACACCATGGAATTGTTACGTGGGTCGAGAAATTTCCCTCTCTCCCGATTTATCTACTCCGAGCGCATTCTTCTTTCATTAGCGAGGAGATCAGTTTTGTGAAGAGAACATTTCCAGCGACATTCTTCTTCTTCTTTGTTGTGGTCTTGGCTCATGATACACCATACATTATATTTCATATGGTTTTATTGGGTTTAGGTGTGCCACGTTCAGCCATCTCCTATCTTCGTTACAATGGGAGAAATTCAAATTCAGATGACTTTCTCTCTTCTCCATTTCATTCAACTACCACCCTTCTCCATTTAACCATTTTTCCTTTTGCGTTTTGTGGCTGCTGATATTAGAAAAATTAATTGACACCCTTCCATTTGGTATTTCTTCATGAAATTTCATCCCCATTCTCACACAATTATGTAGAATATGGTAGCACAAAGAATTTTCTAGAATGACCCCTTCTTCTATTTTATTTATTTTCTCCAAAATCATGGGCTTCTTTGCATAAAATGGGGATTCTGTAACTTTTCTGATCAATCCAGGGGCTCCATAATTTTCCTCATGCTCCATTGTATTTTTGAGTAATTTTCCATAATTTTTGGAGCCCATTTGATATTTTTCGTGAATTTTCTCAAATCCCCCCTGTATTTATTGCTTCATGAATTTATTCAATTATTTCCATGATTTTGGCACCATAAAAATGAGGTCAAACAAATGCCCCCCACTGGAATTAGTTGTGACAATTCTGAAATAGGAACAAGTGATTCCAGTGGTATCTCTTCTTGACTCCTTTAGCATGGTCGAACGGCTTTCCTGAACTTGTTCTTGGTTCGTGGCTATGGATGTTGCACTTTGGTATTATTGTGACATTTTTGTTGTCGCATTTGCTTGTTCATTCTCTTGCATTTCTTGTTGCTTGCTATTGTTGTTTGTTGCCTTCATGTGTGTCGATGCATGTTGATTTGAGCCTTCGTGCTTTAGGTGTCTTGCTTTTACGAAAGCGAAGGTCTTTTTGCCTCCAACTTCTATTTTCTCTTTCACTTCATTTGGACTTTGGCTGCACACAAGTCCGAGACTCAATTTAGGCTCGAGTATTTTGATTTTGAATGTAGTTCTTGTTGGGTTCAGAGTGTTTTTGTTAGGTTTTAGATTTCAATATATGGTTCTAGTTTTCGCATTAAAGTTTGATTTTAAAATCCTCGGCCAATTTGGGGGCTTGTGAGAATTGGTTCTCGGTCATTTGATGACTTGTGAGAACAAAATGTTTGCTTTTGCTATCCTCGGCCATTTGGCGGCTCGTGAGAATTGGTTCTCGGTCATTTGGCGACTTGTAAGAACAAAAGACTTTGAATTTATAGTTCTCGGCCATTTGGCGGCTTGTGAGAATTGGATCTTGGTCATTTGGCGACTTATAAGAACAAAAGGTTTGGATTTATGGTTCTTGGCCATTTGGCGGCTTGTAAGAACAAAAGGTTTGGATTTGCTAATCTCGGCCATTTGGGGGCTTGTGAGAATTGGTTCTCAATCATTTCGTGACTTGTGAGAACAAAAGGGTTTGATTTTACAATCCTCGGGCCATTTTGCGGCTTGTGAGAATTGGTTCTCGGTCATCTGGCGACTTGTGAGAACAAAAGAGTTTGCTTTTACAATCTTGGGCCATTTGGCGGCTTGTGAGAATCGGTTCTCGGTCATCTGGCGACTTGTGAGAACAAAAAGATTTGATTTTACAATCGTCGGCCATTTAGCGGCTTGTGAGAATCGGTTCTCGGTCATCTGGCGACTTGTGAGAACAAAATGGTTTGATTTTACAATCCTCGGCCATTTGGCGGCTTGTGAGAATCGGTTCTCGGTCATCTGGCGACTTGTGAGAACACAAGGTTTGCTTTTACAATCCTCGGCCATTTGGCGGCTTGTGAGAATTGGTTCTGAGTCTTGTTGTCATGGTGTGGGAAGACGGCTTTGATGCAAGCTTGCCCCAGTGTCAAATTCTGCCGCAACACTGGCTCGGTTGCCTCAGTTTGGTTAACTATTTATCCTTTATTCTTCTTTTTTTCTTTTTTGGGTGCCTACATTGTAAAATTAAAACAGAGCAGTACCAAATTTCTACAAGATAAAAAAGTAAACACACAATTTTAAGTGTTTGAGTTTGAATTTTAGTGTTTGGCCTGGTCAAACGTCAACCTTGATCTTCGCCCTTCTATTGTGTAAGTTGAGTGCGAGACTAAGAAAATTTTATGCGAAGAGTTAAGCAAGATATGCTTAATGTCTCAAAGCAACTCAATCTCGCACTATTTATCAATTCACAATGGGTTGAGTGCAAGACTAAGAAAATTTTATGTAATGAGTTAAGCACGATGTGCTCAATATCTCAAGGCAACTCGATCTTGCACTATTTTCTGATTCCCTTTAAGTTTGCTCGTTAAAGCAACAAGAGCTTTAAGACTTGATATTCAAATTTGATTTAAACGTCTCGAACGACTACAAGATTAGAGAAATTGATAAATTGTGCAAGTATAATTTTTTACATCTCAAATCAATGCAAACGGTCCTCGCAATTTATTTTCAACGAATTGGAATCTTAGGTATCCTCTTGGTTGGTTTATGTAACACTTGGTCCTAGGGATTTCGATTTTGGCCTCAGGGACTCTAGCTTCTCTTCATTAAACAACATGCAAGGTCAATACCATTAGCCCGTTCTTCCCCATACTTTCCACGATTTTGTAAAGAATTTCATTAAAATGCCAACTGGCTTGGAGTCTTTCTCAAAAACACAGTTTTCACCAATTTATTGTGCAAGTTGAGTGTGGGTGACTACACACCTTAGGGTTTTACGCAAGAGACTTAAAGCAAGAAAAGTGAGCGGCTCTCCATTTTTTTTTGCATATAAAGTAAATATAACGACGAAAAAGAAAATAAGGGCATAATATTGCGCCAAAGGGTAGCCAGAAATTTGCGACGCTCGGGTCTCCCGCAAGGCACAAGTATCCTATAGCTACCTACCTAGCCATCAACTAGGCAACGCTTTAGTTCCCTTTTTTTTGTTTTTTTTTTGTTTTTATGAAGGGATGGGCCTTAGAATTCACCATCATGGATGGAAACTTGTTCAAGAAAGGGTATGGAATTCCCTGGTTAACATGTGTAGGACGAGCCAAGGCAGATGAACTCATGAGCGAAATACATGAAGGAATATGTGAAAGTCATCAAGGAATAAACTCGCTCAGCAATAGAATAATAAGAGCTGGGTTTTATTGGCCTACGTTGAGGAAAGATGTAGAAGAATTCATAAGGAGATGCGAGAAGTGCCAATTCCATTCCCGCATACCTCGACAACCACCTCATTCCATGCAATCAATAGCCAGTCCATGGCCGTTCGACGTATGGGGAATAGATTTATTGGGACCTTTCCCAAGGCCAAGGAAACGTGAAGTTTTTGGTAGTAGCAGTGGAATATTTCACAAAATAGATTGAAGCAAAACCTTTGGCAACTATCTCTTCTCAGAAAGTGGTTGATTTCGTCCGACATCAGATAGTTTACAGATATGGACTTCCCCACACAATCATCTCAGACAATGGAACTCAGTTTTCGGGGGCACCTTTCCAAGATTTTTGTAAAGGTTTCAGGATAAGATCATGTACCTCCTCCGTCTGTCATCCTCAATCCAATGGATTAGCAGAGGTCTCTAACAGAACAATCTTGGAAGGATTGAAAAAGAAGATTGAAGGAAGCAAGAACACTTGGCCCGAATATCTTGATGAAATACTGTGGGCCTACAGAACAACACCTCGCACAGCCACTGGTCGCTCTCCTTTTGCAATGGTATATGGGATGGATGCAGTCACGCCCATGGAAATTGTACACCCATCTTTGCGTACAATTTCCTATGAATGGTCTTCAAATGGCATCAAGCGTGAACAAGAGTTGACAACTATCCACGAGTTAAGAGAAGAAGCTAAAGCCAAGGCAGAAGACTATCAGAGGAAGATGAGGAAGAATTTTGATAAGAGAGTTGCCCCAAAACATTTTCAACCTGGAGATTGGGTACTAAGGAAAGTTGAAGCAACTGGGAAACCCGTTGGGAAGTTAGATCCTGCTTGGGAAGGACCATTCGAGGTGACTAAGTCGATCGAGGGAAGAGCATATCATTTGCAAGACATGCAAGGAAGGAAGATACCAAATGCTTGGAATGCCACACATCTCAGGAAGTTCTATGTGTAGACGCCTTTTTATTTTATGTTTGAAATTTTTGAGAAAATGTACCGTAGTTTAAAGTCTTCTCAGATTTTTCTTTTCAGTTTTATTTTACATTCTTGGATTCTGTAATTTGTAATGACTGGAATAAAGAAATTGAAAACACCAAACTGTTGTTGTCACCATAAGAATCAGTCGTGAACCTTCTGGAGACTAAGTCTCGGAGTAAGCGCATCTTATGGAGTTCTCGGATGAATCGTCACCATAAGAATCAGTCGTGAACCTCCTGGAGACTAAGTCTCGGAGTAAGCGCATCTTATGGAGTTCTCGGATGAATCGTCACCATAAGAATCAGTCGTGAACCTCCTGGAGACAGTCTCGGAGTAAACGCATCTTATGGAGTTCTCGGATGAATCGTCACCATAAGAATCAGTCGTGAACCTCCTGGAGACTAAGTCTCGGAGTAAGCGCATCTTATGGAGTTCTCGGAGTAAACGCATCTTATGGACTTCTCAGATATAGATATCAAGAGAATCAGCTTGGCGAATCTTTGAGAAAAAATTTCAAAGAGCAATTATTTCATTTAAAAGAGTCACATGATAAACGATATCTGACACATTTCGTACATCATTTAAGACTTTATTAAAATACGCGCAAGAGACAGACAAACTTTTACACAATGTCAGAAAAAAAAGAAGAAAAGTTACTGAAAGCTGAACATAGGTCACGTGAAATCGTCAGAGTTTATTTAACTTCTCAAGCTTCCATCGCTATAAATAGGGACACAAACCTTGAAGCTCAACACACCTTTCCTTATAGTTCTCCTTTCTCCCAAACAGTGAAATAATGAAAAAGAAGAAAAAAGTAAAAAATAGTCGAAGCCAATCTGATAGTCTAGTAGAATAGCTGAAGCCAAGTTGATAATCTAGTAGAATAGCTGACGAAATAAAGTTAGCTATTCTTCACATGATCCAACTTGGCACATCTTTCAAGTGATGAAGGTCTGCCCCTATGAGCAAACGAACACCAGAAGATACCCATCAAAGGGTTTCTCACCTACCAATGGGCTTCTGGTTATCTCGCGACACTCAAAGAGTCCGGGTGTAGAAACTACATCACTAAGACAAGGCACACCTTTCAGTGTGGCCTTCGTCTAACAGTATCTTCAACAAAGAAGACCCGAAAAGAATAGGTCAATAATTTAAAGATATCGAAAAGATATATCTTGCAGACACATACTAATTTTGAACATTCTGGAAAAATGTAGAATATTGTGATTACTTCTCGGGAATGATAGAGTTCTCGGGAAGGTGTACGAAATATAATCTTTAATGAAAGTTGTTCAATGTTATGACTTTATTTCATGTTATGACTTTGTTCTGGGAATGGTATAATTTTCATAAGTGAATAAATTCTCGAAAATGACAGAGTTCTCGAGAATGTGTACAAAATATAACGTTTCATGAGTATTTCGTGTTGATTATTTCGTGTTATAACTTAGTTCTGGGAGAATGATAGAGTTCTCGAGAACGATAGAAGTCGAAGTATAGAAATCGTGAATAGTAAGACGATAACATTAACGTTCAAAGCACGTGATGTCAGGAAATCATATTGTGCAAAAACGTAAAGGTCATTGTGTTATACATGTTATTTGTGGAAGTACGAGATACATTTTTAACATTTCGCAATGATACACGCAGTAAATGTGCAATTTATCATAAAGTAGCAAGATGACTAAACATTCAAAACATAAAAAAAGGATATATAACTCTCACAAGATGATAAAAACAGTTGTCACATAAGCAAAATAAAACAAGTCTTACAACAACATACATTCAACATCATCATAACCAACCAAAAATCCCAAAAGTTTTACCCCACAAAACAACTAAACCCGAGTACTCTAACTGTCCTCTTCTGGAACTGGAGGCTTGGCACATCTGCAGGCCAAGGAACCTTATCCTCAGGCCAAGGATGGGCGGGAACATATCCCTCTTCCTTCATGAAAATCCTACCTCCGAGAACATTTCCATGTTCGTCAATCAGACGATCTTTAGGACGATACCAAGTACATTTAGAAACATCTGGCAATTCTTCCATCTTGGAGATGTCGGGAATACCAAATTCCTCATCAGTGAAAAGAAAATATGGTTGCAAGTCACGGGCAGCATCAATCAGAACTTGTCGGAGAGTGAGAGCTTGTTTGATAGCCGAAGCTCTATTAAAAGCACGAGAACTAAGGAAATCACTCAGATATTCCTTACACAACTGCTCTTTCTCCTCTTCTCTAAGTGAACTCGCTACTTCCTTGTCAATGGTAAGAGAGGCAACAAGAGATGATAAGTTACTCACTTGAACTTTTAAGCTATCCACATCTTTCTCAAGAGCAACTCTCTTATCCTTCTCGATAGTCAACTCGGAGCGAATGTCATGTAGCTGAGAGATAGCCAGATCTCGTTGTCGAAGAGTACAATCGAACTTGAGCAGGATAATATGCCGAAAATTCTCAAAGTTATCAAGCTTCTGAGCTTGTTCAGCATTCGCCAATGATAAATCCTTGTTTTTGGCGTCAAGTTCCTTAGCAGTGTCCATCATACCCTCCAACAAACCTTCCCACTCCTTATGCCTAGAGTCAAGCTGGGATTGCAAATCACTTGCCTTCCGTTTTTCATCAGCTAACTCTTTCTCCAGGAGTACAATCTTGGCATCTTTGCCCTCCAAAGCTTCTACCAACTCATTTAATAAAGAAGGTAGCCGAGTAGAAGTCGGAGAACTAACCCGCAAATTGGAGGCTACAATGTGAACTCGGGCAGCTTCAGGAGAAGTAGCTACATAGGAAGTAAAAGGACGACTCTTAGGCATCATGTCGTCGTCACTACCAAAGAACTGATCCCTGCAGGGGGTGGCAGGACATTCCCGTTCAAAATTTCTCTGCATATTCAATGGAATTAATTCCAAAGAAGAAGGGACGGGGATCTCGGCTTCAGAGGTTGGAATGGTAAGTTGCGCCGAGTCGGTCACTGGAATGATGGGGGCAGATTGCCGAGACTTATTCCGGGTCTTAACTTCAAATAAGACGTCGTCGTCATCATCAGTCAACTCTATCAATAAAGGCCCTTCTTTATTGACAGAAGTTTCGAGAACTTGATCCAAGGAACCCATCTGGGAACTCGATGCCTTCCCAGCCGAGCTCTCTCCTTGGTTAGACTTAAAAAGAGGAGGGTCCTCAAAGGTCTTCTCGGAATCATTGCCAGTAGATTCCTCGTCTATCTCGGGAATCACAGGCGTCTGAGGCTGGGTGATATCCCTCTTCTTGCGAATAAGGGGTGGGTCTTCAGTAGACTTCTCGGAATCATTGCCAGTAGATTCCTCATTTTTCTCGGGGAGAACAGGGGTCTGAGTTTTGGCAATAGCCTTCTTCTTACGACTTTCGGAGGCAGCAGTGGTTCTAGCTTTCCTTTTCGAGGCACGCACAGGTGCAACAGGAGGAATTCCAACACGAGGATCTATCAAAGACATGATTTCATCTTTCTCGGATATCCCGGTATAAGCCATACGAACAAGTCCTCGAGTTTCTAATAGGGTTTGAAGAGCAGTGGTGAAGGCATACTCGGGAACAGAGAGCTTGTCAAAAACTACTTTGTTGAAGCTATCACGGTCTTTGTTCCATTTCGGGGCTATCTAGAAAATATTTAAAAAAGGTTCTTGCAAGAAACAAAACCTATCCTCCCAGTTGTCTATCTTGAATATCTTGTTGGCGAAGAGGGGAGTATTCGGGCGAGCTCGGATGGAGCACAGGTCATTAGCTTTATTAAAAGTAAAATAATGCCCAAAAAGACTAAGGGAAGGAGTCATTTGAGGAAGACCCAGGGCCGGAGCATAGATGGTGATAAATTTTTCGAAGGAAGAAACATTACACCAAGCGCTAGGGTGCAATTGCCCAGGAGGAATGTCGAGAAGAGTCAGAATGCTCCGCACAAAGTCAGAGAGAAGCAGGTGAAAGCCACATTTGGCTACCTTCCAAAAAAGTACCGCACCCCGAGTATCGTCATAAGGGCGATCTTCGGGATTAGCGACAACCAGAGCTTCAGGTTCCCCTAATCCAAGTGATTCCGAGAATTTAAGAACTTCCTCTTCATCATCCCAGGGAATAGACTGGAAAGTAGCTGCCTTGGTAAAAACAGAATCCAAGGGATGAATAGCCCGACGAAATGCTTCCTTTTTCGGGGCAGTCCGAGTAGATTTCTGTTTTTCCACAGCAACACCCGAACTGCTTCCAGCGGCTTGGGAAGTATCTTTCCCGATCTGAGAAGATTTCTGCTTCTCAGTAGAATCACCCCGATTACTCCCAGCAGCTTGGTCAGAACTCGGACCCTTAGAAGACATGTCTGATAACCAAACAAAATCATGAAATGTTAACAAAATAAGACAAGAAATTAATATCATGATATTAATTTGAAGATACAATACTTGGTACGTCAAGCAAAGAAAACCAAGGATATTAGTATCATTACTAGTACCAGCTTCATAGTATACTGGTATCGTCACTGGTACAGATGTTACAATATGCTGGTACCAAGGGAAACCTAACAAGTATAGGAAATAAATCCTATGCTAGTTAAGAAGAAAGAAGAAGGGTTTCTCTACAATACTTTCTAATACCATGAAAAAACAGCTGTAAAAACAAAGTAGGTACAGACCTAAAAGCAGGTACAAGAACAAAGATTGCTATCAGGTAGCAAAGCATAGATTTACAAGAAAACCAAGAAAACCTTCTAGGTAAAATGGGACAGTAAGAGACAACCATGTTTGAGAATGAACTCAAACGATTAACAAGGCGACGTATCAAATCGAGGAAGAGAGAAGGGGGTTACCTGTTAATGGCGACGCCGACGATCACCTGAGGCGAGTCAAGAAGGGCGAAGGAAATGAAAAGCTTTAAACAAAGCTGACCAGCAACCAAAACGACAAGCAAAGGAAAAGAGCGAAAGAAAGGAGAAGAAGAAGCGTTAGAGAAAAAGAAGAGAAAGAAATATCAGAATGAAGAGGAGAGAGAGGAAGTAGAGTCGGAAGGGTGTAGAAAGCGAAGCGTACGAGGGAAAAGGCGGGAACGCGCTGATCCCAAAAAAGACAAAAGGAAATGCACAGTCTTTGAGGGAATCAGGAAATGACACGTACCCACCCTCTCTTAATTGTTGCCAGGCGAAACGACAGGTAGTTGAAGGGACATGAAACTTGAAGATTAAGTTTTCAGTAAAGTGAAACATCTCGGATCGTCAGCAAAGGTTAAGACAGCTCAAAATTTCGGCGATATATTCTAGAAGCTACTTCGAGCTAATGCTCAAGGGCTCGATGATATATCTCGGATGACGTTTTGAGCTAGGGCTCAAGGACTCGGTGATACCTCTCGGGTATAATCTTGAATCAAGGTTCAAGAACTCGGCGGTGTATCTCTAACGACATTCTGAGCTAAGGCTCAAGGGCTCGGTGGAACTTCTCGGGTATAGTTTTGAGTTAAAGTTCAAGAACTCGGAGACATATCTAGAGTGGAGTCTTGAGCTAAGGCTCAAGGGCTTGATAATACATATCGAGTATAATCTTGGGTTAAGGTTCATGAACTCGGCTGTACATTTAATAACTTCCGAAGAGTAAACTCTTCACAAGTTCAAGGGCTTATGATAGGATCTGGCCCAATAGGCCCAATCCGAAATAGGCTAACAAAAAGGCCAAATACAAGGCCCAGTCTGAGAAAGATTAAAGAAGCCATTCGAAGAGGAGAAAAGAGAAAATTAGGCGGGAAATCAAAGAGGAGCGGAAAATACGAAACGCAAAGAGATCTTAGAGGAGACCAGACGGTTAGAGCTGAACTACCCAGCCGGGACCCACCAGAGTCTCTGGATCCGAGATGTTAAGAAGAATGCCTGAATAACTTCTCGGATTGACAAAGAAGCTTCCCGATATGAGTGTTGGAAGACCCCTAACATCTCGGGACGAGCAAGTGACACAAGTGGTTATAACCGTTGTCGGGTGACGTCAACAAGGCGGGTCTCTGTTCGAGGCCTATATATAGCAAGGGTAGAACACTATAGAAAGGGGTTGGACATTTCATTTTACACACACACATTACTCACTGTAATCTTCAATTATCATCAATAAAGATCTACTTTCATCTCTCTCAAATCTCAATCTCTACCATTGTTGATCTCTCTACTAAGCTAGACGTATCATATATATATATTCTTTCTTGTAGGATTGGGAAGATTAAAGAAAATAAATAATTTTCAGATGGCCATATCATAATATTTAAAGTTAATGCCACGAACTAACTATGACTTGCGTACTTTGACGCCAAATGGAATCAGCTCCTCGCGCGAGGTCTCCTCTCATAAAGAAACAACACGCCATTCCAGACGGTCTATTTGAACTCATATTAATCAATGAAATTTTTTTGTAGGTTTAGTGAACTTAAATGATTATATATCTACCACATAGACAGTAGAATGCGGAGAAGGTATGTTGACTACATTGAAGAATTTGGTCTTGAGAATTGAGATGATTTTTTTTTTAAATATATATATAGAAACGATTTCAATTGTAAAGTTCAGTTTTGGTCTAATGATAAAACGCAACAAATTGAGTAAAGCAGATGTTGCGAGTTTGAAATGCGATTGAAGAGTTCTTATAAATATTTAATTAAAAAAAAAATAGGAGACTTTGTCACTTTGACCTTTTTTTTAAAAAAAAAAAATTGTATTATAATAATTAAATTGACATAAAAGAAAAAAAAACTTGTATATAATTATTTCGAAAAAATAATAAAGAGACATTAACAATATCGTCATGTCACGCCACACACAATCCGTACGATCCAAAAAAAGCTCAAGATTCGCCTGTGATATTTCCAATTCCGTCAAAAACCGATCTATCCGAAAAAAGGAAAAATAACCAACCTAAAGGTTGGTTCGGCTCTTCACGCCGCTCATGCAAAGAATTGCCTGCGATCTCAGCCGTTCATTTCAAATCATACGTACAATAATACCAATCAAGTAGTCAACGGACCGATCAAATCGGTCCTTTTTTGGTTCTGAAACCAGTGGAATATGTACTGTATCCTAAAAATGGAGAGGTGACGAACCGGACAACAACAAAAAGGTTAGATCCCTCCATTTGTTTTTTTCTCCGAGAATAGTGGAGGTATCGGCCTAAGCGAAATGAAATGAGATTGAGAGATGATGGTGCGGCCGCAGATCGTACTCTTTGGCGACGCCATTGTTGAGAGCTCCTTCGACCATGGTGGTTGGGGAGTTTCTCTTTCTCGCACCTTCTCCCGCAAGGTATTGCTCTCTCTCTCTCTCTCTCTCTTTCTATCTTCTTCCCCTTTCTCTCGTTTTTCTTTTAATGTTGGTGTGAAATATAGTTGTTTTGGGAGAGGGAAGGGAGAGGATTGAATCGATCTGAGGAATCTCTTGAAATATAATGATATTTAGCTCATGTCAATTTATGGGGCTTTTGTCATGTATTCAGATTGTATTTGAGAATGGATTCACTTGTATGAGAGACAGAAGTGTATAGCAGATGTTATACACTTACTTGCATGTTATTCACATCAGTGCTTTTTTCTTGCCTTTATGACAGGCTGATGTTATTGTCAGAGGTTATGATGGGTACAACACCAATTGGGCTTTGTTTTTGCTCAATCAGCTATTTCCTTTGGTAAGACATATTTAAATTAGAATATTTGCTTAGTACCAAACTAGCAGAGGTCTTATACTGAGCCCTTGCTTTCGTACCATAAATGTGTCTTTACCCTGCTGAGCCTTCATCTCATGCCTAAATGTATTTAAAATTGGGACATATTACATGTCTATTTGATTGACAATTGCTTTCAATAATTTAACCTTGTGAAGCTTATATCTTTGCAGAATGGTTTTACTGCCCCTTGTGCGACACTAATCTTCTTTGGTGCAAATGATTCAGCCCTTTTGGGAAGGTCTAGTGAAAGACAGCATGTTCCTCAAGATCAGTACAAGGATAACCTAAAGAAAATAATCACTCATTTAAAGGTTTTTTTTTTTTTTTTTTTTTTTTTTTTTTTTGGGAATTGCTAAGGGTTTATCAGTTCTTTTGTTGAAATTGCCATAAAGACTTTATCTTCACTAGAATATATAATTGACAAAACAAGATATAAAAATCTAAAAGAATGGAAGATGAAAGGTAGCTGAAACCTGCCATTGTGGTTTTCGCAAAGGCAGCTGGCCGTCTTTGCTAGAATTTCTTCTTCCTGTTGATGGGAAGGAGGAAGCTAAAATGAATGAAGCAGAGCGGGTTAGGTCTCTATCACGTGAACCGAATATGCCCTGGTTTATACTTTGCCGATTACCATTTATTTTGAGTTGGCAGCCTATGGTTTTGGACTGAACCTTTGTAACCAATATTTGGGTTTTATTTTGATGCTAGTGTATGGATGTATATGGTTAGAACAAAAGAAAATAAAGAATAGTGTATTGGAATTTCCCTGTTTTAGGAAAGTTCTCAAATTTGAAATATTATTTTATCCATAAAAGAATGGATATTTTAAGATCCGATATAGAAGTTACCAAAGTTAACCAAAAAGAAAAGAATGAAACAAACACACCTCCTCCAGAATGACAACACGCCATGAATGACTATGTGCCAGAGGGTGTGGTGAATCAAGTACCTTTAATTGTGTTCTGTACCTGAGCGAGTGTGATTCTGGTATTAAATACTGAGATATTTGATCAACAAGTTCCCTATTCAGTATGATATGAGAGCATAAAAGTCCTGTTTGGATCAGAAAAAAGTCTGATAGGAGTGTTACATACAGGAACAATCTCCATCAATGGTAGTTGTGTTGGTAACACCTCTCCCAGTTGATGAACTTGGAAGAGAACAACATGCAAGGTCCAGCCTTTATCTTTCTCTGTCTAGATTTGACATGAAAAATAGCAAAAATAAAATTTCCTTTTGTTAAGGAAAGGCTCTTTATTGAATCTCTGTACCAATTTTTCAGATAGTACCTTTTGTTTTCTAGGTCCCTTTATGGAGAGAAGAAAAAGAAGCTAACTGACAGGACGAATGAGATGACCGGTTCATATGCGAGGCTGTGTCTAGAGGTAGCCCAAGAGATGCACTTACCTTGGATTGATCTCTGGTTTGCAATGCAACAAACCAGTGGTTGGCAAAAGCTTTTCTTGTAAGTAGAAAGCAAGAAAAATTAAAATAACAAGAATTGCTATCAATTGGCATATGAAGATTATTATTTTTGAAGGTGTGATAGTCACTGCATTGTCATTTGCAGCAATGGCTCACAATTGACAGAAGAAGGCAATGCTTTCATTCATAGAGAAGTGGAACAAGTATTGACAGATGCAGGAATCAATGCACAGAATATGCAACTCGACTTCCCACATCACTTTGACATTGATGAAAATCATCCTGAAAATGCTTTCCAGCAAGGCAATAATAAACTTCCATATTCCGTATGCACCATCAAATTGTGCAATGTAGTCTAGTGTAACAAATTGCACTACCACATGAACTAGACTATGATCTTCTACTACTATTTTAGAATTGTTAGTTTACCGGCGTGATAAGCTGTTCCATATTAATTTTAGTTTAAATGTAGATCTCTATTCATCTCACCTGGTGGATTTGGGCTACGAAGAAGATTTTGTGGCAGAAATGGTGATCCCGTCTGGCACTGACGACAGCAAACCCATATCCACACCACAACACATAGGCCCTGCTTTTGAGTTTGACCCCCTCCTGGTTCCTCTCCCTGACAGCAAACCCATATCCACATCACAACACATGGGCCCTGCTCTTGAGTCTGATCCCCTCCTGGTTCCTCTCCCTGATGATGCTTTCTTTCCTTTGTCATCGTGCGCTAACTCATCCTGTGGACCCTACACCTCTCAGCACATCAACATGGCTGATGTTGCTCCTGATTTCACAAACATAGGACTAAAAAAGGTACACCTACTTACCGAAAATACAGAAGCTTATTTTGACACTCTGTTAAATTTTGACTGGGAGGTATTGTCACTTCCTGATATGCTAGGCACTAAAAATGCTTTGTCTGGGTATCTGTCCAATCTACAGCCAAAAGAAGGCAAGATATCATATATTGTTAGTTATCCGAGTTTGGTAACATAAAATGTGAATCAGGTACCATCATACCAGTCAACTCAGGGGTTAAAGAGTACATCAAGAAACTACCTTTTTTTTTTTTTCTCTTTTTGAAAGAAGCCAAGAAGCTACTTATTGTGTTGTTAAAGATCTGCACCTTAATTAATGCAGCAGTGTCAGAAAAGCCCCATTATCCAAATTAAAGAAGAACCACTCTCCTTTGTCGCAACTAGCAGTTCCATTTCATTTCCTAAAGACATCAAAGAAGAGCATACTGGCCCCACCACCCCACTGAAGGAAGAGGTGAGTACAGGACCTGCATTGGCCCTGAAAAAGTCAGGCACGAAAAGCAAGAAAAGGAGGTCCCGTAGAAAGTCTGCTGGACGGCCTCCGTCTAGCAAAATCAAACGGACTTCTGATAAAATGTGCTTGCACTGCCAGACAAAGAAGACACCACAGTGGAGGATGGGCCCGGAAGGTGCCAAGACTCTTTGCAATGCATGTGGGGTCCGCTACAGGCTGGGAAAGTTGCTTCCTGAGTATCGTCCAATTGGCAGCCCAACTTTTGTCCCTCTTCTCCATTCAAATTCTCACAAACAGGTTGAGAAGATGCGTCGCCTTAAGGATGGGCAAATGGACTGGATAGAAAGTTGATAGTTTGTTGAGCTGTAGAATATGTTTTATTTATTTTACTTTCTCAGTTCTTAGCTAATATGAAGTGCATAAGCCTTGGCATAATGAGCATGAGATCTAGTATAGTTGAGGTCTTTAGTAATTTTTATAGGCTGATGAGCTGCTATATATGCTTTGGCTTGTACGCAAGCTTTTGGAAAATAAGCGGCAATCAAATAGTTTTCTAGAAGGTTTTGGATACCTCGAATTAAAATGTTAAAAAGATAATTTAGAGGATGAATTATGGATTAGCTGATAGTAGTCGTATATGTTTCTTTTGTTTGTAGATTTGAATTATTAATTTTCAGTTTGCTCTGTTGTTGCTGTGGTGTCTTTGTAGCATTGAACCATTTTAAGTATCAATTTTGCTTTAATAATTGAAACTTGTAGTATTTAAATACTAGTTTATACTATAATATAATACTAGTTTACTGCATGATGATGTTGTGATCTGGAATTGATATTGCGTTATGTTCTGATGTTGAGATGCTTTAATGCTTTGTTCGTATTTGGACTTTGTAAAACAATAAAAGTTGATTTCATAATAAAGTACCAGTATTCTAGTCAATCATGAAATCTAAATGATCATCCTTCGGTAAATTTTAAGAAATGACTTATTCTTCCCAAGTTTGCTTCAGTGTTAAAATATCCTCGTGATAATTTCCGGTTTATTATTATGTTTACAGAAAAGAAAAAAAAAGAAGAAGAAACAGCAGAGTCTTCATGTTCTCTTCCTGCTGTCCCAATTATATTCCATCTCCAATTTGAAGTGTAATTATGTTCTCTACATCTAAATTCACATGCTATTATAACATTATTTCAATAGCAATTTGACTATGCCAAATGTTTTCAGCTATTCGTTAAAAGAAAATGCTTCTATTTACTTATCCGTAAATGGAGAATAGTAGAGAGATTATTTCCTACTTGTACTGAAGATGAACATCCCATAAAAACATATTGGGCTTTAGTCCACCCAGCCTAACGGGAATTACTCAGGTCAGGTTTTGACTTGAGTTTTTAAAAGACTAAACTACCCTTCGCTTCGGATAAAATCATAATTGTAATGATACATAAATAGTAGAGGGCATTTAAGTCATTTAACTAATTCGGACTTAGAATTCTTAAAAATTCTTTAAACCCTCTCTTTTAGAGACTCCATTTGCGACAGCAATGGCGTCTCTCCTCCGATCCAGCCACCGCCGCCTGGTCTCCTCCTCTTCCTACCTCCACCGTTTCTTCTCCGCCTCCGCCGCTTCTACACCTCCAATCGACGTCCGCAAGCTTCCGACCAACTACGACCCTGCGACCTTCGACCCCTCTGCGCCCTCCACTCCTCCTTCCGATCGCGTATGGCGCCTCGTCGATGAGGTCACCTCTCTTACCCTATTAGAAGTGTCTCAGCTCTCCTCTTTGCTCACCACCCGATTGGGCGTGACGGAGCCACCGAGTGTTTGTATCGTGAACGCTGGCGGAGGTGGCGGAGGAGGAATTGGTGGTGCTGCCACGGGTGCCGCGGCTGGAGCCAAGGAGGAGAAGAAGGCTGAGAAGACTGTTTTTGAGCTTCGATTGGATTCTTTCGATGCTGCTTCTAAGATCAAGGTGAGGTCAATTAATTTTGTTTCTTACTGATTTATGAACACGATTTGAATTGAAGTGTTGCATGTTATACTGAACCAAAATGGTTTGCTATTCGCCCATAGTAATACTGGCTTCCCAGTGTTATAAACTTAGGCTCTGTTTGGATCATATGAGAATAGGGCTAGGATTAATTTTTCTGGATTAAAACTTTTAATCCTAAATTGCTAAGATTAGCTTATTCTCCGAATATGTTTTTTTTGTTTGGATTGGACAGTGACGGAGTAAATGTGATAATAACCTTTTTTTTCTTTGACCGTTAAATTTTAGCAGGAATCTTCAGCTTGGTGTGCATTGTTTGAAAATTTTATTGACCGTTAAATTTAAATTTTTGAGCGATGAACTAATCTGGCCATGTTTGAGGAATAAACATTTAATCGGAGTCTGTTTGGAACATTTTTTAATCCAGAATAGGCTTTTAATCACGAATAAGCTACTATTCCTTGGATCCAAACAGAGCCTTATAGTTTAAGCCAATAGGGCATAAATTAACCTTACTAAATAGTGATTGTGCTATTAACCTCCCTTTTGGTAGTTATCCTCAATTATCCCTCAGTTTAAGTATTTCCATTTTTGCAATTGATTCAGTATAACCTATCCTCTCAAGCAAACACCAGTCAACTCGAACTGTGGTCATACACATTTATTAATAAGATTGGATCATTTAAATAGGTCATAAAGGAGGTACGAGGTTTCACTGACCTTGGTTTGAAGGAGGCCAAAGAGTTGGTTGAGAAGGCACCAGCTGTTATCAAGCGAGGGGTCTCCAAGGAGGAGGCTGAGCAAATTATTGAGAAAATGAAGGCAGTAAGTGCAAAAGTTGTAATGGAATGAAGAATACGACAATCAGCAATATACTCATTAGGTTAGTCTTCACTGTTTTTGTGCTATGAAACTTGATGGGTGTACTATGCCATGTCCCCATTCTGAATTTGGACAGATCAGATGATTTGCAATGTATTTATTAAAGTTTGGAAATCATCGATAATATTTTACCTCAGCAATCTTGGTAATTGTCGAAATTAAATTAAAAGAAGAAAGCAAACTTTCTAGACACAACCTTGTGATGCATATATTGACTTGTGAAAATGGAACAGTTGATTATAGTCCATTATTTAAAAAATAAATGGAAGACTCATACCTTTCAACTCTCTGAATTTACAATCCTTTATTATCAAAAGATAATCTGATTGCAGTAATTATTATTAAATATTCCAACATGTATAAGCTGTTATTTCTTTAAAGCTTTTTTAATTGATTTGAGAAATAATATAGATTGTTATAAAATTTTATCGTCAAGGGATCTTATCCCCAAGTATAGTAACCCCTTGATACCATGTTGGTACTAGTGCATCTCAGTGATGGATTAACAAATATAAACTTTTGTTGATTATGTTCCAGACTAGAGAACACCCCTCTAACACTTTAACTAGATTATAATTATTAATAATGAATAAAATATAAGTCGGGAGGGGGGAGGATTGGGGGTGTAAAATCACTATCTACTCGAATAAAAATTGATGGGTTGTATTGACAAGCTTGGCCCCATTTGATGGATAAATATATTTTGGTCTTTCTTAATAATTTGTTTGCTTGTGCAAGTGTTTTTTTCGAAGTCTATTGCTTGTGCAAGTGTTGATATATAGTTTTGTGCTTCTTTGTAGGATTTCTCCTGAGATAGCTTAGCTTGGTGTATGTTTTATGGCTCTGTTATACATAATTCAAATTTCCATGACATTATTGGTTGGAAAACTTCTTATGGACAATAATTTTGGACAGGAGTAAGCAAAGCCTTTACAATTGCTTTCATTAAGAAAATGGGAAGACATGACAAATTTTGCAATGGCCTGCGAAAATGAGATTTTTGTTTAAGCAAAGACTGTTGATACCTTAAATAAGTTCGGCCAAAATTTTTTAACAAAATTAAGTTTGTGATATTTTTTCCCATTTGTGGGGGTGGGTTTAGGATAAACGTTATCTGATTTGCGCTCTAGAAGGCTTTTATTTTTGTTAATAACAATCATGCATTCCATACTAATGTTTTATTTACGGTTTTGTACTAAGAGTGGTTATTGTTGTTATTCTCTGTATGACATAGAAACCTAGAAAGTCTTGCTTTTAACTACTGTCCGCCATTGAGATAAATCTGGAAAAAAATTTATTCCTGACGGTGATCTGTTGTGTTATTCAATATTGTAGAACTAGACAAAGTGGCAACTCTAAGACCTATATCAAGTTAAGAACAACCACTCTAGTCTATGGTGTCAATTAGATTATTCAAATTTAACCAAACAAATCTTCAATTGCAAGAACTGCCTTCTCGGTAAGAACCCACTACAGGATTTTTATTTACAGTTTTTTCATACAGGTAACATGTTATAACATTGGATACAGTAATAGTTTTGAATAGATGAGTTTGGCTAGAATTATGATGTATCACCAAGTACCTGGGTGATAGCAAGAGCTGACCGGGTGAGATCTAAAGTAGGCAATAAGATCCGTGCATTCATTTGGAAAATGTCACCTCTGCTTAGCTCACCGACTGTAATGCTCTAATGGGTTTCACTTAGCATGGTAGGATGGAGACCCGGTTGTAGAGGAAATATCTACTGAGATGCGCATTTAGAGTGTGTGGCTTCTGGAGCGCCGAGGGAAAAGCAACATCCACTGCTTTTTCCAATTCGATTGGACACACGAGTATATTTTGGAAGCGAAGGCGCCTTTAAAGTTTGAACTCATGCAGCAAGGAACCAGAACAGCTCCAAGTAAAAACAAAAGCCATACAAGTGACGAACTCGTACTTTTATGACTAGCAATCTAGGAAAAGTTTAGGTTAAGTGTGGGCATAAGGCCTATAATTCTTTCATTATATGGAGCATATATTTTGCGGTCCAAGCATGGACCATATAAGCAAGCACTAGCTCGTAGTTACAGTCCAAATAAGCCTAGTATGGGCTATGGAGCATATAATTCTTAGTTACATGTATGGATAACCGAAAAAAAAGTTTATACTTTTTTTAGCGAATTATTTGTTCCTAATGCAAATTTTGCTTAATATTAGTAACTCTGTGCGCAAGGAATCACACATTTCTCATTTAGGCAATGAATTTTTGGGACATCTATTCTCTTTAACCTGGAAAATGCCAAGCTGGTGGCGTTATCATATTGATGTTTCAAGCACTATATTTGGTTGGGAGAGAATCCACAGGAATGGGCGGAAAGAGGAGAAAAATTGTTGAATTCTCCTTTGTTTGGTTGGCAACAAATCGCGAGGAGAAATCTGTCAGAAGGGGAAGCCATTTACTTCCGCAATTTCTTCCTATACAAAAAATTTCTCCTCCAATTTGGAGAAGAATGAGACGAAAGAAAATGACGCTCTATGCATTAGACAGTTGTGCCCTTGTCATTTGGCGCTGTTCACAGCGGTTCATTATTTTACCATACTAGACGTGGCAATCGCAGCTTCGCTGCGCTATGTAAAATATAAAAAAATTATCGTAAAAAACTTGTTAAAATTTATAGACAAAAATTTGTAAGTTCAAAATTAGTAATTCATTCCATAAAAAGTCGCTATATAAACTTGGCATAAATTTTTTGCAAAACAAAATCATGCTAATATTAATGAAAAAACTTGTTAAAATTTATAGACAAAAATTTTTAAGTTCAAAATTAGTAATTTCTTCCATAAAAAGTTGTTATATAAGTTTGACATAAATTTTTTGCCCAAAAAAATCTTGCTAATATCAATGATTAGTACGACTATTTTTAATTGGTACGAAAGTCGCTATATAAATTTGGCATAAATTTTCTGCCAAAAAAAATTGTGCTAATATTAATGAAAAAACTTATTAAAATTTATAGACAAAAATTTTTAAGTTCAAAATTAGTAATTTCTTTCATAAAAAGTCGTTATATAAACTTGACATAATTTTTTTGCAAAAAAAAGCTTGCTATTATTAATGATTAGTACGACTATTATTAATTTATTTTAAACAAACTATAAAAAAGAAAAAAAATTATAAAAAAGAAAAAAAAAAAGTCTATTTGTGGCCGTGGCCGCTTTTCAAAAGCGGACCACGGCTTTTAATTAATAATATAATAACTCTTCTCTAATTGGCGATGTGGCTGACTTTACAATTCATAGTACTACTACTAGTCTACTACGTCTATCGCACTCGGCAATTGCATCTAGAAAGCTAAGATTTGCAGTCAAGTATTATTGCTATTTGCTAGGTTGGGTAATTGGGTAATTGGGTTTTATGCAATTCATCTAATGGTGTTGTCTGCTTTTGCTGATTTTTTTATATATATATATTTTTGTTGTTACAAAATAATCATACATGATACATGCACAGTTTCATTCAAGCAACCAGTTCTAAATAACAGTTATATTAATTATCCAACGTGCACGTGAAACAGTTATAATACAAGGTCGTTGTTGACAGCGTCGAAGGAATTATGAAGTTTATAATGCAACTACTATTATATTAATATTTATTTTTCATTAGAAATTATGAAGTATGTAATGGTCAATGGTCGATGCGTCATGCGTACTAAGGGTAAAGTAGTAAATTATGTTATTTTTCCTTTGTTCAATTAGTTAAATCAAATATGAGATCAAGGAAAGAAAATTGTTTTTCTTTCCCCTTCAATGTTCAACCAAACAGAAAAAATAAAAAACTTTCCATTCCTTCCCTTTCTATATTTTCCTTTCATTCACATTCACCTCCGGTACTGAACCAAACACAGTGTAAGCAGAAGTATTCTGTCAACTTCCTTTGCTTCATAATTAGCTAGCCTCTTCAAATGTTACTGTTATGACTTTCCAATCCGTACAATTAAATGTTTAAAAATCAATTGAGAATTCTCCAAATCCACTAAAAAGGTGCATTTAAGCGAGTAAATATGAAGCAAAGCTTTAGGAAAAATTGGGAATCTTGTGTCTGCCACGCAATTTCAATATAATAATGGATCATTGCATAACTTTTGACTCAGCAGTTCTATCGGGTACTTATAAATTATCTTAAGTTGTACACATCAGTTGTACTATTAAGCTAGGAAAAAGAAAAGAAGAAGCAAAAGAACAACCAACTCCAGTATGTTATTCGATTTGGTACAGGATTATTAGATATATTAGCTAGTAGCCTAGAGGGAATTAGATCTAGCTAGTAGCAGCATATGAATCCAGAACTTTAACAAGGAAAAATAAATTAGAGCTACTTTCAGTAGGTCCCATTTCATTGGAAGGGCGTGTGATGTGCACGTTACTTCCCAATTTATTTGCCTCTTTCCTAGTAACTTTACTCCATGGAAATTGATTTCATATTTTTTAAAAATAATTATCACCATTATATATCTCTTTATGGAAAAAAAATATCACAACAATTTCCTTTATTGTACACATGCATTCACTATTTTTTGTAACACTATATATGTTTATTTTTTGTACACATACATTCAGTCATTTAAACTGATCAATGCTTGCGTTCATTCATACAGTGATACAGGAAGTGCATGGGTGAGTAGCAGACAGACAGATGCGCATATTTATTTAGCTGTATGAGCGCACGGGTGTAGCTAGTCAAATTTATTAAACACAGACAATTTAAACTAATGTAGTCTGTTAAACCATTGCAAACCAAAATAATCATTTTAAATATTTGAAAAATTGGGAATAGAAAAAAAATAATGTTTACTCATCGGCGGAAAGGAAACGTAAAAAAGTTCTTGACAAGAGATCGAGGATTTTTTTAAGGTTGGTTTGAAACCAACGATTTTAGAATAAGAAATTTGAAAATAAATACTCTCTCCATGAATCGAACCAATGACCACTTGATTGGCGGAATAGATATCGAGGATTACTCCCTACTTTGGCAAAAAGACTGAGACTATATATTGCCATACACGTATTTGATATATAATTGTAGCAATCAACATGATAGTTCTCAAATTAAAAACAATAGAGTAAAATGGTAAACGTGTTAATTGTTTAGCTAGATATGTCTATCGTGTATGAAATTTTATTCTATTGAAAAAATAATAGCATTGATCAAATGCCAATAAATCAAAGAGTTCCACACCTAATGCGCGCATGCATGTATAATTGTAGCCCAAATTTACACCACATACGAATATACGATACATGCCCTCCTCCTAGAGAAGGAGAGGTAGTGAAAGCCAAAAGGCCGGGTTGGATTTTGAAGGATCGGATTTAACGGATTTCGTATAAGGGGGACCGGACCGAATTCGAGCAAGGGCATAAGAAGGACCGGATCAAACGGTTTTTCTAGATCGGTAGCCTGGTCCTTTGAAAACCCGACCCTTCTAAGTCCTTGGACTTTCAAAAGGCCGGACTTAAGGACCAAAGGATTTCATATGACAATTGCTATAGGGTTTGTTTGGGTGTGCACCGAATAAGCTTTTTGAATAAGCAATTGGGTTTTCTCTCTCTTGCCGCTAATTCCTGGCCTTGTTTTCCTTGTTCCCGCAATTAGGTGGAATTAGAATAGGGCGCGAACAAACCTTGTTCTCCAATGTTCGAATAGCTTGTTCTGTGTTTGGAATCTGCACGAACAGCTAGTTCGGCGAATGGCTTATTCAAAACGGTTGCCAAACATACCCATAATATATTTAAGCATAATTTTTAAAAGATTATTATTGCAATTAATTTATACTTTCAATATTTCCCTCCTTAAAACTCCAGGCTTGGGACCGACTATGTTATAATGACATAGAAGAGTTAAAAAATTATTTTTGGTTAGTATATTAATAAAAAATAAAATAAATAAAAATTAAGAACATTTATAATTATTGAACATAAAAGTGGGAAATACCTTTTTTTTTAACTTGACTCCAGCAACATCAGGATCGTTAACAATCAAGTCTAGAAATAAAAAATTATGATTAAAGATCATAATTGTATTTTAGATAGTAATAAATTAAATAAAATAATTAAATTAAATTATGTGAGAGAATATTACTTTCAATTTAAGAAATCACATGCATATCCGCTGTACTCGTATGAATTTAAAAAGAAAACGAAATCAAAGTATACTACAAGTGGCAAATCAAAGGATAGTCATGCTCAAAGTCAAAGATAGTAATACGAAATCAAATGTTTGATATGTCCAATAAAACTAGATGGCAATATCCAATATAAAGATCGATACTAGGATTAGGATACTTATCACGATAATTTTAGCGTTTATTTTATTTTTAATTGATGCAACTTTTTAACCAGCCCTCTAAATAAAATGGACCAGACCGGATCGGACCGAGTCCTTTGGTATCCGTCCCATCGAAATCCGTCTTCACTGAAAATTAAATCCGGCCCTTTCAAAGGCCGGCCCTTCTAAGTCCTAGTCCGTTGTAAGTCCTTCGAAGGACCGGTCCGATCCGGATTGTCACACGGTCTTCCGAAGGATGGGTCAAGGACCAATAATATTTGACATATCACTCAGGAGAGGCTTCCTTTTCTTTCCTTTTTTTTACCACTTTATTTCCGTCGGTAACACCCATATGAATTGTTTGATTTTTTTTTAAACGGTTATGAAGTAATAGGTTCTTATTATAACTAGACATGGCAGTCGCAGCTTCGCTGCGCTATGTAAAATAAAAAATCTGTCGTAAAAAACTTGTCAAAATTTATAGACAAAAATTTGTAAGTTCAAAATTGAAAAGTCGCTAAATAAACTTGACATACATTTTCTTTCCCAAAAAAATCTTGCTATTATTAATGATTGGTACGACTATTTTTAATTAGTACAACTATATTTAATTGGTATGACTATTTTAAAGAATCTTGCTATTATTAATGATTGGTACGACTATTTTTAATTGGTACAACTATTTTTAATTGGTATGAATATTTTTAATTCAAAATTAAAAAGTTACTAAATAAACTGAATGGACCAGATCGATCGGAAAAAATGGACGGCTCGCAAAAAAAAAAAGCGGCAGGCAACTTAATTATACTATATATATAGACTATAGATGACGTATTTTATAAAACCAGAAATTTTCAAAACATCAACTCCCATTGTTTGACTTTGGATATCATTTATTATTTTGAATATTGAGATAAGAAAGCGAACCGCTAATCAAAATACAGTGCAACATACTTTGTCAAGTATCATTGCTATCACATATAGCACAGCACAACCAATATAACAATGTGAATTTACCATAATAAAATATAAGGAAAAAAATTTTAAAAGACTGGAAGATCATAAACGTAATCGAGCAGAATAAGGAAACATCGTTGTTACTTGTTGATACTGAAACTCTGAAAGGCATATTAGACCGATGAAAATGAGTTCTTTTGAAATAGCATAGCAAGCTCTTCTTGGCCTCATTAATTTTAAATTGTACTAATACATTTTAAATTCACCATAGGCAGTCGCATCTGGGTAAGGATAAATTCGTATTGCAAGTTGCACATATTCAAAGTAGCTCTATTTAGTATGTACCATGTGAAGCTCAAGCTAAATAGGAGAAATAGGCATTAAATATATAACCATTAACGGCAACTAGGCTGATTAATAAATGCAAGTGTTATTCTTTATTCCAACCATTTGTGGTAGTAGGTATGGTACACGTGGCTTTTCCCCTAAAAAAAGTTCAATGTATTGCAAATCCGGAATGATACAATGCATCGATCGTTTCTAGATCTCTCTCTCGGTCTCTCTCTCTAAACGTGATGCACGGAACATACAGTGCGCTTTGTAAGAATAATTTCGTATTACAAAATGGGCAGTTGGTACGATAATTAGTGTGATGTGTGATTTATGTACTAATATATGTCGTGCATCACATTTAGAGAGAGAGAAAGAGGGAGGGATTAATGATCGATGCATTGTATCATTCCGGTTTTGCATGCACTGAATTATATAAATAATACAAACCAGACTCAAAGTACAATTCCTTCACATGATGAATTAATTAGTTATTATTTTCTCTTACTCCGAATCTATCGTTAGATTATGCAATCATCATTATGTCTAATACAATTTAACTCTTAATGCAATCCTCAAACAGCATGGTATTCTTAATTATGTAGTTAATAACTCTGTTCTTTGCAGTTAGCAATTTACTCCAAATAGATTCGGGTCCAAAGTAGTAGAGAAAAGGCACGCACGTCCACTAAGTTATTGCAGCCAACCAGGAGCGAAACCATGCAAGATCGGAGAATAGGTTATGCCGATATGTCGAGGCCTAACTTCAACTGGATTTTAGTAAATTGAACTTTCAATATCAAAATAAACCGGACACATCAGATAACTAAATTAGCACTATTTATGAATTTTTACATTAATTTTTTTTTCTTAACGTAGGCCAAGTCTATGCCTGCCTGCCTCCCTCGTCTCCGCCCTTGCAGCCAACTAATACTTTATTTCGCCTTGGCAGGTTGATATCTTCATTAAAAATGTAAGAGAAATTTTAAAAAACAAATTTAAGACTATCCTATTTGTATATTTAAATGTTAATTATTGTAAAGTCCTATATATTGACTTTATCATGGGAAAAATGATTGCATGGCATACATATTAGCTATAAAAAAAATATATATTGTGCCAGCTTTTGATACATAATAATTTATCTGACCAATATATTGAAAGTAAGATTGGGCAATTAAGTATATAGATTATAGTGCCTTTTGTTTTATAAATATACAAGTCTATACGATAACCAAGACATTTGGAATTTTTTTCTTATTTATTATTTGACGGAATGGACTTATTAAATCCATAATTGAGGGAATCGAGACTACTTTCATATTTATACATTGTGACTTGCCGAAAAGAGTAGTAAATGCTGAATATAACTTTAGACAGGCCCGTTGCTTTTTTTTTTTTTAGCTAGTATCCTATGTATAAAAAGACCACAGAAATAACATTATTGAAGGAGCACCCTTAACTAACAATTAATATTCTCTTTGCGGAAGGTGGCAAGTTCAAACCTCACACCAACTAGAGTTTAATTGTATAAAAGGAGAGCCTTACTTTCTTTTTTCTTTACTGAAAAAAGAAAATGGAACAATGTCAAAATCCAAAAAAGAGGTTGTGAATCGCATGATTAAGTTCGTGTATGGATCTGATAATTTCTCCTCATCTTTAATGGCATAGAGATTAATTTGATCTAAAAATGTGGATCAGTGTTCAATCCAATTAAAAAAAGTATATACTATTGGACTGGTTTACAATATACATATATGCATATGCAGGGTTCGAAATATCAACGACTACTTTTCAATACCAACTGGTACTATATAAATTATTTAAATTGTCAAATTGCATTGATGATCATGGACAGATTGGAAGGGCCTAGTCTCATACATTGTATTTGCACAAACCGATCTTTTTAAAATATTTGAATCCACAAACTTTTGGACAAGAGGGCAATAACAATTGACGATTGGCAATTTGGCATTTCATGAAGTTCCGGTCATTTCAGCAGAACGCTCTTAACTCATCAGTATCTGAAACCGTGCTGAAATTTGAGGATTTTAGTCATGCGCGTACGGTATACAAATATTTTGATTACCTTCTATAGCAGTAGAAAATTTTAAAATACACATTCGTTTAGTACAAAATTGCAATGCCATTATTAGCCATTTGAAATAACTCCAATTTATTTTATAGACCCGGCTGAAGTCCTTGTGTATGTTTCAATTAAAAAAGGTTGGAAGGTTTTGACTCCATCTTTTCAAAAAAACAAGATCTCCAATTAATTGTACAAACGATAGCTAGCATCTAGAGGTGCTGAAGCATTAGCATAAAACTCAATTAAGTAATATAATTAAGTACTGCGTGATCAGTAAAAGAAAAAGAGAGTGTGCTTTCCTTTTTAACTTTTAACTAACAAGATATTTTTTTACAAGTTTGACCAAACTGCTAATTCTAACTAAACATCAATCTAGTTCAGTATCACCTGGTATTCTGGAACCGGAACGGCACCAAATTGCTGGCATATAATACTACCTTAGTTTGTTCGAGGAAAACCAGTGGCTGCTTACGGAACCATGGTTTTATATGCAGACTAATTAATTGTTAACAAACCCTAAATCCTCTTTCTCTCTCCTTTTAGAATAAACTCTCTCTTGTTTTATAATTCTTGACAGCCGCTGCTGAGAAACTCTCTTTTTCTCTCATTGAAGCCAAACACAATAACTAAAAAAAGTGAGAAACGTCAGAAGAACTAACCAGGAATAAGTCCTAAGCACCGTGAAAAGAAAGTATCGACTTGAAATAAGAACCATGAGGTTGAGTTGCAATGGTTGCCGTGTTTTGCGTAAAGGGTGTGGCGATGACTGTATCATCAGGCCATGTCTCAGCTGGATCAGGAATCCTGAGTCTCAGGCGCACGCAACTCTTTTTCTCGCTAAGTTCTATGGCCGTGCTGGCCTTCTGAACCTCATCAATGCTGGTGCTCCGCATATGCGTCCTGGTTTGTATTAACATTCTCTCCCCTATATGTGTTATTTATATGATTATAGTCTAAACTGCTTTGATGGAAGTAAAACTTAAAGCATACTTCCTAGAAGATTGTTGTAATGGAAGTTTCAAAATAAATATAACACGAGTCGAAATATTTTAATTTTCTGGAGCATAAAGGGTTCTTTATATTTGATGAATTGAATACATATTACTCATTTGGGCTTTCAGGGGGAAAAAAGGGAATACAAATTACTGTTTTTGCCTTTTTCCTTTGTGTGCATAAAATAGATCTAATTAACTTCTCATCCATCTCCTCCGCGTTCAATTTAAACAAAGATTAGGGAAAAGATAACATAAGGGTTAGACAAGATTTACTTTGCTTCCTGTGTATTTGCTCGTTATAGTTTTTTTCTGGATAGACTAGACAGTATTTGCTCATTGCAGTTTGAAGTCTAAAATCAAATACTTTTCTTCTACTTCTCACTGGTGTTCAAAAGAAAATGAAATCTCTATAACATTTTTCCTACACATATTCCTTAATTAATACTGGATTTCCTATTTGGTGCATGTACAGCAATTTATAGATCGTTGCTATACGAATCGTGTGGTCGAATAATCAACCCAACCTTTGGGTCAGTCGGTCTCCTGTGGTCAGGCAGGTGGCATCTATGCCAAGCAGCAGTTGAGGCAGTGCTAAAAGGCATTCCCATTTCACAAATCCCTTCAGATAACAATACAGATTCTTCTGTGTCCCATTGCTTCAAAGCTCCTGGTGACATCCGCCATGTGAATAAAGAGATGGATGCAAAATTGCATAAGATATCAAGAACCAACCGCACTCGATTCAAGAGGGAAGGAAGCAAGCCGAAGGATATGGATCATGACTTAGTTGCAACAGAGCCTGAACTAGCCCATCAGAGAGGAGCTTGTGAATTGCCTGAAAAGGTTTGGTCAGCTGAGGTTATCGAAATTGGATCACCTCAATCTGAAGAGAGGCAGGATTACATAGAGCAAGAACAGGAGACTACTATGCTTGATTTGAATATCAGACAACTTCCTAGTGAACATGAGATTGATTTGTATAAAATAGATCTTAATTTGTAGTGTCATTGCATTCATAGATGCAATCCTAAATCAAGAGGGTGAACCTGAATCGATATAGCTTCTTTTATGGTGTAATCATCCAAATATTGTGAAACTTTGATCAATTTCATGAGTTCTCTTAATTTGGTTGTCATATGGCTTAAAATTCCTTTGTGTCATATTCCAGCCATATATGTTTTTGAACCACTGGGCACGAGAAATTCTTTTGTTTCTTTTTTTTATTTTTTTACACATGCAATTTATGAGTTTTATGGTCTATTGATTAGAGATGTGTTTAATAATTAGAACATACTGATATGTATTTATAAGAACGTTTAACCAAACAGGTATACAAATCTTTAAAATGATCATATAGATCTAATTATTACAATTTTCAAAGCCTTAATTAGCCAAATATACATATATATTGTTGATAAATATTGATGTAGGCTGGTATGTATGTTTGCTCATGTATTTTTGAAACGAACATATAGTGAGCCTGATCAATTAGCGTCAAGATTCAAACGGAGTTAAATTAATCAGTTATTTAATCAGTTATGTTTAAGCCTTTAATACAGGTATATGATACTGGTTCTTTTAAAAAAAAATGTATATATATGCATTAATTAGTATTGATACGCTACTACGAGATGTGAATAATTAGTAATATATGTTAGAATTTTGTAAATATATATTTGTTGGTGTAAATTTATCCAATTTCTCCTTTGCGACACTTAGAATTCCGAATTTATAATTATCTAAAGACAAGAACACTTCTGAAATTCCTACATAAATTAAGTTTATATTTCAAAACTTTTCTGTTTTGTGAATTTTTACGCCTCATTTAAAAGATGTATTAATGCAAACTTTTTTTTGGGAAGATCAGTTTGATTATTTACTTCCTGACTATGAAGTTATGTTTTTCTAATCGCGTCAAGGTGAATTACGCATTTCTCAACTCCAGTCATCGACTGTTGGGCTAAAATCATACTAACCAATGCACCACCCAGCGCAAGGAGAATAGGTGCATATACATCTAGTTTTGCATGTCCGGAGCATGCGTGTGTACATGTTTGTCAAGTGTTATATCTAGTAAACTTGACTAACTCTCACATAAGATGCTGATTTGTCATTAAACGAAGGAAATATAAATGCGAGGTGCCATAAAAAATATTCTCAGCAACTGGATCCTGGCTGTTGATGGTTCAAGTCTTGGGTTATAGCTTCTGTTTATTGATGGGTGCTTCAGAGGAAAGGTAGATAACATCGGCTGCACTGGTACCATTGATAGGGAGGTACCGGTGCAGTCCGTAGTAGTGGGTTTTGCTGGAATTAGAGGATTTTTTCTATTGATGTTATTTTTGTGTCTTTTTTCATTGTATTTTCTCGGATGCTTTTCTTTGATAAAAATGGTAAAGCGCTCCTCTACTTATTTTCAAGAAAAATCAACATATTCTATTATTATTATTATTTTTGGAAATAAGTAGAGGAGCGTTGTACCACTTTTCATTACTGAAAAGAAAAAGAAATAACAAAAAAACATATCTAAAAAAAAGGTCAGTTCAAATACCATCCACCCTCCTTATCTCATCTACAAGTCAACCCGACTGCATTGGTACCTTGAACACTCTGGCTACAAATGCAATTAAACCTCTGCTAAGCTTAAAACCCTTAAAAAGAAACAAACATTAATATGGAACCAGGCTACATAATCGTAAGAAATGAAACCAAAGTCACCTAAATCATAACCAGGACCAGGAGTAACACCTACTTATTACAAACCAACAAGGAAATACAAAAAATTCTAAAAATCATCCTTGCATCTCGGACATCCCTGCCTCTCGCGCATTTTTGCCACTGGTCTATCCATTGGAATAAATTGCTGGCCCCTCTATCACTTGCAACGGCAAAGCATCAATGTCAACTTTATCCATCATGCTACCTCCCTGCTCCAGCCCCTCCACAATCTGCAAAGCCAATGCTTCCATGTCAACTTGCTCCCCCACTCTATATCTCAGTTCTGCCCCTTCCATCAGTTGCCAAGTTAGTGCCTCAATGTCAACCTTCTCCATTACCCTGTCCCTCAGCTCTTGTGCCCAAAGACCTGTCCAATATTGCAATATTGACTTGATTTTAGTACCATACGCTCTTAATGTAATATGAGCAGTATTGTTAAAACACACGTCATTTCTTTGAAGCCAACAAATCCATTAACATATTCTCTTATAACATAGGTGCTATATCCTGCCGCTTGATGATCTTTCAACCTGAATCCTATAGCAGCTGGTTTTTAATGTCTCAGAATTGCTAAAGCAACGCCACATCTATTATAATTGGTTGGAGCAAAGGTCCATTGAGAAAAGAATGAGAGTTTTGTCACATTCTTCTATCTTCTCATTATAAATTTATTCGAAAAATCCATATATTCAAGGAAAATCATCACAACTGTCATGAGGAATACTTGTACAGTCTCTGATACCAGATTTAACAATGTATTGATTGGGCTGTAATTCAGCTTGTTTCATTATGATGAAAATAAACTTACTATTATAATGTACAACCCATTAGTTTTAATTTAGCTATGCATCTAAACGTTCTTAGTTAGAAACCAGTGTATTCTATTTCCTCCAAACAAAAGGGAACTTCCAAACAAAGAGGACCATATAATTATTCACTTTGGATAAAGTCCATATTATTAGCAAATTAAACAAAACAAAGGAAGTTACAATAGGATTAAATAATTCACAAGTTACTATAGCCTTTTTAATTTTTTAATGTTACATTGTCAGCCCTGATCGCCTTTAGGTTACCTACTGATGCAAGTAACAGAGGTGGGAGTTTTTAAATGACACTAGACAGGTACATTGCACCTAATTAACTATTTTTAATTTCGCCACTTTCTCAAAAGATTGACAAAAAGGAAAGCCAACATAGTTTTGTTTAATACGCGATTTTAATGCAACATAGGACCACACGCCCATATAGTTTATTGCTTAAATAAAACTTGATCAATATAGCATATATAGTTAGATTAATATGCATGTTGTACCCAGTTGCCAGCTGCTTTATTACAGCATGAATCACTCTTTTAATTAGATAAATTTGATTCATCTTCATTTTCAGAGGAAAAGAAAAGGAAAAAAAAAAACTGTACAGTAAATCCCTGAAACTGAAAGACCCCCTAAAGAAAAGCTAGATTCTGTGTGGTAAATTAGTACGCATAGCGGAGCCAGCAAAGTCTTGAACGGGGTTTACAGTCGTTTCGCATACCGTTTCAAAAACAAAGGTCTATATAATAATCATTCAATTGTAATAATGGGAGTCAATAAAAATAACTTTTATATAGGGATCAAATAAAAGTTTTCTTTAATTCGTATAAGCACAACAAATAATATGTTATTTTTTTTAGTATAAATAAAAAAATTGTGGACAATGGAGCATTAGTATGTAAAGAGATAAAACATTTAAATCAACAAAGGGTACCCCTTTTTGGGGCAATACTTTTCACTCCATTTTCTAAGATTGAGTTTATATCTGCTGCGATAGTTTCCAAAATAAATTTTAAGGCATGCGATCTGGATTATTTGATTCAGGCCGAACACATGAAATGATGTGATGGGTTTTGTTGGAATTCATGCAAGATATGTCATGGACGGTTTGGATACGTGCCCCAGCGGATTTAAATTCTACTCGTTATTATTTTCAGTTCTTCACTTAATCATACAATGGCTCTTCCAGATTGAACTTCTTGGTTCGATTCATGGAAACGGGAAGAGAGGCAACAGATTCTCTGCTAGCTGGATTACCTCCATCTATACAACATAATTTCAAAGTATGAGCTAGGCAACAGATTCTCTGCTAGCTAGCTAGACTACCTCCATTATGACACAGGTATGGAACACTGATTAATGTTAACTCCACAATGTTTGTGTGTTTCTTTCTTTTTTTTTTTTTGGTTGGGATCTTGCTTTTTCATAACATAATTTAGCTCATGATATGGCAAGGAGCATAACGCAACCTGATGTAGTGATGCGTCATATGCATGACTATCCAGTAAAGAGCTCATTATGTATTTTTTTGGACTCGGTTAGCATTGGCGATTTGGGAGCTAGGCGCTGTCCAGTATCCTTTCATGCCACATTCTTGCAGGTTGGAGATGATGTAACTTGAAGGCGTATTAAGTATTACTTTAGGTTTGTAGGATACAATTTAGAACTAATACAGACTAAAATAAGGGTGCAAAATCTAGGCGCAAATCTAGTGAGACTGAATATTTGGGCGTGTTATCCGCTTTTCTTGTCCTTGGAGTTGATGTAGTTAAAACGAGGCTTCCTTGCATTGGCATGAAAAAGCGTTAACTCTAAAAAAGGAATCTCTAAGCCAACAGGACCAGCAAATAAATGCCACTTTCACACCTTGGATTTGTTTAACTTTAATCTGTACGCTGTCTCCGCTATTCCAGGAACAACTTGCTCAGAATCTTTTGCAAACCAAAAAAAACTATTACCATATGTCCTATGCATTCACCTAGTCATATTTAAGGTCTATTTCTTTACTGAAAGAAGAGCTTGGTTATATCGGGGGAATTAGCAACTTTGAATATTGAACTTAGCATAGAACCAATTTGCCGACATAGGTGGGAAAACATATATAATATAAAATATTATTATTTGGTTTCTATATTGGCATTTGCTTGATCCCCGAGTAAGGCATAAAAGCCATATAAAACGGCTAATTAATTATGAAATTAAAACCCTGTGCTCAAACCTCACATTTCAATTTTTCTGAAGTACAGTTGCATCCTTTTTTGTTAGAATTTTAAAAATAAAAAAACTGGCGTACATGTAGTAGTTTTTACTTTTTAATCATCAATTATGCTATCCCGTAGAAAATGTAGTATTTGGTACTTAATTATTTACTGCATTCTGTATATCAAATGACAGAAACGGTTCATGATCAGTAGTTGTTGGCTTGAATTTGGGTACAATTCGACTTCGTGCATTTTGGTATAATTTGGCTTTTAGAGGTCACAGTATTGCATGGACAGAACTTTAATCAATGTAATATGCAACTAATAAAACAGAACAGCAAAAATGCTTTGTTTTGCATAATTGCATATTTATTAGCCAATTTTCAATTTTCTGCCTCAGATAGGACTTATTTTCTCAAGTTGTTATCTCTCCATGATAGAGAGAAGAAAACCAATGTTTTCTTTTTATTACAACTGCAAACAGTGTCTATTAAAGTTAAAAATTGGATTTTCTTTTGTTGTAATCACAGGTGAAGTATGAAGTTTCAAGTTCATGACTAGTACGGGCTTTGTCCAAATTTTATGCTGCTACAAGATTTTGTATTTTGAGTCTTACCAGGGTGTACATTATTTCAATACCATTTATGTTAAGTTCTTTATTGGTTTTGAAATTAATGTATTACCTTTATCTGGAATTGTTGGCTCTCTTTGATTAAATAGTTCTTCGTACGTCAAATGTTATACTTTTATTGTTAAATATGAAACTTAAGTTTGAAATATTGATTCGTCATTCTTAATTAAAATAAATAAAGCATGGTTTTTGTCCTTGTATTTTTGGATGATTAAACGCATTTCTTTAACACGTCATAGGTGGTCCCCAAACAATTTCCAACTGAGCGTAAAATCAAGGCCCAATTATAAATTTGAGACTTTCTCGAGACCTATCAACACCACCTCCAATATGGGCCTATTCTAACTCTTCACTAACATTCTTCACAAAAACCCAAAAGGCCCAAGTGGCCGAGTATTGGACCCACGCAATAATATCTCCAGTTTTATAATCCTGTCAGTAGAAAGCCACACAATGTGGCTCTTTACAGAGCATAGAGAATCTAGCTTTCTCCCCCAACTACAATTCTCTGCTCCGCTGAGATCCTTCTTCGTTTTGTTGTTGTCCCTTTGTACTTTCCCATTTCCAGTTGCAATTCAATACTAATCCAGTGCTGAGAAAATCAAATTAAACTATTGCAATAGAGGATTCCTCCTCCTGACTTTTTTTCCCAACTGCGGAAATGTCCAACCTGAATTCGCTCTTCAATCGAGCTACGATTGGCACTAGATGGTTCTTTTTCTATACCATTATCTCCTTTTTCCTTTTAATTCTTACTGTGTTTCACACCCAAAGTGATAGAAATTGGTTGGTCTTTCGCTAATTGCAATAATTGTTTAAAATTTCTTCAATTTGATATGGACGAATCTAAGTATACTTTGTTGGAAGCACCTTTCGATCTCAGTTTTATGATTCCAAATTCGGAATCAAACATCCCTCTGTTTACCCAAAATGTTCAATTGCATTACTAATTTAATAGAGTCATGGTTTCATTGGTGTATTTAGACCAAATTAAGTATGTAGTGGTACTGTTCTTATCATGTGTGTGATCTTGTATTGTATATACAGCAAGACATGCCTGAACCTGGCAATATCAAGAATAAAGCTTCTGAGAAATAAGAGAGAAGCGCAATTGGATGGTATGCGCAAAGAGATCTTTCAGTACCTTCGTACCGGGCAAGAGTCTGTTGCTCGCATCAGGGTAATAAGTATGCTGTATTAAACTTTAGTTGGCTAAAAATAAGCACTTTGTTAAGATTATGCATGTAAATACTTTCGGGTTTCTGAGTAGACAGACTTGCTTTAATGTTCGGTCATACCTTTTAATTCCATATTGGAAATTTAGGGTAATGCTTGTGAGTTATGAAGCTCTTTGTGTTGGTAATTTTGCACTAGAATCCCAAAATTTACCAGAATTAGCAGAAAATCCATGGTATATGGTATATACATAAACAGCAATAATACTACTAGGACCACTTACGGGCTTTTAGAGAGATTTGAAATTATCAATGGCCATTTTGGGTTAACTTGATACTCCACGATAGTTTTAGCCCCTCAAAACCTTCATATGGGCCGAATAAAAACGATGTATTCATCTAATCTAATTGTTGACTTTCCTTCTTTTCCTTCTTATTTGTTTTGCACCAAAAGACCATCTAAAATCTGCACGCTTTGTAATCTATTTATTTTTGTTGCATATAACTAAAGGTGGAGCACATAATAAGAGAACAGAACATATTGGCGGCTTATGAGGTACTAGAGTTGTTTTGTGAATTTGTTCTTGCACGCGTGCCCATTCTGGAATCCAAGAAGTATGTGCTCTTCTTAATATTCTTCATCTGTTTACTCATCTAATCTTGTTTATCTAGTGCCATGTCAAAATTGGTACCAATAGAACAACTTGCATAACTTACGCCAATCATAAGTAGTATATCATGTCTCTACATTTCACGATATCAATCGATCGATCATGTTCCTGCAAATTTCTGATGCCTGTAAAAGTTCACGATGTCGATCATGTTCCTGCAAATGAGAAATACGTACAACATAACATAAGAATTGGACATTCTACTCCCTGACATGCAATTATTCATAATGTTTTTCCTTTTAACTTCAAAAGATGTTCATTACCCTCATTGTTCTGCTACTTGTGTCAATATAAATGGGTAAGGAAAGGTCCATTAGGTAGTGAAAATAATGGCAGGTTTGCTTCTCATATTTTTTGAGGAGCATATAAATATTTAGTAATTTACTCAGGTCTGCTTGAGATTTTTTTCATCTACTGAGTGCTATTTTTTCCTTTTTGTTCTCATAGGGAATGTCCTGTAGAATTACAGGAAGCCATAGCTAGTATAATTTATGCATCATCAAGATGTTCTGATCTTCCTGAGCTGACTAGTATTCGTAATTTATTTGGTATAGTTGGAGTTTTAGTCTGACTTTACTTTGTATACATATTTTGCTTGCTTCTCTTTTTTTTTTTTTTTGTGCTTCTAAAATTTCCTGTTAATTTCTATCTCGTAAATCCTAATTGTATTTTCTAAATGTAACAGGTACTAAATATGGCAAGGAGTTCGTCATGTCCGCACTTGAGCTACGGCCTGACAGCTGTGTTAACCGCACGGTAAAAAAGTTAAAAAAAAAAGAAGAAGATATGTTGATTGCACTCTTTTTGTTCTAGTTTCATACTTCAGCATAATAGTGGACATTTTCTAAGTATTAAATATTACTGGCATATAATGCATAGTATATATAATTTATAATTCATAAACTGTAAACATATATGAAGGTCATAGAGAAGCTTTCAGTAAAAGCCCCCTCTGCCGATTCAAAACTGAGTGTTCTCAAGTCCATTGCTCAAGATCATGGTCTTGAATGGGATTCATCTGCTACTGAAGCTCAGTTCAACAAGAAGTATGAAGACTTGCTGGTATGGTGATTTCTTCTTGGATTGCAATCACTGGTTCTGTAGTTGTGTGAACTCATTCCAGTTTAGTTTGTTTAATATGAAAAACTGTAGTAAATTAACTTATTGTCAGATTTGTTCTGTGAGAGGAATGGATCAACGCAAATCGAACATGGAAAATTAATTATGGAAGTCCAAATTTACCACTACTTAGGTGTTTTGTTAACTTTCATCTCGCTAACAAGGGTACACTGTACTACCATCTGTCTGTGTTATATCACCTCCACTGGGAGCTCAGAATCTCCAATTGGATAATTAGATTAGGTTTAGCTGTCCAAAATTAGCAAGCTTTTTTTTTTTAAGTTGTAGGGATGATAATAGAGTGTGTTAAGAATTTCATTATGTTATAAATACTTTTTGACTGATTGATGGACCTAACTGAATAAAATGAGTCTGATTGAACACAAAAAGTTTAGATATTGGTTAGAAACAAATTACGTGGAATATTTATAAACTCAATTTTTGCTTGATGTAGGAGGGTTCAGAATCAAGCCAAAATAAACCACCACCTCCATCTACCCCAAAAGAAGGCCGATCTATTCCATCTCCAGTACCAGTGAAACAAACAGCTCAAACTACCTCAAGTTCAGTACCTCTTAATCAAACCATGGTTCAGTCACCAGAAGGTGAGAAACTGCAAGCAAGTCGAGATCCTTCAGATGTGTTAAAAAGAGCTCACGAGGCAATTGCACTAGCTGATAATGCATGTAATGCAGCTCGTTTGGCTGTGAGCCTTGCAAATGTAAAATTATCTGTCAGTACCGGCTAATTTTTCAAGTTTGGTATCTCAGTGTATAGGAAATATGCCGATTCGTGGAGCCTTTGTTATATACATATATAAAAAAAAAAGTTTATTGAATTTCAATTCATGGTATGACATCTGTAAAATAGATTGCTTGGTGTGCCTGATGTTACTGCATCTAATACTCTGTACGACTATGAACCGTTCACAAAGAGGCTTTGATTTTTTTTTAAAAAAAAAAATTCTGTGTTTTTATTTATATATTGTTTCTGTTTGTCTGTATTCACGATCTTTCAGGTCTAAAAAGAGTTTTATACCGGACAGTATTAATTACCTGTGGTGCTTGTGTGCTGAACCTATTATGTTATTGACCCCATTTAGTTCCAAAAGTGCACACTAAAGAGAATTTTTTTAATCAACAAAGCACAACCGGTCCTGTTTTCTGGTAAATCTTTTATATAGAGTACACCTGTATATTCTCACAGTACCGCCAAATCCAACCAGCCGATCACTGATCCGACGGTCCTCATCAGTGCCGCCGCCTCCTCAATGTCGTGGAATACTGGAATGAAGTATTCAAAGCACGCATTATTATGAATCAATAATATGTTCCGTACTTGGCACTGGATGTCAAACATAATAGAGTACTATTCTGCTACCTAGCTGTAACTGAGGTCCTCAAAAAGCTCCATAAATTAAAATTAAATCAGAACAAATTGTAAAGATGTAGATGATTTAAATTAATTTAAGATTAATTACTATGTCGACAGTGTAGAAAAAACTAATAATCTTTTTCTGATGCTAGAATATTAATATTTATTGCCAAGCAATGTGTAAATATATATGATAAGAATCAGTATCACTATTATATCAAATGTGAGAAATTACTAACGAATTATATTATGCAATAATGTATTAAATAGTATATTTGTAGGTATCATTGTATGCAATAATATTAATATAATAGCATATATACTTATATTATTATTCATGTGCTTTTAATTATAAGATAAAAAAAATATTTGTTAGATTTGTGGATTTTTAAATATAAACACAGGTCTAAATATTATATTTATCATACAATGAATGAATATTAGTTTTGTAAATGACTTTATAAATGTTCAATATGAAATGTATTAATGATTCAAATTGGTTTGTTTGAATTTATTAATATATTCGCTGATTTTAATATTTATTCTAATAAATACTGGTCATATATGTATAATTGATGTTTATTGACGAGAACACAAAAGGATTGAGCGGTGCTCGATCTTCAGCATTAGTTAAATTCAAACCTAATATGATAACGATATGTATTAATTAAGGGAGTTATATATGTTCAAGGAGAGAGCCGAAGAAGTATTACTGGCACGAACTTTACAGCGCTGTGACTTCTATTTCACAAGATGCCAAGATGTTGACTCATAAAAACAGAAATTGGAGGGATGCGAGGTTCAATTATTAAGTTTTAAGCTACCCTTATTATATTAAACTATTATTTAAACAAGTAAGGTAGTACCACCATTTTTTTTTGCCACAAGTTGCCACAACTTCATATTTTATCAATATTTAATATTTTTTAAATTTAAATGTCAAATCTAAGCCGTTGATCTTGTTCAATACAATGAGTGATGCATTTTTAACATAAATTTTATAAAATTTGGAATCGATTTGATACTCGATCAAGTGGTGGACAAATGAACGTATTAGAATTAATTTGTTATAGTTATAAATATTGATAAAATATAAAGTTGTGACAACTTGTGGCAACAAAAATGGTGACACTGAAAACTTGTTGTATTTAAACATTCTAATAAGAAACCAATCCAAACATTAATAAATATAAGATATAGCAACATATATATAGCCAACAATCAAATAATACTCTAATGTTGGGAGCATTTTCTACAGTAACCTTGCTGACATCATCATGACGTCATCAACCCAAGTGAGACGATCTGGATCGCCAGATAAAAATTCTACTTCGATCTGTCCGTAACTCCTTTCTCTCTCTTCCTCAGCCGACCCTTCTTTCTTTCTTTCTCTTTTTTTCCTCCTTTCTCCGAGCTCTCTGTGTCTCTCTACTCTGGCTCCTCCTCTCTCCGAGCTTCTTTTTCTGCGCTTCTCTCCTTCTTGGACAGACTCCTCCTCTCTACTCTGGCTCTTCTGTGCGAGATTAGAAGAAAAAAGAAAATAAATTGGGAGAAGGATCGCAGCTAGGGTTTATACAGGGAGAGAAAGAGAGGAGGAGAAGGGATAACGGCGCGCTAGGTCGATTTAGCGCGATGGCGAGCACGCACGATTTGACATGGAAGGTAGCGCCGCAACTGGATAGGCATCTGGTATTTCCATTGCTCGAGTTCTTGCAAGGCAGTTGCACAATGAAGAAGAGATACTCAAGGCTAAGATCGACCTTCTCAGCGAGACCAACATGGTTGATTATGCCATGGATATACACAAAACTCTTTACCACACAGATCAGGTCCCTCAAGGTAATGCTAGGTTTTGTTGTTTAGAAAAATCAGCAGATTTGGGTTTCAGTAAACCAAGTTCTATATTTATGCCCCTAAAATTGTTATTATGTTGTTACTGACACAAACATGAAGTTAATTCAGTTCTTTCCAATGTCAGATGATTGCCATGTGTTATTTCACAAATGAACTTATGGAAGATTCACTATTCCATGTTCAATTTTAATTACTTGTGTATCCAGCAAAGAGTTACTAATTTCAATAATTTTGCAACCTACAATGAAGGTTTCACGATCTGTATCTAACATTGTATATTTGATACGGCAGAGAAGGTTGACAGAAGGGTACAAGTGGTGGCACGGTTGAAGTCTTTAGAGGAATCAGCTGCCCCACTGATCAGCTTCCTTCAGAATGCAGCTCTTGTACAAGAGCTGAGGCCTGACAAGCGGTACAACATTCAGATGCTCAATGAACGATACCAGGTTGGGTCAGGGCCTTTATATTTCCCTACTCCTTTTGAATGAAATATCAGTGTTGTTGTTCAATACGTGAAATTTCACTTATATAATACAGTATGTAAAATTTTAGGAATTTTGCAGTACATCTTATTGATTGGATCTCGCTTGTAGTATATCTAGTACTATATGTGGTCCTCCGTCCTTAGTTTTGTTCAATACAGTACCCTGAAATTTTGTTCTCAATGACTTTAATTATATAAAAATTTGGTTTTAATTTTGTTGGGGTTTTGGAAGAGATTTCATCTCTTACCGAGAAGTAAGAAGTTGTTGCAAGGGAGGTGCATCACCGAAGCATTGAAATCATTACAATCTCTATTTACATTAATTAAATTTTGATATCATTGGAGCAGTTATGATTGAAGCGAACCGGTGCTTATTAGAAATAACAGACAGGCTCAAACGTTAAAAAAAATTCAATTATAGGGCTAAACTGAACTAAATAAAAACAACAAGGGAATTTAAGCAACATAAAAATGTCTTAAGTTACTTTTGAACTGTCCATTCTCCATTTCATCTCTAGACATAAGTTTGATGCTTTTGGAATTGGGGAACAGGTGAAACTTGCAAATTTATTTTCTCTCCAACCATGGCTACTATCGCATCTTACGGGGAGAGAAAGAGAGAGGTAGGATAGAGACAGCGAGGGAGGGAGCAGAGCTACTGACAAGGGGTTGTGCTTGATGAGCTCCGGTCATAATGGAAAGATAGAAGAGTCAATGGATCTCATCGATTTTTGACGAATCTATCTAAAAGTCGTCTTTTAGGTTCACCCCTTCCTTTTTCTCTTCAATTCAATTCAATTCAATCGTTGTGTTTTATTGTGTTTTAATCGCCTGATGATCCGATAATTGAAATTGTTGTTGATGGAGACTGAGATATAAATAGATTCTCCAAAGATATTGTCTGGGGAAATGAATTTGAGCGACCTTCTTCCAAAATTCGAAAATTTTGTGATTTGAATCTGCACTTTTTTAAAAGTGAGTGTAAATTTGGAGTTCACAATAATTACTACGATAATCAAGTACTGCACCATTGATAAGTCCCCCATAATTTTTTTTATTTTTATTTTTTTGGTTCCCATCTTCCTCTAAAAAATGATTTTATACCTTCTAATTTTACTCTGAAAAGAGGTGAGTTGCCGAAATCTCTAAAGACTTCCAAGCCAAAGTGTATTTTAGATAAGCCACTAATCAAGCTATGGTATAAAATTGATCAGACATTTAATGTACCCCATGCCAATGTGTACTTTCTCCTAACATTGAAGGACACATTTGCCAGCCTCAGGAATTCTCTCTTAACTGAGCTCTTTGTTTATCTTTTGAGAGATTAGTTAAAACGAGGTATGTTATCAGGGTGGAAGAAAAGTATCATTTAATTTTGATAACTCCTTTCAGAATGAGACAAGCTACATAGAAACTAATTTAGATACAAATTTGATTGAAATCAGTGTCTACATAGTCATTTTAGTTGTATAGTTTGTGTTGTTAAATAAATAGTTGTATAGTCATTTTAGTTGTATAGTTTGTGTTGTATACAATTTCTTGGTGGGTTTCTTTATTTGGTGTATTTCTATGTTTTGTTGGGTCTCTTTTATGTTTTCTGTTGTTCTTTTGGTGGGTGTTCCTATTTTTTTAGATTTGTGCTTCTGTCACTTCCTCTAATGTTGGCCAGTTTTCTTCATCTATCAATTGCAGGGTATGTTGGTAGGTGCTCGATGTTTGGAGTTGTCTTTCTATTTGTTTTGTTCTGATTTTTTTCATCTTCCCTTTCTTTTGTTGTCTTGCACCTCATCCAGGTTAGTGCTGATGATCCTTTTCTGCTCATTCCATCTAATTTATTTTTTCTTTCCTTCAGTTCAATTCAGCTATTTTTTCGAAGGTGATGTTGCATGGCCTAAGTAATAGACTAGCATTGACAATGGTATGGCTGATGGACCAGTATTCAGTACCAAATTGAGATGCCAGCATGGTTTTCTGTGGAAAAAAGTAGCGTCTCCAGCTATTAGTGTGTTTGGTTTTGTTGGCAGAAATGTTCCTTTGGTTTTCTGTGAAAAAATAAAACATCTCCTTTAGCTGTATTGGAGTGATTTTGGAAATCTGTTTTTGCCTGGCCCAGGTAAATGGGATAGGATTAGCAACAACAATCTAAAGGAGTGCTGAGGGAGCTGCTGGTATGGTTCCCAGTGAAAAAAAATGCTGCATAGATTGTCTGGACAATGAGTGATTTCATTTGCTCATATTTATTAGCGAACTTTGTACTGCTCTTTCTTTCTCAATTTTTTTAGGCCTTAACTGCTCATATTTATTTTTTAAAGTTTTTTTTCTAAAAGGAAAGTAAAAATACATCTCAGGTGGCAAAAATGTTCTATTGGTGTCTGTGAAAATTTTTTTTCTGCTCATATTTATTAGCAAACAATTTGACATTTTGTTATTCATATGTTTAGTGATGGAAAGACGTATCCATCTCATTGATACATTTAGATGGAAAGATGACAAATACAAAGTAGTAGATTTACTTAAATTAATATTTGTATGTTACAGATGGAAGGAAATATTTACTGTTCGCCCACAAGTGACTACTAGATCTACTTTTATCAAGGTATGACTTCGATTCTAAAATATAAAAACTATTTCTTGCTCAAAATTCAAGGCTGAATTTTTTGGGAAAAAAAATATAGATCAAGTAGATTTTGAGAGGAATGGTGATGCCTGATTGGCTGTCAGTGGTGAAATAATCGAATTAGAGAATGAGTTGAAAAATCAAGTACAAAAGCTCATGCTGGATTGGTCTGCCTACAGAAAACACATTAAGTTATGATTATGCATAGATGGCTCTAATTACAATTATTTAGCAAATAGAATAAGCTGTTAGCATAGTATTGCGCTTACATTCTTTTGTTGCATAATACATAGGCAAGACAAGTTCACCCTGATAAAAACCCAAATGGCCCCCAAGCAGTCGAGAGATTTCAGGTACTGGGAGAAGCATATCAGGTTTTGAGTGACCTGATAGAGAGAAAGACTTATGATTGCTTCGGTAAAGTTTGCATATCTTGGTAAATTCTTTGTTTATTTTACATGTTACTTTCGAAGTAACAATATGAGAACGAGCCTAATTTCTATGCATGTACTACCATTTGATACTGACAAGTCTGATTTGGCCTATAACACCAACCTTATCTTGGTTTCAAATAAGAAGTATATTGATTGGTACTGATAGAATTGCACTAGCCACCAGGTCTCCAACAAGTTTAAGTTGGTGTGGGTCAGCTTGGTTTCGACGAGCCCGGTGCTGCACCACAAAATAAAGAAATATATGTCACTTAATTTAGCTGATACCATAGTTGATGAATGTTTGTCTAGGACTATAGGGAGAATATTTTAGATGGAGCAGTGGTATTGCTCTTCTATTTGGAAACGACGTTTTTGAAGATTATATCAGCCATTTGGCAATAGCCTCCATGGCTTCTGCTGAGATGGCAAATGAGTCTGACAATTCTGAAAAGCTACAAGGCAGGCTTATGGTACTGATCTATTTAAATATAACAATTATGTTTGGGTTTCTCATTATTTTTCATAATTTAATATGAGTCCAAAGCTCCCTGCTGGTGCAGTTTATTCTCCTAACCTCTTGGTAAATGTAACAACTTTCCTTTTGTTTTGTGATGCAAGATTCTATTTCAAGGACTAAAATATATTTCAAAAAGTCAATACAAAAATATATTTCAAGGACTCAAATATTAGGCTCTATGTGTCATCATTTTATATATCCTTACTTTATTTACGTTTTCTGACACTACATTAATCTTTTTATTTTTTTTCTTTAAATAGAATTGACAACAACATCATATTGTATGAGTTCATTGCATTGATTCCACACAAACTCAATATCTCATTCAAGCAAAGGTTGCATGCATTTCATATTTCATAATATGGAGGTGAGTTTACCATATCTGCATATGCCTAGCTCTTGACCTGCTTGGTTTCCCTAATGAGCAAAATAATTGAGGACCTCATTGAGTCAAATCTTACAATTGCTAAACTTGATTTCTATAACGAGCAAAATGTTTGACACAGTTGGAGCAAATATGATGAGTCTACATTCGATTGCTGGCTTCCAAAACAATTTACTGATTCTGCGGTTCGCCACGCTTAGTGCATCCTATGTGCTGAAATCTCAACATCCTAATTTAAATTGGTACTTTAAAATTTAATTTTAAAACTCGAGGTGCTTGATTAAGATTTATTTTTACAATTATTTACTTTTGTTAAATTTCAATCATTATATGTTATTTCCCACTTCTTCCATTTAGAATTTTTTTTTTCATTCAATACAGATTTTAATTTTTAACGAGGTCAATTTTCATGATTTGCAATTCTTATATATTATTAAAAAATTTATAATATCCTACTCACAACTTTTAATTATCCGATCTTTACTGTTTAACTGGGAACAATGTCTCACGAAGCGAGTATCAAAAGCTAGTTTCATTCATGCATCATCAAGTTTTCTCATGCCACGTGACCACGTCCACAATTTCCCACAACTTTAGAGAGTTAAGACAGCAATGAAAAGAAACAACATTACAAGTTACAACAACACCCCCTCACTAACAAATCTCTCTCTCACTCTCTCTCTCTCGCTCTCTGCCCGATCAATAAAGTTCCTCCTCCACGTGAGTACGAATCACACAATCTGACCTAGGATATGCAACACAAATGAGCACGTAGCCTGCTTTGATCTGATCATCATCAAGGAATGTCTGGTCTGACTGGTCAACCGTACCTGACTCAAGCTTACCTGTACAGGTGCTACACGCACCGGCGCGGCATGAGTATGGAAGATCAATGTCTTTTTCCTCAGCGATGTCCAGGATGTACTCATCATCAGGTTGCTTGTATTCAGTACTTATGCCCTCGGCCTCATTAATAAGTCTAATCTTGTAGGTGGCTTTCGGCACAAGGACCGTTTTGGCGATTAATGGATTCGTTAGTTTGGGTTTTATTTCATTGAAGGAGATGGAGGATGGAGAGAAGTTGGGTTTGTTTGTGTTTGCTCCGAATCCAATGCAGGATTTGGAGGCAAGGCAGGTACCAATGGCAGCAAGTGATGACATCTTATGTATTAAACCTGCACAGATGCATGAAAAAAAAAATACAAAAAGTTAAAATCAAAACCACAGACCGAGGAATCCCTAATTGTACACTATAAAATTAGATCAAATTGCTTAAACTTTTCGTGAGAAAAACAAACACAGAACAAATATGCAATACAGCTGGAAGAAGAAATCAGATGTAATGAATTAAAGAAAGAAAAAACACCTTTACTATGATGACAAGCGAGAGAGTAAAATTGGTTTGAATTGATGAATTTTGCTGGGGCGTTGCTCAATATATATAGGCAGAAAGAGGTCACTTTTCGAAAAGGCCCTCAAAAATTTATTTATGAATTATTCTCCCTAGTTTTGTTCATTTCTCTTAAATTAAAAGCACAGCAGTCTCCAAACAGTTTGATAAATCATTTCTCTTATTTTGTATGTCTTGTACCGTTCTTTGAGCATGTTAAAGCGATCGAGTACTAGTAATTCTTAGTTAAATTTGTTTAGTTCTTTAGTGGTAACCATTTAGAGGGAATTAAGGTGAAAAGTGAGTCCGAGAAACATATTAGTATAAATAATGAGCAAGATTCTAGTGCCACAAATGCCACAACTTCTCTTTTTCATTAATATTTTAAAATTTTAAAATATAACTTTCGAATCCAAACCGTTGATTTTATTCAATTTTACGAGCGATGCATTTCTATGTAATTTTTATAAATTTTAGAGTTTATTTGATATTCGATCAAGAGGCCAAAAAATGAACGAATGTTGTTAATTATAACAGATTAAATTTAATACGTTCATTTTTTGGCCTCTTGATCAAATATCAACTGAACTCCAAAATATATAAAAATTACATAGAAATGCATCGCTCGTAAAATTGAATAAGATCAACGGTTTGGATTCGAAAGTAATATTTTAAAATTTTAAAATATCAATGAAAAAGAAAAATTGTGGTATTTGTGGCACCAAAAACTTGTAGCACTAGAACCTTGCTCATAAATAATTACTATTATCTTTTTACTTTGGATAGATAATTAATGTTATAGGTGTAAAACTATTAAATCTCCTGTTTCATTATTATGTATAATGCGTTATGGTTGAATGAGTTTATACAATTATTTATGTCCCTGAAATTAAATAAAAGAACCGGTTTGCTAATTAATGCATTACTGAATCTAAATTATGACAACAAAAGGGTTCATCGTGAAGAGCTTCTCTGTGCATAATTGCATATAAGGCCCCTTGTAGCATTTAAAAACAACTCCTGTGCCACGAGCCTTTAATTTATCAGAGGAGAGATAATTTTTAAAAAAATTATCAGCGAGAAAAGAGGCCAACAGGCCTTTACGGAAATATTACTCTCTTGCTGGTCAAATATACTGAGATAATTTAAAAAAAAAAAAAAAAAAAAAAACTATCAGCGACAAAAGAGGCCTCTTTACGGAAATATTACTCTCTTGCTGGTCAAAGATACTCTTTCTTGTAGCCCGCGACATGAAGTACAGCATAATCAAAACAACTGGTAGGAAATGTAATAAATAAAATAAATAACACGAGCAAAGCAAGCCGAAAAAAAGTTTCCCGGATACGCGGATCTTCCAACTGTTGGAGCGAGGAAACGGGTAATGAAATAAATAAATAACGATAAAGCAAGCCAAATTTTATATTCAGAGACACAAATGTTGAAGTGGACTTTTTTCATAAAAATCATTGAATAATAAAAAAATTACAAAAAAATATAAAAATAATCAATTTTTTAATGAATATTTTCCTAGAGGTTTTAAACGGTATTTTGAAAATCGGAATGGTCAACGAATCGGTAGAATTCTCGGTTTGCGTTTTATCCCGCTGGACCTGTTGAACCGGTGAAGAAAACTAGAGATCAAACTTAGTTTAGGTTAAATGATTAGAAAGATTAAGTCGTTGGGCCTTGCTTAGTCAAAGATCGTAGCTTCGAATCTGAGTCCTGCTAGTTAAGAAATTAATAAAATTATCATATAAATCAGATAACCGGCTTATTTTATTATTATTTTTTTAAAACAAGTGAGCTTTAACAGCTCACCGCTCTTTTCATTAAGACGAAAAAAGCAGTTTTTTACAACACTCTCTTAATAATCACCCCGAACAAACCTGACGCACTGGCACCAAAATCGTAAGGTACAGTGCTCCATCGCTATCTCTCTTTATTCATTACATCAATAACTTTATTCATAACTTTATTCATAAAATAAACTAACACCATAAAATAGCTTAATTAAATCCCTCCTCAGCTCAAGAGAAAACAAGCATAGCCTCTCAAGTTGTGCTTCCATGGTTGCAGTTCGATCAAGCCACTGCATGGATCCACGCCTCCTCCTCAGTCTCGATGCCCGTGAGCTCACCTCCAGTAATCTGCAATGGCATCTTATCAATTGAAGCCAGCCACTCTGCCACTTGAGTCTTGATCTCCTCCGACCATAATCCTAACCAATAGTTTATTAAAGCCAAAATCTGTGAGGCTAGGTATCTAAACGAATGAAAAATCTTTTTTTGAAAACATCTTGCATTTCTATCTTTCCATACACATTACATTGCACCACAACAAATAATGCTAGCGATCTTTTTTTGTTGATGATCAAGTTTTGAGATCCAAGCTACCAGGTCCTCAACGGAATTAAAATCTATTGTTATTTGGAATCTATCTAATAACCAAGTCCACATGACCATCTAATGGGTACATCCGAAAAAAGGTGGTCAATCGATTCTAGTTTTTGACAGTAAACGCAATTTAAGTCTCCTTCCCACCCCCTCACAGCTAGGTTATCTTTGGTTAGCAATCTTTTTTTTTGCATAAAAGCCAAATAAAAATTTGTATCTTAAGAGGTACTTTGATTTTCCAAATGGGAGCATAAGTATTGTCTTGAACCCCTCTATTATCTAACCAGATATACATCTTTTTAGTTGAAAATTTACCATCCCCATTACCTCCCCAAGAAATCAAATCAGGATTGGGCTGTAAAGCAAAACGTGAGACTATCTGCTGCAAGTTACACAATTCATCTCTAAGATTCATAGTTAATTGTCTATTAAAATTTATATTTAAGGCCCTTCCAAAAACATCTGCAACTGTAGCATCTTTATTTGCCCAAATTTCGAAAAGTGATGGAAAAACTAATTTCAAAGGTAGATCATCACACCATTTATCTAGCCAAAATGAAGTACTTGTCTCATCCCCCAATTTGAAGCGGTAGTGTATATCAACTATTTGTTCCAATCTTTTTATTTTTTTTCCAAAATAGAGACCAACGTTGGAAATTGCGACATTTGTCATACTTAATCTTTATAATATCTTTCCACCACCCCTTACTCAAAGAATCCTTATACCTCCACACCCATTTGCTCATCATAGCATCATTCATGGTTTTAAGATTTAATATGCCTAGCCCACCCTCTATCTTAGTTCTACACACAATCTTCCAGTTAACCAAGTGAATTTTTTTCTTATCTTTCGCATGCTACAAAAATCTTGATCTTATTCTATCTAACTGTTTGAGCACCATAGTTGGTGCCTCATGAAAAGATAACATATAAGTTGCAAGTGAGTTCAGTACACTTTTGATTAATGTCAGTCGCCCTCCATAAGATAAAAAATTGCCCATCCAACCTTGTAATTTTTTCTGAAATTTATCTATTATGCTCTGCAAATCTATCTTTTTTAGTTTTTTCCGGTGTACGGGAATCCTAAGAACCAAATTGTATCTATGGTAAATATATTGTTATCCTTAGCATCCACATAAAAAGAACCAAATTGTACCTGTGTTTACTATCATTTATACAATCATTTATACAAAAAGAACATATTATTTGGTCCAATTTAAAGTAAATTTAATCAACTAGCAAACGTATTTAAATTTTTAATTACTTAAAAATTTCTAAATCGTTTGCAGAATAGCTAAATAATTTTTTCACTGAGTCAAAATTTAAAATTGATCTTTTTAAAAGAGAAAAAAGCACATCTAGTATTTAAAAAGTAAGTTGTAAACTGGTATTCAGGGACAAGACCCTTAATTTGGACTTAAAAATTATTTTTTTTAAGAAAAAGTGCTCTTTTATGTACCACTTGTTGTAATCTATAATCTTCACATCACCACACTTTCTGTTTCTGAGGCCGATTTAAGTGGAGTTTGTTACTATTTTAATTGTTGAGTAGTAGGGCTGTATAACTTGTTTCAATTAAATAGAAAATCTCTCTCAAAAAAAAAAAAATTTAAATAGAAAATAGGTGATCCACTCATCCACAACACCACTTATAACAAAAGGGCAAAAAAAAATAAATAAATAAATAAATAAAAGAAGGAAACCTTTCAACTTTCAAGTTTCAAGCTGCCGAAAAAGGATGTTGATGAAAAAGCACAAATAAGTCAAAAGTCAAACGCATCCAGCCAATAATGTCTCCTTACCTAAGGAGCATGCTACCAGTCCAACCACTAGAAACAAACAGAGTACAGCACTCTTGCAAAACTCACATCACCTCTTCTTCCAACTCAGATCCTTTCCAATTTCTCACAAAACCACCTTAAATGGCGATCTCGCTGCGTCTCCAGTACACTTTCCTAAACCCCCATCATCCAGCGCCGAACCCAACTCGTCAATCCCTGATCCGACGCTCCTCGTCACTCTCTCCTCCTCTTAGCACGCTGACGTGGCGGTCAGCGAGGAGAAGTGGTGTGATCGTAGCTAATGTTAGTGCTACAAGCAGAGATGGTGGTAGTAAAAAGGAGGAGAAGAAGAAGAAGAGTAAGAAAGGGAATTTGGAGGGAGTGAGTGAGGAGCTGAATCTGTTGGCAGCTATGAGCCTTGACTGGGCACCGACCCGGCGCCGTGTCAGAACAGCTTTTTTGGAGGTGCAAGAGAACCTTGATCATATATTATTCAAGGTGATTGGTCTTATATTTGGTTTTTTTTTGTTCTTGATAGAACTGTAATTGGTTGTGTAGAGTTGACTGAAGGGAGGATCTAATATGGTTTTCTGAATTAGGAATACTTATTTGTATTATGTTTTGTCATTGTAGACGGCTCCAAAGGATATTCAAATGGAGGAGGTAAGTTTGTTGTTGACCTTTATGCCATCTCTTTTGATATATGGTAACAATAGAGCTTTTATTTTCAGTACTTTTCTCTGGTAATTCTGCTTGTCAACTTATTCAGCTTTTGTATTGGAACCTTTAAAAGAAAATTACTAGATTTTTGCTTTCGCCGGTAGCCTCTTTAGTTGTAATGATAGCAATTCTTATATATTGTGTTAGTTTGCAATCATTTTGCATGATTTGCAAAGAAGGATTAACATATAATTCAGTCTTAAGTGTCCAAAACGAAGTGTTGATAGACTTAATTATATTCCTGTATGAGCCATGGTACACTTGATAACACATATTTGGTACCAACCACACCTTTAGGTCATGTATACCATACCTTATTGTAATGGTATTCGGGCATTGTAACAAGTTAATTTGTTATTCAGCAATTGGCAAGGTCTAAATTTTGTAATTCAGGTATATAGCAGGTATAATGCAGTAATAGTTTGTTATTTAAAAATGCAAATTATGTATCAAATATTGATAATCTTGCAAAATAAGCAAAAGTTCGTTAATTTTATAAATAAAATGAGAAATAACTGACTGTCCATACAATTCGTCAAATTAGGGGATTATATGTGCAAAAATAGATTTAGTTTGAGTATTATACAGATACGATTCAAGAATCTTGTAACTATGTATCCAGGTAGTTCATGTTATAGTTATGATTCCGCTGACATTATCGTGGGCAGTAGGTACTGAAAAAAAAATAATTGTGTTTGCATGCATGCACGATCTATATATAGACCTACGAGACCAATTCAAAGGGAGTGGAGATATTTTGGAAGAGTTGGTTGCCACCAGCTGGCACTTCACCTAAGGCAGCTCTCTTCTTCTGCCATGGCTATGGTGACACTTGTACCTTCTTTTTCGAAGGTCTCATTCTCTTCTTTCTTCTTTCTGTTTGTTTTCTTTTTATTTTCATTTAGCGATCAGCTGAGAATTCTAATTGTTGGACATAAGAGTGAGTGGAGGCTGCAACTGTTAAAATCAGGTCTTTGTCAGTATTGGGCAATGTACCTTACAGTGGTATTCGATCGCATAATTGTGAGTATTTGTTGCCTTTTCCGTACTGTCGACTCCATTTGTTCAAAAAGAATCACTTCGAATAATAATTGGAAATGCATTTGTAGTTCGTGGTGGACACTGGATATAGTTGTTCTAACAACTCCTTTCACATTGTCAATCTCTTTCTCTTCCTCTTACTTTCTCATTCAGTCATTCTCACTCTAGTTGTATAAATCTGCAATGGAAATTGAAGGAATTGCAAAGCGAATAGCACATGCTGGGTATGCGGTGTATGCAATGGATTATCCTGGATTTGGGCTCTCTTATGGTTTGCATGGATACATCCCAAGTTTTGATGGAATGGTGGATCATGTCATTGAGCAATATAATCGAATCAAAGGTTTCTCTTATATAATTTAACCCTACCTTTATGTACCTTGCTATCAGGAAATTTTGCAAAGGCCCTTACCTTATATGAATATCTTAGAGAATGTGCTATTATTATTTTAATGAAGCCCTTCTTTATAGCACTATGCCCTCTAGTTTGTTATATTTACTGTAATTGGCTCCTACAATAATAGAACTTGTTGTAGTGAAAGGTGAATGGCTGGAAATTTTTGGGGCTGACCAATCTTCATGGAGGATTGCAAACATTAAGATTAAGTTGGCTTGACTAATGAGTATTTCAGTCATATGTAGAAATGATTTTTTATTGTATTTCCAAAGTGAAATATAGAAGTGCCAAAACCTGACATTATTAGGAACTTGATTCTTTTTTTCTCAAATATATTGCAAAAGAAATGAGAAACCTCCTGCAGTTTAATCACAGGGTTGGGATTTATCATCTTCAGTCTTATTCTTTTACATTTGAAATTATAGATTATTTGGATAGTATTCGTACTATATTAACTAATGTTAGTGGTAATTAACATGGTTTGTAATTCCCTTTTGTTCTTACAGTAATGATTGATTCCGACCATTACCAAATTTGTCTTATGCCAGTATCTCTGACCAGCTTGCAAGGCACACCTCCTTGGAGAGTCAAATAGCATCTTAAAAATCCACCAAAATCAATTAACCATATATTATCACTTTGTGCTATACAAAGTTATCTTTTCTTATTTGAGTTTGTGAATATTTGGTAGGAAGGAAGGAATTGCAAGGGTTACGGCACTTTCTGTTGGGTCAATCAATGGGAGGTGCTGTCGCTTTGAAAGTGCATTTAAAGAAGCCTGCTGATTGGGACGGTGTTGTTCTTGTGGCACCCATGTGTAAAGTAACGCCCAACTGAACTAGCTTTCCTTTTTCATATAAGTATTAGTGATCAATGCTAAATATGCTCTCCTCTAAGATTGCAGAGGAAGTAACGCCTCCTGCGCCAGTGCTAAAGGGACTTAGCTTCTTGTCGGTGCTCATGCCTGAAGCAAAGCTTTTCCCGCAAAAGGATTTAGGAGATCTTGCCTTTAGAGATCCTAGTAAACGAAAAATTGTAAGCTCCCTTTACTTTCTATAGTGATGCTCAATTTTTTTATGCTATTTCTCTATCCTTTTTTCCAATTAAACAAAAACGAATAACAATAATAATGACAACAACTAGAACAATATTGATCATACAACACCAACTACAATGGACATATCCTTTGGAACATTTATGATGCTCTTGTGTTTTTGAGGTTGGAAAGCATACATAATTTTTCAGGCAGAGTTCAATGTGATATCGTACTCTGACCAAATGCGACTACGGACAGCTGTTGAGATCATCAAGGCCACACAGGACATTGAGTCAAAATTAGAGAAGGTTTCTTCACCATTGTTGATACTTCATGGAGCAGCTGATAAGGTGACGGACCCACATGTCAGCCAATACCTGTATGATAAGGCCAGCACCAATGATAAGACATTTAAACTATATGATGGAGGTTATCATTCTATTTTAGAGGGAGAACCTGATGATCGTATATCTGCTGTTATTGGTGACATCATCTCCTGGCTTGACTCACGATCTTCTGTCAATTGATAGGATAAGTTTTTTTTTTATTTGGTAGTTATGATGTTCTCTTTTTATTTCACAGAGATTCATTCCTGCGGCCCCCAAAAAACTTTTTTTTTTGTATGTTTAAAAGTTATTTTATTACTCCAGGGTTGTTTGTCCTGGAAGATTAGTTCATGCTTTTGATTTGAGTTGCTAAAAAGGACAACAAAGTGGAAATTTGGCAATGAATCAGGGTCGAGAGGAAGAGGTGTTTTGAGGATTTAGGTGTAGAAATTATCGTAGTAAAAGTATCCATAATGTTCGTGTTTCTTATCCATTGTATCAGGCTACTGTAGTGTTTTTAAAAATTGTATGTGTATCTAAGCTGCTGCTGCAAACTGCTGTTATTTAGATTTTCAGGTGGTGATTTATAAAATGTAGCTTGTTTTCTCATTGAATTTTGCTTTCCTGTTATTAGAAGCATCATGTATTAAGTGATGTTACTTAATATTTTGTGAGCTTAAAATTATCGGGTTGCATGTGCGCTACCACTAAAACAGAGTAATGTATGCGCCTCTCAAAAAGCGATATATCTACGGATTTTTTTTTATTTTTTTTTTCCTTTACCAGTTAGGCTTTGGAGTACGCTGATTTGGGCTAACACCCGCCACCAAACGCAAGAAGTTATAATATATTTATTCTTTTAACATTTTGTGAATAATGAAAGGTCAATTTACGAATATTAATTGTAAATAGACGTTTTCTTTATTTAAAAATAATAACAAAAAGGGGGGAAATTGGCATATTTATAATACAGAATATTTACTCCCAACGGTACAAGCCACAACCCAGGAAACATTGCCAACAACTTATGAAATTTGAATGAAATAACAGAGACAACACCTTCACTCATAATCATAACCTGTTATATCATCATCGTCATCGTCATCAAATTCGGAGAAACTCTCATCCTCGCTCTAGAAACATAACAAAAAGGGCATTAATACCGACTAAAAAGTAAAGAAAGCAAAAGAATTGTTTCCTTTCATAGAAAAGCAATAATATTATTTAATTACAAAAAGTTGGCTCATGATGAGGTAATAATCGTTCTTTTTCTTAAGAGATGGTTTACTGCATTTTAAGGCTTAGTTATGGATAATCTGCTATTCATGCAGTGCAACAAAAAGACCCTCTTTTAACTAGTAATATGACAAAATAAACACAGAGAGAAAATAAAAAATTAAAAACTAGGGGCACGCGTATCAGATTGTAAAGATACCACACCTCATTTTGAACTTCTGGTGTAATAGAGCTGCTTACTTGTAAGGAATCTGCATCTCCTTCATCATCCGTCATACCCTGTATTGACTGGAGATTTAAAAGCAAAATTCCATGTTAAATATTTTTTCCCCTTCCAGTCAGGTTTGTTTTGTTTCCTTTTTTTTCAACAAAAAAAAAGTAGCATTTCAACTTGCCACCGGTTTCATTATATAAACAAAATAATGTTTTTCCCTTTTCTCCCTTGTGTGTATGTGTGTGTGTTTTCGTGTGGGTATACTTGGAAGGAGCAGTGGTTAATAACATACCAGTTCCAGTTTCATTTGCCTTATTGTTCCTTGCAACTGCAATATGTGCTGGCTGAGTGCCTGCATATGTGAAACATAGAAACATCGCATCTTCATTAATTTTTTACAATTTTAGCAACAATGACTATAAAATAAAATGATAAGAAAGCACCAAACTGTAATGAAATCAGATAAATGATTTTATCACATTGTTTATTAGCAATGATGACTATAGAATATCCGAAAATGAGTTCGAACAATCAACATTAACAGAGATCTACGTACCCATACCAGGTACGTATTGGGTATGGGTACGTCCTCAATACGGCACCGGTACATACCTAATACGCCACCTGGCATACCCACATATTTCAAATAGTTTGACCGTTGGGTACGGTCAGCAATGCAGATGGGTACACATATCAGATACACAGGATCAACCACAGCAAGATCCCACATCATATCAAACCACTCACGTGGCTATAGTCGGCTAGAGAAAGGAAAGCTTTTATATATAAAGGTCTTACAGAAATATTGAAAAGGATTGTGAGACTAAAGAGTCCGCTGCAAACTGGATGCTTATAAATGAAAAGATCTGTTATTTACAAAAGTTGCGGCCCAATAATATTAAATATTTTTCATATACTTCAATATTTGAAATGCTTGAATTTTTAAATAAAGAAAAAAATCACCATTAATCTTAATATTTATATTAACAACAAAAATTTAATAGCGCAATAATATTTATTTAAAAAATATTTTTCATATATACCAACTCTCATCATATTTAAATATATATATATATATATATATATATATATATATATATATATATATATATATATATATATATATATATATATATATATATATATATATATATATATATATATTGCCGTACCCATATCGGAGATTTTGTACTCGTACCCGTATTCATGCAACATAGAGAAAATGAGATATAAAATAATTTGCAAATTGTACCCAGAACATAGCACATTATTTTGCCAACAAATGCTCAACTGTGGTAAATGCAAAGACTAAAACTGCCCACAACTTGCAAATTGAACCAACTAACATTTAAATAATTATAAGTTACAGGATTGAAACTCAAGCTAAGGTTCTCTGGCTTTAGACCAACTCTATTGTCATCATATGATGGATTGTACATTCTTCACCACACTACTAAAAAAGCGACCTTAGTAAAAATATAAAAATGATGCCTGTTATTTGCAAAAACCAATCAACTATGATGTAACCTTAACATAAATAAAACAAATAAAGAAAAACCAGAAAGAAAGAAAGAAAACAAACCTCATGGCGTTGCATTGCTACAGCACGTTGCAATGCTTTAGCTTTTGTCAGAAGATTCCTGGGCCGTATGCTGATGGGCCTTCGGTAGTTCTTTCCTCGGTAGTATATCAGAGCGAACCCTTTGGGGACCCTTTCAATGGCAACCAATATCCCCCCACTCTCATACTCCAATAAGTGTGCAGTGTCTTCGACAAATGCAAGTGTTTTCTGTTTTGAGATAAGCTTCACCACCTCCCTGTGTTTCCAGTGAAGGTGCATATTTTCTATCACTCCATCAAAAACCCCTCTGATACCTATACAAGATGTTAGCATCTTTATTATAACAGAGCCTTTATAGCATGTCAGAATTAAAGGAGAATAGTATCAGCAGCCAATGGCATTGAGCAACTCATATTGTATGGATTGAATATGTTTACCCAATAAAATAGAAGACAGAGGAACAGAACCTGTACACAACCAATATTTTACAAGATTAGGACCTGTACTTTATGTGGCAATCATATCTGGTGACTGGTGAACCTGATGCCTGCTTATAACATGGCAATTCCCCTCCCTTACACAACCCATTGGAAAAAAACAACAACAATGAAACAAGGAATGAAGGGGAAAGAGGCAGACCCATGGGAAGATAGCTCTTCATGCGAAGTCCAATCCTTCGGAAAACAGAACGCTCTTCGTCAGTGATCATTTCTCTGTCATCAGAAGGACCCACTGGTACCATTCCTGCTTCTACCTTTGCTAGTATTCTCTCAGCCTTCATCTTCTTTTCTTGTGCCTAAATATTTTGTTGATAAAATAAATAATAGTTATAATCACGATAAAAGTTATTGCTGATGGCTAGGCTGCCATATCTTTACCAGATCAATATCATCTAGTTGCTTTGTGGTCCTTTGTAACTTGGTAGAACTCAAGACCAAATTCAGACATATCCAATTGACACAATACAAGAATACTAAAAGTGATATGAGCAATCTTGAAAGTACTAGTAGCCATATTAATGTCATAGGATCATGGTATCAAAATGTTAAGCAATTCCATTGGTCCAAGCATGGATAATTTGCAACAAGCAGAAAACAAAACTATGTTTGGCAAGATCACTTACAATAGAGAGCCTATGCTCAATCCGTTTGAAGAGCTTATCTTTCTTGATTCTAGAAGCTTCCTCCCTCATTGCTTCCCTCTCCTCTGGGGTCACATCCCGGCCCCACAGGGCCCTGGCCTGTCTGAACTCTGCCAGTGTGCCAATAGGTGCACTTCCATCGACCTCACTTCCTGGAAGTGATTCTCCCACAAAACCTCTTGTTCTTTCTTCTATATTTTGTATGTCATCAGCCAACTCCTGCCTCTCTGCTAATGCAGAAGCGACAGTTGATGGTAAGAAGTCTTTCCCTCGGTATATTACAATATAGAACTTGTTCCTTTGTAATAGTGTCCCTCCTGTGAGTCTCTGGAAAAAGTCAACATTGTGACATAACTTCATATTGAGATTGTTGAACTAAGAACTAAAAGGAAAAGAAATTCCTTGAGATTGTTGAACTAATGAACTCCTTGCTTACATATATCAACAATCGCATTTTGTTTTGAAGAGAAAAAAAATGTTAACTAAATTACAATGACAGTAAAATACAAGGCATAAAATTAAAAAAAAAAAAAGAAATGAATCAAGAACCTTTAGCTCCTCTGCCATAAGCTTGTTGTTTGTATTTTGTACACCCCTCTTGACAGCTATTTTTGCAACCAGACTCTTCTCCCACAATTTTAGGATAGCTTGAGCTAGTCCTTGATGGTGCCTGTTTCTCCCTTCAGAAAATTAGTTAAATGTACCAGTCATGACAACGGAAATAGTGTAGTATCGATCACAGCACATCTGATATTACACGACACAGACATTTGACAGTAACAATACGCATAATGACAGCTATGACAACCTGAACTGGCAATTAGCCATGACCTGTATAAATGTATCTGAAGTTCTGAAAGATCATAAATTAATAATTTTACGCATAAAATGTGTACCTACCAAGTGCAAAATGGCAAGGGAGCTTTCTAGCCAGCTTTCTTAAGTTGGTAAGCTCAGCATTGGTGAGCCGAGATCGCATGCCAGTCGGAAGAAGCCTAAAAGGGGTTTTGTACCCGTTCACCTTTTCAGGTAACAGATCTGCATCGACTGGTAACACACCTGTGCCCCACCAGTCTACAAATCTTGGCCCCAGCTCATCTAGCATCTTGTTGAACTCAACTTCCTCTTCTGTCAAGGTCTCGAGGTCAGTCGTACCAGTACGATTGAGTGGTACAGGGTGTTGTGTTGAGGGAGGAACTGAATTGTCTAATGGGGTTGACACGTCAGGGATAAAGACTGATCTGTTGGTAGTACTTTCAAATAGAGATGGGGGTTCTGAGGGGTACTTGTAGTTGGCACCACGATATACTACCATGACACTACCTGCTCTCCATATAACTAGCCCACCGGTACGACGCTGGTCCAGGGTCAAGATTTAACAGAGAACAATATTAAAACATTTACTGGACATTATTCATAGTTTGCATAAATGATTCCAAATAGGAAAGGGTGATAGATATTAATTTAATTCATCAAGTATACTGCAAATTTTAAACGGTATGTGCTGGTAATCTAAGTGCTGGTAAATGTACCTAGTCACGAAAGCATAAGCATGCTAAGGCACCAATACTAAGAGATGACTAAAGCATTTAGTTGTTCAGAGAAAGATTTTCTTAATTCCAAATTAAACTTAGATGTTTGAAATTACTGAGTTTGTACTGAAACAGGGAAATTAGGTACAGTAACAAGCTGTTACCACAAAGCTTGGTACAGTCGTTGAAGTAAGTACCTCAACAAGCTGATGGGCAGTTCGCATGTCATGTGCAAGTGACTCATGAAATTTTAACCTGACCAACTCAGACTTCCTCCACACATCATGAATCTTCTCTGCCACAGCCCGAGTTACACCAGCCTTGGCCACACTCACTCTCTCTCTAAGAGTCATACCGAGCCTTCTCAGTCTTCTCAACTCTTCATCCTCTATGGTCAATTCAGCCATTGAGGGTGCCCTTGGTCTTCTGCTCTTATCATTTCCATCCTCTGAATCACCAGTATAGTTGTACTTTTCTCTCTCCCAAGGAAGCAATGCCGTTTGATCCGAATCAAGAGGCAATTGGTCCGGCCTATTCCAACTTCTCTGAAGCAGGTCACTTAAACTCTCAGTACCTGCCATCATTTGAGCACATTCACTATATCAGTAAGTAATTAAAATCTTGATCAATGCATAATTCCAAACAGAACTCATGACAAAACCATCTAGTGAAACGTCAAGTGAAGTTTTTGAATCGGCCGTTTCTTCTTCTTCTTCATCGTTATCTACGCCAAGGTTGCGGAGTCGATGCACAATCCGTTCAATGGAGGTAGAGGCAGGAGGAGGAGGCTTGGAAGGAGAAGGTGGAGGAGGCGGAGATGGGGCGGGGTCGAGTGGGGCCCATTGCTGGAGCCACGGCGTGCGTGGCGGAGAGGCGGAGAAGAGGCGAAAGCGGAGGTGGGAAGTGATGGGGAGAGTAGGGTGGAATGGTAGAGACGAGGTGAACTTCGCGGTGGAGAGAGCCATGAGAGGTTTGGGTTTTGCGAGTGTTGTACGAAAGGTGTTTGATAGTTTGCCTCAGAGAGGAAATGGCGCCATGGTTTCGGGTACTGTTGTTGCTGTCACTCGTGGATAAGATATTTTCGTATTTGCGAGGTAAGTCTGAAATCTGATTGTATACAATCTCTGAGGAATTGAGAAGCTATTACGACGATTTATTTAACATTCGTGATGATTAGTGAACAACATCAAGATAAAGATTTAGAATTATAAAGAACTTCAACAGGAAAATTTAGAATTACTACATTTACAAGTGAATACAATTTTTTTTTTAAAGAAGAAAATGCAAACATTTTATTGGCCAGATTCTTCTCCTATACATATCTGTCTTAAATAGCTTAAAATACTCGATTGATGCTCTAAATAAGCTTCATTCGTATTATATGAATATTTCTTATTGTATAGCGCAATATTTTGACTAAATTAAATCTGAATTATATTCTAATCCATATAACCTCTTAAATTTTGTTATCAACTTATGTCGAATGAATCAAGAATCGCTTTAAATACTCAACTGCAGCTCCTTATAAGCTTCATTTGCATATTATAGGCTTATTTTTTTATGTATAATGCAGTATTTTTAATAGTTAAGATCTGAATTGTATTTTAGGTAATATAAAAAGTTTAAATATAGATTATCGTAATTAATTGATGTCGGATGGATCAAGTATAGCTTAAAATACTCAACTTATATAAACAATATATGAATATTTCTTTGTGTATAACAATAATGTGTATTTTGAATAAGTAAGATCTGAATTATATTCTAGACCATACAAAAGACCTCAAATATAGATTATTGTGACAAAATGCGATATTTGAGTAAATTACATGAATATTTCTTCATTTAAAATGCGATATTTGAGTAAATTACATCTGAATTATATACAACACTATGAAGGGCTTAGATATAGATTATTGTGATGAAATTATGTCGGATGAATCAGGAATTGCATAAAATTCTCAACTGAAGCTCCAAATAAGTTTCCTTTGCACGTTAAATGCATATTATTTTTTTATACTTAGTGCAATATTTTGAAAAAGTAAGATCTGAAATATATCGTGGACCATACAAATATGGTCAACTGAAGCTCCAAATAAGTTTCCTTTGCATTATTTTGATTAATTAACGTCAAATTAATCAAGAATCGTATAAAATGCTCAACTGAAGCTCTAAAACCTTCATTAGCAAATCATACGCATATTTTTTTATGTATAATGCAATATTTTTGTAATAAGTACGGTCTGAATTTCGTCCTAGACCATACAAAGATCATAAATATAGATTATTTTGAAAAATTCTAGTCAAATGAATCAAGTATAGCTTAAAACACTTAACTGATTTTTTAAATAAGTTTATTTACACATTATATGAATATTTCTTTACGTATAACACAATATTTTGATTAAATAAGATCTGAATTAAATTATAGATCAAATAAAGATCTGAAATATCGATTATTGTATTTGAATGATGTCTAACGTGTCATGAATCACTTTAAATGAAGAACTGAAGCTCCAAATAAGCTTCAGTTTAACATTATATGCATATTTCTTAATGTGCAACGCAATATTTTTTAATAAGTTCTGAATTATATCTAGATCATATAAAGTGCTTAAAAATAGATTATTGCGATCAAATAACGTTGAATAAAACAAGCATTGCCTAAAATGCTCAATGAAGGTGCAATTAAACTTCATTTGCACATTATATGCATATTATTTGATGTATATTGCAATAGTTTGAATATAGAAGATCAAAATTATTTTCTAGACCAGATAAAGAGCTTAACTACAGTTATTGTGATCAAAGGGCATCTAATGAATCATTAATAACTTCAAATACTCAACTAATGCTCTAATTAAGCTTCATTCTGTGCATTATATGAATATTATTTCTTGTATAACGCAAATAATTGGACTAAATTAGATCAGAATTAAATTCTTGACTATATAAAATGCTTAAATATAGATTATTGAGGTCCAATAACATTGAATGAATCAAATATTGCTTAAAATGCTCAACTGAAACTGCAAATAAGTTACATTTACACATAATATGCATATTATTTGATGTATCATGCAATATTTTGAATATGAATGGTCAAAAATATTTTTAAGACCACCTAAAGAGCTTAAATAAAGATTATTATAATCAAACGATGTCTAACGAATACTTTAAAGCTTAATTTACTCAAATGATACTATAAATAAGCTTCATTTGTGCATTATAAGAATATTTCATCTCGTATAACATAAATATTTTGACAAAATAGATCAGAATTATATTCTATGCCATATAAAGTGCGTAAATATAGATAATTATGGTCAAATAAAGTTGAATGAATACATATTACTAAAAATGCTTAACTGAAGTTGCAAATAAGCTTCATTTGCACATTATATGCATATTATTTGATGTATAATGCAATATTTTGAATATGTATGCTCAAAATTATTTTCTAGACCATATAAAGGGCTTAACTACATATTATTGTGATTAAATGACATCTAATGAATCCTTAATAGCTTTAAATATCAATTGATGCTCTAAATAAGTTTTATTTGTGCATTATATGAATATTTCTTCTCGTATAACGCAAATAATTTGACTAAATTAGATCAGAATTATAATTTATATAATATAAAGTGCTTAAATATATATTATTGTGGTCGAATAATGTTGAATGAATCAAATTTGCTTAAAATGCTCAACTGTGGCTGCAATTAAGCTTCATTTTCACATTATCAGCATATTATTTGATGCATAATGCAATATTTCGAATATTTATGATCAAAATTATCTTCTAGATCATATAAAAACCTTAACTACAGATTATTGTAATCAACTAGCGTCTAATGAATCCTTAATAGCTTAAAATACTCAATTGATGCGCTAAATAAGCTTCCTTTGTGCATTATATGATTATTGCTTCTCGTATAACACAAATATTTTGACTACTTTAGATCAGAATTATATTCTCGACGATATAAAGTGCTTAAATATAGATTACTGTGGCCAAATAATGTTGAATCAATGAAGTATTTCTTAAAATGCTCAACTGAAGCTGCAATTAAAATTCATTTGCACATTATATGCATATTATTTGATGTATAATCCAATATTTTTAATATGTAAGATCAAAATTATTTTCTAGATCATATGAAGAGCTTAACTACAGAGTATTTTGATCAAATGATGCTTAGAATCCTTCATAACTTAAAATACCCAATTGGAACTCCAGATAAGTTTCAGTTGTGCATTATATGAATATTCCTTCTCGTGTAACACAAATATTTCGACTGAATCAGATCAGAATTATATTCTATACTATATAAAGTGCTCAAATAAAGATTATTGTGGTCGGATAACGTTGAATGAATCAAGTATTGATTAAAATTCTCGACTGAAACTGCAAATAAACTTCATGTGCACAATATATGCATATTATTTAATGTATAAAGCAATATTTTTAATATGTATGATAAAAAATTATTCTCTAGATCATATAAGGAGCTTAACTACAGATTATTGTGTTGAGATGACGTCTAATGAATCCTTAATAGCATAAAATACTCAATTGATGCACAAATAAGCTTCTTTTGTGCATTATATGAATATTTCTACATGTATAACATAAATATTTCGACTAAATTAGATCATAATTATATTCTAGACTATAAAAAGTGCTTAAATATAGATTATTGTGGTTGAATGACGTTGCATGAATCAAGTTATTTTTAAAATGCTCAACTGAAGTTGGAAACCAGTTTCATTTGCACATTATATGCATATTATTTGACGTATGATGCAATATTATGAATATGTATAAACACAATTAGTTTTATATTATATAAAGAGCTTAACTATATATTATTGTGATCAAATGACACTTAATGCGTACAACGCAATTTTTACTAAATTAGATCAGAATTATATTCTAGACTATATAAAGTGCTTAAATATAGATTATTGTAGTAGAACAACGTTGAATGAATCAAATTATCCTTAAAATGCTCAACTGAAGTTGGAAACAAGTTTCATTTGCATATTATATGCTTATTATTTGACGTATAATGCAATATTTTGAATATGTATAAAAACAATTAGAGCTTAAGTACATATTATTGTGATCAAATGATGCTTAATGAATTCTTCAAAGCTTAAAATACTCAATTGATGGTCCAAATATGCTTCATTTTTTCATTATATGAATATTTCTTCTCGTAAAACGCAAATATTTTTACTAAATTAGATCAGAATTATATTATACTATATAAAGTGCTTAAATATAGATTATTGTGGTTGAATAACATTGAATGAAATAATTATTGCTTAGAATGCTCAACGAAGCTGCAATTAAACTTCATTTGCATATTATATGCATATTATTTGATGTATAATTCAATAATCTGAATATTTATGATCAAAATTATTTTCTAGACCATATTAAGAGCTTTACTATAGTTATTGTGATCAAATGACGTAAAATGAATCATTAATAGTTAAAAGTACTCAATTGATGATCAAAATAAACTTCATTTGTGCATTATATGAATATTTCTTCATGTATAACGCAAATATTTTGACTAAATTAGATCAAAATTATATTCAAGACTCTATAAAGTTCTTTTCAATATAGATTATCTTGGTCAAATCACGTTGAATGAATCAAGTTATTCTTAAATTGCTCAACTGAAGTTGGCAAATAAGTTCCATTTGCACATTGTATGCATATTATTTGATGTATAATGCAATATTTTGAATATCTATGATCAATATAATTTTCTATATCATTTAAAAAGGTTAACTGAAGATTATTATGATCAAATGACGCTTCATTAATCCTTCATAACTTAAAATACCCAATTGGTACTCCAGATAAGTTTCATTTGTGCATTATATGAATATTTCTTCTCGTATAAAGCAAATATTTTGACTAAATTATATCATAATTATATTCTATGCTATATCAAGTGCTTAAATAATGATTATTTGGTCGAATAATGTTGAATGAATCGAGTATTGCTTAAAATTCTCAACTGAAGATGCAATTCAACTTTTTTTTGCAAATTATATGCATATTATTTGAAGTATAATGCAATATTTTTAATGTGTGTGATCAAAATTATTTTCTAGACTATATAGTGCTTAACTAAAATTATATGCATATTATATGAATATCTCTTCTCGTATAACGCAAAAATTTTGATTAAATTAGATCAGAATTTTATTCTATACTATATAAAGTGCTTAAGTATAGATTATTTTGGTCGAATAACGTTGAGTATTGCTTAAAATGCTCAACTGAAGCTGCAATTAAACATCATTTTCACATTATATTTTGACAAAATTAGAGCAGAATTATATTCTATAATATATATAGTGCTTAGATATTGATTATTGTGGTTGAATAACTTTTCATGAATTAAGTATTGCTTAAAATGCTCAACGGAAGCTGCAATTAAACTTCATTTGCACATTATATGCATATTATTGATGTATAATGCAATATTTAGATTATTTTCAAAATTAACTAAAGATTATTGTGATCAAATGATGCTTAATGAATTCTTAATAGCTTAAAATACTCATTGATGCTCTAAATTAGCTTCATTTGTGCATTACATGAATATTTTTCTTGTATAAGACAAATATTTTGACTAAATTAGATCAGAATTATATTCTAGACTATATAATATTCTTAAATATTGATTTTTGTGGTTAAATAACGTTTAATGAATCAAGTACTGCTTAAAATGTTCAACTGAAACTGCAAATAAGTTTCATTTGTCATTATATGCATATTATTTGATGTATAATGCAATGATCAAAACTATTTTCTTGGCCATACAAAGAGCTTAACTACAGATTATTGTGATCTAATGATTTCTAACCAATTCTTAATAGCTTAAAAGACTCATTTGATGCTGTAAATAAGAATCATTTGTTGATGATATGAATGTTTGTTCTCCTATAACGCAAATATTTTAGGTAAATTGGATCGAAATTATATTCTTGGCTATATAAAGTGCTTAATATATATTATTGTTGTCAAATAACGTTGAATAAATCGAGTTATTTGATGTTGAAATATCAACTCTTAAATTTATACCCAATTCTACCTAAAATCAGTTGCAAGCGTACAACAATCGTCTAAGTATTATCGGGGTCGAACCACAGGGACGGAGTATTCAAAAATTAAGTAAATTAACCTAATGATTAACTAGATCAAACGTATTAAGAAATAGAATTTATAAAAGATCTAAAGTAATAGTTTGCAATTAAGTAAATGTCCTAAATTAAACAGTTCAATGAGTTAAAAAGATTAAAATACTAATTAAGAATTAGGGGTTGACTAGTAGCTAATACTTTTCAGTTTACTCCAGAATCAGCGGCCCGCAGAGATTATCTGCAGCCCGTTGAAACTCAGGTCGCTGACCCCTTAGTGGGTCGCAGAAGCCTGGGGTCGTAGACAACCCGCAGAAACCACCTGCGGCCCGCTAGGTTTGGCACAGACTCAACTTTTAGCATATTTTAATTGTTGTTTTGTGTAGATAATTAATCCTAACTAAGGTTCCTAAGTCCCACTTCCGTTTAAGGCCAGGCTACCTCAAGTTAACATTAATTCTCTCTAATTCAACCTAGATTTCAACTTCCGTTTCTTGGTCTAAGTTAAACTAGTTTATGCTTTACGACCTACGACCCCCTATACTTCCGTAATCGGGAAGGGTTTCAACTTCCGTTTCTTAACCCTAGCATGACCTTCCGGCACTTACTGTCGTGTTTACCATACTTAATCCTAATCACTTAAGAACTTTTGGACTTAACCACCTAACAATCAAAAGACGTCTCTTTTAACGGGTGCAAGCAATTCAACTTAAGCAATTCAGATAAAATAATCTAAGCAATTCAAACAAAGCATAAAACACAACATACAAACAAAGAAAATATAACTTAAAGCATATTATCAATCATAAACTTAAAAAGGTTCACTACTATAGCCCCTAATATACGACTACTCACGAATATACATCATAAAACAACAAAAGGTATCTGAATAATAAGAAAACATAAAGAAAGAAACAAGATTACAACAGATGGAATCCAGAATCTCCCTTTTCTGCTCTCTGCCACTCTTTCAGCGGGTTGCTGATGCTCCCTGCGGCCCGCTGAAAACCCTTGGTTGCTCTCTTACTTAGCAGATTTTACCCTAAAAACTCACGAACCCCTTTTATGATCTGCTCTGGTGTTTATATAGGCGTGGGATGGCTCTAAAACTGTCGGAGACGTGGTTTTGAGGCGCCGGAAATAGATATGTCGGTGTAGAGGTGGGTGCAGAACTTGGTCAGGCTATTTTGGGCTGTCGGTTGCTTCTTCTGCGGCCCGCTGTCGAGTCCTGCGGGTCGCAGAAATCTTCTATGCTGCCAAGTCTCACCTGCTACACGCTGAGTCTTCCTGTGGGTCGCACAAACCTTCGGTGGGCCGCAGATCATGATCAGACTTCGGTTTCCTCGCTTCAAGAGTGGCAAAATCACACAGATCCTGTACAAAATAAAAGTAGCCATAGCAGTACCTTGCTTCTAACCTAAATTAACAATTAAAACATTAGAAACACACATAATTAATGAAATTAAGTCCTAATATAAGCGGTATTTATATACATAATTCCCGCTTATCATTATTCTTAAAATGCACAACTGAAGTTTCAAATAAGCTTCATTAGCACATTATATGCATATTATTTGTTGTATAATGCAATGTTTTCAATATGTATCATGATAATTAATTTTTAGACCATATAAAGAGCTTCACAACAGATTATTGTGATCAAATGACGCTTAATAAATCCTTAATGGATTAAAATACTGAATTGATGCTCTAAATAAGATTATATGAATATTTCTTCTCGTATAACGCAGATATTTTGACAAAATTAGTTCAGAATTATAGTCTATACTATAAAAATTGCTTAAATATAGATTATTGTTATTGAATAACGTTGAATGAATCAAGTATTCCTTAAAATTCTCAACAGAAGCTGCAAATAAAATTCATTTGCACAATTATATGCAAATTATTTATTGTATATTGCAATATTTTGAATATGTATCTTCAAAATTATTTTCAAGACCATATTAAGTGCTAAACTACACATTATTGTGATCAAATTACGTCTAATGAATCCTTAATAGCTTAAAATAATCAATTGATGCTGAGAATAAGATTCAGTTGTGCATTATATGAATATTTTTTCTTGTATAACATATATATTTTAACTAGATTAGATCAAAATAATATTCTAGACTATATAATGTGCTTAAATATTGATTATTGAGGTAGAATAACGTTGAATGAATAAAGTATTGCTTAAAATGCTCAACTTAAACTGCAATTAAACTTCATTTGCACCTTATATTCATATTATTTGATGTATAATGCAATATTTTGAATATGTGTGATCATAACTATTTTCTGGATTATATTATATTAAGAGCTTAACTACAGATATAGTGATCAAATAACATCTAGGAAAAACATAATAGCTTTAAATACTCAATTGAAGCTCTAAAGAAGTTTTATTTCTGCATTATATGAATATTTCTTCTGGACAAGACAAATATTTTAACTAAATTAGATCTTAATAATATTCTATACTAAATAAAGTACTTAAATATAGATTATTGTCCTCGAATAAAGTTGAATGAATCAACTATTGCTCAAAATGCTCAACTGTAGCTGCAATTAAGCTTCATTTTCACATTATATGCATATTATATGAGGTAAAATGCAATATTTTGAATATGTGTGATCAAAATTATTTTCTAGATCAAACAAAGAGCTTAACTACAGATAATTGCTAATGACGTTTAATGAATCCTTAATAGCTTAAAATAATCAATTGATGTGCTAAATAAGCTTCATTTGTGCAATATATGAATTTTTTTTCTCGTATGACGCAAATTTTTGACTAATTTAGACCAGAATTATATTCTAGATTATATAAAGTACTTATATATAGATTATTGTTGTTCAATAACGTTGAATGAATCGAATATTGCTTAAAATGCTCGACTGAAGGTGCAATTATACTTGATTTGCATATTATATGCATATTATTTGATGAATAATCCGATATTTTGAATATGTATGATCAAAATTATTTTCTGGATCATATAGAGAGCTTAACTACATATTATCGTGATCAAATGATGATTAATGAATCCTTGATAGATTAAAATACTCAACTGATATTTTATCTAATCTTCATTTGTGCATTATATAAATATTTCTCTTGTATAACGCAAATATTTTGACTAAATTAAATCAGAATTGTATTCAATCTATATAAAGTGCTTACTATTTTGGTCGAATAATATTGAATGAATCAAGTATTGCTTAACATGCTCAACTGAAGCTGCAATTAAACATCATTTGCACATTATATGCATATTATTTGATTTATATGGCAATATTTTTAATCTATATTATCAAAATTATTTTCTAGACAATCTTAAGAGCTTTCCTACTAATTATTCTGATCACATAACATCTAATGAATCCTTAATAGCTTAAAATGCTCAATTGATGCTAAAAATAAGCTTCATTTGTGTATTTTATGAATATTTATTATCCTATAACACCAATATTTTGACTAAATTATATCAAAATTGTATTCTAACTATATAATGTGCTTAAATATTGATTATTGAGGTCAAATAACGTTGAATGAATCAAGTATTGCTTAAAAATGCTCAACTGAAGCTGCAATTACACTTCATTTGCACATTATATGCATATTAAATGATGTATAATACAATATTTTCAATAGGAGTGATCAAAATTATTTTATGGAATATATTAAGAGCTTAACTACATATTATTGTGATCAAATGATGTCGAATGAATCCTTAATAGCTTAAAATACTCAATTGATGCTCTAAATAAGCTTTATCTGTTCATTATATGAATATTAATTCTCCTATAAGACAAATATTTTGACTAAATTAGATTGGAATAATAGTTTATACTTAACCAAGTGCTTAAATAAAGATTATTATCGTCGAATAACGTTGAATGAATCAAGTATTGCTCAAAATGCTGGACTGTAGCTGCAATTGCACATTATATGTGTATTATTAATGTGTAATGTAATATTTTGAATATGTGTGATCAAAATTATTTTCTAGATCATATAAAGAGCTTAACTATAGATAATTGCAAATGATAATTAATGAATCCTTAATACCGTAAAATAATCAATTGATGTGCTAAGATATAAAATAGTTTACTTGTCCAAATTTTAAGAATTATAATTTGCAGAACTAAAATATCACTAAAAATAGTTAAAAGGGTAAATATCTATACAAGTTATGATTGGAGGGGTATATTTCCAAATTTGAAGATTAGAGGGTGATATTTCCAATTGGCTAAGATTTGAGGGGTATATATCTGATTTTCCCTTTAAAATTAACGTTATCACATAGAAGCCGACTTACAAAAATTAATATTTATGAAAGTATTTCCTATGAATCGTTATTAGTGAAAAATTATTGAAAGCATGGTCTAGAATCGATCATTTGAAAAAAAAAAAAAAAAATAAGCAAAGCAATAATAACCAACCAAAATGTACCAAAGTGAAATTTCATTTTTCAAGAATTCAGGCCTTGTATTAGGAGATAGAAACGGATAGATGAGCCCAGGCCCAGAAGTCCAGTAAACATGAGTATTTTTCATAGTAATAGGCCTCGTTAACCCATCGTGTTCTGAAATTGTATCCTTCTTCTGATTTTATTGGATTAATCAATCATAGCGTTTATAGGCCTACTGGGCTGGATTAACAAATGGCGGTGATTACAATCATGTTTGAAGCCTTTGAAGATATAAGTTGAAAGGAAAATTTTTTAGGAGGGTTAAAATGCCTTAACATTAATCTATTTAGTACTAAAATTTCAGAAATCAAAATAATAAAATGAAATTATTAGGTTTGAAAAACTAACATCTTTCTAGACTCGCATAAGTGCATGTTCATAAGCTTTGGATGGCAATAAAAATAATCGCAAAAGTCGTAGTTTTAGTTTTCATACATAAAAGAATACAAATCATATTTAAGGACTTTATTTTGTTATTTAAGTTTCATATTTTTCATTTATTGAAATAATAAATAAAATACAGTGAGATATAAAAGTAATAGAGGTATTTGAGTGCTCCTCAATTTTTAATATACCTTTTGGTAAACAGCAAATGACATTATGACCTGCATATATTGCTTATGGTATCTTTTATCGAACTAATATCCATGACTTCAGCTCCCTATTAATTGGTTTCCAGCCTTTAATAGCTCTAACTTTTATTCTGAGGAGCTTAAGGTCAACTCTAAATTTCTAATGAGCCCAATAGAGAGCTAATTGAAAGATGTGTTCATTTCAAACGTATAAAATTGTAGGAAGTATCGGTGCAAATTCCGAATTTGTCGTTTTAGGTTGCAAAATGTAAAATGGTTTGCATACCGCCGCTGCTGACCGCGTTGATTCGTCAACAATCTTGTCTTTCTCTGAACGTGTAAAATGGATCAATTCTCATCCATACGCGAAAGTGTGCGTATAGCTGTCACCGCATGTCCCTTGTGTGTGAAGACCAATTCGGTTTGAATGCCCAATATTGGATTGATTGAATCCGCACACAAATTTTATAAAAAAATACTAATAATTTTTGTGATCCGGATTTTTTGGCTTTTCATCGTGCATTACTCGGATATCATTATTTAATATTTGTTTGTAAATTATTTTATCAGATACTAACTTTTTTAGTAAAAGTGTGAATACATTATATGAATTTGGATTTAAGTAGTGTGATTCATGAAAGAATATGGGGGATGATAAAATATTTTCTAATTAATGGACAGCTGAAAGACAAATATATGCTTGTTTCTTAGTTCAAATCTTCGAACTTAAAAGTAATAATATTTAGCTAATTGATCCATGTAAAATAAAAAAAAAAATGTATCTAAATATTTATTGAATTTTCATTTAGATTGGGAAAAGCGCAATATCAGAATCATATTCTTACGCATAATAGACATTAACATAAGATAAAAAAAAAAAAAGATTAACCTTTGTAAAAGCATGTCAATTTGTTAATAGGTGAGAAATTTATGCTGAAATTGTATGTCAAAATTCATATTTCGTGTGTTATAATTGTGAAATATCGTATTAATAATGCATATGGTCATTTGATCATATCATTACAAAACAAAACCCAATAGAAAATTTGTTAAATAAATGTATGCGCTTCAATATTTTCAATTTTTGTCTTATTAATGATTTTGGGTTCAACGTAGTTGATCCGTTAAGAGGCTAACCACCACTTGTTATGAATCCAACAATTCAAATCGCAACAAATGCATCTCCATTGCCCCTTGAAACAGAGAGGAATCTACAAAATTGAAATTTTGTCGAGAAGAAACCAAACAACACATGACACAGTATAATGGTGGTCATAATCCTCTTAGATCCAATCATGCTGAGGAGAGCTACTAATGTAAGAGAAGGCTTTATTCTACCTGTTCTTGTCTTTTTCCTAGATCTTACGAATTAAAATTAAATCATTTGGATAAATCCAAACTGTCCTTCATCTGCGTCGGTTCCATATATTACCCAAATTAAATGAAGAAAGTTGGGTAATTGAGGAATCCTATAGAGTGAATTGCGTCGGTTCCATATATTACCCAAATTAAATGAAGAAAGTTGGGTAATTGAGGAATCCTATAGAGTGATTTATGTAACAGATAACTAGTGTAAATAATAAGGTGTAGTATGTAAAAAGTCCAGAAGACCTTCAAAACGTTTGTTAAAACATTAGCATTAATTTTTCTTTTTTTATTATTATTATTATTTTTTGAGAAATTTTGGTGGAATATGAAACATTATTGAAATTTGACCAGATGTTGGAGAAAATATTGTTTGTATATGCATAATGTGACTGGGCCAAATTATGGAGTTTGGAACTAGTGCCAATCCTTGAAAGGCCCAAATTCAGTACGGAAGGGCAATGCATAATGCGCCATATATTTCAAATTCAGTACGGAAGACCTCTACATAATGCGCCGTGTATTTGACATAGAAAGACAAGCTGATGTTTGGTATATAATTTGTCTCAACCTTGAATTATTAGTAAAATATATACATCGCCTAGACCGTTCTCATGTAGTTATGTAGTACTACTGTTTAGACGTTTGGTATAAGATTGGAGCAGCATCACACATTCACACTGATGTTGTGACTTGTGAAGCGCAACTAACAAAGCTTATGATACTGTTGACTCTGCAATAATGGAGGCAGAAGCGCATTTAAAGTATTCACCCGACAATCTCAGATCTAATACTATTGTTTATGATTCATTAATTTAGTCAAAATTCATTGCTTCCGTATCCAAATAACATATTAAAGAACTTAACTGTTTGAAGTATGTAAATAAAGTATCTCATTTGGGCCCTTACAAAGGTGCATAATAATCACAAATGTCCTATCAAAGTAAGAGCTCTAATTCCACATCATCTAATAAGATATGATCACATAATTCTTTTTGACAAGAAACTGAAATATTATTTTTTTCTTTATTTATTTGTAAATAAAAAATGAGTTGTAATCTGGCATTTGTTTATAAAATGGGCAGGACTGAAGGAACATCAGAATATTTTCAACCTTTTGTTACATATAGACAAAACTTCATTATTTCTTAATTTAAAAAATGAGGTGAGACATACTTCCATTTTTTTTTTTTGCTTGTAAATGGTATTTTAAACAATTTTCTGGGTATTCCTGAAAATCCGAAAATCAGGGCATTTGCATATTGTTTAAACCACAATTAATTAAAATGAATCACACACCCACCGTTAGATGTGCATGTGTGTGTGCGTGATGTGTTTGTGCTTTTTATTGTTATAATAATTATTATTAATTATAGATGTGCATGTGGTTGCAAACTCAGTTTAGCCTGTTTCTCACCAAGTTGTCTCTGCTCTCCAGCCTCAACTCAACTCAAGTGGACTGTAAACCTCACCGCACTCTGTTCTCCAGCCAACCGTCTTATTCTGTAAGAATGGATGAGTCAAAACTGGAGATATTTCATACCAAAAAAAAAAAACAAAACTGGAGATGATGGCGAGTTGTTGAAGGACGACGAAAGCGTCGTACACGTGCCACCCGGTCCAGTGCATGGCGTTGGTTGAGGCGTCTACATCACAGCCGTTGGTTAGAGGCGATTTGATGGCGGATCCAACGGAAAATGACTGCCTCAATTACCCTCCGTTATTAAAGGGCGCAATTCTTATTTAGTTGGTAAAATTTGACCTACATTGTGTTTTAAAATTATCACCAGCTACCGCGTTACAAAATTTTTCATTTTTATTGAATAATATATATAATATATCTCTAGTTTATATGTATTTTTAAGCAAATTCATCCATAAAATATAATAATTAATTCATTCTTAAGATTCATAGATACAATCAAATAATTCTACTGGGCTGATTATATATTGATTCAATATTTAATATAGTGCATGGTTTCTATTTTATTTTGTTTTTTAACTCCGGCGATGTAGATAGAATTTCGAGTTCTGTTTGTGGAGTCCATAAAGAGCATCTTTTTCTGTACATGTCCTTTTTAATACCTTTGAATGTCGAATTGGAAGGAAAAGAGATGGCTTTAAGGCGCTGCTTGATTAAAGGGGCACAATGTTGGTGATTTTGATTCTTTTCTTCAACATTGTGAAAAGATAATTCTGATTTCTGAAACAGGAAAGTAAAACGTCAACAACATAGTCCTTGGTTTGATCATATGCGGTACGGATATGAATAGGAGAGAGAAAATTAGGTTGAGAACTTGAGATTGCCATGCCATGTCAGCGTTAAATATGCTCCGCTTGATCTGTGGTTGATGGTTCTGATTTATTCATCCGAAATTCAATTCTAAAGGAAATGTCTATTTCACAGATTAATCGATTGGATTTATTGTTTATTAGTGTTATTGAGAGCATTTAAGTTGGCATGTGCTCGGCTCATTAAGGGGGGCATAATATTAATATGAAACTTATCCGATTTATTTCACATAGAAATTGAGTTGTTTGTTATAAATGATATGAATCATATATGGTTGTCCATCTTTATTATTCCCATTAATTACATTAATTATAGAAGATCTTCAGCATTTATTAGGAGATTCATCTTTGGCTTATAAATAGAGAGATGTAACTTGTGTATTGTATCCAACAATTGAGAATAGAAATATACATAAGAGAATTTATCTCTCTTTTACTTTTATCTCTTCCTTCTTTCTCTTTAATTTTACAACACGTTATCAGCACGAATTGCTCGGGGGAAATTACAAAGAAATTGTAAAAAGGTAAATCACCGTGCATGCGACATAAACTTTGTTCTTCCAAGTTTATCAACTTGATCATTTCATGTCCGTAAGTAAAAAGGAGGACTTAGAAATTAATGTATATTATTTCTTAATTCCGATTCTGTTTCAAAGTTTTTTTTTTATTTGAATTTTTTTTTCTGTTGCTATATTAATTTGTTTGAATTTAGGAAAATCATTCCCCGAAGTGAATGATGATGAAAATGATTATTTAATAATACTATTTAAATTTAAAAATTTATTAAGAACCCGAAGTTCTTATTACAAGAAGAACCTGAAGTTCATACTTTGGTTTAAAGTTATTTAGAACTTGAAGTTTTTAATTATTGAAATAAATTATTTAGAACCTGAAGTTCTTACTTGAATTTATTCGTTTATATAACCTGAAGTTATTTCATTTAAATTTTAATTGTGCAATCAAACGATTTAATAACCAGAAGTTATTAGATGAAATTTTACTATAACTTGAAGTTATAATTATAGTTATTATATGTCATTTTATTTACTTTATTTATTCATTTTTATTTACTTGTTTGTTTATTTATTTATTTATCTCCATTTTCATTTATCGTAACCAGAAGTTACAATATTAATAACCTGAAGTTATGATAAAAGAATTTTTATACTCTTGAAGAGTTTCTTGAAGAAAAATGTGACCATCAAAAATGAAAACTCGTTATAGTCTAATTGTGAGTACAATTTTGTCTGAAATTTGCTCCTGTAGTAGCAAAGGATACTCCAAGTCAGTGTAACATTCTCTAAAATAAAATAATGAGTTTCTAATGAATTAATCAACAAGTATGACTCATGTGAAAATTTATTCCCTGAAGTGAATTTCAGTTTATATGAATTGATTACGTTGGTATGGTCGCATTTATTCCCTGAAGCGAATATCTTGAAGATGTAGTGATATATATGGTATAACAAAATATTTTCTCAGGTTTTTATCAACTCATTGACTCCCATTATTAATTGGCCGAATAAAATGAGTTAATATTGATTTGTTAATTGGCCGAATAAATTTCATATTGATACTTGTCTCTCTGTCATTATTATTTATCCGAAACACATTATTTTGTTTTCTTTTATTTTTATCCCATTAAATTATTGTCGGCCAATATGCCCCTTTTGTTCCATATACAGCAATGATTTGCATCCAAATAATAAAGTTTATTTACTTAATTAGATTACTTTCCTTTCTTTTTATTTATTTTCTTGTACGGGAAGTCAGGACAGGAAATGAAAGGAGTCATGTTTATTTTAATTTCCTTCTTAAGCTATGTACAGATCCGATTAATAAAGTTTGTTAATTAATTTAGTTTAATTTCCTTTTATTTTATTGTACGGAACAAAATAAAGTAAATTTATTTTTACTCTCTTTTAATTCAAGGAAATGACTGATGCAATGTTAAATAAAGAAGATCCATGTGTGATTGATAGCGGAACTACAAATACCATATTGAAAAGTAAGAAATACTTTTTGCAATTGCATCTCGGTGAGACTAATATCCAAACTATATATGGCTCAAGTAATATTATTGAAGGCTCCGGAAGAGCTTGTATTTTGTTACCTGAAGGAACAAAATTAACAATAGATGATGCATTATATTCGAGTAGATCCAGAAGAAATCTACTAAGTTTTAAAGATATTCGAAAAAATGGTTATCATATTGAAACTATGAATGAGAGAAATTATGAATATCTTCATATCATATCTATTAAAAATGGCCAGAAAAATATTATGGAGAAAATGCAAGCATTGTCTAATGGACTATATGGTACATATATATGTACAATAGAATCAAATATGGTGACTAACCAGAAGTTAGTTGATCCAAAATTATTTACACTATGGCATGACAGATTAGGTCATCCAGGAAATATAATGATGAGGAGAATAATTGAAAGTGCAAATGGGCATCCCCTAAAGGACCTGAAGATCCTATTATCTAAAGAATTAACATGTCAAGCATGCTCTCTTGGAAAACTAATTACTAAGCCATCTCCAAATAAAGTTGGACCTGAAGTTCCATCATTTTTAGAACGAATTCAAGGAGATATATGTGGACCTATTACACCACCATGTGGACCATTTAGATATTTTATGGTCTTAGTTGACGCATCAACACGTTGGTCACATGTGTGTTTGTTAGCAACAAGAAATGTTGCATTTGCTAGATTATTAGCACAAATTATCCAATTGAGAGCTAACTTTCCGGATTATCAAATTAAAAGAATCCGACTTGATAATGCAGGAGAATTTACATCCCAAGCTTTTAATGATTATTACATGTCTATTGGGATTACTGTAGAACATTCAGTGGCACATGTTCATACACAAAACGGTCTAGCAGAATCGTTTATTAAAAGGTTACAATTGATAGGTAGACCATTACTTATGAAATCTAGTTTACCATCTTCTGTATGGGGACATGCCATATTACATGCTGCTGCACTAATTAGATTAAGGTCAACTGCTGATCATAAGTATTCCCCATTACAATTGGTCTCCGGAAGAGAACCAAATTTGTCTCATTTAAAGGTATTTGGTTGTGCAATATATGTTCCAATTTCTCCTCCACAACGCACAAAAATGGGACCTCAAAGAAGGTTGGGAATTTATATTGGTTTTAACTCTCCTTTTATTGTTAAATATTTAGAACCATTAACAGGAGATGTTTTTACAGCAAGATTTGCTGATTGTCATTTTGATGAATCAATATTCCCAAATTTAGGGGAAGATAAATAAAAACTAGATAAACAAGTGACTTGGAATTCATCATTATCTTATCTTGATCCCAGAAGTGGTCAATGTGAACTTGAAGTTCAAAAGATTATAAATTTACAAAGAATTACAAATGAATTGCCTGATGCATTCACAGATATAAATAGAGTCACTAAATCACATATTCCAGCTATAAATGCACCTGCTCGAATAGATATTACAAAAATATCAAATGAATCTCATGAGCGTAGAAAACGTGGAAGACCAATTGGTTCTAAGGATATAAATCCACGTAAAAGAAAAGAGCAGAATAAAGCAGTTGGTACAATGACAAAAGAAATTACTTTTAAAACTCCTGAAGAAGTTGATAAAATCCCAGAAGAGATTAATAACATCCCAAAAGAAACTCAAACCCCAGAAGAGGTTGATGAATTTCCGGAAGAAACTGAAATACCAAATGATCATGAGATTTCTATAAATTATGTGAAAAATGGTATAACATTGAATAGGGATGAAACTCAAGTTGATGAATTTTTTGCATTCGCTGTAGCTAGTGATGTAATAAGCGAAGAGGATAATGTGCCCAAAACCATAAAAGAATGTAGGCAAAGAAATGATTGGCCTAAATGGAAAGATGTCATACAAGCTGAATTAAGTTCACTTGATAAACGACAAGTATTTGGACCAGTAGTCCAAACGCCCAAAGATATTAACCCTGTAGGTTACAAATGGGTATTTGTCATTAAAAGAAATTAGAAAAATAAAATTGTGAGATACAAAGCAAGGCTAGTGGCGCAAGGTTTTTCACAAATATATGGAGTTGATTATGAAGAAACTTATTCACCTGTAGTGGATGCAACAACTCTAAGATTTTTAATAGGTCTCACAGTCATAGAAAATCTAAAAATGCAACTTATAGATGTTGTCACAGCCTATCTATATGGTTCACTTGATAGTGACATATATATGAAAATTCCTGAAGGATTAAAAATGCCTGAAGCATATAAATCAAAACCTAGAGAAATGTACTCCATAAAATTGAAAAAATCTTTATATGGACTAAAACAATCAGGTCGAATGTGGTATAATCGACTTAGTGAATATCTTCTAAAAGAAGGATATAAGAATAATACAGTTAGTCCGTGTATTTTTATGAAAAAATCAAATCTAGGTTTTGCAATAATTGCGGTGTATGTTGATGATTTAAACATTATAGGATCTCCTGAAGAGATTGAAAATACTGCAAAATTATTGAAAAAGGAGTTTGAAATGAAAGACCTTGGTGTAACTAAATTTTGTCTCGGCCTGCAGATCGAGCATCTAAAGAATGGAATATTTATCCATCAATCAAATTATATAGAAAAAATCTTAAAAAGATTTAATATGGATAAAGCTCATCCTTTGAAAATACCAATGGTCGTGCGATCGTTAAATGTAGAAAATGATCCTTTTCGTCCCCAAGAAAATGATGAACAAGTACTTGGTCCTGAAGTACTATACTTAAGCGCAATTGGAGCGTTGTTATATCTTGCAAATAATACAAGACCTGATATTGCATTTGCTGTAAATTTATTGTCAAGATATAGTTCCAAACCAACCCGAAGACATTGGAATGGAATTAAAGATATTTTCCGCTATCTCTGCGGAACTCGAGATATGGGACTGTACTATGAAAAGGATGTAAAATCTAATTTAGTTGGATATGCAGATGCAGGATATTTGTCAGATCCGCATAAAGCAAGATCTCAATCATGATACATATTTACTTATAGTGGAGCTGCGATTTCATGGCAGTCGACAAAACAAACTCTAACTGCTACTTCATCGAATCATGCTGAACTAATTGCTCTCTATGAAACGAGTCGAGAATGTGTTTCATTGAGGTCAATAATTCAAAATATTCAAGAAGAATGTGAGCTTCAAAATATTAAGGAAAATCCTACTCCAATATATGAAGATAATGCAGCTTGCATAGCACAAATTAGAGAAGGATATATCAAAGGAGACCGAACTAAACACATTGCGCCAAAGTTCTTCTCAGCACATGACCTACAAAAGGATGGCATAATAGATGTTCAAAAAATTCAATCATGCAACAACTTGGCTGATCTATTCACGAAGTCTTTGCCAACAAGAACTTTTGAGCAACTCAGAAAGAAGATAGGTCTACATCGACTGAAGGATATCCAATAATATTAAAATGAGGGAAAGCATTATACACGCTGTACTCTTTTTCCCTTATCCAAGTTTTTATCCCAATGGGTTTTTCTTGGTAAGGTTTTAATGAGGCAGTATAAATGATCCAGAAGTATCATTGATCTTGAAGTATCATATTAATAGTGTATAATGAAAGATGAACAACCAAGGGGAAGTGTTATAAATGATATGAATCATATATGGTTGTCCATCTTTATTATTCCCATTAATTACATTAATTATAGAAGATCTTCAGCATTTATTAGGAGATTCATCTTTGGCTTATAAATAGAGAGATGTAACTTGTGTATTGTATCCAACAATTGAGAATAGAAATATACATAAGAGAATTTATCTCTCTTTTACTTTTGTCTCTTCTTTCTTTCTCTTTAATTTTACAACTTTGTTCTTGTTCTTGTATTTTATTTTATTTTTTTGTTTTTCATTACACAATGAATTTAATAAACTATATATGCACTCGTGAAGTGCATCAATATTTAAATAGAAATAGCAAGAGTTCATTATTTAAAAGAAATCTACAATAGTGTTGACATTTAGAAAGTTTTTTTTTATAAGTGTAAGCTCGCCTTGATATTTTTTGTTTCATGAAAAAATATAAAATTTAGCAAACTTTCCAAGTAATAAATTTCAAGGCGAGCTTAATTATTTATCATAAAAAAAAATATCAAGGCGAGCTATCATTTTGTGGCGCCACAAAATGTCACAATTTTTTAATAATATTTTTAAAAATTTAAAATTCAAACGTTGAATCTAAACCGTTGATCTTGTTTTGTTTAACAAATTTATGTTTTCATATGAATTTTGTAAAAATTTGAGATCATTTAGTACCCGATCAAGATGTTGATAAATGAACAAATAACTATGCCAGATTAATTCTAATGCATTCAAGTTTTGATATCTTGATCGAGTATTGAATAAACTTTAAATTTTCTTAATTTATATGAAAATGCATCGCTCGTTAGATCGAACAAAATCGACGATTTTAATTTGTCGTCCGTATTTTGAAAATTTAAAATACTAATAACAAAAATTGTGGCATTTGGTGTTACGATAAAATGGTAGCACTAATACCTCACTCATATAATATAATTTTATTTGCTGGGACGTATTTTTATGCTTAGCTGATAATATATACAAACTAATATTTTTATTCACAAAAAAATGGCTGTTTATGCTTCTGCGATGTGGTGTTATATTCGCAAAGGCTGATAATTAACATTTATAAAATGTATTTATACTCACATAATCTAGTGTTTATACTTACGTATTCATGATTCATTAGTCATTAGTGCACAAATTAGAGGAAAGGTCTCGGCGATGATTCATGCACAATCTACGCAAAGAAAAATCTTGTGTTTGCACTGGTTTTATACCGCGGTGTATGGAGATAAAGCGAGCAAGTACATCGGTGGGAACCAAGGCAGAAGATATTTTTTAAGAAACCCAAGGCAGGATATAGATGGGGCTGAATTTAGTGGGGCATAAATAATTATGTAATTTCCTTAAAACAAAATGTAATTTTTACAATAGCAGAGAACTTCAAATAAAAATTTGAATTACTTAATTAAATCAAACATGATAATTAAGAGGTCAAATTCAAATATTTGTCAAAATTTTAGCCCCTTCAAAATCAAATAATGTCCCGATCAGATCAATTTAAATGTGAGGAACGTCAAACTCGATTAATTCTCGAGATGAAAAGTTCAAACAACCAAACCGTTTCTTCAACGCAATTCATATTAAAATTTTCTTGGAAACAAAATATTATTTTTTTACTGTTTTCATTTTTCAAAAAATTCTTGATCTAAAAAATTGTAACTATAATAACAATAATTTTGAAAAATTCAAAAATAGTTAAAAAATTTTAAAAATAATAAATTTTGTATTGAAAAATTTCTCAATATGAAAAATCATATTAAATACTTTTATTCAATCATTGGAAAATTGTAAAATTTACGGAACTCAATTTGAACTTAATATTTTTCATTAAAATCGACAACTTAATATTGGCCCAAAGATTGTCGGATCATTCCCCTTCTTACATACATACCAAATTTCATAAAAACCGAACCGATCAAACTCTGGGTACTAGGTACCAAATCAGAATTGATTCAATCAATCCATCAAAAGGCGTTCTACAAAGAGTCCCACTATCCAGTGATAGCTAGCTAACAGCAACTGTATATCCGGCGCAACATTTCCAAAGCAAGCGAGAAAAGGACATCGTGCGTCCATGTTGTCGCTATCAAATTCACTGAGGGTGGGACCCACAGGGCACGTTATTACGACCGGATGGACACGTGTCCGGTTCTTTACCGGGTGGAGCAATGTCTGGGTCCCACGTATCATGTGCCCCACGATTTGGCCAGGTCGGCTGCAGGAGAACCAAAGATCAAACACCTGGTTCTCTGTATGCGGTGTGGTGCAGACCCACCGTGTCTGAATCAGTGTTCTGAACACTGGGTCCCACACGTTTGAAGGGAGATTCGCTTATATGATTAAAATAATAGTAATGTACTGTAGAGCCAGTTTGGCAGTGTGACAGAGGTATATGAGCACATAGGTCGTAAGGTACAGTCGTACAGAGAGGACCAGTATTGAACTTTTTGCTAATTTGACTCTTCTTTTCTGATAATTTGTGGAGACAGGTCTGGATTAAATTGTGCAAGACTATACCTAAATTTCTGAATATTTATAACCACTTACTGCTGGCAACAGTAAAAAAGATTGGGGTTGCGTAATCAGGCAGCTTCCATTTTCGGTATATTCTTCCTATCAAAATTTCTTGCCAAAAAAAAAAGAAAATTCAATTGATTGTCAGAGGAATGCAATGCAAGGGAACTAGAGTCTAGGGGCCTGCTCCAGAAGAGGTGGATGGGAGCTAAGGAAATCAAAGCTAAGGAAGTCAAAGCTAAGGAAGGATACGTAAATGACAGTAATCTGCTCCAGTTTTCAAAAACTATACACAGGAGTAAACCATAGTAACCTTTCTTAATGACCACATTGCCCTTTGATTTTAATAAGATGAGAAAAGGTGAAGTTATGGAGCAGGGGTATTGTTGGTAAAAATGTCTAATTTCTTGAGGAATCTCGGTTACACCCCGATTTTGGGGGTAACCGGTCTTCTCTTTGATTGAGCTTTTAAGGAAAACTCGTTTCCTTCTATTTCCGCTCATTCACCCAGAAATTAGAATGGGAGCAAGTGAACACCATTCCTCTCCCTTTCCTTAGCTCCGATTCACCTCTTCTGGAGCAGGCCCTAGAGGAAGAAGATAATACACCGAGGAGTATATCTATCTGACCGTACACTAAAATTATAATAAACGGTCGAGATCTAGTGGTATTAATTTAATGCCACAAGAGGCAGGAACATCGAATTCCTCCATTATTTTCTAGGACGGAGGGATTATATTTTTTGGGAATTACTTAGGACAATCTTTCAATTTGTAATCTTATGTCATTCTCTCTTAAAGATCTTCTATCTCCCTTCCGTAATCTCTCTCCCTTCCGATCTCTCCCTTCCTCCCTCCGTCCTCCCTCCGGCCTCCGACTCCGACCTCCGTCCTTCCTCCCTCCAATCTCGCTCGCTCCCTCCGACCTCCCTTCCTCCCTCCGCCTTCCTCCCGTCTCTCTTCCTCCGACCTTTATTTCTCCCTCCGGCCTTCTTCCCTCTGACCTCGCTTCCTCCCTCCGGCCTTCATCCCTCTGACCTCCCTTCCTCCCTCCGGACTTCCTCCTTTCCTCTATTTGGTCTAAAGACATTGTAATTAGTGATAAGCTAATAAGCAGAAATGATCAGTTTGTCGGATGATCAACTTATATGTGCATAAATGATTAATTAGGTGTAATAAGTGATCAAATTGTTATAATAAGTGATCAGATTGTATTATAAGAGATAAGATTGTTATAATAAAAGATCGGATTGTATAATAAGGGATCAGATTGTTATAATAAGAGATCAGATTGTTATAATAAAAGGTCAGATTGTATAATAAGGGATCAGATTGTTATAATAAGAGATCAAATTGTATAATAAGGGATCAGATTGTTACAATAAAAGATCAGATTGTATAATAAAGGATCAGAATGTTATAATAAAAGATTAGATTGTATGATAAAAGATCAGATTATTTTAATAAGGGATCGTCTTATAAATATAAATGAACAGATTTTTACCATAAGGGATCAGTTTAGGAAGTGGAGCGATCAGAGAGGGGGGTAGACTAGCGATCTTCTGGGAGAAGAGGGAGCGCTCGAAATGGAAAGGGTACTTCGAGCGCCCTTTTCATTTTTTGTGGGGATGATAAGGATTGCAAATTAGGGGATTGCACTTATCACTCCCCATATTTTTTTACCAGGATCGTTTTTAGAAAAAATATATATATTAGTCATAACCTTTTATTTATTTTTTATTCATGATTTCAAACAGCATTTTTTTTTTTTTATTTGTAAATGATCAGACTAAGAAATCAAGAAACTAGTTGAATATCTAGAAGTATTTACCCAAATTGTACTGGATGAATGACATCATTTGATTGCTATACCATAGAGGATACATTCATTAAACTTAGACACCCATAGTCAACTGTAATTAGATACATGGAATGCGAAAAAAAAAAAAATTAATACGACATCATTAGATACATGCAATTAGATAAATGAAAGAATCTATACGACAGCAATAACATGTATTGGTCCATATGAAAAGTATAGTCCTTAAAAAATAATATTAATACGTGTAATTTACTATGCTTCTTTTAAATTGCAACAAATGTGGCCATTATTCAAATAATTGTAAAATGAAAAGATAAAAACATAAACATGGTGCAATTTTGGCTGCCTATCCGTCTTTGGAAACAAATCGACAAAAATATCTTGTCATGAAATAATTGCAACGGTATACCTGAATCGTGCATCAAATCGTACACGACTAAAATAAGATTCGACCAATGTGCGTACAGCGTTCCTTTGTGAATTTACACGTGGTCCCGTTTTCACAGTGACCTTAAGTTTCAATTGTTTCTTAAGTATACTTTTCTACTTTGCTTTCTCAAGGAAAGAAGAAAGGGCATAAGGAAAAAAAAAAAATTAAAATTTACAACTCAATGATAGGGTTTCAGAGGATCATATCACGTGAACCCAGTTCATACGTATCGATTCCCACGTGTCCGCAGATTCTTCTTTTGACCACAGGACACGGTGCCTCATCTGATCTGCCTGATTTTCTTCAGAGGTTACATTTCGTGGTAGGTCCACTTCATCATACAAAATATCATCGGGAACTTGTTGCTTTAAGTTTAAAATTATTTTCTCAAAATTTTACTCCTTTTTGTATAATTATTTTCTCAAAATTTTACTTCATAATATTATGTTTTGCTTCAGCTCAACAAACAAAAGGAAACGAATTTTTACTTTTTCTTATCATTTGATTTTTAGTTGAGGATCCCACTCCTCTTCAGCAATAATATTCTTTTGGATAATTTCGAATATTTTTAATCATTTATTTAAATTTTTTCATGCGAATAGTCTCAATTAAATTTAACGTAGTGCATAGAAGTAGGAACAAGTACACAAGCCCCGTCTGATTATATTTTCTGAAACAATCTAATAGAGTTCCTACAATTTATCTAAGTCCAATTATATAATCTCTTCTAATTGTAAAACAAAAATGCAAACCTTCTGGATAGTACCATTTCTTTAACTTCTTGTTCCTATATTAACAGGGCTTGGACTTCTAATATGATCAACTTGTCTGACATGACGTGCAATCACCACTGAGATGAACAGAATTAAATTTTATATCGTTATGTATTTGTTGGATTTTGATTAAACCGCCAAATACATATTGGTCATGGATTTTAAAAAGTAAGAACTCGGACTCAGCATTATATATACACAACTAGCAAGAATCATCCATATTAACTTTTGCGAACTTAGGACATTATATCAAAAGCTGCCAAAAAATATATATTATATATATATTTGCATATTATACGAAAATTGTCACATAAAATCTCAAATACTATTCTCACCATAGAAGATCCGAATGCCACAGCCGTATGTGGCCACTTGTATGTTGTATCCGTAAAATTTTGTACTGCTGTAAATTATGCTTTAAATCCACATAATTTTTTTAAACTATGTATATAAGCGTAAAGCATCGATCGATGAATTTATTCATAATTATTATATTAGTAGCGTTTTAGTTATTAATGTACTTGTTATTAGTTTAAATATATTTTTTAATTAGAAATGCTAGACAGAGGCTGCCTAGGAGTTAATTTGTTAAAATATGTTTGTGCCCGATTATCTATGACAATAACAAATGAATAATGTTGATTTCAGATTCTTAATTATTAAGATCTTTATTCAACTATTATTTGTTTGTTTATATTTAATCGTGTTCTTTTAATTGTGAATAAAATGAATTTTAAATAGAATTATCATGTAATAAAGTTATCTTTGCCTTTATATATGACTTACGTAGTTATTGGCTGCAAAATCAAACGGCCTAAATTGTGCATATTAAAGACTTATAAATTGTGGTAATCGATTATGGATTCAAATTGCCATAATACGATTATTATATGAACCGGGTTGATGAAACTAACAACTCTATCTTTTAAATTTATAAAGACATGAATCGATTGTTCTTTTAAAACTAAAATTTTAACACATTGCTTTACGAGAAAAAGGGAGACGTCATCGGAGAGTTTGATGGCAGGCTTGAACCTTTAAAAATTGGTATTTGGGGAATTGGTATATATTGGTGGTCATTGTTTGTCTACATAAATTGGTTACTGATTATTACACTAAATTGTCATTACTATGCTGGTGCACCTCCAACAACATAGTTGCAATAACAATTTCATTTTCAATAAGCGGGCTCACTATACTTAAATATTGGCACATACCCATCAGAAAAAGGGAGTGCCGCTTAACAAGGTCATACTTTCATACCAATATATGGGTCCCCTCCCAGATTAGAGTACCGTTCATCAACATATATTATTTTGTTTGTTTGTATTCTTTTATTTATCTAACATACGTGAAAATAACATGCTTGTTTTCTTATATGATATGCGCATGCACAACAAAGTTGAATGGTTGATGTATGCGCTTTAACTCATACTTTATTAATATGTGCCTAGACGGCTCTCATAGGCCTACATTCCAAAAATTAATAGCAATTAATATTATAAGTATAATGATTAAAAATGTAACAGAAAAGAGGCTACAACACAAAAACTAAAGCCAAAGTAAAGGCTCCTACATTATATATGTTAAGCAACTTCATTAGCATAACCGACGGAATTTATTTAAAGCACAACAGGATCCGTACAATCTTTGGTTTGAAGTTTAAGCTTTAGCCCCTATTGGATATCAAGGTTGCGTTTAAAGGAGCATTATTGAAACGCAACATAGTTCAACCCAATGAACTTTTTCAACACTTTCAATCAATGTTATAAAAATCACACCAGATCGACTATTTCCTCTACTTAATTTCATTAAACAGTGTTTTATAATGAGGTCGAATTACCGCTTGGTTAGACCATAAACTGGTTGTAGTCCGGTTCAATGACCTCCATAACCCTTTTGTTATACGGAACCAATAAAAATTATTATTATTTGTTTTTGTTAAGCTGGTCCATGAACGGTTCAGTGACGATTTTTTTTTTTTTTTTTTTTTTTTTTTTGTGTTGGTCTAACCCCCTGTAGAATGATGGTATTTTTAATTTGATTATATTTTTATAATTGCAACGTCATTTAATTTTTGAAATCAGTTCTACTGGTGGAACTTTCTTGAACTTATTGTTCGACCGGTTTGTTATCCAAAATATTGCTTTCGACTTGGTTTTAATTTTTCCAAGCTCCAAAATTCAATAATCAATTCTAAACCAAACGTTTTTGCCGAAAGGAATTGTCAATGGTACTCTATTTGCATCTATACGCCTCTAATTTTCGATTTAGAATGCCAACTTTTAACTTTGCATCTTATCGTTGATGACGGCGACAATAGTAACAGTAAATCTCTAGTATTTGTAATCTTAACGATTTAACCAGCAGCAAACCGAAATGATTGAACCCTTCATTTGTATTTCATCACTAAGATAAGATTGTTCTTCACAAAATAATAATAATAATAATAATAATAATAATAATAATAATAATAATAATAATAATAATAATAATAATAAGAAAAAAGACAACATAAGGTAACCCTGCCCCCCCCCCCCCCCCCCCCCCCAAAAAAAAAAAAAACACACACACACACCCCCAACCAAGAAAAGATTCCAGTGCCACCACTCTTTAGTGCTACATGTTCATATTTTATCAATATTTAATTTTTTAAAATTTAAACGCAGAATCTAAACCGTTAATCTTATTCAATTTAATGCGCGATTCTTTTCTATATAAGTTTTATAAAATTTAGAGTTGGTTTGATACTCGATCAAGTGATCAAATGATGAACATATTAGAATTAATCTGTCACAATTAACCAGATTTGTACATTTGTTGACCATTCTATCGAGTATCAAACCGACTTCAAAATTTATAAAAATTATATAGAAAGTTAGAAACACATCGCTCATTAAATTGAACAATATCAACGGTTTGGATTCAGCGTTAGAATTAAATTTTTTTTTAAATATTGATAAAATATGAAGTTGTAGCAACATGTGGCGCAAAAAAGTGATGATATTGGAACCTTGCTATAAGGTAACTCGCTATATTGCCCCTCCCATCCTCCACCCCACGCACGTGCAATTGCACTATAACATACATTTTGATGCATTTAGCATTCACCTTTTATGGCTTGTATCAATGTCCTCACTGATGTAGTTCATTTTAGTTTATAGTTTTTATTTTTAACAGAGTAGGTCCTTCAATAATGCCGAGCCGGCAGGGATAAAAATTTAGCCATGATTAACATACACGATGAACCTTTTTTTTTTTTTGTTATTTCACCCCTCATTACTAATTTTAGTGTCTTTAAATATTAAAAATTACTTTTATATTTTCTAATCATATTTTCATGTACAAAAAATTCATTATTTTTATGTACAGATCACGTTTCGTATATTGAATTTCAAAATAATGAGTAATTATCAATGGTTATAGTTGTTAAAGATCTCGATCTTTTATTGATCAGGGGCTAGTCTAAACGCGGACTAAATGGGTGCAATGTCATCCCATTTTTTTTTATCAATCAAATATTTTTGTTGTTATATGAACAATATTTTTTTTTAAAAAAAAATCACTATTTCAACTCCAGTAAAATACAAATATAATTTCATTGTTGACCTTTATAATTAAAAGTTCAAGTTTGTGGTATGATAATTCTATCGATAATATAAAAAATTAATTATTTAATTTTTATTTATTCGAGTAACCTTCATTCAAAATTTTTTAGGCTTCACCACTGCTTTTATTGGATAATATAAGTTCTTACAATATGTATATCAGCGACTCTTTATCGAAACTAATTTGTTACCGAGGTATCAGATCCTTATGCCAGCCGATGATGCAAAATAAGGAAGTGAGAAAATGACAAGGAAAAATGTGTGAATTCTATAAGTATAGGAAGTTCAGATTCATTGTCTACAATTTGCACTTTTTGTTTGCAAATGTCGTCTGCAAAAATCTTGCCTTGCTGTCTTAATATAAAATAAATTTGGAAACAACATTTGCACAAAAAAAAAAAAGAGTTTCGTTTATAGTAAATTAGTAACACTCCAACAGTGATCTTTCCAATTTTAACATTATCTAATATCTACGTTTTCTCTTACTTTATCAGTATTTAAAAAATAAAAAATGTGGTTTTACCCCACAGACAATATCAATGAGCCCTGCCGACTGCTCAGTGCGCACTGGGCTAGAAATAAACAAAAAAAAGTTGCAACGTAATCACTTCAAAAAATTAGAATATATAATTTCATTGTTATTGAGAAATAAAAGTCTAACATCCCAACATAAATTAATTCGTCGGTAATAATCAGCCATATTACAATAAGTCCCAACCACAAAAAATGAATAACCTACCGATCAATTTAAGAAAAAGATAGATAATTAGGTGTGACTTCGCAATGCGTGATTAGGTGTTGCTTCACTCTCTTTAAGTCAGTAGTTCAGTTCGATTTTATCTTATTAATGAATAGTTTCCAATGTACCCAAGGAAAACCTCAAATATTGCTTCCTAGGAAAACCTCCAATTTTAATCCGTTTTCCAAACGATAAATAACATGTTGATTGTCATCTTGCAACATTAATACTTAAACTATTATTTAGCAGAGAAAAGAAAAAAAAAGAATCAACTTCATTATCTATTGAAATTTCCATCATTGAATAACTCAGAAAATTGAAGTCGTTTGGTACTTGTTTTTAGAAAGAATATGAGGGCAATTTTAATAAGTATCAAATATTCATTGCACAAAAAAAAAAAAAAAACAATCTTTTTGGGATTTATGATGTTATAATATATGATATTGATTATGCACTATACGTTGATTTAGTATTCATGTGTAGCGAACTAGCTATAAATTATATTTTGAGTGATGGATCCTTATGCTTGTTAGTATTTGATTTCAATACTCAGTGAAAGTCATTTAATTAAATAGAGCTATCTATTTAGTTTGTGGATGCAATATAAATTTAACTTGATGTTTTCAACCCATTTATTTTAAAAAGGCCCTGAATTTTAATTACGGTGAAGAAATGTTGGATTACCACATTTAAAAATTGTAGGAATGTCTCATTATTTGAAAGGGACTGGATGGTCATTGGAACTTTTCTCATGTTGGTTTATAATATATTTTATTTGCTTGTTTAGTGTTTGGGGAGAAATGAAAGGTGGGAGATAGCCGTTTAGAGTGATGTAGACTTGGCATATTTTCTCCCCTCTGCTTTGATAAAACTGACATGCTGCCAGATTGGAATCCGACCCTCAACCTGTCTACCCTTTTCCGGTTTTGCAATTTTCTTCCAATAAACCCCAAAATAGGAATAAAAAAATAAAAAATAAGAAAAAAGATCTAATTTGAACTATAGATATGCAATTTGGAAATACTATTTAGAGTTAAAACCTTCATTTCAAAACCAACTGATACCCAACATATATGATGTACAATATACAACAGACGTTTGGCTATTGGTAGCTGAAAAGTAAGTTTTAACTTCTTAACAACAACACAAAACGGTTATAATTATATTTCATTTTTCTTGGTGTTTTTGATAGGTTCTTATATGGTTAGAAGTGACATATTGGTATCGCATATGAATTGTATTCGTACTTCACGTCAATATTCATAACACAAATTTAATAAGAAATATTATATTATTTCACGGATGTCAATATCATGTCGGATAGGAGAGTTGTGTCCGTCTTACTACTGGATGCTTGTGTCGCGGTTCTTAGTAAAATAGAGATGACATTGAAAACTTTCTTGCATCAATTCTAATTTAACATATTGAATACAACACATTGTAGCACCTGAAAACACCATATATAAGTTATAACTAGTACCCATTTGCTACCGTGATATTCAATTCCACGGATATTATAAGTGACATTGGATCATCGACAAATGGCCTCAAAATCTCACTATTTTTTTTAAAAAAAATTAAATAAGGTATCGCATAGAGATATTAATAATTCAATGGCATCCAATATCATAAATTAATAATTCGAGGCACTTAAAACTTATGTCACGACAGTTACAATGTTTTATTTGTTGCATTCAATATTATATCAATGTCGGAACATTATTGCAACGGCGTAATTTGAAAATTATTCTTAATTTTTTTTCCCTACATTTGAAAATACTGGGGAATAGATTTTCCAGGTAGTCCAGATAAAGCGTCCGAGAATTTGGTTAATGCTATATATAAAATAAAATAAATACTATATATAAACCTCGAAACTTAAAATTATAATTTAATAACAGTGGACCTTGAAAGTACACAAGTTAATTATGGAGTCCCTAATCTAACAATTAGAAGGTGACTTCACTAATAGGTTGTCTAGCGCTGAAGACTAGTGATAGTTCAAAAATCCTTGGCCCTTGGCCCGTTCTTTGGAAGACCGTCCTAAAATCCGGACCGGATCGGTCCTTTGAAGGACTTTCGATGGACAAGGATTTAGAAGGGCCGGATTTTGAAAGGGCCGGGTCTAATTTTTTTCAAAGACGGATGTTGAAGGGCCGGGTTTTGAAGGACCGAGTCCGTCATAGTCCTTCAATTGTGGCGACCATTTGATCATGATAAGACGATAGAGATTAAAAAATTATTCAAAAAAATTAAATGTAGGTAATATTTTAGAAGGACTAGAAGGGCCAAGGACTTTAGGGCTGAGTTTTCGAAGGGCCGGTCTCATGATTTAAAAAATAAATCCGTCTAACCCGTCCCATCTTAATTCTTTTTTCTAGTCCGGTCCGACCCGGCCCTTCTATCAAACCCGTCTAGTCCAGTCCTTTAAAATCCGGCCCGACCTTTTTGTCTTTCACTACTGAAGACAGCTCTATGTTGTGGAGTCATTTCCCATTGCTCCTACTAACATGAAGGAGCCGCTGCAACATCATGAAATTATTTGGTGTCTTCGGATGCAACATAAGCACAATAATTATCATTTTAACGATTGGAGTTTGTCCAATAAGATCGTTCTCACATTTTAATTTTCAAAAGACTGATCTGAACCATTCAATATGTTTTCCATTATTGAAAACTTATATAACAAACCATTTTTTATATATTTTTAAATTTTTAGTAGTTTTTTCGGTATTTTAGAAAATTGTTGTTATTGGACGATCCATAATCTTTATATTATGAATTTTCTAAAATACCAAAAAGATGGTAAATTTTTTTTAAAAAAAATTATAATTTTTATTGGACAATCCATAATCTTTATTGGTATCTTGATCCGTCCAATATATTGGACACTAACATTTATCAAAGCTAATTGCATAAACTATAAGTCTTCTAATATAGAAAAAAATCTAGCTAAATAATTGTGTGAGGAAATTATCTAGACATAATTGGAGTTATTTCTTATTATTAGCAAAATATGCCCCTAATATGTGGACAAATAAAGAAACAATATGATGTTATGCAATTAAAATATTTAGTTAAATCTTCTAACGATACCCGTAGATATCTTTCTGAATAATAAATTATTTAAACACCATCTAATTCTTTTCTGTCAAAGGATCTGACCTTTTATCTGAAATCAACATCTAGACCACACATCGGATAAAATCACACAATCAGTGGTCCATAATTGTTATAATAATTGTTTTGACCCCATTCAGTGAAATTTTTTTGACCTTTTTATGAGTGCTTTTATAAGTAGTAGGGATGAGAAAGGATATATTTAGATGTATGGAGGAAATAAATTCAAAACAAGTCATATGTGAGTAGAATTAAGAATAAAATAAATTTATTAATACTCAAAAAAGTTATACAAAGAGAATGTTGTCGTTAAAAATAGTAGAATTAAAATGTTTTTACTGAAAAGATGAGCGAATACGGTCCTAACTACGGATTATAAAGAAGCTCGTGAACAAATTTTCGTATTGTGCTTTTTTTCTAAGAATGCATTTATAAAAGAAGCTCATGAACAAATTTTCGTATTGTGCTTTTTTTTTTTTTTTTTCCTAAGAATGCATCTATAAAAGAAGCTCATGAACTCCGGTACCCAACATAGTATGGTAAAAGGTATATTTTATTTTGTTTGTATTATAAGGAATTTTTTTTCGTGTATATTGCTAGTTTTTCTTCTTTGATATAAATGACAAAATGGAAGTTGTATGCGCTAATGTGGTTTTGTTAAGGAGCTATGATGCATTTGATTACAGGGAAAAAAATAATGCATTTAAAATTATCAATTATAAAATAAAAAAATTATTTTAAATGTTACTTTGAAAAAAATATATAAATATCCTTATTAAATTTTGAGTTTCGTAATTTTGTATAAATAAAATAATCCAAAAAGAATCAAAAGAAAAAAAAGGATGGGAAAAAAATGTTCAGGATAATGCATGTTGTGGATCGACTCTTATCTTATCTTCTTGTCTACTATCTTTGTATTGTGTGTTAAGATTATTGATCGCATCAGGAAAAAAGCTTTTATAGGAAGGGGCAGACTATGAGGGGACTAAAATTTGTAATTTAGTTTAAATGTGGAAAAAGTCTTATCTAGAAGGGAACATGCTAAGTTGGGTTACTCATAAGTTGGGAACATGATATGAGAGGTGAGTACACAGCTCTATTGGATAAGTAGCAGTAATAGTACTAGATTGGTAAACAACATGCAAGCTTTTGGTGCTGGATCTTTCATGTTGTGTTCCATTGCCTAAATTAGGATTTCAAAAAGAATGGATAAAACATAATTTTCGGAATAGTATTTTTTCATTTAAGAATAAGCGGCTATTATTTAGAATGCATGTTATTAAAAACTTAAATTCGAATGTACATAAAAAGTTTGAAGACGCTATAACTTTTTTTTTTCCCCCTAAATTTCAGTTACACAACCCAAATTCAAATTGTTGAGTTTTCACTTGAACCTGCATTTTTAAAAACATATAAATAAACTATATATGAAATACAAATTTATACCTTAAAGCAAGTTTTATTTATAACTAGATATCGATTAACAAGTTTTGTCTTATATTAAGTGTTCTAGAACACATTATTATTATATCATTAATAAATTCTAATTACTAGAATCAAAATCATACTATTCACATTCCAAAATTATTAGTTATCCACAAGTTTTCATTTAATCAGCTGTATAATTGAAATTGAGTTTTGTCATGTGGGCATGTCAAGCGCATTCTAATTTTTAGAAAATTACTTAGTGTTACGATAAATTGGGTTCAGTGCAGCATTATCAGTTTTCCCTTTTTCAGGCGGATGATACACATACAGTACCTTAAAGTTTGAGCAACTAGTTCACTAATAAAAATATTTATTATATGATTTCAGCAATTGAGACATAACCAATTAAGTTTAACAGAAGACCCATTCATTTTTTTTTTTTTTTTTTTTTGTAATTAGACATGTTGTAGTAATCTATGTTTCTCCTACTGACGAGAGGGTTAATGTGTTATTGACTTTTTGTACAATGTAAGAAATAAAAAAAAAAAAACAAAACAAAAAAAGGAAACGATAACCTATGGGTTGACCTTACAACTTGAGAGGACTCGTTGAAATCCTAAAATGCTTCATAGGAAAGGGTAAAAAAAAAAATGTGCCGGTGAAATCCGGATTTAAATTTGGCGTATGTGACCCATAGACAAAACCTACATTTGAACCCCAAAACACTCACAAAAGAAAACAAGCATAGCATGAAGTAAAAGAATAGTTATTTGAAAATGGTGCTAGTATGTAAGAAATTTCTGTCGTGTTTCAGCTTTATCGATTTTGAAACACGATATGATGCTTTGCGTTTGAAACAGATGATCCGTTGTAGCATGGCCAGGCTCAGCCCCATGCCTCCATGCAGCGTCGGTCACCGACAGTCTCAAAATCCACCGGAGCAACCGGCTGTATCCGGTGAACCCTTTCTTTCCTGGATCGCAGAAACCGGGTAATAAAGTATTTGATCCGGGTCTAACTCTTAAGAAAAGCGTCGGTGACCGTTTTCCTTTTCTTTTCATTATTTTCTTTTTGTAAAATTGAGGCGAAACTCAGGATCAACATTTTGCTTAAACATTAATCACTGGATTGCTTTACTAGACGGCCAGTAAATTAATAAAAATGATAGTATACGTGACAGCGGCTAACTCACAAAATGCTTTTTATAATGAAGTTTGTCTCCAATAGGTTAGTAAGCTAATAATCCAACGTAATAGTTATGTACAAAAATTATAGCTTTATATGATTTTTTTTTTTTTTTTTACAAAGCTAGAGCAAGGCCTAGAAGTTGATTTATCAGTTAATTATTTAATTTTATTATCATGATAAGATCCGCAAGTCAAATTATATCTCCTATTTTTGGGGTAACATGCATGCATTTCTAACTAATAACAAAAAAAAATGCACAGTGCTTTTGTAAACTTAAGCTCATGTAGAGAATCACTAGCAACAGAACACATGCTTATCTTTTGATAAACAAAAATAAATAAATAGAGTTGATTCTAATGAGTAGATTTATAGTGTACAGATCTACTTAATGCATATTTGATTGAGGTTATAATAATTATCAGAGAACAACAAAGGAGGCAAGAATAATGCTCATTGCCATGTGACATGTTCCTAGGGGACATTTCCACCATCTGCCTCTCTCTCTATCTCCTTCTCTTTCTCTCTCTAAAAAAATCCAAAGTGGTAAACGGCCCACCCTGTTAATCAATAGTCAAATGTAGCTAGGGTGTAAGTGTAGTGCTTACCCAATGCATCTTCACTTGCATCTTTAAATAAAGGAAAAAAAGAAATATTTTTTTTTTTATTTTATGGTAGGCCATGTATATAGGGGTCAAGATTTGTTGTACACCAACGACTAAAATTCTTGCAATAATAAAATACTATCTAAAAATTAATATTCTAAAATTGAACAGGAGTGACATGGTGCTCATTTTTTAGCTTGCAAAAAACATTGTTAGGATGCTAAAGTTAAAAACAAAATGCACACGATATAAAATGCAGAACAACCAAGTTATAGTTTTATCCTTTTCGACAACAATAAATTTTTACTGTGCTCAAATAACAACAAAGAGGATTAATTTGCACATTTTATCCTTTTTTTTTAGTTTATTATACAATTTTAAATAGGCGGTTTGTTACTTCTTTCAAAAATAATAATAATAATTAGAGATGTGATATAAACATAGATAAAGTATTAAAAACATTAATTAAAGCATGCAATAAATAAATTCTGAATATTTGAATAGCTGTCATTAATTTTAATCGCATGATGACATAGTTAAGAAATTTTATCAGCAGAATAAATAATTAAAGATGTAACTACACTAACTACTTAGAATTATTTGCTCATATGACTATATGCATATTATTTTTCATTGCTATTGTAATACACCATTATATGGTTGGATATGTTAAAGTATGTTGAATATTGAAGGGGTTAATCATGTGCAACTAGCCTAATACATCACCTTATTTAGTTGTTTTTTTCACTGAAGTTGTTCGGTAAAAAATAACTAAGATTGTTCGGTAGAAAAAAACTGAGGCAGTTCGGTAGATTAATTAGGTAATGGTCAGGGAGTTCTCAATCATTGCGCTTAGTCTTTATTCTTACTCCTCGCCTGGAAAAGACCCTCCAAAATCCACTGGCGGAGCAGCAAAAAAGTAAAATATAAAATTAAATATAAAAAAAGAACATTGCACCGTTTACCATCAAATAATTAAGCCCCAAAATGAAAGTTTTATAAAGGAGCGGTGTGACATTACTGCTATACATCTGTGGGACCCGTTTCAATTTTTGCTTATTTGATCTAGAGCGAGCAGGGGGAGTGAGAATTATCTACAATTAACTAAATTGCATAATGTTAAAATAATTTCACTCTTATTGTAAGGTGATTCCAATAATTACATTTCATTGATGTAACAATGTCATAATTAGTGCATTTTCTCTCTTAGAAAGGTTACTCCAATTATTACATTTCATTTATGTAACAACGTTTTTGACAGATACAATAAATCAGTTCATATTTCATAGAATGTAATTTGAGGCATTTGAGGAAGACAAATATTGTCTTTATCTAACTTCATTTTAGAATCAAAATTCCAAAATAAAAAAAATTTATTAAATGATTTGAAGACAGCTACAAAATTAATTTTTAAAATGTACTATTGTTCAACATTAAAATATATTAAACAAATGTCATAATCAGAACTACATTTAGTATAACAAAAACAATAATAATAAAAAAGAGAATCAAGTATCAAGTATGTTTGTAAATGAGGGTTAATTAGTTAAAAAAATTTTGAACAGGAAAGAGGTATTGTAGAGTAGAAAAAATGAGATGGAGAGGGAGACTTCAACCTCACGACAGGAAAGAAAGGGGAGGAGGCCAGCTTGCACTGAGAGAAGAAGGCTCACCTACCATACTTTGTTTTCTTTTGCATTGGTTAAAAAGATTTCCAATTCCTTCTTTTTTTCTTACCTCCAACTCTCTCTCTCTCTTGGTGTAACAATAAGTTTGTGGCACCTCACTCCTTTCTCACGTTCTCTTCCCCACCTTTTTCTCTCCTTCTTCTTCTCTCAGTTCTCACACTTCGCCATTTCATTTCCCATTTCATCTCTCCTATTTAACCTTCTCCTCCTTTTTAATCATCCTCTCTAACGGTTTAAATCTCCTTCCCCACATCTTATAATACTATTACTTACAAGTGTAGAGAGATAAAGAGAGAGAGAGAGAGAGAGAAAAGGAAGAATAGTAAAGGCCACACCACACTCAATTCAGTCTCCGAGCTTCACTTTTCAACTCTAATTATACAAATTCAGAGCCTTCTTATCTCAAATTGAGATTGTAATTGTCATACAAGATTGATTGAAGTGATCAACGAAGAAGGGAACTAACTAAGAAGGTACGCAAATTTTTGTGGGTATTCAACATTTTTGTCGTGTTTCTAAATTTGAATTTTATTCTTTATTTCTTTCCATTTTTTGAGCGGTGCACAATTGCACATTCCAAATTTGATGTTTCTCCTTCTCGAAGGATACAGTACAATGTGAACTAGCGAGCGAATGGTTTTTGAATTGTCGAGATTTTTTGTTTAGAAAGTTCGAACCAATTTTGGAAAATTAGCCTCCGTATCAAATTTTGTGATATAGTTTGGATAAGCGAATTTTGAATTTTTAACGGACTGGAGAGCGTTACTCATTTCCAAGCGTTGAAAATTATTACAATTCGGTAGGACCATTCGATAAATATGTTTCGTATTGCTCTCCAATTTGTTTCACTGGAGATGTCCATTCTATATTTGTTCTTCGCTAACGTGCAAGTTAAGTTTTATAAAAAGTAAAGACGTTTCCATTTTGTTTAAAACGGAGGAGGAGGGCAAATCAGGAATTAAAATTTTGAAGTTCGCTTGCCTCTCTATTAAGATTCCCACGAGCAGAGCATTAATCGACTCCGAAACTAACGGCGATTCAGTGACGTGCACCCACCAATAGGACGGTCCCACGTGTCCAATTTGATGTTATTTTGACCTTTCCTGGTAAAAATTAAATTTAATCCGCGTTTGCGCCTCCCTGTCCTCTAAGTCCTTCGTTTCTAAGCATAGTCATTTTGAACAAACGCCTCTTGGTTTTCATGCAACTCTGAAAAAAGCAAATAACTTTATTTATATTTTCAAACGCCAACCCCTTTATAGCTATCCCTCTCCTCCCTCCTCTCGCTTTTTTTCATAATAATTTCTGAATTAATCTTCCTCCGCCAAAAATTTTTTCAAAAATTCAAGGAGAAAGGGTAATTGAAATTCTCTCATGACTGACAATTCCGAGTTACCTTTCATACTTCAACAATTCATGCATGCTTTGTCATGTATCCATTTGTATGTTTATTATATATATATCCATGGTAACTATTTTTACTAATTATTCTGTTGGTTATAGGAATGGAAGCCTCAGCTGGGACAAAAGATTATGTAGAGGAAACCGGAGTCGACTTTTTCGATCAAATTGATGACTTGTTGGAGTTTCCGAATGAAGAGGAACTGCTTATTGACATGGACCACATGGTGGGGTCGTCTGGCTCGGCCGACGAATGCCTTTTGCCGATTAATACCCCGTCAGTGGCTCCGCATGTAGAAACCAATTATGAACCGATGCTTCTTTCTTTACCAGAGGATGCATTTATGTCTGAGACGCAAGGAGATGTATCCAACGGCTCTTGTTTAATCAAGGTCGACGATGCGTTGAAGGGAGAAGACGAGCATCTTGTAAGCGCATCTCCATTTTTATTTTGGAAGAAAATGTTTCTTAATTGCATTTTCTGTTCTCATTATAGTCCTTGATTGTATATAGGCATGTAAAATTACATGGCAACAAATTCTTCCTCATATCATTATTTTTTTTAGAAAATATAGACGTAAGGTTCTTAAAGATATTTTTGAATTTTATGGTATTAGAGCATTTCCAATTTTCATAGTTCATATGTTGCTAACCAATTTGGGTCCCACACATGAGACCTGAAAAGGTGGGTTCGGGCCCCACAACACCCACCTGTGAGTAACGTGTCTTTTTTATTGGGTCCCCCTCTTCTTCTTTATTTTCTATATTTATTTTCACTGGTGCAAGCTTCTGGTGTAAGAAAACCACATGCATAAAGTATAAAACAATGTCTTGTTTTAAAAAAGAAAGAAGTGAGCACCGACAGTCTGGAAGAACAGAATTCTACGTGAATAGACCTTAGTTAAATTCCATGCCTGTCAAGGCATTACTATGTTTAGTGTTTCATTGGTCCAAACTGCAAAAATACCCAGGTGGACTTTTGAAATTTTTTTTGTCTAAAGCAGTTGCAATGGTGCAATTGTGTAGGCAGCATTTCATAGCCTGTAATACATGTGGGACTCTTATTAGTACAACTCAATTTTCAAAATTATTATCAAATCTTTTAATGGTCCCATTCCATTCCTGCTATTACCTTTCTAATGGACCCAATTTCTCTTAACTTTCTACTGCCAGTACTTTCTTATCAACTACTATAACTTTTACTGATCTGTTTATTTGTTTCAACAATGACAGTGTGATGAACTCGACATGACTCAACTGGAGTGGTTATCCAACTTCTTTGATGAGGCCCCCTCTGCCTCCTCCTTCCCTGTTGATAATGCCATAAGCACTGTCATCGCTGCCAGTAACCCCAATATCATTGCCCCAGAAACCAAAAAAGTTGAACGTACAATTACCATACCAACCCCAACTTTGGCCATGGCAGCCTCAGATGACATTGCAAAGGAGGATCAGAACCTCTTGTTCTGTACCTCAAGCCCAGTATCAGTCCTTGAGCAGACCAGTTATAGTGGTGGTAGTTCAGCCTCATCATCAGTTTCATCCTCGTCATCCTTTTCATCAAGCAACAATTTTTCAAGGGAGTCGCTGTCTCCCCGCTCGGTGGCCCCACCTGAGCCCAATTTTGTGATTCCAGCCCGTCCTCGTAGCAAGCGCTCCCGTCCTGCCAGTTTCTCGCCACGCAATCACGTGATTGTGCCCGTCCTCCCCCCTTCATCTGAGACCCAACCTGTCGTTGAGAGCATGGCTGAATCTGATCCTGCATCAGTTTTTGTGCCAGTACATGTGTCAGTGCCAACTCCGGTTCTCCCACATGTGCAAGTGCCAGCACCAGTTATACCTCCGGCAAAGAAGAAAAAGAAGGCTGCCAAGAAGGCATCTTATGGGGATGATGAGGCAGAATGGGGGGAGATCCGTCCGCAGACAACAGCTGTCAGAAGGTGCATGCATTGCCAGATTGAGAAAACACCTCAGTGGAGAGCGGGGCCAATGGGCCCAAAGACACTTTGCAATGCCTGTGGGGTTCGGTATAAATCGGGCCGGCTTTTTCCTGAGTACCGCCCTGCTGCTAGCCCAACATTTGTCCCGTCTATTCACTCAAATTCGCACAAAAAGGTGGTCGAGATGCGCCTTAAAGCAACCGATAGTACTCCTACCCGTGGCTGCGACCTGCTCGAACTAATTCGCCGAAAGAGGGAGTAATGCAGCTTGGTTTCGGTTTGTGATTTGGTCGGTGCGCTTTAGAGTATGTTATATTGATTAGTATATTAGTTTGGTTGATCTAGTGTGTAGTCCTGTAGTGTTATTTTGTTATTATAAGGGTTTTTCATTCATTATTCTTTATTATTTGAACTGTATCCCCCATTTTTTGTGTATAGAAATCGGTGTGGGATGGAGGGTGAAATAGAGACATTGTAGTTGTGAAAGGGAGGGAGATAGAGAGAGGTGAACTAAAGGTAGTTAGGGCAGATGAGAGGAAAATTTTAAGTGATTGTAGAAAAAGCGGGGGTCTTTCTTGAAAATGAGGAATTGAATTAATGTAGGTTTACTATTGGAGCATGTTGTAGTGTCGCATTCTTTTTGCAGTTGATTTACTAATAGGAATGTGTGAGCTGGCTGTGTTATGGACATGTTTTCTTGGAATTTTTAGAGTTTAAAACAAATTAATTGGCAATGAAAAGAACTAAAGTTGAATTGTTGAACATAAACTAATACAGAAATGGCTTTCGCTTCTAATGTAATTTTGCTGTTCAGAAAAAGGCGGAGAATTTAAAATAAAAGTTCATGTTTAGCTGTGCTGGTAATTTGAAGAAAGATTTGTTAGAATGTTGAATCTGTTGGAGTACAGTGGCAAAGCAGTAAAGAGAAATTCAATTTCTACAAATAAAAGGAATGCACAACCCACAACCTCATTGCCTCATTGGCACCGCATTTATTCCTACGACTTGAACAAATTTTATTCCAGTGTGAGAAAAATTTAGTTTAATACATATATCTTTTGCACCTTGGTACCCGAGGCATTGCTAAGCTAATGAATGGACCCTAGACTAATTGACTAAAGATGAATTTTTGAAGGATTAAAAAAAAAAAGATAAGCACTGTTAGATGTACAGGGAATCATACAATGAAAGAAGTCCTGTTAATTTTTGGACATATGAAACAGTGTAATTTGGAAAGAGAGATTGAATTAATAGGCGCACTTTGGTCATAAGAGGGCAGCTTCACAATATATGGAACAAGAAATGGGCTTAATTGCAAATTTGTGCTAAAAACGGTCAACATAATTAGGTTCGAAAAGATTGTTGCATCTGAAAGTATGCATGTGGAACAAACTAATGGCATGGATTTGCATCTGAGGCCAGAGAGACAGATCTGTTTGTTAATTTAGGGCATGTGAATCACTTAAAAAACAAACATCTTTAAAAATTTAAAACTTAAAAAATAAAATAAAGATGTTTGGTAATACTCGTTCTTCCACATGGGTTGAGACCCACTCCATGTTGTACAAATTCAACTCTCATGATAGTAATAAATAATAATTTGGGGGACCTTGGTAGTTAGTTGTCCTTTTAATGATTTTGCGATCAGCCCCAACCGAAAGTTGATAAATCATAATATACCCCGTACCGCTTGCAAAATGATAACATCTCTTTTGCTTAGGAATGAGATATATATATAGGGTTTTCTCCTCATTATATTTGAGAAAAGAAATTTAAATTACTGCTCTTCATGGTTAGAGGTCCGCAAAATACCTTCTTTCTGAAATTGAGAAGCTGGGATAAAATTATTGGCCATATATTACACAGTGATGAATATTTCTCATTTTTAAGCACAAATAAATAATATTTGAAGTTTTCGACATACACTATTTGTTTTTTAATCGAAGTTACTGATCTCATACTCCAACAACCATACAATTTTACTTTGCCAAAGTCGCACGTTAATGACATTTTATGAATAAACTTGACATGCTATGAAAGCGCCAGTCAAGATCCGTCCAAGGCAAATTGGCTTGGTCGCGTTGGATGGTCTCAAACAAAGGAAAGGGAAGCAATTAGCTTAAATCATGATCATCTTAAAAAAAAGTAATAATCACTTTAATATAATTCTATCTATATTAAAGCTAGCAATTTATAAATGGAGGGAACCTAAGTTGCGTCTAAAATTGATGCTCAAAAAAATTCTTGGCCATTGGATGTTTTAAATCTGAACCATTATTGTGTTTATGTTGGATAGACATGTTCTTCAATTATTTGGACATTTCAATTTTTGTAATTATGTAATGGTGTATGGTATTTAATTAATACCATTGCAATCTCTAAGCAGTTATGTTAGTTAACTAAACTAGTACATATGAATTGTGAATTTTGTTATCATGACTTGATTATTAATTGTTAATTCTTAGTACCGTTAAATTTAATATTGATAATGCAATAGAATTGAGAATGATTATACCTTAGTTAGTCTTTTATTTCTTTTGTAAATTATAGGTTCATGAAAAAAAATTGATATTTAATAGAGATATAAGTTTTGTCAATATATGAAAAAAATGTAAGTTTAATATAATTCAAACTTATAGATTGTTGAACTAGATTTAAAGAAAAATTATTGTTTTATTATATAATTAGGAAGTAATTTGTTTTAATATAAACAATGCTGTGCAATTAATTAACCATTTTATTTTTTTTAGATTTCAAACATTTGGATATTGACATCCTCTCTCAAGCCAAGATCATGACTATGGCCCTGCCTAAAAAATTAAGCCCCAACAGAGAGGGAAAAACCCACAGGTTAAAGGGTTGAAACCCAACGGAGAAGGGTAAGGGTTCAGGGTCTCAAATCTGAACCCTCCAGCAATTAAATTTGATCCACAATCAATAACATTTTCGGTTTAACCCTTCAAATCATAGAAATTTATAGATTTTACGCTACAGTCATAAGAAACTATTACAGAGAATAGCCCTCAGTTCAATTCAAGCAAGTTTGCAAGAAAGATCTCGGAGACCATAAATAAATTACAGATTAGTCCTAAAAATCTTGGAGTCGTACCAAATTGGTACAAAGCCTTGTACTGACATGGTACAAGGTATAGAAGGATCAATCATCCTATAACACATCTCACACAAACCATAGGACTCACCATTAGTGAACCTAAACATAGATAATCAATCAATCGACAAAAACAGTTTATTTCACAAGCTGCTGAAATGATTGTAAATAATTTATCCATCTTTTAGGCATTGATTCGTAGACGGTCTGCATACAAAAGTGATAAAAAATCACACATAACAATAATGCAAGTTATATAAAAAAAATTGCATAAGTTAGTAAAAAATGACAAATTATTATACACAATTGACTATAAAGTTATAGACCCTCATTCTTTCCATGATTTGCAAAACGATCATGCTACATAATTGACCGGAAATTTAGGGAGCCATATTCTTTTCATTGTTTGCAAAATGTTTATGATGTTATTTCAAATAAAGTCCTTCATATGATGGCCAACAAGATAACTTAAATTTTTTTGTCATAAAACAAATAAAAAATTTAGAAAAATTTGTCATTTACTATTAGACATAATATACTTACATCATATTCCTCATGCCCTCTTAATACACACAATATATTATCAATATACATTTTTTTTATATAATAAATGTGTATTTTTTGATTAGTCTCTGTTATCTCACATTCTTTCTCGTGCAACTTGAAATAATTATGCGCAAAGAAAAGAATATCAAATTACCGCATTTTCATATAAGGGTGTTAAACAAGTTACGAAAATGGGTTGGTCAGCATATGTTTGGAGCAGTTACATGAGATATATTTCTATTTTAAAATCAGAAAACATTCATGAATATTAGTTCATTGCTCACCGTTTATGCATTGTAATATTCACAAATCACAACTCACAAGGAGTAAATGATAAGGTGATGTTGCCAATTCAGAGAAACTGAGTTTGAATGAAATCCAACAACGGAAAGGGCCCTGGGCTGTTTTTTTATTTTATTGATAAGGTCTTGGCCTGTTTTTGCATTTTATGTAGAAGTGATCATCGTTTAAAATAAGAAACAAACCCACTTGTAAAAGTCATGTTAAGGGCCTTATTACGGCTCGTTTCTCTTATGTATTCCATGTCTAGTCACTTGTAAATACGAAGAAGTGATCATCGTTTCACTTGATTATGTATTTCATTAAGAAAAAGTACCAAGGTATTTTACTCGAACACTAGACATGGAATTGCGTTCCGGACCTCAGGTGGATAAGAAATAACATAACCTCATTGATCTTCGTATTTATGTACTGATGTACATGACATTCTAATTACAAAAGATGTTCCGATACTAAGAAAATACCGCATGTTCCCGAAAAGATATGTTTTCTGATTCAAAACGTTTAAAGGATTATATTTAAGTTATACAAATCAGTCCATTATTTGAAGTTTGTTGTCTGTCATGAGTCTGCTGCGTTTCCTCTACTTACATTCATCAATCCTAATGCAAACATACAATGCTCTAATTAGTTTGTATTTAACTATAAATCCAAAGCTCGTTGCATATATAATTATAAAGAAAGTGAAACAACAACAAACTACGACTACTATCTGCGCTTTTTTTATTTTTTATTTTTTACCAAATCAGATTGACACACATATTTTAAAACTGCTGGATGTTAAGAGAAGGAACAAATGCAAATGGAGCCAAGCGCAGAACTTATTTAGAAATTTACTTTTGTAAATTTGCAAATTTATTTTAAACCCATTTTTTATAGTAGCGTAATTTGAAGAAGGGAGCACAAATTATTTAAATATTTTTATTGCATATATTCTGAATGATTTTAAACAAATCACTTAAGCAGGATACACCATAAAATGTTCGTTACATGCCAAAGGGGGAAAAAGCATCAGTAATGAGAAACTTGCCACTAAGCTTTAATATCCAACGTACTTATGCAAAATCGATAAAATCCAGAGAAGGTTTTAGAGATGAACTCTTCATAAAGAGACCCTCGATGGCGAATAATATAACCAAAAAAAAAAAAAAAAAATGCAAAGACAACCTTGTATATTATTTTTGTACATAATTATGACTTTGAAAATTGAAGCATTTTTTTTTGTAGTATTTATTCGTAAATAATTTTTCAGAACATATATCTTGCATGGTGAATAGATTTTCAATGTCACATAAAGCCCTTCCATTTTTATTATATTACATGAATTGTATCATAATAGAATTTTTATTTTGAAGAAATTGTGGCAGCATAATCCCTTAATTTTATCCATTTCCCATCTATTATTATTATTATTTTTTGAGGTATGCTTGAGCTATTACAGGGTTGAGGCTGCTGAGTTCCATACGATCTTGCAAAGCACGTGAGCCATTGATATACTTGGTACATAGTGCTGCTACTGCGCTTAAGGCTAACTTTATTTTGATTCGTTCTGATAGTTATCAAATTATCAATTGAGTTTAGTCTCTAACTTTATTGTGAATTTATGATATTTCATCCTACACTTTCCAATTCTGCTCCTTATAGGGGTAACGTTTTTCTTGTCACACTTTTGCAATGGGAGAAGTTTTAGAAGTTGATATGCGTGTATAAATTGCTTGAAAACCTTATGCTATATCAATATAGATCAGAATTGTCATTCATGTTTAAATATGATTTTAATTCCATAATAAAATTTAAATTTTAACAGATATGCTTTCAAAAACAAGAAATTTAATTGCAAATATTATGTTCGGATATAAGGATTCGCTTGGGGTAGAGAAATTAGTTCACTAAATTATACAGAAATGTATGTCATGTTCTCATTTCTTGCAGAGAGTCGGAAAATTTGCAAACTAAACCAGGACTGACTTCAAAATAAAAAAAAAAAAACGGGCATGTTACAATTGTGTTGAATATAATATTGAATCCCAATCAAGACGCTGACCTGAGATTCATTCGTCTTAAGGAGATATATGCTAATAGGCGGTACCCAAAAACCATTACAACTAAAGCAAGGACTTCCCGAAGACCATTGTCCATATCACTGACATGTAAATATGGCGGTATTTCATCATACTGCACTTTCAATAGGAGCCTGTAGGTATGATAATTAAACGATAGATAGCGAAGCCATGATATGAATGAAGGAACCCTCTGCGTATTCACAAAAAATCATGAGATAAAACAAAATTTGTTAAACATCTTTGGCACGTTTCTCTTCTTGGTTAAAGTTGAGGAATTTGTCTATTAAAAAATATGGAGTCTAATGTTTACCTTCACAAAAAATCCTCCTGCTAACATAAAGGTCATCACTGTGACAGAAGCTAGAGTGGTCGCCTTTTTAATGTCCAACAGACTGGCCCCAATTGCTAAACCCAGACCCTAGTCAATACAATTACATAAATTTCAATTATGTATGTATAATAAATAATGCTTATATATATATTTTTTTCAAATGAAATATTTTTTTTAATACTGAAATTTAATCTTGTGTACCTGGGCGGCGACAATGCATAGGAAAACAATAAGCATAGTAAGGAAAAATGCAGTTGCGGTCTCTTTCAAACCAGCCATGAAGTAAACAATAACCAAGAAGATAACGGGTAGCAGGAGATCAAGCGGCAAATCGCTAGTGGTTCTGGCCATGAAATAAGCACTGAGCTTGTACATATCAACAGCTCTTTCTTTGTTGAGCATTGCTCTCTCTTGAGGAAATGTGAAAATAGCAGTGAACACTGGGAAGAAGCCCCAAAATACTGCTATGAAAAATAGTAACCCTGCCTGCATTTATAAAATTGAAACATATAGATCTATCAATTTAACAAAAAGTCAATCAATCAATAAATTAATAATATCTATTAGACCTTATAAGGTAAATAGTTATCTCAAGAGGCATAGTTACCTGGTCTTGCAAAGCACTGGGAGTGAAAGTGCTAGTATGCCACCAGAGAAGGCCAAGGATAAGTGCAGTTGCAATGACTTGTGTAATCCTCATCCAACTCAGGTAGTCATGCCGTCTTTCTTTTATCCCTCTCAAGAATAAAATGGCATACTGCTGCCCCCAGCTTGCTCCCCATTCTCTCTTAATCTTCTTTGGATGTTGTGCTGGCATGCATTCCTTTGAATCCTCAGTTGCCAACAATTTCTTCTCTTTGCTTTCCACTTTGGTCTCGTACGCTCCCACTAGGTACTGCATTTGTTACATTGCTATCAGTCATTTTTTTTGCAACAAAAAATCATTAGTATAGAAATTGTTGATATAATGGAAGATGTGACCTGTTTGTTTTTTTTTTATAATATTCCGAATACAGTTTTTATAAATTTTGCAGATATATTGAATTGATATATGCAATAAATTTTACCTCATGAACATCATTTGCAGATGGCTTGCTAGCTTTTCCGTCAGTTGTTATATCCTTTGTCTGCACTTCATCATGCAACTCAGAAGGTATTGATATATCGGTAAGGTTGCCATTTGCAAGGTCTAGCAAGAACTCTGCCGGATTCATGGCAATGAGAGGCGAACATCCAATGGACTCAAAATAGGGAGTAGCTTCTGACGCCTTCCCATAATAAAGTAGGCTGCCTTTGCCCAGAAGTATCAGTTTGTCGAACTTGTGAAAAAGTCTGCTTGATGGCTGATGGATTGTTGTCACCACTGTCTTTCCGGCCTTCACGCACATTTTTTTAAAATTTAGTCATTTAATTAATTTCAGGATTAATTGGCATCATGTATTCTGAACTCTGATCATATTCTAATTATTTACCTCTGCAATGTAGTGCAAAACTTGAACGATTCGCAGAGCTGTTGTCGAATCTAGTCCAGATGTAGGCTCGTCAAGAAATAACAATGATGGGTTGATGATGATCTCACAGCCAATGCAAACCCTTTTCCTCTCGCCTCCCGAAACACCACGCACAAATGATCCTCCAATCATTGTGTTCTGACACCTGGCACCAACATGACATGATATTGGCCAATTAGTTGACATTAATTTCATATTGAGGGACCTTGAATTTCTAAATAGGAGATACACATACCTATCAAGACCGAGCTCATAAATGACATCCATAGCCCTGTCCTCTTTTTGTTGCTTTGTCATTGTTTTTGGGAGTAGAAGGAGAGCAGCATATGTTAATGTTTCTCTCACTGTAAGATGCGCAAATAGAACATCATCTTGTGTCACAAATCCTATCCTGCATCACATATTGCAATATTTTCCATAATACAAGTCTTCAAAAATATGCATTTTAATTTTCTGATATGTCATGGGGAATTATCTGAATCAAGTAGTAGATTGCATTTCAGGTAGAGTACATGCTTTCTTTCGTTAGTTTTAGCTTTGTTATCTGTTTGCAGCAAAAAGCAACAAGAGTCCTTTGCTTCTAAGAAAACCAAAGAAATGATAAAGTCCTACCTCCTAATACTGTATTGGAACTAAAGATAAGACAATTGATGATTTAGCTCGTTTGGATGGCACCGGAATAGCTTAATTCTGAGAATAGCTTAATCCCGGACTAAAAATTTCATCCAAACGGAAGTGGACTAAGATCGGAATAGCTAATTCCAAAAATAACACAATTTCCAACAACACTCTTCCCAACAACACTTTTCTCTCTACTTTTCATACTTCCCAACGCTATTTCTAAACTCACCATCCAAACAATATTCTTAGTCCCGGAATAGTACTCTTCCTACTAGTTCCGTGAATAGTATTTTTCCTCAAATTTAGTTCCGGATTAGCTATTCCTAGCCTAATCCCAACCCATCCAAACGAGCCTTGCAAAATTTTATTCATATACATAGATATACATTTTCAAATTACCTGCGCTTTAAAGATTTATTGTATGTCTCGTCATTGTAGGTGACTGAACCTTCAACTGCATTATTGCTGATTCTTCCACCAAGTATGCTTAGAAGACTTGTTTTCCCACAACCAGATGGTCCCATCATAGCTACAACCTCACCAGGGCTAGCAAAACCCGATATGCCATTGAGTATGTACTTTTCGTTTGTACCAGTGATACCTTTCACAAGTACCTTATACTTGACCTCTGTGAACTGCAAGACCAATGCAACAATTAGTGTGTGGTCTTCATATATTTTTGCTATTTGTAGTTTGCAAAAAGAGCATGTTTCATGTTTGTGATCCCATTGCAACAGTTATGGGTGATCAGTCTTCTGTGGTTTTCTCACATGATTACCCCTGCCAGTTTTCTGCCGTAATCCTGACCTTACTAACTGTACCGAAAGGTATAGGCTGGTTTGCACAGTTGCACAGGTACTGCTCACTAGAGACCTCAGTGATAAATTATTAGAAATGTTGGTTTACTTCGGTTGCACTACTCTGCTGGAGTTTTGATCTTTGTTGGCTTAGTAAAACAGAGCTTCTGTGCTCTGATTCCTCTTGTAAGTCCCTGGTTCTTTGTCTTTTGATACTGCATTTACATAAAAAGTATGAAGAATACCTTCAAGTATATCGGCAAGGTTGGCTCAATCAGAAACTTATTTCGTTTAGTACCCGACTCTATATCTCCTCCTATGTTACCAAAAAAAATTTTTTTTTAGAGAATAAACAGAATTCTAAGCCAAAAATGGAAAATAGAATTACCAGACAATAATTACCAGGAGAGACATCATCATCACTAAGAGTTCCATTTAAATCAACATCTTGAGGAGGTGGAGTAAAACCAGTAAATGAAAAGGAGAAACCCAAGCTGGCACTCGATGCTCGGCTCAGTGCTGCACTGCTGCTCACTTCCTCTAAATCCACCTTATTCAGTTGTGTGCTCCTCGTCTTCCTTATGTGGTAGCTGTTCCTCTTCCCTGGCGAACTCCCGACCAGCTTTGACTTACGGACCCCGCCATTTAACTCAGTGCTAAATTCTGTCTCTGTTGATGCCGTGCGGCTCAATGACTTCAACACCTCCAGTTGGTCTGATTTCGTTCTGTCGATTGCTGACCGTATTGCTGGATCCGTATCCATATGCCTTCGTGTTTAAGTCTGATACGTAAGTTCACGTTAGAAGAGGATGAATATTGTGTAATGCATTTGTATGCTTGTATTTGCTATTTACTTTAATTCTGGTTCGCACAATGATAGGTGACACTAGCCACCGAAAGCAATGTTGGTGGACTATGGCAATCAACAACTTTTTTCCTTTTCATAATTAAATTGAGCTGATTAACTTTTCCTTTTGTTATTTATCATGATTACTACCTGCAAGGGCACTTGAAACTTAGTTACTTTCCACTGAGAACTTAAGAGATGAAGTAAAGTTTTGTGAAGTTACAAATTATGAAGTTGATGAACTCTATTACGTGATGATACTCCGATGGCAAAGTATTTGTGACCATCTTCAAAATTAAAAGACTTTATGTTTGGACTTTTTGGAACAAAATTTTCTTCCCAATTTGATCCATCCGATTTTGATCAGACGGCATGTTTGGAGAGCATTGCAAACCTGGTATTGTCTCCATGAAAGCGGATGTGTTGTCCATTTAGGTTAAAAACAATGAAAATTTATTCATTTCGTCTCTTTTTTTTTTAAAAAAAAAAAACGAAAACCCATGTACGGTCTAACAGAAAAGTCCAAGACAACATTGTCAATCTATCAACAAATGAAAAGCAATAAAGAAAACTCCAACACTAGAGTATATATGTCTTAATTCCTAATATATCGGAAAACTATACTAACTTGGTTGGTTGGTCTTCAGATTCTGAGGGTGAAGGCAAAATAATAATAATAATAATAATAATAATAATAATAATAATAATAATAATAATAATAATAATAATAATAATAATAATAATAATAATAATAATAATAAAATAAATACATAAATAAATAACATAAATAACATAAATAAATTGAACCGTTATACAAGAATCGTTTTAATTCAAGTTTATGTATATTTTTCTCTGAATCCTTTGAGATACTTAACTTTATCTCGTAAAATCTTGTTTTGTAGATTTTCATGAAAGTTGGTCTCGGTATAGATATAGCGCTTGAAAAAGTTAACAGGAATTTTTACAAAAAGATAAGCTAAAATAATATAGAAATTTCGTTCCTTTGGGAGAGTACATTTAGACTGTATACCCACAGACAAGATTTTCACTGAAATAAACCAAATATTTGGATGAAACCAGAAAAATGAGTAAAGGACATAACGATAAATGAGGGGAAAAAAAAAACTTTGTCTAGGGCTTAATTTTATTTATTTATTTTTAAAAGGCATGGAATACAAATACAATACGTTTGTGTCGTTTTCACATGAGGTGTTCTTCCAGGCTGCTAAATCTGTGTTTTTATAGAAGGTTACGATTTTTAGCATATTTGTATGAAAACAAACAACATAATCACTAACATGCAATATTGAGCATAGTAGCATGAAACCACTTGAGATGCCAATAAACAAACAAAAGAAGACAGAGAAATTAACAAATTAAGAAAACATCAACTCATTTCTAAATAAGATGAAGCAGGACGCAAGATTGAAACGAAGTACCTTCAATTTCCTTAGATGTTGGGAGAGCTCTCCTTTTCTGTCTCTCAAACGAGAAAGACTGAGAAACTATAATTGGGAAAGAAACACAAAAAGGAATGAGAGGCCTAGTGAATGCCACCAGTGCATATATACACCTAGCCTTTCATCTCCTCTTCTTCCCTTTCCAAGTAATTAATAAGCAAGCCATTACATTACAATCACAAGCCAATCAAACAACCTCCAACGTCGTGCGCTCCAGGGAACATGTTTACTCAATTTTACCAAAACACCCTTTGTTTTGTTTTTATTGTCAAACCGTTCCAATTTTCTTGCATGTCTTTGCCGTGCAAGTATCTTTCAAATATTTTATGTGGGCTACATTTTTCTTCGTTTTAGTTCGCATGAATAATATTGTAAATATTTCTACACCGTATGCTTTAAGGCAATTTAAGGTGAAAAGGATATGTTACAATTAGAAAATGAAAACACCAATTCTAACTACATTGATAGAACAAAAGGTACAAAGAAACTGCATGCATTAGCACCATAATAAGGAAACGACAAGTTAACAAAAATATATGGTTAATTTTCAATATGACATCAATAAGGGTTGAGGTGACTCTAACATGACGACCGTTGCTTTGTTAATAATCTACGTTGTCTGACACGAGGTGACTTGTCTAGCAACAGCAGTAACCCGGCATTGCTACTTGATAGCCCAAGTGGATACCTGTCAATAACATTCCAATTTAATTAAATTGTTAGAATCACACAATTAGTTAGTGTTTCATTTAATGTAAGGATAATGTTAGAAAACACTAAAAAATAGAGGAACATATGGCTCATTCACTTACTTTATCCGAGATGCTTTCCTTCTCCAGAATAAAACTGATGTGATCCACTGAAATAAATCAAACGTCAAAATAAGTATACACGTATTATGAACAAAATAAAAGAAATTAAAAAGAAATGCAAAGGTAATCGAGTCTCTACCCTAATGGGCTTTATTTAGACTTCATAAATTAACAGGGGTTTTCTCTCCGAAGGCCCAATGTATAGAGTCGTTTCATGTTTTGTTTCATTACAAAATAATAGAGCCTTTGTCGTCTAAATAATTATATTTTTTTTATGCATGTGTGCGTAGTAAAGTTGTGTTGCATTGGCCAATTTTTCTATATAACTAATTGAAGAATTCTTAAAATTATTTCAAAGAACATAAGCATCAATTTTATTTGAAAACTTTTTGCTTTAATAGCCTTTTCCTGCAATGATTTCTTGCTTGCAATTGAATTGTTAGTTCATTATCAAAGGACGGCATAGCTTCCTGTAACAATAACAATTTTTTACTAAGAACCTTATGATTGACAATGTTTAGTTAGAAATTTGTTACTTCGATTCAAAATTACAATATATCAACAAAAAGGATGTACTCCTGAAATGAGTTTTACCTTAACAACTGACATCATGGAGAAATTAGATCTTGCTTTGGGAAGAGAAGGTGGGCGTTTGACGATCTTTTTCTCGGATGCAGCATCTTTGTCTCTGCAAATCTGCTGTGCAATCTCTCTAAGCAGCACCATCTGTGCTTTGTCAGTTCCCATGTTGATGAGAGTTTGCCTCATTGACTCTCTGTCGGCCTCCAATGCCTGTAACCTCATCTGCAGCTTCCGTATCTCCTCCTGCTCTAACCCTGATCCTTCGCCGGTTCCAAGGTCTAGCCCTATTCCCCCTTCAGGCTTTGTCTTTTTTGGTGTGGGACCAACTCCTAGCTCTCTTGGTGTGGGACCAATTCCTCGGTCTCTCGGTGTGCTTGCATACGAATCATCGCCCCCGCAGACCCTGACCGTGTAAATACTAGTCTCACCGTCTCCATCGAATGTGTTGCACGGCCGATCCACCGCCACGGGAAACTCATCCCCGCGGTTCGTGAAGGATGCAGATCCTGAACCGAAGCTAGTGAAAGAAGAAGAGAACCTCCGTCTCGGGTGTCTTTGAAATCTCGGGGACAATAAGGATTGCCTGACCACCACCCCTTTTTCCACAACGTTGCTTGGCAATTTCTCGAGCTGGCAGATGCGTTTCTCTATCTTTTGAAGGTGCTCCCTTGGTGTCCTTACCTCACCATCCTCGGCCTCCCCAAATGGGTATTTGTCTGCTTCAACCTGCTCGTCCTCTGCACACGGTGGCCCTGTAAGCTTGCATCTGAGTGGAGGGTAATCAAAGCGAGCGGGAGGAGGAGTCATTGGCGGGGGCATATCGAATTGGTCACGTGGCGTGTTGGGTTCCGATGCATTGGGGTTGAGGTCGAGAATTCCGTAGCTGAGGAGGCGGTGCCTGTAAGCCTGCACCTCACATGAGAGAGATTGCAATGCCTGGTCCTTTTTGAAGATCATCTCCTCAAGTTCACTTATCTCTTGCTGGTCATGCGCCATCTTCTCCTCAGCAAAGCGCTTAAACTGGGTTGCCTCGATTTGCACGTCGGCCTTCTCCCTCTGTAGCCGTAGGATCATGGACAGAGTCTCTGTTGTGGCAGTAGCCGATGAGTTGCGCTCAGCCTCCAGCTCAGTGCACAAATCCAAGATGGTTTGTTGGTGCCGTGCCAGTGCCTCCCGTAGTGCTGCAGCCTCATTCTCAAGCTCTACCCTTGCGATGCCTTCAGATATCGAAGTCATCTCTTTATGATTGCGCTTCAAGGGCCGAGGGCTCCCATCTGAGATCAAGGAGGCCTGACTCTGGCTGCTAGAAAGGCACGAGCTGCAGGTGCATGTGAGGTGGTCTTCCACATCGGGATCCATCCGATTCTAACCGCCTTGCCAACCTCCAATTCTCGCTTCTTTCAATTTCTATTTGCTTATAAAAATGTCATATGCGGAGAAGAAGTTTTGATCAGGAGCATCAACAGGGATTCACCATAATTGATTATGAATTACAAGGGACAAGCAAAAAATAGTGATAACTAAATCCAAGGAAATAATCGCATCTTGAAATTTTGCAAGCTGAAGGCAACAAGGGGGGAAGGGGAGCAGCCTAGAATCGATGGAAGGAAGACGACCAAGTGGAGTTGGTCGGGATGTAATCGGGAATGTTGAGGTATTGTTGTTGTTGCCTAGTAGGAATGGCATGGATTACACGGCCCTAACACGCCAACTCTTTCAAACAATTAATTTAGCTGTCGTCCCATTTTTAGGCTGTTTTAGCTGAATAATTTTCAGGCTGTATTTTTATTCAATTTTGCTAAAAAAAGTAATGAACAAACTTTTACAGTACAAAAGGAGAGAAAAATAGATCATAGAGCTTATAAGAAAAAAAAAAAAAAAAGATAAAGCGTTCAGGCGTTCAAAAAAGTACACGAGAATTCTGCTGATAACGCAACTGCTTTGAATTACTTGTTGAATTTGGATGATATTGGTTGCAATGACTTCTTTCTCATTATCCTTCCCTGATTTTCAGGAGCCAAATAGAGAAGTTTGAAAATAAAATATGAAAATGTAACGCGCCAGGTAGGGGTCGAACCTACGACCTTCTGCTTAGGAAACAGACGCTCTATCCACTGAGCTACAGGCGCTTTGTTGGAAGTGCTGTAACTAAAATTAATTTGATAACAAAAATAATACTGGGAGTACACTGCTTGTAAATATTTTTTACATTATTTTCTTTCTGATTAATGTTCATCTCTTCCTGATTAATGAAAAATCTATGTACGTCTTGGCCTATTGATTAATTAAAAAAGAAAAGGTTTAGCCATGACCTATCTAGTGTAGTAATAATTATTAAAGCATTTGAATTATTTTGTTTACAATAGATTTTATTCTATATTACTTGATTTTTAAATAACATATTACGATATATATTTATATAGAGAAATGCTAAAGTACATATAATTTGACGGATATGGTCTGTCAAACATGATCATGTTCACTTATTAAATTTCAAATGATTGATCTAAATGGTTAGATTGAATCATTGTTGTATTATACATTGTATAATTAAAATTGACTTCCTCAACAGACAATTGTTAGTATTGAAGAATGTTTAATTTCATGCTTAATATGTTTCATTTAATTCTTTTTTAAAACTAAATAACGAGCTGAAACAGGACGGAACTGTTGTAGATCGAGCCAGATCTGAATTCGTTCGATGACATGAACCGAACAAGAATGACCGAAATTGCAGCGCAGATTTTGAATTTCTTAATATTAGTTTTAAATTTTTTTTATTATTTGTGTGTTTACAAATAATATCCGCCGAAATTGTACAGCCTCTATACAAACCGGTCCTTTGCTATAAAAATAAAATCCCGACGGAAACAAAGAGCGACCCAAAATTTTTTCAGACCTAGAATTGGGTTTAGTTTCATCTTGGCCCAATTTAGAATTCAGTCCTATGCTTTTCACTTCGTATTGTGCAGAGTGCAGTTATGCATGTTGCCAAATAGGGGTGTCAAACGTGTTAAAAAAACACGGCATACCGTTAAACCGTTTCCGTTTCGTTTTGAAAAACGGTATAAAAATCATTTCGTTTACCGTTCCGTTTACCGAAACGGCACAAAAATCGTTTCGTTTACTGTTCCGTTTACCGAAATACACATATAACGGTTTGAAATGAGGCTGAAACGGTCTAAACGGTATAATTTGGTGTTTCTTTACCGTTCCGTTTACTGAAACGCAACAAAATGGTCTATCGTTAACCGTTTCGTTTGTTCTTAACGTTACGGCAAAACGGTAAACGTCTGCCGTTGACAGGTATATTGCCAAATTCCTCGTTCAAAATTAATTTTCTCATTTTTGACGCCACCAGCACATAGAAACAAAAATAGGACAGATAAATACGTATAGGTTAATTCATATGAGTCATGAAAAGCAATAAGGAACAAAAATGGCATCAATGTAGTTTCGTTGGAAAGCAAAAGGTAGTGAATAAGATAAGGGTTAGCGTAAGCGGCAGGTGCCCCGTTTGTTGTGAACTTCTGTATTTGCCGATGCACACACACGCAAACATCCACTATACCACTATACCCTTGCATTTAAATTGAGCGCTCTGTAGTGAGTACATAGTACTATTACTAGAAGAGTTGGTAATAGACAGAAACAATATGGAAAGGATGAATAGGAAGGTAGTGATGGTGGCCGTCGACGAGAGCCAAGAGAGCCTCTATGCATTGTCTTGGGCGATTGAACATCTTTTTCCGGCCCCGATGACACCGCAAGATCCTTATGAGGTGGTAATTGGAACCGCATTGGTGGTTCTGCATGTGCAACCACCTGTGCACAATCATATACATTCTGTCGGTCCAGGTTTGGGAATTTGATTGCATCAGTTTGGTGTTTTTGTTTGGGTGGTATAATTCTGCGCTGATTAAAATTGATCTGTTCAACTAATGTGGTGTTTGAATTGTTAATTGTAGCTGTTTGTGCTACACCCTCTCTGATAGAGTCAGTGAAGCAAGCTCAGGAAGAGAGCTCAAAGGAGGTCCTCAGTAAGGCACTCCTGATCTGTGAGGAGAAAGGGGTAATCGTAAATAACTTGATCTTCATTTCATCAACCAATTTAGTACTATGATTATCAGCGAAGTTTTGTCATGCTTTTTTATGGCAACTGTTAGGCCAATAATTGGAAAATGGGTGAAATAATTTGTGCAATTTAGACTACTTTTTAAATTCTCTTGTTATTTATGTTTTCTACTGTTTAAATTTGATGTTTTGGTTCTCAGTCCAGCAACTTGTTTAATTGTTAAAATAGTGAGAGAAATATTTGACACAAAATTTGAGACTGATTTACATTAATAATTGGCAGTGAATTAATTAGTCCTTTTTTTTAATACTTTTTACCTTTAATTGCCATGTCACTTGAGTAACTTCTGCTCAATTGTTTTATTATGTGGTTAAATCATGCCCAAATCGACACTTCTTTTTAACCAAAACGAAAATTAATTCCGGGATTAATTATTTTAGTTATTCGTATAAAAGTTTCTATTGATGTGTGATACGCACCTTATGAACTCGGGTTTTTGTGTAAAATTAGGTGAAAGCAGAAACAGTATTGGTGGAAGGAGATGCAAAGGAGATGTTATGTCAAACTGCCGAGCAGATGAATGCTGATGTCCTCGTCGTCGGGAGCCGTCGTCTTGGGGCACTCAAGAGGTAACTCAGAAATTTAACTTTGCTTGTAATAATTATCATAGTAAAATCTATCAACTCTTATGATAAATATTTTGCCGATTGTGGTGATTAAGTATGCATATTAACTTGTCATCTTCTAATTAGTTGAATTTCTTTGAATTGAACAACAGGGCATTTTTGGGCAGCGTAAGCGATCATTGTGCACATCACGCCAGTTGTCCTGTTCTGATTGTGAAACCTCCCAAGGCTAGCACCAGTTAAATTAAGGGTTGTCTGAGTAAACAGCGTATTCTTTGAGTTTGTGATTTTTATCGTATTCTACTTCCGGTTCCTTCACCTTTTTTTTTTTTTTTCCTGGATGAGGATGTTGCTACTGGTGTACTAAATTCTATGTGCTATATTGATTCAGTAACTAAGACATATCCGTGAATAATTCACCGTGTCATGTATTTTAATTGCAAAAGGGTGCCACTTCAGACTGGACTATTAGAGCTTGTCGAATTATAAAAAACGATCTAAAAGTAGAGTACTTGTGCACTTTTAAAATACCTTTTTTTTTCCCCGACTTTAGTGCCCATTTGGACCCAATCCAATCGAGAATACTTAATTTTGCACCTAAAATTTCTCTTTGCTATATTTTCTTTTTGAGGAAAGACTCCTGGATAACGTGACAGATAGTATGTTGTACGTACCAAATCACTGAAGGATGTGAAAAGAATTTTCAATTGAAACAAGCATCAATTGATTTATTCATGGCAGATACATTAAATGCATGAAAAGTCCAATTCACTCTCAGTAACCTACTTGCCTAGCTCCCATGGCGAATAAGGGCTACAACAGAAGCACTACTCTCTTAAATAAATTAAAAAAATGTTCCCTAGTCTTAATAGGATGGATGTGTCTCAAGTCCAAAGCCAAATGGGAAGAGAGGATTATAATTATGAGGGTCGCCCACATTCATGGGCAGCTGATCGACAGACTTAAACCATGTCCTCGACAGCTTGCCGGTGAATCCATAATCCCCAAATAGCACATCAGCTACTCCCTTTCCTTCTGTGCCGGGCAGCCATGCAGCAACAAATGCATCAATTTTATTGATGTATGGTTCAATAACAAGTGGACGGCCAGATATGAGCACCACAATGCACTTTACATTGCTACAAACTGTCTCAATCACGCTAGGACCGGGAGCAGGAATGGTGAGATTGAGATTGTCACCTTGGGTCTCAGCATATGGTGGTTCTCCAACCACCACAATGGCATAATTGAAACCACCTTTCTGGACAAAGTCAGGGCTCGGCTCCTCTGAGTACACAACCTGAGCACTTCCATCTACAGTAGATTTTATTCCCTCAAGTATGGTTGTTCCTGTCAGCAAATTACAAAGTCACGATACAAGTTAGCTCAAACTAATGTGACTAATAGTTTTAAGGGGATGGGATTGTGAAAATCACCAGCAGTTAGGTTGTTCCCTTGAAGCCCTTGCCATGTGATAGTCCAGCCACCGCACTGGTTACCCAAATTGTCAGCATGGCTACCGGCAACCAGAATCTTGCCGCACTTCTTAGGGAGGGGCAGCAGTGGCTTCTCTCCATATTTACCATTCTTTAGCAACACAAGTGATTTCCTTACAGCCTCCCTAGCCAAATCACGATGCTCCTGTTCAAAATTTCAAATTTCTTATGTTAACTCACTTAACTGTTATTCAAAAAATGCATATTCAACATACCAGACTAGAAATTCTTTTATAAATTTATTTTGTGAAAAGTGCATGGTAAGAGAGACCTGCTTGCCGAGCTCTCCGGCTAAGCTTGGATCTGGGAAGGGGTTCTCAAAGAGGCCCATGGTGAACTTGACCCGAAGTATTCTTCTCACAGCATCATCGATTCGGCTCATTGGAATGGTATTGTCATGGACCAGGCTAGTCAAATTTCCAATGAAGTCCGTGTAGTTAAAGGGGATCATTATCTATATAGCAGCCATATTAATTATCAGAAAATATATATCATAAGATGGCTCTGTGAAATATGAGATAACTTCTCTCTTTTTTTTTTTTGTTTTCTGAACTGTTGAGATATGGGATATTATAAACAATTTGGAATCTTCATCTATTCATTTGTTATGAGATAGTGATGGAGAAAGCTATCTACCAATGAAAGAGTTATTTTCAAACGAGCAAGAGGGAAAATCAATTGGCTTGTATTAGAAGTTCTCTCTCTAAAAAAGGCTGATACCAGTTCCAGTTTTCTCTTGTGTATGTTTGACTGTTTAGACCTTGAATTCTGTAAGGATGTTTTTATGACTACATTTTAGAGCATCACGCAGGGTTCATCCCCATACCTTTCCGCTAAAAATGATCTCACTAAAATCAACAAAAAGGAACTGAAGAAGTGTCAGTGGTACTAATGCTCTTGGACACTTACCATGTCAATGCCAGCAAGAACTCCAAGCTTTATGGACAAGTGGTAATCTGAACCTGCAGGGCTGGTGATTCTGTCAAGCCCTTGCCAATCCGATATGACGAAACCCTGTTATAGAATTATTTACATAAATTAAAATAGAAAATCTCATACATCATGTTATCAATTTGTATAGACAGGAAACTGATGGACCAATTAATTGATTAAATATCCTTAGATAGAGGGAAAAGCACAAACCCTAAACTTGAGCTTGTTCTTAAGGAAATCAGTTACTAAGAAATGATTCGCATGCATTTTGACACCATTCCAGCTTGAATAAGAGACCATGATGGTCGATACACTATTAATGACAGCATTGTAGTATGGGGGCATGTGGATGTGCAGCAGGCCATTGAAATCTATGATTGTGTTGTTCTCATTGATACCCTTGTTAGTACCACCATCTCCCACATAGTGCTTTGCACATGCTGCTACATTTCTCCTGTTTTATTTATTTATATGTAATGGATTAATTAACTGGTATATATAGCTATAAGTATATGCTTGACTGTATGTAGCAACAAAAGAAACATGACAACTAAAAGTTTGGTTTAGCAAATTTGACAGGTGCCGTAGCTTTTTGTAAATATATTTTCTCTTTTTTCTTTTATTTATTTTGATTATAATTTCATTTTATTTATTTAATAAAATTTATTGGTTGGCTCTCGCCAACTAACCTTCAAAAAAAAAAAAGACAGGTGGCGTAGCTTCATTAATTTATTTATCAATATGCATACATATCGATATATCCATTTGTGTACTTACTAATCTGTCATAATATTACAGTTAATCCTTATTTCAAAAAAAAAAACTTGCTATAAAATTTATTAAGAAAATGAAACCTTTATTGCTAGATTAATTGAAGTAAGAGTAACTCAGTACTTACGTTCCAGCAACATATGGCCTTCCTCGAGAACTAGGTGGGGCTTCACCTTGAAATCCAGGGATAATTTGTGTCATCATTTGAACCACCTTTGGATCTTCACTGAAGCTCTCATAGCACCTTCCCCATCTTGGATCCCTACAAACCTAATTATCAAAATACTACAATTACTTGAAGAGCAAAAAAGTGTAACAAAAAGCAGTAACAACAAGTTGATAATTATACCGCTACACATGGAGCAAAGATGTAGGGGATCCCTGTAGCTCTAACTTCAAGTGCAACTGCAGAACCAATTTTTTTAGCTAGTTCTGGGTCCCTGCATATAAGGATGTCTTAGTTATTTACTAATAATGTTGTCCTTTATTTTTTTTTTCTTTTGCAGATTTCTCCAATTGATCAGTTGATAAGCATTAACAGCTTTGGCCTTTATTCAATTGACAAGTCCCAGAGATAAGACAAGCTTGACCCAAATTTGATGTTTACACCAAGCTAGAAGCTGCCAAAAATGTCATATTTTAATGGGTGCTGGACCAGGTCCGAACCAGATTGTCAGATCAAGTTGATCAGATCTAATATCACAAAGCTGATTTGTTTCTATTCATATTTGTTAGTGGAGTATCCAATTAATTATGTAAACTATATCTGTCCTAATTACTCAGTGGAAAGTGTCTCTATTATTATAATATATATCAAATCATCATTCTTAAATTGTTTTTCAAAATTATCCTCTTGTTTGGGGCCCACTATGGTTGTTGAAGCATCATACAAAATTGTCAAATAGATGAGTTCCCACGTTTAGAAAAGAGTTAACTTGTGGGAAGCCCAGGGTTTTAAATTATGCATAACCTGCTATTTTCTAGTTGTTGCCAAATACGAAGATGTACATTGCTTCAGGGCAAGGTATACAAAATTCCTTACCCACCATAATGGTATGATCTGAGCAACAATATCTTCCTTATTTGATCAAAACTGGAATTTTCATAACTTGTAATTTAGAAAAGAAAAAACTATCTGCAAAAAGAAAATACTGATTTACCTGGTGGCACCAAGGCCAATGTTGTGTGGGAAGATGGTGGCTTTGTAGACATTGTTATGACCATGGACAGCATCAATCCCATAAATTATGGGAATTCCAAGAGGAGTCGAGAGAGCTGCCTTTTGCATCTCTGTCACCATACTCGCCCATTCCTGCACAGTTGCCTGAGGAGCCGGCACACTTCCTCCTCCACTCAGTACACTCCCTGCATTTTATCCCATTTTTGCAATATTACAACTAGTTAATCAGTAAACAAGATACATTGTCAATTAAATCAGCTAATTTGGTAAATTAGTGGGTACCAATGTAGTTATTTTTTATGACATCAGGAGTTGCGACAGATCTCTCGATTTGGGACATCTGTCCAATCTTCTCAGCAAGGCTCATGCGGCTTAGGAGATCATCTATTCGAGTATTTAGTGGCTGTTTTGGGTCTTTGTACTTGGGATATCCACTGCCTTGTACTCCCGCTGTGCTCAGCAATAAGCAGCAGTACAGCAGCAAATGAGCACATCTCCAAACGTGACCCATTGCAACTAATCAACTTCTTTCCTTTTTCAAATGAAAATAACTTGATTTCTTCAGCTGGGAGAAATGGTCATGCGTTATCCTGGGAGGAATAGGTTTATATTATAAGCCATTCTTTAAATTTGAGAACAAAAGAATCTTTTCTTTTATACGAAATATCTTCTACATTAATTAACAGACGAAATTGTTAAAAAAGCAAGAAAAAAGGGCAAAAAAAAAAAAAAAAGGAAAAGTGAAGATGCCAGAAATCAGATATACATTGACTCACAGGAAGAACGAGTGGATTTGCCAGTGAAGAAGTCTATCTAATGATGGGATTCCTGGGGCACAAGAGAAAAAGGACAGGGAGGTGGGAACACTAATGGCAAACGAAGAGAAAATCTACTAACATAGACACATAGTTCTTTCACTAGATAATGTGCTACTTGTACCAGGAACAGGACCAGTGGGGACCACAGCACAGAGCACGCCCTTGGGTCATTTCTATTTTCACTGATTGGAACAATACACCCATCGATTGGGACCTTTTGGTTTACTTTTTGAGTTGGGCTTTTACTTACATCCAGCCGCATAAAGAGAGATGATTAAAAGAAAGATACCATAACAAAGAAAGGCACAAAAAGAGAAAAACTCATCATTGTAGCCAGTCTTGCAAAATGCAAACTTGAGCACGGATTTTTCTTCATTACACTCACAAGTTTAACAAAGAAAAGTTAATAAATTTTTTATTTTTGATAAAATGTAGCAAAAATATTCAAGAGCAAGGGCCAGCATTTCATAATTTAAGTTAATTTTACCTATAGGCTGGGGTCGAAATCCCAAATCTCATATAATTTCATTATATTTGAAGAAAGAAAAGAAATGTTTTCCTCATTTCACTAAAAAATAAAAAGAAGACAATGTGGAACTGTGTTGTGTACAGAGGTAATAGAAAAGTGACAAATGCTGGAGTTATAGGAAAGAAGTAAAGAGGGAAGCTGAGATAGGAGTGCATTTCTTACCAAAAATGGAGCAGAAGACAGTAGTAGTAGCAGTAGTATGGAAAGGAAGCTGGCTAAGAGGAGCGACCAATGAAACTATGAAAGAGATAGAACTAGGATGTGAAGATTTAAACGCAACAGATGGTTCTATATAAAGAGAATTTTTTTAAAAAAAATAATAATAATAAGCAATACATTATACAAGTATACAACGGGAGGCGCACCATCTCGCCCCTCTCACACTTGATTAGTCAAATAGTCAGGCATGCCGCATGCTGCATGCATCTCTTTCTGTTCTATTTAAACAATATTTTATTATATTTTTATTATATTAATATTTTTGTCTCGTCCTTTGCCATGATCGAGATCGGATTAGCTGGAAACGGATTGGTTCTCATCCGGTAGCATTTATTGCTTTTGATTTTCTTTCCACGTTGTTGAAACGAACTACAGTGCCATTTATTGTCCTGACTGTTTTTTTTTAAATGTTAGTATTATTATTTTTTTTATTATTTTTGAATAATTGCCCGTTAGGAAGGAAGACTAATTCCAGGTATATACCATTGGTCGGATCACTTAGTTGTCATTATCAGCGCTCAAAATCTTACCACAATGTGTAACACGTACGGGCAAGTATTATCCATTGTACTATCTTCTGATTTTACTTTTATCTGTCATTATATTTTCACATTTAATCGAAAAATCTAATGTAAAAGAGCTGAGAAAATTATAGTTTCAATAGCATGCACCACTAAAAATAGTTTTATCGTGCGTTTAGTAATAAAATATGAAATGACACTAATGACACTACGAGTGTAATTTTTTTTTTTACTGTCATCTCCATTTTTTATTTTCTTAGGGTTTTTAAAATTGCATGTATAAAAGCTTTTTCCTGCAAAAAAAAAAAATTTCCAGAAAAAATAATCACACCAAAAAATGTTATTTTAAAAGAGCCCTGGAAAAATATATTTTTGTTGTTTAAAAAAAGTTAAATCTTTTAATCTTCGTCTCCAACTGTTTGTTTTGGGCTTTTGGCCTATTTTTTTTTTAATTATTCTTTGTTATGACTTGTTTAGCAGATTGCTAAGTTGGTCACTTTAATTTAGTATCACAAGACATTTACATTTTATCAATAAAAAGATAAGCACTTGATCTTTCTTTTTTGGTAAAAAAAAAAAAACATTCTGCAAAATATCACACTTATTTCGAATTATGTTAGATAAGAGTTGGTAAACTGAGCTGTCTGCTTTAATTAATTTGACCTTTCAAAGATTGAATTGAGCAAGTGAATTTCATAGTTCTCGCATTTGAAATAGCAAAAACTGAACCAAAATTTCTACTTTTGCAACTTTGACCACAATTTCACCACATATATCTGGCTAAAGTCCCTATTGATGGTGTGTCGCTAGCATGGCGATTCAGTCGGATCTGTAAACAGAACCGTGCAAGCAAATAGTGTAGAGAGTTTGAGCATAATTAACTGATTGTATATGTATAATAATATTAGAGCGCTGCAAAATTAATCCTGCAAACGATTGTCTTGGATACGATGAATTACCCGTTTAAGGGCAAAAAAACGAGTTAACTAATTTAGTTGTTGTGATATCATTTGTTGATGCATGACTTAATATGTTATTGTTGATAGTGTTTGGAGATTAATGACAATGATATTGTTGTATTTTAGATAATAGGCATTAGATATCATAGTAGCTTAGCTATGGTGTTAAGCCAGCGCTACCCCCTTTTTTTTTAAAAAAAAAACAAAAAAACAAAAAAACAAAAAGATAAACTCAGTAACATTAAGTACTCTTTGTCTTTCTTTTTTTTTTTTTAATAATAAGTACTTTTCTAACTACACAAGATGCATCGTTCCAAAAAATAAATAAAATAAAATAAAATAAAACCTCTGAGAAAGTCCTCCGTGCATTTAGATTATTATTATTTTTTTTTTACTTTTTTGTTTTTGAATTTATCTTGGTTTCTATATCACCCTAAAGCTTGAAAATTGGGGAAAGTTTTTATTTCCTTACTGGACGAGTACTAATTTTTGGATTGATCAGCACCTGATTTTTCCTATCAAATGGATCCCATGCTTTTCAGATATATTTCTTATGTATGTTTTCTTTCTTATGTTTTTGTAAGGAAATGCAAAAAAAAAACCCTTTTAAATCATAATTGGTAGGATGATCTTTATTTTTTTTAGAGTCAGGTGGCAATCACACACCAAAAAATTTCATTAATAGAAAAAATATTTACAATACAAAGCTGAAAAAAAGGAAAAGAGAGAAAAATAGTAAGGAAAAAAAAGTAAAAAACCAATACAGTAAATAGAAAAAAGAAAGAGAAAATAAAAAAAAAAACTAGAATCCTAGGCATGAATTCTCCAGGAATCGACATCCACGCAAATTTTCTTAGGCAGTACTCTCGTTGAAATTTGATCGTTCATGAAGATTTTTTTATTTCGCGTCTTTTAAATGTTCCAAGAGGTTGCTGTTCAACCGATATCCCAATTCTTCACTCTTTGATATCCCAATTTTCAACTTTTTTTAGAGAATGCATAAATTATTACCTTCGCGTTTTACAGGATAAGGATGTATCATGTATTAATTTTGTTTCGCATGAAAATTAGTCATTCATGAGCTGATTTGAAACTTCAAAACTCCAACTTTGCGTCAAACAAGGCTGTCGCCTGAACATCTCATTGGCCTTTATAATAGCAATAATACTAAATTTTGTTACGATTCAAAAAAAAAAAAAAAAAAATACTAAATTTTGTTTCGTGATAAAATGTCATTTTCCGAGTTGACATTTGAACTCCCGAATTTTGTTCTATTTGGTATTTTTACATGCTATATAATCCAGGCCCAGATAGCGAGTATAAATCGAGCGTGTAATTCCACACAATCGTTCCTTGCAAGTATGACTTTCGGTAAACCAAAAACAATTGAAAACGACTAAATGCATCTCGTTTTGTTAAATGTTACTCTCTCTCTCTCTCATGATCTGTTGGAATTCCATCCAAAGTTTGACCTTGATCTGCCTCCATTAATGAACCTCCACCGATTTGGCAGTACCATTCATGTGCGGTGTTAATTTTATTAGGTCAAGAATAAAAAATCGCCAACTTTGTTAAGAAAAGCTTAGAAAAAAGGACTAATAAGTAATAACAATAACAACAACAGTAGTAGTAGTAATAATAATATTAATATATGCTTGATATTAGGTATCAAGGTCAAAGAGTTGGTTATAAACGTGAACGGTAAATGTGGGAGGTCACTGTGCCTTTGTTTAATAAAATCCAGCTTTTTTCTATACCTAATTAGCGACATGAACTGTCAATCTAAATATCACGATGAGGTTGCTGACTGAATGGTTTTGACTGGACTATTATTTGGATTTTTTTTTTTTTTTTTGAACTGGTATTATTTGGAATGTTTGTAGAATAATTTTAACACAAGCATTCCTTTGATATATGATCACGTTAACAAAAAAAAATTCTTTTTAAAATAAAATAAATCTTGGATATACTTTTTTATCACTTAATTACTTGCATATTAAATATGACTCTAAAAGTTATTTAGTAATTCATAAAATTTTGAAAATACAATGGATTTCGATGGGCTACAAACTGATTTTTAAATTTTGTACTTTATAAATGATAAATAACACATTTTATTATTTTTTTCAACTTTTATTAAATTATTCGATGTTGATTGCAAGGCTGCCAAAACAAGTTAATTATTATTGCATTTTTTTCTTTTTGCTATATATATATATATATATATATTCTCATTATATCGTTTAACAATACAATTATTAAATTTTGATGGGATACAAACTGTTTTAAATTTTTTTGTACTTTTATAAATGATCAATGACACATTTTATTTTTTTCAACTTTTATTAAATTATTCGATGCCGATTGCAAGGCTGTCAAAACTTGTAACATAGTAGGAAAACCAAACTAATTTGAATCAATTAGGTTAATTTAAAAATAATATTAGGAAATTTGAATTTATTAAAAATATATAATATTTTCTTAGAAATTAAATCAAAAGTAACATGAAAATCAACCCGAATTCGAAATCTTTGATTTTATATAGTATCTATAATTAGTATAAAATATTCTAGCAAAATCAAAGCTTAATTAATCATGAAATACAATGTTAAATTGATTAAATTTAAGTAAAATTTGTAATTAATATAACTTAAAACGAAGAGCAGCACGGTTGGCCACAGAGTTTTGCCACAAAGGATCCTGAAGGGTAATTTTTAATAAAACTCCGAATTTTTCACTGTCGACATCTCCTCTCTCCTTTCTTTCTTCTCTTTTCTCTCCGCTCCGTTCGATTCCCCTCTTCTCTTCTTCTTCTCCGATGAAATGCCACATTTACCCCTAGGCTTTGATCGAGTGTGGCGGGCCAATAGCGCTCGGCCACAGCTTCACCAGCGCCATCATTGCGCTTGCTCGATCCCATCCGAGAGAGCCTCGAGCGCGTATAAGGATAAGGATAAACAGCGTGACTCGAACTGTAAGATTCGAGCTCGCCATCTTCGTCGTTGGTCTTTCCTTTCTTCTTTTTTCTTTCTGTTTTGTCTATAAGTATTCCTTATTTGGTCGATTTTGGGGTTGGCAGTAAACAAGAAAATTTCTATAAAAAAATTAGAGAGGGATTGAGCGGATAGGAGGAAAAGGGGGGATTTATTACTGAAGATCGAAGGTATATTACCCTTCTCTGTCATCGTTTGTTTAGTTGTTAAACTGATTTGATTAATTGCTAGAAATTTAGGATTTGAGTATAAACTTTAACTCTTAACTGAGATGTTAGAACCTGAGATTTGGATGCAATTTTTGAGTAGATTAAGCATTAAATCCGTGATTTGAAGGTTATAATTTGGTTGCGATGTAATTCTGAGGATATTGGGTTCTGTAGGAAGGGAATTGGTCGAAAAATGCTAAAATCTGAGTTGTAATCGCTGTTAAGCTTTAGGGAAATGTTTTGGAGAGTTGATTGATCGTTGTTGAGGCGTGGTACCAGCTGTTGGTACATGGTACAGGCCTCTGGTACCATTCTGGTACCTGTCGACGAGTGCCAGGGGCTGAGTTGTGAGAAAAAAATAAGCTGAGGACTTGTTTGAAAGGAAAAAGGGCTTGTTTGTATTGAAAAAGGACCTGAAAATAAATAAAAAGGACCTATATGAGAAATAAAATGATTTGAGGACTTTTCTAGAAAATTTCTGAGGTTGCTGATCGGATCCTTTTATTTGGTTGGCGGATCTGATCGGAAAGGGGTTCGGATCCGTTAGGCGGGATCTAGGTCAACTGGGTCGGGTTGACCTGGTTTAACCCATTCGCGTTTTGGGCTCTTGTGGGCTGTTTCTGGACTGGGCTTGAGCCGAGAGAAAAAAAAAATAATAAGGAAGGTGGGCTTAAAATTTATACGGTTTGGAAATTTGTATTGTTTGGCTCCAAGTTAATTTGTGGGCTAAACTAATTGATAATTAACAAACCTAATCAATGATTAAGTTAATTTAAATTGTGGGCTTAGATATTTAATTAAAGAAAAAGCCACTTAACTGTTGGGTATTTCTTTAATTAGTCGGATTTTCGGGAGATGATGAGAATAGTCTGAGTGAGTCGAGAACAAATACGACGACAAAATCACTGACTTTCTGATCCCAATAACAAAATAAAATAACTTTCAGATTTTCGAATTTGTTTTATGATTTTCTGATTTTGATTTTTGGATTTGAATTTATATTTTTGATGACTTAAATCTTTTATACATAAATTAAACTTAAAGGAAATTAATTAAAGTAAACACAAAAGAAATTAATCAAAATGTATAAAATTTAAATAAAGTAATATCATAAAAATAATTTAATAAAACATTACAACTAAAAGTTAAAATATTTAAGTAAAAATTATAAACATAAATAAAACAAAATAATTAAAAATAATAATAATAATAATAATAAATTAAGTAATAAAAATTATAATTAAGAGTTAAAATAAATAAACTAAATTAAAAATAAAAGAAAATATTTAAGTAAAATCATGACCATAATAATTAATTAATTAATTAATTAAGAAATAAATTAAATAAATTAAGTTAAAAGTAAAAGAAAAAAATAGAATAATAGTTTCTGAAAACACAAGCAATTACTATAAAATAATTAGAAATTTCTAAGTCAGTCTGGTAACTTAAGCCGGACCACCTTTTCAGATTTAAAACAACCGTTAGTTAATTAATAACGGTTTTATTAATTTCAGGAGATTGGACGGAGGAAACCTTTGAGACGAATACAGGTGCGGATACGTGGATCTCTATAGAAATCTAGTTTGGTAACCTTAATTTATTGCATAATCATGTTGGCAATTCATTGAGATGCATTATGAATCTATCATGTTAGATTATAGGAACAGATATTACAACTCATGTTGAATTGATCTCCTTTGTTTAAATAATCTGAATAGCCAAGCAAGTTTGTATTCTCATTTGCAATGAATGGGCTGAATCGTTCCAGCTCAGTTTAATCTTGCTTGATAAATGTGAAAAAGGATAGTACAAGGAAAAAGGTATTGATTGAGTTTAGCATTGTCGCTCTCCGGAGTCGGTCGGCCACCGGCTTCGGCCAGTTCGGTAACGTTACACGGATATGGAAATTCCATTTTGCCTGCCAGGGTGAGAGATATGTCTCTTTTGCCTGCCCTGAGCGAGGGAAAGGTTTCCCTTTTGCTTGCCCAACCAGTTGGGTGAGGGAACCTGAGTGAACATTTGATTATATATTGAGATGATATGATTTGTGCTATGATTCTTCTGACTTGTTTATATGCATATTATTACAGATGGTTGTGATAGGACCTTTTCTGCTTCGATGTTCGGTATGTAGCTGAACAGATATTGCATTGCATTACTTCTATATTATCTTGATTGTGTTATTTATTTATTTCATTATTCATTTATTATTATTCATGTCGATTATTACGGGAATTATTTCCATATTAAGATTTCGACCAGAAATCCACGTCTGGAACTAAAACCCGCACCGAGAAATTATTTCTCACTTGATTTTCTTGTTGCATGTTCCTCGGCGGTTGGGGGTTCCAGAGGACGCATCGGCCAGCGAGAGGACCGCCGATTGCGGTGATTGACAGCTCTTTCTATCATCATCGCGTGTATGTACCCCATTTGCGGACCAGCGTTACCCATCACATATCCCTGGCCCCAGATGGAATATATTTTTATTTTGAGTATGCAGATCCACCAGTTCAGCCTCCGGTTCCACCGCCAGCCCCTGAGCCTGCTGCACCACCACCAGTTATCATTATTAGTGACTCAGAGGAGGAGGTGGTGTAGTTTGTTTTTTTTAGTTAGTTATATGTGCGTGTTGGAACTATTAGTCAACTTTTGATTTTGCACTAGTACTAGTCTTCGCTCTGTTTATACAGACTAGTCTAAGTGTTGTTTATAGACTATAGTTCCGAGAGGCTTGATAGTTTTATTGTACAATATGGATGGACGGAGTTAGTCAATACTTCTAGTATGTATGTACATATTATGTATAATAGAGTTTGTACATTATCTTTGCAAATTTGTTCTTATTTGTTTCTACCATCGTCAGATTGATAATATTCATTTATATTATCAAAAGAAAAGAAAAAAAAAAGTTATACGTCTTTTGTTACTATAATTATTGGTTTAAGCCTTACGTTAGTACAATGATCTGTACTTTCATGGCGGGAGTTGTCATGTCTAATTAGGAGATGTGACAAAACTAGTTAGTTGTTATTGCATTCTTTTCTCTTTGCTAAAAAAATTACATTCATTCTCATTATAAAGTTTAACAGTACAATTGCGACTGCTCATTTTAGATTTTTTTGTACTAATACATGGATTTCAATAGTACTTTAATAAATTTTGAAACATTATATGCCAATAACATTTGATATTCCAATGACAATAAAATCAATCTTAGATCGTCCTCTCGGATGTAGATTAAAATATAATGTGAATTAGGACCAATATGCGACCCTTAATATGTAAGCATAAGAATATGTAGTCGTATACTTCAATACAATATAACAAGTGTTGTAGAAAATTAATACACTGCATTTACACAGTATATTTGACAAACATCAATTCTTTGATTGAGATCTGAAACAATTATAATTTACTATGAAAAAAACAAGAGCTTACAAAAAAAAGCCATACATCAATGTTATAAATATTAATCTATAATAAATTTTTGTGTAAAGAAAGTGTAATTCCTAATGATGATATTTTAAACAAATTTATTTACATAATCATATATTCGATCATAGGTAAGTGATACATGAAAGCATTTTTTTTTACATATAAACCATTATCTATGGTATAAAAAAATTATGAAATTATTTAATAATTTAATATACAATTGATTCTGATTCTAATGAATGGTTTCGCAAAAGTTGACTAGTACTCTAAGAGACAGTGATATATGGCAGATAATAAAATTGTGGTTGAATAATTTATCACTTTTATTAAATTATTTTTATTTGTTTTACTAAAAGTTTATTAACGCACAAGAGTTGTTGCGAACATATATCTCAATGTTATAAAAGATATTGAAATTTATAGTAATTTACTCCAACATCTCGAACAATTCAGACGCCCTTTTGTATAAAAGAATTAAATAAAATTCTTCTCCAGACCATCAATATATCCTCTAATGATTTCATAATAAGTTATGTAACAAATCTAATGGGAGAACTTTTTTAATGTAGACAACAAGAAATCATGCTACTCTTCTCAAGCAAAAAATATAATCTAAGGAAATGTTGTTTGCACGAATGGAGGTCTGTGATGCTGACTGTGGCAACTTTTGATGTGAATTATCACAATAAAGATACCTCAACAATTATTAATAAGGGTAAAACTGTCTTGTCAAAATAATTATTCGAGTTCAGCCCAATATGAACTAAATGAGTTCTGGTAATATGGCCATTCCATAAAAGGCTATACTGCTGAACAATATAAAGCAATTACCTAATTATATATTGAGGAGGGTTCGGGTGTCCCTATTTTACAATGCCACAGAATGCCACAAATCAGAAATCGTTGGATCAAAATTTGATGAGTGGTTGTGATTAAATCTCCCAGACAGTTCGCTAGTAGTTCCCACTCATTCTCAGGCTCAAGTCCCAACCACATCTGACCAAATTTAATTATAAACTAATAGCTTCTCTCCCAAATCAACTCCCCAGTTTCCGTTCCCACTTTCACAACTTCGCCTCTTGTTCATGGCTCTCTGTCTCTAGCCCTAGACGAGACTTATCCCTCCATGGCAATCATAGACGCATCCAGTTAGAATAATTTAAGAAGTACTTAGAAAAATTACTAGTATAAAATATATGCCAAATTACAAGCGTGCAAAAGAAATTTTTAGTAATAACTAATCAGTCGTTACCTATAATTAGGTACCATGTATTATGTACCAAATTTATAAAAACAATAAGCAAATACCTTCATCATATATGAAACAAACCAGAAACTGTAAAGATGAAGAATGAATTTTATTGAATGAACATTCTTGATTACAATTACACAATATCAGTATTTATAGTGTCTGTCTAATTACAACTGGAGATGTTTAGTAACGTATACAACTGGAGAGAAAATAAGAAGGATAGTTTGAAAACTGTTAGTTTGTTACGCTCGAGCGTGCTGCTTCTTCACGGATCTTCTGTGGCCATTACATTATACATCTATTGTATAAACTCCATAACACACCCCCCTCAGCCAAAGTAGCCTGAGCTACTGTAAGCTTGGATTGTAAGAACTGAAACTGAGGTAATGACAATGGCTTTGTCATTATATATGCGATTTGATCCGATGAACACAAAAATTTCACCACAAGTTGCTTAGTGCTGACCCGTTCTCTAACAAAGTGGTAGTCAATTTCAATATGCTTGGTTCTGGCATGAAACATAGGGTTGGATGCTAGAAAAGTAGCTCCTATGTTGTCACACCATAGTGATGGTGGTTGTGACATATGTACATGAAGTTCTTGCAGAAAGTACTGCAACCACATAATTTCTGTGCAGGCTAGAGCTAAACTCTTGTATTCTGCCTCAGTACTTGACCTGGAGACGGTTGTTTTTTTGCACGCCATGAAACCAGGTTCCTGCCTAGAAAAACACAGAAGCCTAAAGTTGACCTTCTGTCTTCAATATTGCCTGCCCAGTCAGCATCACTATATCCATGAATTGCATATGCAGAATTGTTTGAAAACATCAACCCATGTTGTAGTGTGCCACATAGAAATCTGAGTATTCTTTTAACTGCCATCCAATGATTCACTGTGGGACAGTGCATATACTGTGACAGCTTGTTGACAGCAAAAGAAATATCAGGTCTAGTTAATGTAGCATACTGTAATGCACCCAGTACACTTCTATACATGTGGGGATCATCAAAGGGGGCACTATCTTCTTTTGTTAGAGGAGTACCTGTTGCCATTGGGGTTGCACAGGGCTTTGCATTTATCATGTTCACTCTGGAGAGCAAATCCAGAACATACTTGGTCTGAGTTAGATGAACACCTTGTCAGAGTGATGTGCTTCAATACCAAGAAAGTAATTCAGATTGCCAAGGTCCTTGACAGCAAAGTCTGATTGTAATTTGGAGATACACAGCTGTACAAATTGCATGTTATTTCCAGTGATTAAGATATCATCCACATACACAAGAACAAATAGTGTATGTTGCTGATCTTTGTATATGAACAATGATGGATCATAGTTGGATGGCTTGAAGCCAAATTTGATCAATGCACTGCTCAATTTTTCAAACCAAGCCCTTGGTGCTTATTTGAGTCCATAAATGGATTTGTGTAGCAAGCACACATGATCTGGATGTGAGGAATCAACAAAGCCAATTGGCTGTTTCATGTACACCTTTTCTGATAAATCTCCATGTAGAAAGGCATTGTGGACATCTAATTGCCTTATTGACCACTTGGAGGTAACAGCTATGGAAAAAATCACTTTGACAGTTGTGGGCCTGATCACAGGGGTATAAGTGTCAAAAAAATCAACACCTTCCTCTTGATTATATCCCTTTGCCACTAATCTGGCTTTATGTCTCTCAATTGATCCATCTGGCTTTCTTTTCAATTTGTAGACCCATTTGCAACCAATGACCTTCTGATCAGGATTAGGTGGCATCAGTGTCCAAGTTTTGTTTTTGGCCAGTGCATCTACTTCTGTAGCCATTGCAGCTCTCCATTCTGAAGAGGTATTGGCCTGTTGAAAATTGGTTGGCTCAGAGGGAAGAGAAGTATGATAAGCCACATAATCAGTAAACCTCTTGGGAACTCTTGATTTGTCTTTGGTTCTAGTAATCATTGAGTGAGATGGAGGTTGAACTGGAGGTGGAGGTGGTGTTTGTTGATGGTCAGTAGTGGTGTCAACAGGTTGGACAGATTGTGGAGGGAAATGCTGTAGAGAAGAGGGATTGATGATGGCAGCAGGTATAATGTCAGTATCTGGAACAGTGCTGGTATTGGTGAGAGGTTGTGGGAGAGTTGCATCTGTTATGGAGTTGTGATCAACTGATGTTGTAGGCTGTTGTGGTTTGTGTATCACCAGAGGAAGTGGCTCAGTTGAGGTTACTGGAACGGTGTCAGACACAGTTTTGACTTGATATGTATGGAAAGGAAACTGAGTTTCATCAAATATCACATTTCTGGTAATGTTGACCCTATTTGTGTCCAAATGGAGGCATCTATAACCTTTTTGAGTCAAAAGAGTATCCCATAAACACACAGGGTATAGATCTTAATTCCAGCTTATGACTATTGTAGGGTCTGGTAAATGGAAAACACAAACAGTCCAGTATTTTGAGACTGGTGTATGATGGTGGCTTGTTGAATAAGACAGTATAGGGAATTGATTTGTTAGTAGAGGGCAACCTGTTGATTAAATACACTATACTGGAGAATATCTCATCCCAGTATTTTGTTAGAATTTGAGCATGTGACATAGTAGCCAGTGACAGCTTAACTACATGTCTATGCTTCCTTTCAGCTACTCCATTTTGCTGAGGAGTGTGTGGGCATGTTGTTTGATGAACAATTTGTGGAAAGAGAGAGCTGATTGGCTTGTATTCAGCTCCTCCATCTGTTCTTAGGGTTTTAATTGAGCAATTTAACAGGTTCTCTACCTGTGCTTTGAACATAGTAAAAATTTTTGTCACTTCACTTTTCTGTTTCATGAAATAGATCCATGTGAATTTGGAGAAGTCACCCACAAATGTAATATAATATCTGAATCCTTTAGAGGAGACAATTGGGGAGGGAACCCACACATCAGAATGCACAATTTGTAAAGGGGAAACAGTGTTATTATTTGCATCAGAAAAAGGAAGTACATGTGCTTTAGCTTGTGTACAATCATGACACAGAGGCAATTTATTTGAATTACATGGAAGATTATTTGAACTAATTCTTTGCATAGTTGTTGAAGAAGAAGGATGGCCAAATCTTGCATGCCACTGAGAAGCAGAAGTACATATACCAAGAAATGCAACAGAAGAACCCTTCATATTGAGATAATATAAACCATTGCAGCTAAGAGCTTGATGAAGAACAGTCTTGGTGTGGAGGTGCTTCAATGTACATGCAGATAGTGAAAACTCAACCAGTAAGAAAGGGTTGTCTTTTACCAATTTGGACAGACTAATCAGGTTTGTGAAAAAGTTGGGTACATATAGCACTCCAATCAACTGGACACTTGAATTTGAAATATTGAATGTTGTGTTGCCACTGTGTGAGATAGTTAAGCACTTACCATTGCCAATGTGCAACTTGTCTGGTCCATTGTAGGCAAAGAAAGATGACAAATTGTTGAGATCATTGGTGACATGACTATTGGCACTAGAGTCAATGACCCAGTCAGAAGAGGATGAGGGCTGAGTTGGCACCTGAGAAGTGGCAGAGCTCAACTGAGTGTTGTAGGCTTGCCTACGTGGATTTGGGACCCACTCAGGATCCTCATCATAGCGCCTGTAACACAATTTGGCTGAATGGCCCCACTTTGTACAGATCTGACAAGTGGACTTACCAGTATCAGCTTGCTGAGTGTTTTGGTTACCAGTTGGTCTGACAGAAACATTCTGGTACTGATTTGGTTTGACAGGTCCTGCTGTTTACCTTTGTTGAAATTACCTCTTCCTGAAGCATAGAAAGCAGAAGGAGAGGTGTTCTGATTCTTAAGCATTGCCTCGTGGCCAAGAAGGAGATCTCTCAGATCTGAGAATTTGTAGGGAGAGTACCTGCTGGTAGTCTTGACAGCAGCAACAATTGAGTTGTATTCACTGCTTAAGCCATTGATCGCAGCCATAACCAGCTCATCATCTGGAACTGGAGATCTAATGAAGGCTAGTTCATCAGCTGTGCAATGCAATTTCTGAAGATACTCAGCGCATGATTCTTCTCCTTTGCGAGCAGCTTGAATCTGACACTTCAAATCAACTAGATGAGCTCGGGAGTTTGAGCAATATAGCTGTTGAAGTGCATCCAACAGTTCAAGATTTGTAGTACACGAGACAACTTGAGCTTGCACTGACTCAGTTAGAGAAGATCTGAGCCAGCCAAGCAGCAATTGATCTTGACGATGCCATGGGAGAAACTCCGGATTGAGCTCGATCTGACCAGTTGTAGTCGATCGAGTTGGTTGAGGAGGTGGAGACTCGATGAATCGAGCCAAATCATAGCCATTTAGAAGAGGAAGAACTTGCGACTTCCAAGAGAGATAATTGGAGTCGCTGAGCTTAGTAGCAATGGGAATGTTGATAAGGATCACTGAATCCATGGAGGTGATGGTAGAATTGGGGGAAATGGTAGATGATGGAAAAGGAGAAGGGATCTCAGGCGTGATATTCGCCATTTTTAAGGCTCTGATACCATGAAACAAACCAGAAACTGTAAAGATGAAGAATGAATTTTATTAAATGAACATTCTTGATTACAATTACACAATATCAGTATTTATAGTGTCTGTCTAATTACAATTGGAGATGTCTAGTAACGTATACAACTGGAGAGAAAATAAGAAAGATAGTTTGAAAACTGTTAGTTTGTTACGCTCGAGCGCGCTGCTTCTTCACGGATCTTCTGTGGCCATTACATTATACATCTATTGTATAAACTCCTTAACAATATATTCAAATTCAATGATATAGATGGAGGTAATTGTTCATTCTTTTGCGTAATGAAGTTCGCAATTTGTGCTTGTTTTTTGGGACATTTGCACGAGAAGCATCAACCTTTATTTTATTTAAATTTCTTTCCAAGGAACATAGTCCCGATTTCATGCTTTTACATTTTACACACATGCTCGATATAAACCGGAAGAAGAAAAGTAGATTTATAATTATTCTAATATTAATTGGTTTATTTGAGATTACTTGAATGTGTTAAATAGGTTTGTTACCTTGGCTAAAAAATGAAGGTCTGGATTGGCTCGCATAATCAGTACAAATAATTTAGCGCAAAGCATTTAACACGAATTATTCTAAGTTTCTAACATTGGCTTGTTTCGGTGTGAGCACGAGAGAAACAGGGGTTCGATGCTTTTGGGAGCAGCTTCTTCGAATAAAATGGAGAGAGAGAGCGCGCATGATATAGAAGTTGGTAAGGAGGAGGGTTCGGATGTCTTTGTTGAGTACGTTATTATTCCATATCACTAGCAATACTAAGCTATGAAGAAATAAAAATGTGGGATTTCAATGGCACAATCCATCTACCATCTATTTGTTTGGAGCTGTTTTGGGAGAGATGACAATAATAAATTATTTTTTTAATGACTTCAAGATGAGAGTGGGGACAGGTAGGAGCTGTTTGGGAGATTTAATCACAAGCGCTAATCAAATTTTGATCTAACGGTTTCTGATCTGTGGCATTTTGTGGCATTGTAAAATAGAGGCACCGCACCAGAACCCTCCTCATGAGGCAACCCGGTAGCTAACTCACAACAACTTGCCACACAAAGCACCAAAAAAAGTCCTTGCTACACCATTGAAATGCCCATTAGGTTATTGTCCTTATATGACATTTTTCTTTTCAGACACTTCAACGCATGGTATAAGTAACAGGTTTCTTCGGGTCTAAATAGGATGGCTTGTCCTTGTAAATAATTGAAGTGTCAACATTCTTCGGGTCAACATTTTTCTTTTCAGACCTGATCTATCAGCTGAAGCCGATACAGTTTAGTAGGTTAGCTTGAATCTGGTTCAGCTTCCCCTAGCGCTCCCCTTCACTCAACCACATTTTTTTTTTCAAGTTTGCTTTCTAATTATACACGCCTTGTAGAAAGCAAAAATTATGTTAGTTAATCTAAGAGGAGGCTAATTTAATTTTGCCAATTTAAAAATACATAAAGCAGCTGAGAGATCCGACCCATTTAATTGATGCATCGAGATCTAAACCTATTGAAGCACCCATACATGACACACATATAACATGAATTACATTACAATCTATAACTACTCAGAACATCTTTATGATTATTTTTGGAAAGCTGATTTGTGTATTTCTATGATTCCAACAAGAAGTTCCAATTGCTTCCATTTTGCTGATGCACATGCACACACTCAACAATGCCACTATACCACTATTCCCTAGTGCATTTAAATTCAGCGCGCAGTTGTCACTACTATTACTAGAATAGTTGGTAACAGACAGAAACAACATGGAAAGGATGAATAGGAAGGCAGTGATGGTGGCTGTTGATGAGAGCCAAGAAAGCATCTACGATTTGTCTTGGGCTATTGACCATCTCTTTCCAGTGCCAACGCCGATGACACCACAAGATCCTCATGAGCTTGCACCCGGCACCATTACATTGGTGGTTCTGCATGTGCAACCACCTGTGAACAATCATATACATTCTGTTGGTCCAGGTTGATGTGCTTATGGGGCAGTATATGGTATTGATTGGTTCAACTAATATGGTGATTGAATTTGATGGATATTAATTGTTCATAGCTCTTTGCGCGGCACCCTCTCTGATAGAGTCGGTGAAACAAGGTCAAGAAGAGCTCGAGGGAGGTCCTCAGTAAGGCACTCCTTATCTGTGAGAAGAAGCGGTAATTCTAAGTTTCTAACTTTATCTTCATTTCATGAACTAAGTGAGAACGACACTTATCAGAAAAATTCAATGCATGATTTTGGCAACTGATGCAATTCATGTCAGTATCAATTTTGAGTAAAGAACTTATACTTTGAGTATGTGATTTTTATCTTATTCTACTTCTGGTTCCTCCACTATTAGAGCTTGTAGAACTATAAAGAACTTATGTTTTTGAGTATGTGATGGACAAGGATGTCGCTACTACTGATGTGCTAAATTATATGTGCTATATGGATTGCAGTAATTAAGAGTTTAAGACACTTCCGTGAATAATTCACCGTGTCAAGTATTTTGATTGGATCATTGGAAAGGTTTCCATTTTAGACTAGACTATTAGAGCTTGTCGAACTACAAAAAAGCGATGTAAAATAAAGAAAGTACCTGTGCACATTTAAAAAATATTTTTCCGATTTTTGTGCAATTTTGGGCCCTACACAATCGAGAATATTTATTTTGCTCCTAAAATTTCTGTTTGTGATATTTTCTTTTTGAGGAAAGACTTTTGAATAGCGTGTTGCTTTCTTAAAAAAGAAAAAGAAAAAAAAAGGAGTTCTGAATAACGTGTCAGATAGTATGTGATATGTACCAAATCAATGAAGGGAAGGATATTCAATTGAAGCTCAAGCAAGCATCAATTGATTTATTTATGGCTGATACATCAAATGCAGGGAAAAGTCCAATTCGCTCTTAATAATCTACTTGCCTCCCATGACGAATAAGGGCGACAACAAAAGCACAACTCTGTTAAATAAAAAAAAAAAAATGTTCCGTAGTCTTAATTGGATGGATGTGTCTCAAGTCCAAAGCCAAACGGGAACAGAGGGTCGTAATGCGGGTCGCCAACATTCATGGGCAACTGATCAACAGACTTAAACCATGTCCGTGACAACTTGCCAGTGAACCCATAATCTCCGAATAGCACATCGGCCACTCCCTTTCCTTCTGTGCCGGGTAGCCATGCAGCTACAAATGCATCGATTTTGTTGATGTATGGTTCAATAACAAGTGGCCGGCCAGAGATGAGCACCACAATGCACTTTACATTGCTGCAAACTGTCTCAATTACGCTAGGACCGGGAGATGGAATGGTGAGGTTGAGATTGTCACCTTGCGACTCAGCATATGGTGGTTCTCCAACCACCACAATGGCATAATTGAAACCACCTTTCTGGACAAATTCAGGGCTCGGCTCCTCTGAGTACACAACCTGAGCATTTCCATCTACAGTAGATTTTATTCCCTCAAGTATGGTTGTTCCTGTCAGCAATTACAAATTAATGATACAAGTTAGCTTAAACTAATGTGACTAGAAAGTTTAAAGGGGATGGGGTTGTGAAAATTACCAGCAGTTAGGTTGTTCCCTTCAAGCCCCTGCCATGTGATAGTCCAGCCACCGCATTGGGTACCCAAATTGTCGGCGTAGCTACCGGCAACCAGAATCTTGCCGCACTTCTTAGGGAGGGGCAACAACGGCTTCTCTCCGTATTTACCATTCTTTAGCAACACAAGTGATTTCCTTACAGCCTCCCTAGCCAAATCACGATGCTCCTGTTCAAAATTTCAAATTTCTCATGTTAATTGTTATTCAAAGTATGCATTTTCACCATAACGGACTAGAAATTCTTTTATAAATTGATTTTGTGAAAAGTGCATGGTAATGAGACCTGCTTGCCGAGCTCGCCAGCTAAGCTTGGATCTGGGAAGGGGTTCTCAAAGAGGCCCATGGTGAACTTCACCCGAAGTATTCTTCTCACCGCATCATCGATTCGGCTCATTGGAATGGTATTATCAAGGACGAGGCTAGTCAAATTTCCAATGAAGCCCGTGTAATTGAAGGGAATCATTATCTATATAGTGTGCATAAGGAAATTATCAGATGTTGTATATCATGATATTTCTGTCTGGTAAATATGAGATAATATCTCTCTATTTTTTTTTCTTTTTTTCTGAACTGTCGAGAAATGGGATATTATAAAAACTTTCGATTCTTCATTTATTCACTGTTACGAGAGTACTGATAGAGGAAGCTATCTACCAATACCAGTTTTTAAACTACTGATAGTTCCTTTTAAACTAGCAAGAGGGTAAAGTGGTTGGCTTGAATTGGAAGTTCTCTCTCTCCTGGTAAAGGCTGATACTACTACCAGTTCCAGTTATATTTTGTCTATGTTTGACCATTCAGACCTCGAACCCTCTAAGGATGTTCTTGTAATCACATTTTAGAGCATCGCACAGGGTTCATCCTCTTCCTTTCATCTAAAAAATGATCTCACAAAAATAAACAAAAAAGAACTGAAGAAGTGTGAGTGGTAAAAATGCTCTTGGATACTTACCATGTCAATGCCAGCAAGAATTCCAAGTTTTATGGATAAATGGTAATCTGAACCTCTAGGGTTGGTCATTTTGTCAAGCGCTTCCCAATCTGATATGACAAAACCCTGTTACAAAATCAATCACACAAATTTGGTCATTTTGTCACGCCCTTCCAATCTGATATGACAAAACCCCTGTTACAAAATCAATCACGCAAATTAAAATAAAACACTAAAATAGAAAATATCCTACATCATTTAACCATTTGTATAGACAATAAACTGATGGAAAATTAACTAATCAAATCCTTAGATAGAGGGAAAGGCACAAACCCTGAACTTTAGCGTGTTTTTGAGGAAATCAGTAACTAAGAAATGATTTGCACTCATTCTGACACCATTCCAGCTTGAAAAAGAGACCATGATGGTCGATACACTATTAATGACAGCATTATAGTACGGGGGCATGTGGATGTGCAGCAGGCCATGGAAATCTATGATTGTGTCGTTCTCATTGATACCCCTGTACGTACCACCATCTCCCACATAGTGTTTTGCACATGCTGCAACATTTCTCCTGTTTTTCCATGGAAATTTTTAAGTAAAGGTTTAATTAACTGTAAGATTTAGCTATAAAGTATATGTTTGACTGCATGTAGCAAAATGAAACATGACAACTAAAGTTTGGTTTAGCAATTTTGACCGGTGTTTTAGCTTAATTAATTTATTTGTTGATTTGTATATTTGTCTAGATATCCATTTGTAATTTTGTATACTATTAATCTGTCGATATTATTACAAACGACCTTATTTCTTTTTGAATTAGATGGTGAAAACGCCTGCTATTAAATTTTATTAAGAAAATGAAAGCAGTATTGCTAGCTAGGTTAATTGGAGTGAGAATAACTCAGTACTTACGTTCCAGCTACAAACGGTCTTCCTCGAGAATTAGGTGGGGCTTCACCTTGAAATCCAGGAATAATTTGTGTCATCATTTGAACAACCTTTGGATCTTCACTGAAGCTCTCATAGCACCTGCCCCATCTTGGATCCCTACAGACCTGAATATCAAAACACACCAATATAACTCAAGGGAAAAAAAATGCAACAAAAAGCAGTAACAGCAAATTGATAACTGTACCGCAATACATGGAGCAAAGATGTAGGGGATTCCTGTAGCTCTAACTTCAAGTGCAACTGCAGCACCAATTTTTTTAGCTAGTTCTGGGTCCCTGCATATAAGAATGTCTTCATCAATCACGTAATTGAGATAAAAAGTGCTTACTAATAATGTTGTTCCTTTTTTTTTCCCCTTCAGATTCCTCCAATTCATCAGTTGATAACCATTAACAGTTTCAGCTTTTATTCAATTGAGAAATCCCACAGATGAGACATCGTTTGACTCAAATTTGATGTTTACACCAAACTAAAAACTGCCAAATTTGTCCTATTTTAATGTGTGCTAGACCAGGTCTTAACCAGATTGTTTTCAAGTTGATCATATTTTATATCACAAAGCTAAATTGCTTTTCTTTTCGTAGTAATTGTTAGTTTCGGTATCCAATTAATTATGTATACTAGGAAAGGATCCAAGTCTGTCCTAATTACTCAGTGGAAAGTGTGTCTATTATTATATTAATATATCAAATCATCATTTTTAAAAAAAAAAAATAATAAAAAAGCGTCTCTTGTTTGCACTTTGGTTATTAAAGAATCATATAAGATTGTCAAATAAACGAGTTCCCATGTTTAGAAAGAGTTAACTTATGGGAAGCCCAGGATTTTGAATTATGCATAACCTGCTATTCTAGCTGTTGCCAAATATGAAGATGTACATTGCTTCCGGGCAAGGCAAACGATTTTGTAATTTAGAAAAGAAAAAATTATCTGCAAAAAGAAAATACTGATTTTACCTGGTGGCACCAAGGCCAACGTTGTGTGGGAAGATGGTGGCTTTGTAGACATTATTATGACCATGGACAGCATCAATGCCATAAATTATGGGAATTCCGAGAGGAGTCGAGAGTGCTGCCTTTTGCATCTCTGTCACCATACTCACCCATTCCTGCACAGTTGCCTGAGGAGCCGGCCAACTTCCTCCTCCACTCAGTACACTCCCTGCATTTTTTTTTTTATCATTTTTGCAATATTACAACTAATTAATCAGTAAACCAGGTACATTGTCAATTAAATCTACTTATTTGGTAAATAAGTGGGTACCAATGTAGTCATTTTTAATGACATCAGGAGTTGCGACAGATCTCTCGATTTGGGCCATCTGTCCAATCTTCTCAGCAAGGCTCATGCGGCTTAGCAGATCATCTATTCGAGTATTTAGTGGTTGTTTCGGGTCTATATACTTGAGATACCCACTGCCTTGTACTCCCATTGTGCTCAGAAGCAAGCAGCAATACAAGAGCAAAAGAGGACATCTCCAAAAGTGACCCATTTCAACTAATTTACTTGTTTGTTTCTTCTACTAAAAATAACTTGATTCCTTCAGCAGGGTGAAATGCTAATGGTTTATCCTGGAAGGAAGAGGTTAATAATGTAAGCCATCCTTCAAATTTGAGAACAAAAGACCTTTTATTTTCTACTACGTACCATAGTTTGCGATGGTTAACTATATGAAATATATCTTCTGCAATAATAATAACAAAGTTTTTAAAGGTTTTACGATGGGGTTTGCGTAGTATAGCATCCAGGGGTTGATTCATCGTTTTAGAAATTTATCGGTGATAAAACGATTGATATAACAGTTATACTATGTCTTTTTTAAAATAAGTATATCATGAATTTTAATGTATTTAACATAATTTAATCACAGATTCGTATTAAACTTAGATTCAACTAAAATTTATTGATTAATAAAACATATTTTGTAACAATAAATTTTTGATAAGGATACATTTGACAATACATCTTGATTTATCATATAGAATTGCAGAGTACGAAATTTATAAATTTTTATAAGTCTTTGAAAAAACATGCATTTCTTACCTTAGATGGAGTACAAGATGGAAGAGGAGCTTGCTAAGTGAAGAGACTAATGAAAGAGAGAACAGCAAGAAATGGGGATTTAAAGGCAACAGATTGGTTCAGTTTATTATATAAGAGAAAAAAAAATTAAGCAATTGAACGAGGCGCACTGTCACCATCTCGCCTCAGACAGTCAGACTTGATTAGTCAAATAGTCAGCCATGCACCTCTTTCTTAGGGCTGCAATATGTTAGAAACCGCACGAAAATGGAGTGTTTCGCTAACCGTTTCGTTTCGGTGACGAAACATTTGATTTTTCGTTAATCGTTTCGCAACACTGAAACGGTCAAAACGAACGAAAATTACGTAATTTACACAGGGAAGAAACAGGTTTTAATTCCGTTAATCGTTTTGCTAAACCAGATGAAATAGAATTTTGTTTCGTTAACCGTTTCGTCAAGGCAAAACGAAACGAAAAACGGTGCGAAACGAAAAACTTGCAGTCCTACTCTTATTTTTATATTATTTTATTTTATACATTAATTTGTATATTGTATTAATTTTTTTGTCTTCTCTTTGCCATCATCGAGATCGGGTTATCTGGAAACGGATTGGTTCTCAATTCTCATCCGGAAGCATTTATTAGTACTTTTGATTTCTTTACACGTTGAAACGAATTACAGTGCCATTCGTTGTCCTTGTTATTTTTTTATGGGGGCTGATAAGCCCCAATATTCATCATCCCATCATCCCCTGTAGTTAGTTTAATTGTATTCCATAAAAGGATGATTCCCTTGACAGTTATTAACGCGTTTTCCATTTTTGGATGAGGGGATGACGGAAGGAAGGGGTGAGCGAACAGAGGAGAGGGAGGGGAGCGACACAGAGGGAAATTCATTTAATATACTAACTGTTTCAAAGCTAGAACAATTAATTCCAGAGCTAGAACAATTACTCATATTAACTAGAACAATTAGTTTCAGAGCTAAAACAAATACTCATATTAACTAGAACAATTAGTTTCAGAATTAGAACAATTAGTTTCAGAGCTAGAACAATTACTCATATTAACTAGAACAATTAGTTTCAGAGCTAGAACAAATATTCATAATAACTGGAACAATTAATTTCAGAATTAGAACAATTAGTTTCAGAATTAGAACAATTACTCATACTAACTAAAATAATTACTTATTTAATTAGAACAGTTAAGAGGGAGGGGTGGGGCAGGGGTTAATGACAGAAAAAAAAATTGTGTGTCAGGGAAGGGGAGGATCGAAATAAAGAGGAGAGAGGGAAATATGTTGATGGGGGACCAGCGTTTAAGAGGGGATGACACTGGATTAATTGTATTCCGAAAATAGATAACGTGTTTTCTAAAAATGGAAAAAATTAAACGCGTCAGTAGGGGATGATAGGGATGATGGATCTGTGGGGATGATCGAAAGCAATTCCCAAATAAACTTGTAAATAAAAAGAGCATTAGTTTTCTTATGTGGAAATCAAAGAGAGCAATAGGCACATAAATGGAAACCAATTCTTAAGAGTGGATCGAACTAATATTTCTATTATATATACTAGTCTATCTTTTAGGACAGATCTTTTTGTGCACGGAAATTATTGCGGGCTAAATTATCCGACCATTTTCAACAATATTTTTACTAAAAGTTTCAATTTTATGTGATTATGCCGAAGTCAAAGTTGCAGAGAAGTACAAATTTAGTTTCAATTTTTCTTGCTATTTCACATCTAAATTATGAAATCAATTCAATCTTTGAAAGGTTAGTATTACCAAAGAATACAAAGCAATTTAGCTTCTCTCTCTTACAGCCACTATCAAAAGTTTTAGGAAATAAAAAGCTCTCTTAAAAATTTTGTGTAGAAACAGCTTTACCAAACGCAAATATGTTGTTCAAAAGTACTCTGGTCAATTATTCTTTTTGATTTGAGGATAACATTTTGACTATTTATTTGGCATAAAAAATATTATTCCATAACGGTTGAGACTAAAATTTTTAAAATTAAGAGTAATATTTATGTTTGGATCATTTTTTAATCTGTATTAAGAAATTATTTGAACTACTTTTTAATCAGGATTAAGAAATGAGTCAAACATACTAGGGATAAAAGTTTTAATTTAATTTGGACCACTTAGAAATAACACTCTAAATCTAAAAAAAAAAATTATTCTTGATCGTTTATGTATAATAACTTTTATTCAGAATAATTAATCTTAATTTAATTCTTAATCAATCCAAACACATACTAAAACAATAGTATACAAACGGAAACAAGAAAAAAGAAACGAAGTTACATTCTTTGCAGTGTTATAATTATTGTAAGGGTAATTCTATGACAAATAGAAATTGTAAACTAGATTTAAATTTTTATCATTCATCTCTATTTATTATTTTAAGTAAACAATTTAAAGTTAAGTTTGGTCACAAAATTTAGCCCACAATAGAATTTTCTATTACTAAACACACGACGATATTAATTATTTTAAATGGTGCTGTTGAAGTATAATTTCCTAACATACTATACTTCACATTTTTCGAACTATCATTATCTTTAAATAGTTTTTTGCTTGTCGAACTAACGTGAAAATGATAAAAGATAAATAATAAAAATCCAACAACATAGTATGATGGAATAAATCCTTACCCATTTTCACATTTTTGTGAGATAAACTAACAAAAAAGATATTTTAGCCCTGACAGTGACAGCTAAGTGATCCTACGAATGGTATATACCTGAGATTAGTCTCCCTAACGGTCGATTTTAAAAAATTAATAAAAATAATGATAATACTAACAATAAAAAAAGGGAATTGCTTTCCATCATCCCCACAGATCCATCATCCCTATCATCCCCTACTGACGCGTTTAATTTTTTCCATTTTTAGAAAATGCGTTATCTATTTTCGGAATACAATTAATCCAGTGTCATCCCCTCTTAAACGTTGGTCCCCCATCAACATATTTCCCTCTCTCCTCTTTATTTCGATCCTCCCCTTCCCTGACACGCAATTTTTTTTCTGTCATTAACCCCTGCCCCACCCCTCCCTCTTAACTGTTCTAATTAAATAAGTAATTATTTTAGTTAGTATGAGTAATTGTTCTAATTCTGAAACTAATTGTTCTAATTCTGAAATTAATTGTTCCAGTTATTATGAATATTTGTTCTAGCTCTGAAACTAATTGTTCTAGTTAATATGAGTAATTGTTCTAGCTCTGAAACTAATTGTTCTAATTCTGAAACTAATTGTTCTAGTTAATATGAGTATTTGTTTTAGCTCTGAAACTAATTGTTCTAGTTAATATGAGTAATTGTTCTAGCTCTGGAATTAATTGTTCTAGCTCTGAAACTAATTGTTCTAATTCTGAAACTAATTGTTCTAGTTAATATGAGTATTTGTTTTAGCTCTGAAACTAATTGTTCTAGTTAATATGAGTAATTGTTCTAGCTCTGGAATTAATTGTTCTAGCTTTGTGTAACAATAGTGACCGTAGTATGGTAACCAAGTCCTTATCTGTCTAAAAATACCAATAACTGGCGGTATGATCAAGAAATTAAATTAAATAAATTATTGCAACAGTAAAAGTTGCGGGATTTTCTAATCTGGGAACATGGAAATGTTCAGTTTAAATTATGGAATTTTTCGGTATATTTGCCACCAATATCTGACTTCTGGATTAGACTAATTGATTTATGTGAGGAATAATAATTAGAATTAAGGATATGTCAGTTGATTGCTACACCATAAGCCACACTGTTTCTGCCACAAAGGATCTGAGGGTATTTTAATAAAAATTCCGAGAGACACTCGTCTCTCCTTCCTCTCTCTTCCGACTTAGCTTTCTTCTTCTTCTCTCGATTATTTCGACGCTCAGTCGAGCCCACTTCTCTGTTCTCCTCTCTGTGTCGTGTGTTGGTTGGTTGAAATTGCGGCGCCTCTGGGCTAGCCACTGAGCTGTAGCCACCTCCTTCTTCTTCCTTGTGTTAGCACGAGGAGTTCACCTCTTCTCTCCTCCGATCGATGTGGCTGTCAGAGAAATTAAGAGGGAGGGGTTACGTGGATGCCATGCGGAGCTCCACAGCAACTCCCCGTCTTGTCCTCTTCTCCCCAAGCCGTCGAGGTAAGTTGCTTTATAGGGTTAGGGTTTCGGATTGGGATTGATTGGGGAGGAGGAGATACGAGGGTTGAGTCGGCTGTGGAGACAGTAATGGTTTCTTTTCCTTTGATTTGTCAAATCTAATGTCAATTTGTTAAGAAATTGATATCAATTTTTGGTTACTGTCGCGAGGGATAGGTGGATGGAATTGGGCTTGTTCTTGATTTGCTTGACCCTGATCTTGGCTTTGGTTTTGCTTGAATTCCTGAGACGATTTGCTAAATCCCCCGAGATAGGTATAAATCTTGGTCCTTGTATTCGATTTCTCTGTGCTTGGCTTGTCATCTGTGTTGGCTTGTAATTGGTGGCTATGTAGCGATAAAACTGATTTCCTTGATGTATATGCAACTGTAACAAGGTTCACTTTAGTTATCTTGCTATATACTAACTGTAGTTTGTTTAGAGAGGGGTATACTTGATGATTTCTTATTCTGTGGGAGCCTATGATGAGGTACTACTATTCTGAGGCTAATTGAAGTCTAATAAGGGTTTTGGCAGGTTCAGATTTCATAAACATGTGCATATAAGCATATACTTGGGATATAAGTAGAGATATATATGTGCATCATGCTGTTTAGAACATTAAATTTTGATCTGATGATGAAGACAGTGGCAATTGAGCATGAGGTATTGATTGCATAAGGTTCATGCATATTAGTGCTATTAATAAGCATATATGGCATATATAGTTGCTATCTGTCATGGGTACATGTATAATTGGGTATATTGTGTATTGCTAGCTTGCTACTTCTTATGTTTGAGTTTAAGGTGCATACTTGGTAACCTGATATGATTATGGCTATATGATAGGAACTGTTAGCTGATAAATTGTGCATATTGAGTTGTTCATGCTATCTGTCATAAGGATATCACTCATATATAGTTTTCTCATGTGTTATATTAACTGTTAGTGAGGTAATATGCAACCACAGAGTCTGAAATGCATATAAACATGTTAATCGATGGCTGGAATGAAGCAATAAGGCTTATAAGATGCATATATACATGTTGGATTGATGACAGTGAAGGAAAAGCATTGATATAGGTTATTATGTACATAAATGTGCATTTTCGGGCATATAAGGTGTAAACTGAGGTATCTGAGGGTTTATAGGCATATAATTTGCATGTAGAACGCATAAAAGGCTGATTTGTGACTGTTGGAAAGTTGGTACCAGTCACTGGTACGATATCTAGTGATTTGGTGCGATTCTGGTAAATGCAGCGATGTCCAGGGACGAAGTTGTAATAAAAATAATTTTCTGAGGGCTGCTTGGCAAAATCTGAGGGACTTATTTGTGACCTTGAAAGCTTTTAATAAAAGTTGTGGGTTAAACTGAGAAATTGATGGGCTTATAAATTTCTGTGGGCTTATATGAGAAAGTGGCGACTTAATGGATCGGGTTGGATTTTGTTTTGTCGGACCCGTTGCGGAAGTGGTTCGGTCAACCGAACCCTTTGACTGGGTTGAGTCGGCTGGTGTTGGGTTTTGTTTGTGGGCTGCATTTCTGTTGGGCTTTGTCTGTTCCGCTGTGGGCTGAAAAGAAAGGAAGAGAAAAAAAAATATATAAAGAAAATTCATTTTGGGCTGGATTTTTCTGTGGGCTTGATTTATTTCGGAAATACATTTAATTGTGGGCTAATTAGATATTGATTAAGATTAGATTTTTGGATTTGATTAAAATCTAATATCTGTATGCTAATGACGGATTCTGTTGAGCTTGATATAGGCTAACTGTAGTCTAATATTATCTGTGGGCTTTTTAGGGAAATGATGATAATAGTCTGCGTAATTAAAGAACAGATACCGTGGCAAATAAACCAGACTTTCTGATCCCGCTAAAATAAAATAACTCTGATTTATATTTTCTGATTTTTGTTTTAATTATGTTTAACGATTTCCTAATTCTGTCTGATATTTCTGTATTCTGTATCTGATGATAATTTTCGATATTAGGAAATAAATGTTAAACATTGTTTTTGATAATTGGAGAAGTAACTAAAGTAAATTTAATATAATTATGGTAAACAAAGGACTTGGAAAACCAACTATGATGGTCACGGTTAAACGTTAGAAACCAGACTCAGATTAAAGGAAACCCGTTAAACAAATATTAACGGTACTTGATCTGTGATTTGTAAACAGGCACGGACCCTGAAACTCCAAGGGAGCAGTAAGCAGCAAGGTGCGGAATTTACGCGGTTTCTTTGTTCAAACTCGGATATCGGTATCTTTAAATTCATGCATAGCATGTTGAAAATTCGGTTGCATTTAATGCATATAGTTGTTAAGAAACCCTAAATACATGGAACTCATGTTGAATCGAACTGTTCGTTTGATTAATAAGTAGTATGGATCTGACTTATCATTTCTGTAATAACTTTAAGAAGTCAGAATCCCAAAGACTGGAATGGCTTCCGTAAATTGACTATGTTGCATAATCTTCGTGTGTAATCGAAGAATCTGACTCTGAATTAAATCGGACCATTCTTATTCAGTCTGAAAAGCATAATATAAACTTGAATTGTATTACTCTCCGGAGTATGGTTTGGCCACCTACCCGGCCAGGATTTTAGCGCTATTATTTCTGAAAATTCCCTCTGAAATCTGTACCTAGGGTTGGACCTATGGTTTGGGAAAAGTTCTTTCTGAATCTGACCGGCCGATAAGAGCTTGAGTAAATGCAATTACTGTGAAATAATTATGCTTAGTTGTTTCTGTGCATATCCATGATGCAGTATGCCGGTCATCGGACCTTTTCGTCTGGTACCAACGGTATTGACATTTTCTGTAAATAATTTCAAGCATTATTAATTGATAATCTGAAAAAGGGGAATAGATTCCGTTACACGGTTCGTACTAAGATCCGCGTACTGGAACTAAAACCCGTACTGAGATTGTATCTCACTCTGTGCTTTGTTTTGCATGTGTCCTCATCGCTTGGGGGTTCCAGGAGAGACGAAATGGAGTGAGGCGTAGTACTATCGCTACTATTGAGTGTAGTTACATTCAGTTTGCGGTACGGATCCCAAGTCTGAATTGTGAAGCTGTTTTGTGTATCTGTCTGGATGAGCTGCCAGAGGTACTGGCTTATCTGTATTTTGAGATGCCTCCTGCATCTCCAGCGTCCGAGGCCGAGGTTGAGCCAGAGCCGGAGGCTCACTCCCAGGAAGAGGAAGCGTTCTGATCGCTAACTTCTTCTAGGAGTGTCCAGTGTGTGTGTGCTTTCTCTGGTGTGTCCGTTAGTAGGTTTTGGGCAGTATCGGTTTTTGGTATTGGTTTTCTTTTATTTTAAACTTGAGTTTTATTCCGGGGTAGCGGTCATGGCGTTCAGGAAAGTTGGGTGGTTTTTCCTACTTATTTTGTAGCATATGTAAATAGCTAGCTTGAGAGAACCAGTCCTTTGTATATGAATAAGCCGGGATTGGTAGCACTGTGGTGTGATTTGCTTTTCTTTTGCCAAGAACTACTTATGTAAATAGTGGTTTGAAATAATGTAACATACTTTGGTGTGTTCATCTGTGATGTTGTGTGAATTCTGGGCCGTAATCAAGAAAATGGAATGAAAAAAAATAGTCTGTCTGTCTATTCGCCTTACGGGAGCGGGAAACTGTTCTCGTGGCGGAGGAGGTGTCATTCCCTCAGGTCGGGGTGTGACACTTTGAAACAGTTAGTATATTAAATGAATTTCCCTCTGTGTCGCTCCCCTCCCTCTCCTCTGTTCGCTCACCCCTTCCTTCCGTCATCCCCTCATCCAAAAATGGAAAACGCGTTAATAACTGTCAAGGGAATCATCCTTTTATGGAATACAATTAAACTAACTATAGGGGATGATGGGGATGATGAATATTGGGGATGATGCTTATCAGCCCCATGCGCGGGGGTCCTTACAAGTTACAATCATGTTAGAAATGAACTCCCAACGGTTCAATTGATGTGATGATATCTTTTTCATGTTTTATATGATCATGTGTAAAATTTGATACGTTAGGAAAATTAATTAGCCATTCATCATCCGTTTTAAAAACTTCAATAATACAACTTTATCAAGTTGTCTAAATAATAAAAATTATATCTAAATTTTCAAAACATAGTTTACCTATTATTATTGGCAATCATTGTGATTATCAGAAGAAGTATTGTCGTCTCGACATCTCTTTTGTCCTTGCAAATGGATATATTAGTAATTTTCGTTTCGTGATAAGATGTTATTTTCACCATTAACATTTTAACTACGGATTATTCAATCTTGTCATACTTGCATAGTTGCATGTTCTCTAATCCTGGCTCAGACAGCGAGTTTAAATCGCGTGGATTTCCACACATGGTTCCTTGCAAGTTTAACTTTCAAATTTCAATGGCTTATTTAAAAAAAAAAAACTTTCAAATTTCAATGAACCAAAAACAATTGAAAACGACCAGATGCATCTCGATTTTGTACACTCTCTGTCATGATCTGTTGGAATTCTATCCATAGTTTGACCTAGATTCCATTAATGAACCACCACCGATTGGCACCATTGGCATTCACGTGCGGTCTTTAATTCTTTATTCAAGCTTTTTTTTTTGAATCGGAAAGGCCCTTGGGCCTGTGTCATTTGAGACGCAACCAAAAAGAAAAAATAAAAACGGCCCAAGAGCAATCCAACTGACGGAAGATCCTACAGACCGACAAAAAAAAAAAGAAAAAAAAAAAAAATAGATTATGGGTTCTCCGAATTAGGAAGATTCCCAAATCATTTTTTTTTCACAAACTCGCCGCCATGATTTCCATCTCTGTGCTCCACTCAATTCATGCGCACTTCTCCATTTTTTAAGAATCACCATTTTGCTGGCTACTTTTAACCCGTTTGTCACATCGATAGTGCTTAAATGTCTCGATGCTAGTCATCTCTGTCCCTCCACTGTCCGTCTCCTAGGCACGTGGCAGTTCCAACAGTTCCACCGTCCAGTTGAATCTGTCGGTCTTTGTTCGAGCTTGGCATACTTACATGCTCTCAAATCCTGGCTCAGACAAGTATAAATCGAGCGTGAATTTCCACATCGTTCCTTGCAAATAAAAAAATACTCCAATTCTGGGAGTCTTTTCTACAGTAACCAGCGTGACGTGAGGGTGACGTATGCTGGTTGCTTCTAGATCGTCCGATTGTGTTCGCTGATTTTGCTCTTCGTTGTTTTCTCCGCCGTTGATACGCTCAAAGAAGTCGTCTCTCCCTTTCAATTCGTTTCTCCATGCTCGCCTCTCTCTCTCGCCTCCTTCAGTCCTTCTGCCCCTATCATGCAGCGCCAATAAGCTCTTGCCTCTTCATTCCTCTCGCCATGGAATCCAAGAACAAGGAAGAAGAAGCTGCTACTAACTCCTGGGAGACGGCGGATCTCGACGAGAGCGTCAATCGCCTCTTCATCTCCTCTCGCAAGAACGCTTCCCCTTCGCCCGACTCCGATCCGCCGCCGCCTCCTCCTCCTCCGCCTATGGCCGCTGGTTCGACTCCAGTTCAGCCTACTGAGGAAGCGATTGCTCAGGTCGATCAGTTTCTGAGGGAGGCGCTCGAGAAACCTCGCGAGAGAATCAACAAACCATCAGAATTTGGACAGCGCCGGTGTATCTGTGCACTTTCAAGAAATTGTTGATGTGGTACATTTATTCATATGTTTTCTTCATATGTTAGTGCTCAATTAAGTACCAAAACATTTGTACCACCAATATATGCAGCAGTGGCTGGTAGCAGTAGGTTTGACATTTGGGTTCCATGTATAAAGAAAAGTTTTAACCTTCTGGTTACCAATTACTGGAACATAGTAGATAGTATAATGTTATTTTTGTCTTGAATTTTCTTTTTTCCTGATATATTTTTCTCTGTCTAGGTTAGTTAAAGTTTTTTTTTGGGTTAATTGTATTAATGCCATATTGATCTTTTTTTTCACCATTCTTTGGGCAACCTTCCATGTTCATCTCAGCTGAAGTTTGTTTGGGATATTTTGCAAATTCAATTGGCGTGTTTTTATGAACATCCCTTGAAATTTTACTTTTTATTTTTTCACACTTTGTTTCAGGAAGATGGGTCATATGAGGTTGTACCAGGAAGTGACTTTTCCATAACAAGGGTTGCATTCAAGGATAATTCCTCCAAATACTACATCAATAACCGTGGCAGTAATTTTACTGAAGTAACAAAAAAGCTTAAAGGGAAGGGGGTTGACCTAGATAACAACCGTTTTCTCATCCTTCAGGTATGAATATACCTGCTAAAAGGAGATATCTTGTCTGTCCTAATAATCATGGGATTTAATTGCATACCCTGCTACTATGAATTGTTTCTCCAACTAATGGAAAGCGCAATTTATACCTAACTTGTGTTAGATTGTGAGAGAATGGGAGTTTGGTTATTCTGTTGTAAAAGGTTTGATTATTCTGTTTTCTAGAAGCACATTTGGCTTATTTCTGCACCTCTGATTGCGTATGATTTTTGCAATTTTCAATAAATCAAATAACTTCCAGTATAATATAACTGTCATTTCCTAATTAAGTAACACATGCTTTTGAGTTTTAAAATAGAAAAAAAATATTTATTTTCTGTTATATAAAACCATGTTAGGGGGAGGTTGAGCAGATATCACTGATGAAACCGAAAGCACAGGGACCTGATGATGAAGGATTTTTGGAATATTTAGAGGATATTATTGGCACAAACCAATATGTTGAGAAAATCGATGAAGCTTTCAAGCAGTGAGTTTTATCTTCCAATTTTCTTTTATATTTCTCTCTTGGAAAGTGTCAATTGTATGTGGTGCATGGCTTCATGTTTTGAAAAGTCTACTTAGCATGATACCTGAAATATCAGGCTTGAGGTTCTAAGTGAAAAGCGATCAGCAGCTGTCCAAATGGTAAAGCTTGCTGAGAAGGAAAGAGATAGTTTGGAGGTACATTTATTTAAGTTTTCCTTTTATTTATGCCCATATTACTATTATACTTTGTTTGCAGACATAAATTGCTAAAACGTGAACTTAGTGTATCTTTCTGGCTCAAAACAACGAAGTTTAGTACAATCATTATATTAAATTATTGATGCTTGAAAGAAGGATGACGTGGACAATTAATAATCTTATACGTGATCCTGCAAACTTTATTATTTTAGGACTCTCTGATTCCCGGTAAAAACAATGGAAGTATCATGCCCCTCTTAAGAACAAAAGAAAACAGTTATACACAGATCTTTCACTTACTCTCAAAAAATTTCCCTCATTTCTAATTATCTGAATGAGATGTTATATGATATTTACTATGTCCTGCTTGGGGATATGAGAAATTTTGATGCTGTTGATGCATACTTGGTTAGTTTCTATGGTCAAGACTAAAGAGATGTATCACCACATTTCATGCCTTAAACCTGACATGTAAATACTTTGCTATGGGTACTTAATTTTACCTAATGTTTCTATTTTTTAAAGAGCGTGAAAGATGAAGCAGAGGCTTATATGCTTAAAGAATTGTTAAGTTTGAAATGGCAAGAGAAGGCTACCGAGTTAGCCTCTGATGATGCAGCTAAACAAGTTTCTCAGCTCGAAGAGGATGTTGCCAACATGGAAGCAACCCGCAATAGTGAAAGGTTTTCTTATTCTTACCTGACCTATCAATGGGTTTTGTCCAAGTTTTGATGCACCAACCGATCAAGACATCCTAATCTGACCATCATGTTGGTTCAGTTTGGATGATGGGTCCTGCATTTGTCCAATCTGAATATTAAAAAATTGTTGAATGTAACACAAAATTTGGTCGAGTAGAGTTTTAGTTTGTTTGTACGTGCTTATTAATGAAAAAGATTGCACGGATAGGAAATGTCACCTTTTTAATAAATTGAATTTAGGGAAATTGGGGGCTGGCTGATATAACATGCCATTGTGTCAAGAAACCCTGACATAATAATGTGATGTACAGTTAAAAGTTTCATCTAGCATAAAAATTTATATGGTAATGAGTTCTCTTGGTTCTGAAGGCTTATATGTTTGTAAATTTACTTTGATTTTCCAGAGAGAAGATCAGGCAGCATAGCAATGAATTGAAGAAGCTAGAGTCCCTATATGACAATTATCTCAAGAGACGAGGTATTATACTATTATTAGAGTAAGGACTATTTTTTATGTCTTCAACCTGTCTGAATCTTTCTACCCATATATTCAACTAATAGAATATGATGTACAACTCATAGGTATAGTCACTGGTGTGTATCTCGATTGATAGCGGCATGAAGAAACTGACGCAAGGGGTATTTTCGATTACTACAAAAATAACTTTTGCTAATTACAGTATATTACTGTATCCTTATCTCAAAGAGGAATGGCCTTAAAATCAATTTTGCAATCTAACTATTTGTATACCGTGTCATAGCACAAAATTATTATATGAAGTGATTTATGCAACAGTGTACACAATGGAAGCATATATTATGTGTTTGCTCAATGTAAGCTTTCAGGTTTAATTATCTAAATCTCCTAAACCTGGAAGAACAATGCCTCACGCGCGAAGCGCGTATCAAAAGCTAGTTCTGTTTAACTTTCGGCTTTCCGGGAAACAAAAAACAATTGAAAACAACCAAATGCATCTCGTTTTGGTACAGTTGCTCTCGCTCTCATGATCTGTTGGAATTACGAAGTTTGACTCCGATCTGTTCCATAAATGATTTGGCACCATTCTCGTCAGGTGTTTATAAGTTATATAAAAATCGCCGACTTTGTTTAAGATGAACTTAGATCGAGGAATACTAGTAATAATAATTGTTGTTGTTGTTAATTTATTAATATTCAATATTAACAAAGAACTATAACAAAAATTAAATACAAACCAAATGAAATAGCTGCGATTGTTATTAACATTTTTTAAATTAAAAAAAAAATGGTTGGTACTTTGGTAGTGGGTACCAAGAGCAAAGAGATGCTTCTAAACGTTAACGGTAATATATGGGAGGTCAACTATGTAATTTATTATTGAAATCCAGCTTCCTTTTTATAGCGACTTGAACTGTCAATCTAAATACCACCGGTGAGGGTTGCTGACTGAATGGTTTTGATTGAACTATTAATTGGAATATTTGTAGAATAATTTTAACACAATAACAACTAACAAGTTATAATGTTATATTGACAAAAATGCCTTTAATAGATGATCACGTTAACAAGATAATCCTTTTTAAAAATAATAAAATAAACTTTTAGATATACGTTTTATCACTTTACTAGTTGCACATTAAATATGACTCTACAAATTAATTAGTAATTCATTAAATTTTGAAAATACAATGATTAAGATATCAGATTTCGATGGGCTACAAACTGATTTTTAAATTTTGTATTTTATAAATGATAAATAACACATTTTTATTGTTTTCAACTTTAATTAAATTATTCGATGTCAATCGCAAGGCTGTCAAAACAAGTTATTTGTTATTGCATTCTTTTCTTTTTGCTAAAAATAATTTTATTCATTCTCATTATATCATTTTACAGTACAATTGCGAGTTTGTGACTGCTCATTTTAGAATTTTTGTACTAATATATGGATTTCAAAAATACTATAATAAATTTTGAAACATTATATGCCAATAACATTTGATATTTCAATTACAATAAAATCAATGTTAGATCGTCCGCTCAGATGAAGATTAAAGTATCATGTGAGTTAGAATGAACAATATGAGGCGCTTAATATAAGCATGACAATATGTAGTCGTATTCTTCAAAACAATATAACAAGTGTTGCTGCTAATCAATACACTGCATTTACAAATTATATCAGACGAACATCAATTCTTTGAATTGAGATTTGAAACAATTATAATTTACTAAGAAAAAACAAGAGTTGACAAAAAAAAAAGGCCATACATGAATGTTATAAATATTAATTTATAATCAATTTGTGTATAAAGAAAACGTAATTCTTAATGATGATATTTTAAACAAATTTGTTACATCAATCGTATATTCGATCCTGGGTAAGTGATACATGAAATTTTTTTTTCCCTTTTTTTTCATATAAACCATTATCTATGGTTTAAAAAATTGTTAAATTATCTCATAAATTAATATACAATTGATTCTAATGAATAGTTTTACAAAATTTGACTAGTGTAGACAGTGATATATAACAGAACAAGATTGTTAATTATCACTTTTTTAAATATTTATGGTCAAGATATGATATAAACGCACAAGAATTGCTGAAAAATTCTCTCTCTATATTATAAAATATATAAAAATTTATAATAATCAATTTACTCCAACATCTTGAACATTTCAGATGTCCTTTCTAACTATTTTTTCAAATTTTTTAAAATTGGAGAGTACATAACTTTTTGGATTTTTAGATTGAGCATATTCTAAAATTCTAAAAACAAAAGCAAAATATATAAAATTTGATATTCATGGAAATTTTATTATGGATAACAATTTGAGCGTTTGGATCGACCATTCTAATCTCAAAATTTGAAATTTCATTATGTTGGATGAGTGTATGTGTCCAACATGTTGGACTCTACCCACTCCCATCTATCGTCCATCAAATATATCCTAATAATTTCGTAATAACTTATGTAACAAATCTAATGGGAAAACTTTTTCAATGCAAACAATAGGAATTCATGATACTCATCTCAAGCAAAAATATAAGCTAAGGAAATGTTGTTTGCATGAAAGGAGGTCAGTGATGCTGATTGTGGCCACAGGGTTGTCAAACGTTTTAAAACGGCACGGAATAATCCTGTTTCCTTTTTGTTCCGTTTCGGCAACGAAACATAAACCTGATTTCATTTCCGTTCCGTTTCGTTAAACGAAACGATATTTCTGTTTTGTTTCTGTTCCATCTTCCATTTTCTATTGAATTTCTTCATTTTCGCATTCTGTTTTGAAAATATTCTATTTTGCAAACTTCCTCTCACGTGTGGCACTTTCTTTGCCGACCCATCGGTTAAGCAATATGAATTTCTATTTTGTTTCTGTTTCGTCTTTGAAAACGAAACCATTTTTTCCATTTTTGTGCCGTTTCGGACGAAACGAAACGGAAACATGCGAAACGGCACGATATTGACAGCCGTAGTGGCCACTTTTAGTGTGAATCATCACATAAAAGATATCTCAACAATTATTAATAAGGGTAAATCTGTCTTGTCAAAATAATTATTGAGTTCAGCGCAATATAAACTACTGAACAATATAAAGCAATTACCTAATTACATTTATGGAAATGATTATTTTGCCTTTCAAGCAATGAATGGTAGATTGTACATAAGACGACATGAAATCAAATGGTTAAAATATGCAAAACATGAAAACTAGTATGTTATGAACAACACCATGACAAGACTCGTTATTATAGACTTGATATATATTTATTTCCAAAAAAAAAAAAAAAAATTAGTTTCGATCCCTGTTTCGCACGTGCACATTGCCAATAATAAGGAAAACTATAACCAAAACGACAAATTTAAGATGTAAGTATGTAACTTTGAACGAAATCAATAGAGGAATGCATAGTATTGAAAACACAATAGCTAAGGAACAAAATATTGGATGGGATCTTAAAATGGTGTAACAACCGACTTGCCACACGTGTTTTCGAGAAAAAAAAAAAAAAAAAAAAAAAAAAAAGAACTTGCCACACAAAGCACCAGAAAATTCTTTGCTGCACCATTAAATGCCCATTAGGTTATCGTCCTTGCATAACATTTTTTATCAGACACTTCAACGCATGGTGTAAGTAACAGAGTTCTTTGGGTCCAAATAAGGATGGATTATCCTTGTAGATAAGATTTTTAGGCTGAAGCCGATGCAGTTATAGGTCCGGCTCAGCTTCCACCAGGCACCAGCACTCCCCTTCACTCAAACAATTAACTTTTCAAGTAGTTAATCTAAGAGGAGGCCAATTTAAATACGTAACACGGCTGAGAGATCCAACCCCGTTTAATTGACGCATCATCTAAGATCTAAACCAATTGAAGCACACATACCAGATACCGAAGATATATAATAGAAAATATATGCAACATGAAGTACATAACAATCTATAATCCATACTACTCAAAACGATTTACAATCTTTATGATTATTTTTGAAAACTGATTTGGGTATTCATATGATTCCAACAAGAAACTCCAATGCTTGCCCCCCAAGTTCCAGTATGAGAAGCCTTTCAGGAAGTAAGATCCCAGAAACAAAAGCACTTCCAAATAATTTAGTTTTCGGACATTTACGCATACAAGCACTATAGAGTTTCAAATAATTCATTTCAGCAAAAAACCTTGCGCACAAAAAGATCAAATCATGAACTCAAAGGGGGTAAAAAAAAAAAAAAAGGGTTAAGATAACACGCCATTATGCACAAAGCAAATTTTATTTTACTAATTCCACAAGTTCACAGTGCTTGACATTTCACCACTTTACCCATAAAGCCACTGCTCCTAATTAGAACTTCACCACAATCAACCTCAGAAACCAAGTTCGACCATATTAACTAAATTCATAACACACCAAGCTAGCCCCAAATTCTCACATTCACCCTGGAAACTAGCCCATCAGACTAAGCAACTAAACAAAAACAAAAGACTTGCACAACTACAGACTTCCAACAGACCCCCCTCCCCCCCAACTGACAAGAGGCAGCAGCAGCATACATACACCCAACACACCAAGGAGCACTCAGTTTCCACCACGGAGGCGGAGCACCAAGTGCAGGGTCGACTCCTTCTGAATGTTGTAGTCAGCCAAGGTGCGACCATCCTCGAGCTGCTTGCCAGCGAAGATGAGCCTCTGCTGGTCCGGGGGGATACCCTCCTTGTCCTGAATCTTAGCCTTCACATTGTCGATGGTGTCTGACGACTCCACCTCCAAAGTGATAGTCTTACCAGTAAGGGTCTTAACAAAAATCTGCATACCACCCCTCAGCCTGAGCACCAAGTGGAGGGTCGACTCCTTCTGTATGTTGTAATCAGCAAGGGTGCGGCCATCCTCGAGCTGCTTCCCTGCAAAGATGAGCCTCTGCTGGTCTGGGGGGATACCCTCCTTGTCTTGAATTTTAGCCTTCACGTTGTCGATGGTGTCTGATGATTCCACCTCCAAAGTGATGGTCTTGCCAGTGAGAGTTTTCACAAAAATTTGCATCCCACCCCTCAGCCTGAGCACAAGGTGAAGGGTTGATTCCTTCTGAATGTTGTAATCGGCAAGGGTGCGGCCATCCTCGAGCTGCTTGCCAGCAAAAATGAGACGTTGCTGGTCCGGGGGGATACCCTCCTTGTCCTGGATCTTGGCCTTCACATTATCAATCGTGTCAGAGCTCTCCACCTCCAGAGTAATAGTCTTGCCGGTGAGGGTCTTGACGAAGATTTGCATACCACCCCTAAGCCTTAGCACAAGGTGGAGGGTTGACTCCTTCTGGATGTTGTAATCAGCGAGGGTGCGGCCATCCTCGAGTTGCTTGCCGGCAAAGATGAGCCTCTGCTGATCTGGGGGGATCCCTTCCTTGTCCTGGATCTTGGCCTTCACATTGTCAATTGTGTCAGAGCTCTCCACCTCCAAAGTAATAGTCTTGCCGGTGAGGGTCTTAACAAAGATTTGCATACCACCCCTAAGCCTTAGCACAAGGTGGAGGGTTGACTCCTTCTGGATGTTGTAATCAGCGAGGGTACGGCCATCCTCAAGTTGCTTGCCAGCAAAGATCAGCCGCTGCTGGTCCGGGGGAATGCCCTCCTTGTCCTGGATCTTGGCTTTGACATTGTCGATTGTGTCAGAGCTCTCCACCTCAAGGGTGATTGTCTTGCCAGTTAGAGTTTTCACAAAGATTTGCATTCCACCCCTGAGCCTGAGCACAAGGTGGAGAGTAGACTCCTTTTGGATGTTGTAATCGGCCAGAGTGCGGCCATCCTCAAGCTGCTTACCTGCAAAGATAAGCCTTTGCTGGTCCGGGGGGATGCCTTCCTTGTCCTGGATCTTGGCCTTCACATTGTCAATTGTGTCAGAGCTCTCCACCTCCAAAGTAATAGTCTTGCCGGTGAGGGTCTTAACAAAGATTTGCATACCACCCCTAAGCCTTAGCACAAGGTGGAGGGTTGACTCCTTCTGGATGTTGTAATCAGCGAGGGTACGGCCATCCTCAAGTTGCTTGCCAGCAAAGATCAGCCGCTGCTGGTCCGGGGGAATGCCCTCCTTGTCCTGGATCTTGGCTTTGACATTGTCGATTGTGTCAGAGCTCTCCACCTCAAGGGTGATTGTCTTGCCAGTTAGAGTTTTCACAAAGATTTGCATTCCACCCCTGAGCCTGAGCACAAGGTGGAGAGTAGACTCCTTTTGGATGTTGTAATCGGCCAGAGTGCGGCCATCCTCAAGCTGCTTACCTGCAAAGATAAGCCTTTGCTGGTCCGGGGGGATGCCTTCCTTGTCCTGGATCTTGGCCTTCACATTGTCTATTGTGTCAGAGGATTCAACCTCAAGGGTGATGGTCTTGCCAGTGAGGGTCTTGACGAAGATCTGCATCTGTTATGCAAAATTACAAGTGTCATATTAGAATCTGTCGAGCAGAAAAATTACAATCAAAATAAATAAAGGCACTTCAAAACATTACCGCATCTAGCCTAAGAAATGTGCTACAATTTTTTTCTGAACAGAAAAAAATAAGAATAATAAATATATAAATAATATAAATCAGAATAAAAGTGTACCTAAAAGAAATGAGCAATTAAAGAGGATGTGTTTGAAAATGTCACCTATTTTTCAAATATAACCATCCCACACAATTTACAATCTACACCATGGACATAAGGTATGAGGTCTACTTCCCAAATAACCAATTCACAAATTTACAAAAATTAAAAAGACTATCAAGATGTGTTGTAAGAGCAATTTAACTTGCAACTATGGTCAATTCATTTTCCACATGTAATTATACCACAACTACTAGCCAATCACATGTAAATTTGGAGCCACGATTACAGCTATTTTTCAGATAATCACACAACAATTTATTATCTATATCAGGGTTCGAAGGTTGAAAGTTGCTAGTTAACATTAAGAAATAATCAATACAGACAAATCTAGGTTCTATCAACTACAGGATTGCTACTAAAAAAGAGATATTTTAACAGATCTACACAACTAGCAGATTTTAGGCGACTCAACGAGATAAATTCCAACAGATAATCTAATTTTCAACCAACAGTCAACAGATCGGACACACCTAAGAATTAATTTAAATTATTAACAAATAAAAAAGCTTTTTTGAAGCGAATATGAACAGATCTGACAAGATCTACACAAAGTAACAGGAATTTTTTCCTAAATTTGTTAGAAATCATAGATCGCCAGAGATCTCGCGATTTCGTACAAAATCTTTGATAAAGAATAGATCAATATAATATCCAACAAAGGTTCGTAAAAATTGTACGAAATCCTAAAGAAAAATAACCCTATCGAATTTTATTTAGATTTAGATTTAAATTTACAAAGGGGAGAAATAGAGACGAACCTTGAAAAGAGAGAAACGAAAGCTTTCTTGATTTCTGAGAAATTGTGATAAGATTGAATGAGGAACGGTGTGTACCCAATGCCTTAATTTATAGCGGTCTCCGGAGTCTGGTGACCGCCCATTTAGTTACCGCCTCAAATAATTGACCTATTATTGCGGTCCACGTCGAATTTGTTTTGTGGAAGATTTTCTAAACACGGCAGCAAGATTGCTTGACGGGTAATTAGCGTAACAACAATACAGTTTCCTTAAATAAATTGTAGCTTACTAATTTGGAAAATCTATTATGGGAGTATATGACATTTTATATAGCTCGAATTAAGCAATCTTTAAAATAAAAAATTATTATTATTAAATTTAACTTCTTAAAGGAGGTTTATGGGATTGACCTAAAAATTATCGAACCCGCTAAGACTAATTCGAACGAGTGAGCTTGATCAAATCTTTGTAAAAATCAATTTAAAGAAAATTAAAAATTGAAGTATTATTTTATTGCGTTCGTTTTCAACAACTTTTGAATCATGATCTTATTAAAATAAAATCTAAAAACTGAAAATAAAACGTAAACATTTATCTCGTAAAAATATAAAAATTAGCTGTTCATATTTGTAATTTGAATCGCTTTAATTAATTAATAGAATATATAAAATAGACTTCCTTAGTGAATTTAAATTTATATTCATAACATTTTTCATGCTTTAGCAAACGATGTTCATATTGTGTGAAAGTTTTCTACACTATCTGTAATCTAGCTTATGTAATTTGAACTAATAGTTTGATTTGAAAAAAAAAAAAAAGTTTAAATTAAACCAGAAAATTCTATTTAGTAGCGTCTGATGATTCCATTCATACAGAATCACCCCTTGCACAATTAATTTTGAGTTTTTTTTTTTTTTCTCTTCGATTCGAGCGAAACGTTAATTCCCACCCCCAATAAATTTGTCGTTGATTCATTATCATTTTTTAATCATTTCCTCATTAATTTAATTTTTATTTAAATTACATGAGAATTTTAAAATTGATCTTTATTTTACACTTCATACTTGCTTTTTTTGTCTTTTCGATTCTAGCCAAGCGTGATTTTCCGCCCAAATAATTTGTCAATTTCATTAATTAAGTCGTTTTTCTTTAATTTATTTTTCGTATTAAACTTTATAATTATTTTACAGTGCCTCAAACTCCACCACCATCGACATGTGGTGATATTTGCAAAACTTGCGAACGATATTGCATTGTTGATAGTTGTAAAACTTAAGCAGTCCAACCAACCAGATAGCTACTATCTACTATATTTTTTTTTTAAAAAAAAAAGAAAATAGTTAAGCAACCAATATATTATATCTGTTTTCATATATTTCGTCATTCATCTCACCCTCAGGAAAAACCTTTAGTCTCCTTGTTTTGTGGATCCGGATCCTGTGTCGCGCAGCATGCGTGTAGCGCACCTCACAAGTCGTTCGATTTTGATCGGGCGGTTCATTTTTTTCGGGCCTATCAATATGGTTACATGCACGGGGCTCCCATATCCATCAGATTAAGATCAGACGGTCCACAGCCCGTGCTACACGCTGTGTCGCGCGACACAGGATCTGAATTCTTGTTTTGTTGCTAGAGTATATATTACTATTTAAATATTTAAATTTGAGAATCATATATTTCTTTCTTTCGAATAAATGTCAAAGAAAAGTTCAGATACAAGCAAACCATGCGTCTAGGCTAGGGGAATTGGATCCTTTAGATGTTTCGTAAAACACATCCATTGGACGTTTCGTAAAAAGGACCGTCCGATCTAAACAGACGGTGGATCTCAAGGTTCCGTCTAAAAGTAAAAAAAAAAAAAAAAAAAAAAAAAAAAAAAAAAAAAAAAACTGCTTCATTCCCTTCTCAGGCGAGCCGAGAGCGGATCTCCGACGATCAGCATTCAGCACCATAACCCATAACCTCAAGGCCATTGATAACGAGATGTTGGCTTCTGGATACCATGGTGGGCATGGATTAAGAGATGTTGGCTGAGCACACTCGCTTCGCATATCTAAGCCACCTCAAGGCCACTAACACGGTCACATGTACATGAATTGCATATCCAAAACACATATCATTCCTTTGTAACGTACTCTCTGTGAGCTCAAATTGGATAATAACTAGCTAATCTAATCATGCCTTGAGTTCAATGAAACCTAGATTAAAACAAATTGGGTAATTCTATGGTGGACTGAAATTTTAAACCGTGCTTAAATCTGAATCGTTCATTTAAAATTATGAAGGGATTTGGTTGATCATGATTCAAGTTTAATGACTTATTTTCTTAGTTTATGTTAATGATGATATTTGATCATTTGTTCCTAGAGTTTATTATTGACAGATCATTCAGGTTGAGGATCTGAATTGTAGATCTCTGTGGATCATTCATTAGAATGACAATAATAAATCTAAATCGTCCATAATCTTGATAATTAACAAGGAACATTAATTATCATAAAAGATTAGTATGCAAGTTAAGTGATGATTAAGTTCTACAAATCATAGGTAAGGAGTTACCAACTTAATTGCATATGTATATGTTATTGGAACATAGTACAGGACTTGACCCAGTGAAATAAACATATGGATTGTGTTATGTGTCATTGTTTATTTCATATCAGTTTGATTCTAAGTTTGAGATGTTCACCTTTTCCACATGAGGATAGGTTCAATAAATATCGTCTAACGTTGATTCCTGATAAAGGCTGCTATAAGGACTTTATTTATGTTCTCTTGAATTGTGCGGGGAAAAGTTGTTCATCAAGAAAACCGTATGTCCCTCATTAATATACTTAATGAGTGATGATATCTGTTTGGGCCCCTTGATGGAGTTGGATTGGTTGGCCAACATGTACAATCAACTCTAGATCAAGAAATGTATAATCTGCAAGAATGACACATTCCTATCTTGGATTATACAAGGATATCATGTGACATAAGAATCAGACAAAGAAATACTAATATTTCTTATGCAGGATTGAGATATTGTAACGGTACATTATTTATACGAATTGGGAATCATAACGTGTTGCTAGATACCGCTTATGATTATTGAAATTAAATAAGCGATTTAATTCCATAGCCAGCATAGTATAAATCCTCAAAGGGTCACACAAATAGAACCTGAACCACACGTGTATTATTTATTTGTATTGGAGAATACAAAACATGATGGGTTGATTAATTAATTATATACTGTTATGAACCGTTATAATTAATTATATCAAGAAGATCATGTTAGAATAAATTAATGCACAAAACAACCTATTGTTAATTATCATCAATTTGATAATTAAATAATCTCAACTACATTTAATATAATTGTTAGAATTATATTGAATATATAGGCTTTAAATTGCTAAGTCTAATTAAGCCCGAAATAACAAGCATTTAATAAGCCCATTACTTAATTGAATTAGTGAGCCTATAAGAGATGAATTCACCATTTGGTGAATTGGGCCTATAGCCCATATAGGAGGCGCCTAGGGTTAATGGCATGGATGTAATTTGGTTGAAGTTTGGAAGAGGAATGAGAGCTCTATAAATAGACCCCAAGGGGTGGCCTCTCATCCAACTTTCTCTCTCCTCTCTTCCCTCTTCTCCTAGCCGCCACCTACCTCCTCCTTGGAGATTTTCGAAATCTCCATTAGAGGTGCTCTCATCCATTGTTTGTTAGGGCCCATATGTTGGGATTAGCTACATAATTAAGGTGTTAATTGTGATTAAGTGTTGGTTGCTCTAAAAGCTTGCTAGCACAAGCTTTTGAGAGGTGGTGAAGCTTCTTGGTGGATTAGAGGTAGGAGAAGAAGGCGCGGAGTGCACCCCATCGACTCCCATGCCATGGATTCGAGCCTCATGAATGCGATTTCATGAGAGGTACAATTTCTCCTACCTTCTCTCTTGATTTGACGTGTGATTGCTTTAGCACTAGATCTATTGATTTGCTTGTTATTAATGGTGATTAATTAGTTGTAATTAATCTAAAATTAAAATATGAGCATTTCCTAACAGTGGTATCAGAGCTATGGTCGTGCTTAAGGTTTTTCACACTTAATTAAGTGAGAATTCGTAATTAATTAAGTTAATTAGTGATTGCATGCTTGCTGGCCCTGGAAAGACTGTTTTCTGTCTTGTTGCTTGTTTTTCGTGGTATAAAGCTCTCTGAAATTTTTTTCTTCTTATTGGAGGTTGTAGCCCTTTGAGTTGTGGTTGTTTTCCCACTGGAATCATTGAAATTCGATGTAAAATGAATTTTTAGTGATTTAAACGGTAACGGTGCGCAGATCTGTTATTCTGCTGCACAGTTCTGTTGTTGTGGTTGGTAACAAATAAGTTTGTATACAAAGTACCTGTAACTTTTAGATAGGATTGATCTAAACTTGATGCTCTTTCTGAATGTGTAAATTTTGTTGCATATTTCGGATTTTATGTGGGCGTTCAAGGATGAAAAGTGATGAAGTTGTCAGATCTGTTTTTTCAAACAAACTGATTGTTTTGAAAAAATGTACTTATTGAGAAACTTTTATGGAAAAGTGTTGAAATGGAAATGTTCTCCTTTAAGTCTGGAATCTGAGAAAATTAATTTCATAGATTTTCATTGAGATTTGATACCTCAACCGAGTGAAACCTTTTTGGTCGACGGTCTGTTCCAGAACAGGATACCTTGCTTAAATGCTTGTTATCTCGTTGATCTTGAATGTAACTTGTGGATTTTCTTTTCATGGAATGATAGCCTATTATATGTAGTATTTTTCTATGTAAATTGTTTGCTGGAAAAATATCAAGGGGATGATCATACAGATCAAAAGGTTGAGACCCATAACAGAATTTTCTCTAACGGTGCTTCGCGCACAATCTGAGGATTTGTCTTTTTTGATTCTCCCTGATGGTAATTGATCTCTCCTTGAGATTTTTACAGGTAATCACAATCTTTGTAAGGAGTTCTCTGGATTTATTTCAGATATTTTGGAGACCGAATTATTTTGAATTTTTTCGGGTCCCGAATTTCGTATTTTAATTAGTTAAAATAGTTTCTAATTAATCAATTTATTGAAATGTTAATTAGAAGACTCCTTAAATACCCTCCTTTCTGTTTTGATAGTTGGATTTAATTTAAAAGGGCTTAAACAATTAGTTGTTAAGGTTAAGCCTTCTTTGCATTCGAAAAACTTGACCAACAAGTATGCACAAAGATTCTAATTAATGAAATTAATTAAGAGCAAGTGAATCATGTATATTGTATATGTGCTAACTTTGTTTTGTAGGAGGATGTGGGTTTGATATGGCTCAAGATGTCAATGCCTTGTGTGTTGTAAAATGTTGTGAATGCATGTGATTGCTTGTAATGTGGCCTAAGGTGCCTTGATAATTAATAATTGATTAATTCTTGATGTAACTTGTGAGGCTTGCATGCCCCTAAGGCCTAGGAGGGTTTTAGGATTTTATCACATGTATTTATTTCCCTTAATTATTAGATAGGATCTTAGTAATTAGTGGGAGGGCTTGATTAGATTAGTCTCGTTACATGGAGATGCGACGAAGATTAATGCAAGCGGGAGCCATACAAACCCACGACAATGCTTGAGATGCTTATGTTATGTGATTGTTTGTGAATGCCTTGAATTGTCATAGGTAGGTATGGGTGTATGCTTACACGACCACCAAACAAGAGTCACATATTTTGTCCCAAACTAAATTGATTAAGTTGACCGCATTCCTTCTCTCTATCCCCTTCACGTCAATAGCCAATCATGGCGCGGTCCGCCATAGCGGACGTCATGGTTGTCAACCTTGATAGTCGGGGTACAAATGAAAAGATTTGTTAGGAGCAAATAGAGAGAGGTTGCTTATCGATGGACCCAACAAGTTTTCTTGGACATCGGGGCGAAGTTTGTAAATATACTTAGATATTCACAAACCAAGAGTCGTATGGTTGATATGATTGGTTGGAGAACCTACCTTGTCTAGTTAAGTAGGGTGTCATGCCATAGCAGGCTCTACTTGATGAAAACGGGGATCTTGGAAAACCAACTACATTGGGACATTAAATAAATATAGTGGGAGTTTTGTTTATCATTATAAATAAAACATTGCATAAACTAAATGACCTTAAATTGAAATTGTTATAGATATTAAATATGTTAATTTCGTTGCGATCAATCTTTGAAAAACAACAAGCTCGTTTCTAAGGTATTTACTTGGAGAAGTAACACCGATTTCTAAGACATGTTCTTGGAAATGAGAAACTTGAGCAAGTTTAATCCCAAAAACGTTCCTCAACTTCCCGAAAATAGCTTCGCAATGATTGATTAGTTTGGACGAAAATTATTCAATAAAGTGAATGCTTATATCATTTTAGAAGTTCTAGACTTTTGAATTGGAGAATTCATAAGGACTAGACTAGACTTCTATACTCTCATCCACTTACTCAAGAAGACGTTCTTAGAGAAAGTAAAAGATAGACTCAATCATTTATGATCGAGAAATGGAATGTGAGTTAACCAAGAGACTCTTCTTATAAGAAGATAAATGTTTCATTAGCTTGTGAACCGAAAGGTTTGAGTAGCTAATTGACAACTAGAGATATTAAGATCTCCAATATCAAGGATTGTTGATATTGTCATACAATCTCTTTCTATGGATAAAGGATATATTGTTCGCACACTTGTTAGTGCTTAAAATGATTGGTTAAGTATTAAAGGAATACTCTACCAATATATGAGTTGAGACTTCGAGACCCTCACTAGTGACCGTGTGTCACATGAGATGTTTCATTTACCATTTATGGGAGACATTTGAAAAGATGTCCAAAATACCATGATGTTCTAAAACTTAAGATATTTATCGTTCAAATTATCTCACTATCTCTAATTCACACTAGTAATTAGGTGCTAGTTCATGTGCTCGCATTTAACGAAATGTGTAGGCAATGATGAATAAGAGAAAGTTCGAGATAAGTAAAGTAAACTCCGTTTTGAAAATGGCTTATACGTCTAAGCCGCTACCATTGAATACGTAGAGTTATCTTTATTAAATAAAGAGTTTGTTTAGGAATTTGAGGTTATATACCTTATTCCAAACATCTCATAAAACTTTATCTCCGTTTCATATTTGATGATGGATGATCATGTTTTGTAATAGAGAAATATTCTTCTCTTATTGTTATAAATTTGTATATAAGATTTCATGCATCTTGATTGAATTTGCTTGAAATAGATAAACAAATTTTTGAATGACAAATGTGTAAGACTTTACATAAAGTATTTGACTTTTATGTAAATTAGTCGCTTGGTCGAATATAAACAAGAATCGCATTATGAGAGTCTACGTAACGTGGAGCTCGTAAATCAATTTGATTGCAAATCAATTGAAATTCATGCGAATCGTGTTTGTTAAATGACAAAAGCGCATTTGAACTGCGAAGGTTTAAAGGACAAGTAACCTTATTAAGACTTATACATATTGATGTATATAGACCTACAGATACTTGTGCAATTGAAAGGTTGTTGAAACTTTACCACTTGACCAACAATCATTGTAGATATTAACGTATCTATTTGATATGGTATAAGTATGAATCTTTTGACAAGATCAAAAGGATTTCAAGAGTAAAGTTGAAAAAACTATTCAATAAAAGCAAAAGTCTTAAGATGGATCATGGTAAATAGTTAAGTCATATAGTTTGATATATTACCTAAAGAGTATGAAATACGTTTCACTACTCGCTTCATGAGGAACATTGAAAAATGTATCCAAGGATGAAGGTATCGAACATTGTTTGATCGGTAATAAATCAAATTGACTTGTTCGACTCATGTAAGGGATTTGTGTTTGAGGACAATATTGTTTACACTGAATAAAAATTCCATCGAAGTCTATTGAGAAAGATATCTTACGAGATTCGATCTCTAGGTATATTGTTTCTCAAGATTTGGTATTGAGAAGCTTATTTCAAAGTTCGATTGATTGATAAGCTTGGACCCAAATAAGACACTTAATATGATGTAGGATATCTTGAACTAACCGAAAGGTACTACTTCAACGAACATGATAAGAACAAAGTAGTTGTTGCTCATCATAACGTAATCTTGAAGAATGATATTCTCAAGAAGAAGTAGTGGGAGTAAAGTGAGCATTGAAGGAGTTTATGCATCACTACAAGAAGTACATTTATAGGAAACTTGTCACTCCATACATGGTGCTTAGTGGGAGTTGAGCGGAACTTTATTCACAAGTAGTTGTAAAAGGAAGAAGTTTATAAACACGCTCATTTCTAAAGAGTGCTCAAACATCTCACGAATGGATGATGTTCGAGAAACTCATGCAATATATTAGGATCAAGAACTTACTCTACAAGATGTTGTAGAAGTAGTTTACTGACCTCAAGCACCAATCCTACAAAGATCAACGAGAATGAATTGCCTAAACTGAAAGGTACATAGGCTTCACAACATCCTCGTACTTGAGATATGAGGATCCGTTGATAAATACAGAAGCGATGGAAAGACCCGATTCCACAAGTATGGTTTGAATCTATATGATCTTTAAGTGCAATCCATATATATAACAACAAGGTATAGACCTTGATTAATGTTCATGAAGGAGCAATCCATCTAGAACATATAGATCTTTAAAAAGAAAGATAGATATGGATAGCAAGTCGACTATGTACAAAGCACAATTTCATGATTGATGCTATGTGTAAGTCGATAACAAGTTGACCATGTACAAAGCACAGCTTCTCGCTTGTAGCTGTGTCTAAGTCAATAAAGATCATTCTAACAATAATTATATTTCGTATATATAGATATATGGAAAAATATTTCAAAACCGCCTTCTTCGATTGAATGAAGGAAGTTGTTGTGTATTTGACACAAACCGAAGATTTTGTTGTATTGTTATAAACATATATATGCTTCAATGATCCATTAATGGATTGAAGCAAGTACTGTGGAAACTGGAATAAACATTTTGACAAGTAAGTCAAGGAGTTGAACTTCGTCAAAAGTATCTTGTATAGACAAGATATTCAGTGAGAGCATTATTATGTTACATGTATTGTACAAGATACAAGACATTAATTGGGAATAAAATTAAAGAAAGGAATATTGTCAAGATCTCATTGGAGAATGTTTTCTCAATAGAGAACTTGGAAAAATCACCTAAATCCAAGGAAACAAAATCTATGGAGATAGATTATGATGGATGTCAGGTTTGAGAAAATGTGCATATAATGACAAAGTGTTCTAGTAACACGAAAAGATAGACTCCTAGAAAGGATGTCTAACCACGTTGTATGGCATACACTTGAGTTCTAATCGGTGTGTTGCAACTCAATTCGAGAAGAGTGCACGATATATTTCGAGCATCCTTCTGTTACGAGTTTCATAACGGACGCCATACTTATGCACATGCCCCTATGTATTGTACCCAAGGAGTATAACAAGCAGTTGTCAACTGGATACAAAGAAAAACATATTTGGACAATAATCGAGAATATCTTTGAGTATCTTATGAGAAAGAATGATATAATTTTCATCTGGTAAGATGAAAGAAAGCTCATATAAATTGTTATATTGATGCTAGTTTTCAAAAGATTGATATAAATACAATTGAGCTACATATTTTGTTTAAATGTGGTGTTGTAAATTTAGAAGGTGTTCTAAATGTGATATTACAACCGTTTCCGTCACCAAAACAAAATATATAGCAACTTGTAAAGCAATGAAAGAATGTAGTATGGATCGTGAAGTTCTCAGTCAAGCTAATATGGTTCTATGCATCTCGAACCATAGCTTAAACTTGAAGAACCCAATAATAAATTGGTGATCCAACTAAGATCTATGACGATGTCACTTGATCTCACATGATGATGATCAAGAACACATATATAGGAGTATATATGTTTATAGGGTCAAACAAAATTGGATAGGTTCGCGGACACAGCGAACACTCTAACTTAACCTCTACCTTAAGCGGTATACGATATGCAGTTGTGCATCCATGCGTGATGGACGTATGAGTAACTTGCTTTAAGTGTATCTTATTTCGAGGTTCGAGACATGTATATATATGGATATATGACATTGTTTTAAATTCTTCACTTGCTAGAAGTCACTATTGATTGACTCTAGGCCAAGTGGGAGATTGTTGGAGTTATGTCCTAGAAGTCAATATTTAATGACTTATTTTCTTAGTTTATGTTAATGATGATATTTGATCATTTGTTCCTAGAGTTTATTATTGACAGATCATTCAGGTTGAGGATCTGAATTGTAGATCTCTGTGGATCATTCATTAGAATGACAATAATAAATCTAAATCGTCCATAATCTTGATAATTAACAAGGAACATTAATTATCATAAAAGATTAGTATGCAAGTTAAGTGATGATTAAGTTCTACAAATCATAGGTAAGGAGTTACCAACTTAATTGCATATGTGTATGTTATTGGAACATAGTACAGGACTTGACCCAGTGAAATAAACATATGGATTGTGTTATGTGTCATTGTTTATTTCATATCAGTTTGATTCTAAGTTTGAGATGTTCACCTTTTCCACATGAGGATAGGTTCAATAAATATCGTCTAACGTTGATTCCTGATAAAGGCTGCTATAAGGACTTTATTTATGTTCTCTTGAATTGTGCGGGGAAAAGTTGTTCATCAAGAAAACCGTATGTCCCTCATTAATATACTTAATGAGTGATGATATCTGTTTGGGCCCCTTGATGGAGTTGGATTGGTTGGCCAACATGTACAATCAACTCTAGATCAAGAAATGTATAATCTGCAAGAATGACACATTCCTATCTTGGATTATACAAGGATATCATGTGACATAAGAATCAGACAAAGAAATACTAATATTTCTTATGCAGGATTGAGATATTGTAACGGTACATTATTTATACGAATTGGGAATCATAACGTGTTGCTAGATACCGCTTATGATTATTGGAATTAAATAAGCGATTTAATTCCATGGCCAGCATAGTATAAATCCTCAAAGGGTCACACAAATAGAACCTGAACCACACGTGTATTATTTATTTGTATTGGAGAATACAAAACATGATGGGTTGATTAATTAATTATATACTGTTATGAACCGTTATAATTAATTATATCAAGAAGATCATGTTAGAATAAATTAATGCATAAACCAACCTATTGTTAATTATCATCAATTTGATAATTAAATAGTCTCAACTACATTTAATATAATTGTTAGAATTATATTGAATATATAGGCTTTAAATTGCTAAGTCTAATTAAGCCCGAAATAACAAGCATTTAATAGGCCAATTACTTAATTGAATTAGTGAGCCTATAAGAGATGAATTCACCATTTGGTGAATTGGGCCTATAGCCCATATAGGAGGCGCCTAGGGTTAATGGCATGGATGTAATTTGGTTGAAGTTTGGAAGAGGAATGAGAGCTCTATAAATAGATCCCAAGGGGTGGCCTCTCATCCAACTTTCTCTCTCCTCTCTTCCCTCTTCTCCTAGCCGCCACCTACCTCCTCCTTGGAGATTTTCGAAATCTCCATTAGAGGTGCTCTCATCCATTATTTGTTAGGGCCCATGTGTTGGGATTAGCTACATAATTAAGGTGTTAATTGTGATTAAGTGTTGGTTGCTCTAAAAGCTTGCTAGCACAAGCTTTTGAGAGGTGGTGAAGCTTCTTGGTGGATTAGAGGAAGGAGAAGAAGGCGCGGAGTGCACCCCATCGACTCCCATGCCATGGATTCGAGCCTCATGAATGCGATTTCATGAGAGGTACAATTTCTCCTACCTTCTCTCTTGATTTGACGTGTGATTGCTTTAGCACTAGATCTATTGATTTGCTTGTTGTTAATGGTGATTAATTAGTTGTAATTAATCTAAAATTAAAATATGAGCATTTCCTAACATCAAGCTCGGTTTGAAATTTCAGTCCATCATAGAATTACCAAAACACTGGAAAGAGGTTCGCAATAATTCTAAAATGACGAAGTCCAAATTAATGGGTATGTTTGGGAAACCCAGTTCGTGGGTAGTTCGTGAACAAGAAAAAATGTGGAGCTACCAAACAAGAAACAAGAATTGGGAACTGGGCTGTTCCCAGTTCTCCCAAATTTTGCGAACAAGGAACAACGAACAAGAACTGGGTTGTCTCCCGTTCCCAGTTCTTGTTCCTAGTTCCCAACCCTCTTCCAAACATATCCAATATTGGAGAGAAAGAGAACCTCGAAGAGAGGGGTAGAGAATGCGAGAGGATCTGGTGGTAGCGAGAAGATTTGATCGTCCGATATCCTCGCTAGTGCTCTCGTTGCTCTTGGCTCGGCTGAGAAGAGACTGAAGCAGTTTTTTTTTTTAGACGAAACTTTGAGATCCACCGTCCGTTTAGATCGGACGGTCCTTTTTACAAAACGTCCAATGATGTTTTGTAAACATCCATAGGATCTAATTTCGTTTCCTGGACCACAGAAAATGAGTCGAATTATTGCAAACTTTGAGACCCGTGACGACGAAAAAGTTATTCGTTTCGATACTCTTTGGACATTGGCAGGGGCGACGCTATATTAAGGCAAGCCTAGGCACTTGCCCAGGCTTCATTTTTACAAATTAAAGATCAACTACTCTGGATGGAGCAGTGTGCCCAGGCTTAATATTTTGTGGTGCCTACGCTTGGTTTAGTTTTTGTAGTGATTCAATTTCAAACCATAGATATTCGCTGATTCAATTTATTAGTCTGCACAAGGTATGAACCCATTACATTCTACAAAAGGAATAGCAATCGCATGGTGGGCCCTTCGTGCATATCTTGTTTTGCCCACCAGTTAAAGTATTGAATAAATTCTATGTGCTTAGCTTGTACAACGATTATTTATCAACAAACTAATCTATAATGATCACCATATGAAGCATTGTTTTCAGAGATACTAGCATAAGATGCCCTCATATGTGGGCAAATAAAAAAATAAAATAATGTTAGACAATAAAAATATGTTTCTTAATTTACCATCGATACAAATTGATATGTTATTCAATTGTTTCTATATTAGATGGAAAACCAATCAAATCCAAAGAAAATTTTTTCCTTCTGTGCAGCAATTAAAAACCGAGATAATTCTTTCCTTGTGTGCGCATAGAGATGTGTTGAGACATATCTAACCATACATTTACAGATCAACGGTATAAAAATTGTTAACAAAAATTGTTGTGACCTTTCTCTAGGTGCATTTATAAGTATATAGTAGAGATAGAGATATAATGAGAAAATTATATAACGTTTAAACTATGCATTTTTGGCAATATTTTTGCTTGCACAGAGGATTATAATGATTTCATTTTTGTTTGTCTAATCTTTGGTGAAAAAACTATAATGGTTATGTTCTGTCGATCATATGAAAAAATTGCATTCTGTAATAGTATTCATTTTAAATAGGTTTTAAAATATTTTTTTAATTAAAATTACACTTTCTATAATTTTTATTTGTAATGTTAAATTTTATATTTTCTTAGATAAATGCCAAAATAAAAGCGGTGTTGGCGGAGGTTCAATCAAATTTGACCTTATCTCAAATTCGAAAGTTGAAATGACCGATCCGAACCATTCAATATGATCTTCATATTAAAATCTCCTTTTCAACCAAAATTTTCATTATTTTTTATTTTTTTAAATTTTTTTTATAATTTAAAAAAATAATTTAATTAGTTATGAACCCTCCAATAACAATGTTTTAAAAAAAAATCCAAAAAAGAACTTAAAAAATTGGAAAGGATGAAAATTTGGTCGACAAAAAAAATTTCAATACAAAGAGCGTGTTCAGCAGTTTGAATCAATCATTTGAACTTTTGAGTTTGGATCTAGTCGGATTTGACGGAGCGATCTATCAAATCACATACACCGAAGTCAAACTCATTTTTCCCATGCTTAAAATAAGTATGGACTCGCCACTGGACATTGGTTTTCAGATTACTAGTCTATACCAGCCTATATCCGTGACAATACAGATTAGGTTCCGTGTCATTTTTTGTCGTTAAATAATACGAGGTGGAGATATTTTGGCTGCCCCGCTTTTACAATTTACTTCACAAATAGTGGAAAAAAAAATTAACATATCTTACGGCGGTTCAGATTAAATATCATTAAATTCTTAATTATAATGAAATATGAAATGTTATTTACACAAAGACCCATATCAAAATGCTCTGTTTTTTTTAATATGGGATTTCATTTCATTAGAATTTTTTTTTATCAAAATGAACGAATTTGGTGTCGTTTGATTGGAATTTCTATGTTATTAGATCTAACAAAATCCTGAAAAATCAATTCAAATGAAATCCCACATAAAAAACATTTTGATAAAAGTCTTAGACTTATTTTAATTGTTTGTCTAGAATTTTTTCTAAATTGATTTGGAAAGACATTGCTAAGGTTATCAATTAATATTGCCAATTAACCTCCACTAAATACTTTGCCATTTATATCAAGTACAGGTCTTTCAAGTTTACAGTATTTTTCGAATTTCAGTTCTTTCTCATATAAGATTTGCTCGACGTGCAGTCTCAAATTCTCACGTTTACACTTATTTTATGTTTGATAAACATAAAATGACAAATTCAAGAGTTGATTATGTCCTTCAAAAGAATGACAAACTCATTTGAACGTGCGTGTTCAAATGAGTATAATTTTTTAAAATTTTCTCGGCAAAAAAAATCATAATTAACCAAAAAAGTTAACTATAGAATAGTAATAATTTAGTATATTTACTTTTTTACATCTCAATATTATATAACAAAATAAAAAACTAAAAATTTTCAAGTTTTTCTAATTGACGAATGACAAGGTCAAATAATATGAGTTCATTAATCTGAAATTTAAGCAGGAATGGTAATCATTTGGTAACACACTAACACGCAAAAATAAAGTTGTGAATTCAGGCTGTGTGCATATGTTGCTTTGTTGTTCAATACAATGTCATAAGGGATTTCATTCTTGTAGTTTGGTATTTTGGTAGGCTTCAAAATTCCAAGTTATTTCAACATACTACTCCATGTTATAAAATATATTGAAATCTATAATAATCAATTTACTCCAACGTGTCAAACATTTCAGATGGCCCTATTTATAAAGGAATTTATTAAAATCATCAATATATCCTAATGATCTCGTTATAAGTTGTGTAACAAATCTAATATGAGAACTTTTTCAATGTAGACAACAATAATTCATGTTATTTTTCTCAAGCAAAAATATAAGCTTAGGAAATGTTCTTTGCATGAACGGAGGGCAGTGATGCTGATTGTGGCCACTTTTGATGTGAATCATCACAATAATAAAGATATATCAACAATAAGTGGTAAAACTGTCTTGTCAAAATAAACAAGTTATTAAGATTAATTAGATTGTAAGGCCAATGTGCAGTGGTGTGCAAGCATTTGAGTATGCCTTGCTCAGAAGCACTGTACATCCCCATTTTAGCCAAACACATATAGAAGTTGCAGTTTGGGCATAATCACAGTATCGCACAAATCCAGTGTTTCCCCCTCTTTTCCAAGTGTGGGAAGTGGGAACTATCTATCCGCATTTCGCAGGGGCCGCTTTTATCTTCCCATAACTTTCCGCGAATACAAAGCGTTTAAATGATTAAATCCAGAATGAAGCTTTAAAAAGGTGCCGAAAGAGAAGGGGCTTTTTCATATAGAGCGAAAATTCCATAAAAAATATCACGCTGAATAATATCATAGTCCATAGTCCATAGAACATGTAGGTCAGGTGCACAGGGGTCGGGCCCCTGCGCCTTAGAAAGGAAAAAGATAATGCGCACCTTAATTTATGGATTTTTATTTGCGCAGATATCTATTATATCTTTAAGAATTAATTTTAATTTGTGTGGACTTGTATTAAATCCATTTTATTCAAATGACACCAAATTTTATTCATAACATTTATTGAAATCAATTTTATTCAAATGACACCAATTTTTATTTCCATGTTTAATTCGGTGTCATTTTGGCTTTTTTTTTTTGGGTGTAATTTAAGTTCTATTGTATGAAAGTGAATTAGTTTTTATTGTGGGACACTTGTCTTTGATTTTTAGGAATGTACTAGTACTGTCATTTTTAGCTTTTAAAATTTAGCGTAACATTAATATCAATAAAAATTAAAATAACATGAAATACAAATTTTATTGAAACAATCCAAATGGCAACTAAAAGATCTAATTAAATTGAAAACATTCTATTTCTGTATGGAAATAATGACTACCTAAAAAAATCTAATTTTATATTCTATATCTGTATGGAAATAATGACCAAGAACAAATAAAAATATATAATACAATGAGTTTTGCTATGGTGAGTTGCAACTCACGGAGCCTTCCGTGAGTTGCGATTAAAACTCTTGGATCTGATTCAAAATGACCGATCCAAACCGTCCAATATGATCTCCGTATTGAAATCTCCTTGTAGACCAAATTTTATATTTTTTTCCAAATTTTTAAGTATTTTTTTAGAATTTTAGAAAATCACTAATCTAATTAATTATGTATCGTTAAAAAACAGCAATTTTTAAAAATCCGAAAAAATACTTAAAAATTTCAAAAAAATATAAATTGATTCACTAAATAGCCACTGTGTAGCCTCTCCAAAAAAAAAAAAATTACTAACTTAATGTTCAAATAGGAAAAGTGACTAATTTCTATAATTACAATAACATAATTCGTAAATCATTTTGTCAAATAATAAGTAGTCCAAATTCCAATTGTCCAATTAAAAAAAAAAAACTAGCAAAAGATGCCCTCAATATGCGGGCAAATAAAAAAAAATAAAATTTTGATATTATTTTTGTTTCATATAAAACTTTACATGTTAGACAATAAAGATACGGTAAAATCAATAATTTAGTCTTTCCTTTTAAATAAATAGCTAATTTGGTAGTAACTTAATTACACAAATCAATAGTCCATAATTAATATAAAAATTGTTTAACATCCTTTTATATGACATGTTTACTCCTTTTATATGAATTATTTATACCTTTCGTATGCATGCATTTATAAGTAGTAGAGATCTTTTCCAAGTGTGGGAAGTGGGAACTATCCGCATTTCGCAGGGGCCGCTTTTATCTTCCCATAACTTTCCGCGAATACAAAGCGTTTAGATGATTAAATCCAGAATGAAGCTTTAAAAAGGTGCCGAAAGAGAAGGGGCTTTTTCATATAGAGCGGAAATTCCATAAAAAATATCACGCTGAATAATATCATAGTCCATAGTCCATAGAAGGTCAGGTGCACAGGGGTCGGGCCCCTGCGCCTTAGGAAGGAAAAAGATAATGTGCACCTTAATTTATGGATTTTTATTTGCGCAGATATCTATGATATCTTTCAGAATTAATTTTAATTTGTGTGGACTTGTATTAAATCCATTTTATTCAAATGACACCAAATTTTATACATAACATTTATTGAAATCAATTTTATTCAAATGACACCAATTTTTATTTCCATGTTTAATTCGGTGTCATTTTGGCTTTTTTTTTTTGGGTGTAATTTAAGTTCTATTGTATGAAAGTGAATTAGTTTTTATTGTGGGACACTTGTCTTTGATTTTTAGGAATGTACTAGTACTGTCATTTTTAGCTTTTAAAATTTAGCGTAACATTAATATCAATAAAAATTAAAATAACATGAAAATACAAATTTTATTGAAACAATCTAAATGGCACCTAAAAAATCTAATTAAATTGAAAACATTCTATTTCTGTATGGAAATAATGACTACCTAAAAAAATCTAATTTTATATTCTATATCTGTATGGAAATAATGACCAAGAACAAATAAAAATATATAATACAATGAGTTTTGCTATGGTGAGTTGCAACTCACGGAGCCTTCCGTGAGTTGCGATTAAAACTCTTGGATCTGATTCAAAATGACCGATCCAAACCGTCCAATATGATCTCCGTATTGAAATCTCCTTGTAGACCAAATTTTATATTTTTTTCCAAATTTTTAAGTATTTTTTTGGAACTTTAGAAAATCACTAATCTAATTAATTATGTATCGTTAAAAAACAGCAATTTTTAAAAATCCGAAAAAATACTTAAAAATTTCAAAAAAATATAAATTAATTCACTAAATAGCCACTGTGTAGCCTCTCCAAAAAAATTACTAACTTAATGTTCAAATAGGAAAAGTGACTAATTTCTATAATTACAATAACATAATTCGTAAATCATTTTGTCAAATAATAAGTAGTCCAAATTTCAATTGTCCAATTAAAAAAAAAACTAACAAAAGATGCCCTCAATATGCGGGCAAATAAAAAAATAAAATTTTGATATTATTTTTATTTCATATAAAACTTTACATGTTAGACAATAAAGATACGGTAAAATCAATAATTTAGTCTTTCCTTTTAAATAAATAGCTAATTTGGTAGTAACTTAATTACACAAATCAATAGTCCATAATTAATATAAAAATTGTTTAACATCCTTTTATATGACATGTTTACTCCTTTTATATGAATTATTTATATCTTTCGTATGCATGCATTTATAAGTAGTAGAGATAGAGATAGAGATTTCTAACTTATACTGATGGACATACATGAGGCTGTGTGTGTGAAATGACAGATACGTGCAGTAAGGCGCACGTTATATTGCCGCCTATCTGTTGCAATTTGCAAATACTAGGAAAAAAAAAAGTCTCAATACGTGGTAAATAAGAAAATAAAACAAAATATTAATATTATTTTTGTTTCATATGGAACATTACATGTTAGGTAATAAAAAATATGATAAAATCAATCATTTAGTTTTTCCTTTTAAATAAATAGCTAATGTAATTAAGGTACAACTAAGAAATAAGAAATATCGAATAAGAAATAGAAAGTAGCAACCAAATAGGGTACAACTCAAGAAAGAAGATATTTTATATCATTTCTTTATACCTACAAATTAAATATGGTATAAAATATCTTATTATTTTTTATTTTTGTGCAATCAAATACATATGAGACGTACACATGCATTTCGAAGCTCGTAACTTATTCGAATTTGATTTGTTAATTTCGACTCGACTTCGAGCTGTTGCTGGCTCGTTCGAACTCGGTTTGTTATTACCAGTCAAATTGAAAACTTATAAAAAAATCAAATTTATATTTTTCCAAATTCTTTTACTATTTTCGGTACTTTTTCAAAATCATTATTGTTGGAGGGTCTATATTGTTTGTAACATGAATTTTTCAAAATACCCAAAAAATAAGTAAAAAAATTTGGGAAAGAAATTATAAAATTTGTTAGAGATAAATTCAACGTTTTGGATTGGTTATTTGAAATTTGAAACGTGGGAACGATTGTATTGGATGGACCATCCATCCCATATCTCCTTGAATGCCTTTCTTGGGTGAGTATAATAACATACTAATTTTAATATTCCAGGTTTCTTAATGGTTAGTAATTTTACACTGAAATATTAACAATCAATATTTTGTAAGTACTATAATTAAAAATAATTTCTTACATTAACAATCAATAAATATACACGAGACGAGTCATAGTAATGAAAAAGATAGACGAGTACATCTAATCAATATTTTGTTTTTGTTACATGTGTTGATTGCATGTTTCAAGTAGGATCATATGTTACCTCTAAACTTGAAAGTACGTCCAACTCAAGTTCAACCGAGTCGAATTAAAATTGACTCCCATTCGACTTGTATACGCTCCTACCTACTTTAGTTGCATCATAGCATGCGTTAGTAACAAACAGGACAAATGAAGGTCATGCCTTCGTTCAAGAAATTTCAATCCAATATTGCATGATCCTCTTTTCTAGGAAGCCTGATTAGGAGAATCACACAGATGGAACCTTCATTTGTACGAAACTTCTCGATCCAAGAAATTTTATTATTTAAATACATTGCGTCTTAAAGAGTTAAACATAACGCATCTTAGGGACATAACATAGATCCGGTAGATTGGTTACATATATCATATATGCATTTAAAAAACATAGTGTTGAGTAAGTAAATTACCATATTCATATATTTTGTCAAAAAAATCACTCAATTTCATAATTAAGTTATTGGAGGAGACCAAAATTGACCTACACCTTTTGCGACAGTGTTCTTGGCCGTCCAAGGAGCAGTATGTGAAGGTATAGTTTGCAGCAATTCAAGCATCACAGCCAACAAATAGATAGATCATTCCGGCTCCACTGATCTTCCCTCAGTTCACAAAAAACTACAGAAACTTCAGCTTCTTCAATTGGAGTACGGTACAAAGTTTCAATTTTAAAATCACAAAGCTTTTCCTTGTAGTTCTCATTTCTCATGTGTAGAAATGCAACAAGCTCATAAGACAAACAGTTGAATTTCAAATAAAAGATTGATATATTTCAATTCATGTAAAGTCATTTTTTTTCGAGTTAATTGACCAGACAAAATTGCTCCTAGGAAAACAAAATTACAGCTTAATGATAAGTTAACTTCGAATTATGTTTTATATGTCAATTCCCATTTAGCTTATTTTCATCAAGTCTTGTGCTATTCCCTTTTTTCCCTTAAATATTTCATTAAGATCTATTATCTCCCTTTTTGTGCAGATACACAGTTTCAATGGATTTATATTACTACGGGCTTCACTATACAACCTCTTCGTATTCTGTTATTCCCAATTGCAACATATATTCTTTCTCTAATTTTCAGGTAATTATCTTGCTAATCAAGCCAGTAAATTCAAGGTTCCTTCTCTTATGGAACCCAACTTACAGATCAGACGAATATAGACAAATCTTAATTACATGCTAATACTTTGATTAGCAATTTACCAATTTAACATATTGTTTTATATTGGTCATATGTAATAAACTGATTCTATGGATTCCACTCAAAAAACAATACAGAATAAAATAAAATTTGATGTTCGCTACAAACGATAATTATTTTTTTCTTTTTGGTTAATTCATCTAGTTTGAAATGTAGCATTAATGGCGTGGAGACGCTCGAGATGAAGGCAAGTGACTGCCGTGACATGCGTAGGTTGTAAGAGTATTCTTTCTTTTAAGATAGCTTTGTATGGTTAGGTCGAGGCTAGATTTGGAAGTGTCAAGCACTAGTATGGTATTGGCATTGTCGCATTGACACAACCTAGTTTATTTTGGTGGTACCAGTTTGGTACGAGTCATCGGCTGGGTTTATTGGTACTGGACTACTGGAGATTTTGTACCACTGTGATAGACTTCCCTTTGCTGGAAGAAGATTGATAAGTGGTGCAATAAAATACTAAACTGGTAGCTCATCAAATTGTAATTTGGCATTTTAGCTAGGAGGTACAGTTCAATGTGACCACCGTTTATAGAGAGGGTCAAATCGAAGGTTTTTTTTTTTTTTTTGGTTGAAAACTGTAATATATATTACTGATTTTTTTTTTACTATTAAATTATAGTTTAAAAGAACAAAAGGAATATTTTTTTTACTTTTCGGGTAAAAAAATGAAAAAAAAAACGTAATGCACAAAGTATTTAGACGTATTATTATGTTTCCAAGAGTATAAAAGACTTTGAAAAAAATATAACTCAAAACGAAACATTTATGAAGAATGATCCTAGTGCCTAACTGAAGCCATCTTGAAGGTATCACAAGTACCATGCATCAAGCAATCAACCTCTCGCACAAAGACGTGATCTAATTTGAATAAGAAAGAATTCGACAACTCGACAACTTCCTTTTTGACACAACATAATAATGATACTCGTTACATTTTACAAATTCATCTGTTAAGATTGTGGATGCAGTTCTATATCACTATCCATGCAAATGCATAACATCATTGAATGTAAAATGTATTTGATCCAAGGTCGGAGAATCAAAAATAATAATGACTGGTTGCAATTGTGTGCCGGATCTCTCCTTGATCTTATACCAAATAAATTTCAAAGTTTAAAATTTTGGACAACCAAACTCTTCAAGTAACATAGAACAAGATCAAGCTAACCACGGGTATAAAAGTCCATTAAACTTCAGTTTTATAAGTCTTATTCTTATGTTCTCGTAGCTTATTGTTAAAATATCAAAGAAACAAGCATTCACAGACAAATGGGAGAACATTTTCACATTGAGATAGCATAACAACATCAACTCTCTCTCTTCCTTCCCCCAAATCCACTCCCCAAACAAACCCCCCTCACCCACCCTACACACTCAAGAAGAATAGAGCGGCTCTGGTGCAGTCTTTCTCTGCAACCTGATAAAAAAGATTTAGAGCAAAACAGCTAGTCAGACTGTCAGAGGTGTTGGACAGATTAATATAACAAATATGGGGCTTAATACACACCTTTTAGATTCACAAACAACAAATATCTAACATTAACCCTATGTATCTCTTCATGCTGATTAAAGCAACCATCCTGATGTTAAATTTGTGCTGGTACATAATACAGGGTAATAACAATAAGCATTTAGAGAACTCGTTGCTAACCAATTATCTTTTGACCATGTACATCCATCAGTATCCACCACATGCAGGCTGAATGCATGCCTTGATTTTGATGACAAATTTTCAAAACTGCCAATTAATAAAATTAAAGCACTAATTAACAAGCAATGAGCGCAAATTACTTCCAATACGTCCAAAACCATAAACAATTTATTATGGGCTATCTTGATGTTTTCCAAAGACAAAATAGATATGCCAAAAACACCTAATTAATGTCCAGAAAATGAACAAGATTCATTTATTTGAAAAACACTTTCTGTAAATGAATGAATAATCTTCTGATGAATTATTCGTTTTGTGGATAACAGTTTTGCTACATACAATATTTTTTCCTTGATACATGATAAGCTATGGTTTCACAAACAGATCTCTGGCTGTCTGACCTTTTGGCAAATATTGATTTCATGTTTTGCAAAATTTCGTCACAACAACAACAAGGTAAAGGAAATGTTGATTTTATGTTGATCTCTGGACTTTAGTCCCAAACAAGTTGGGTCAAGGAAATTTCAGTAATAAACTACAAAATACCTTTGGTGCACAAGATTGCCATGCAAAACTACCAAAGAACCCGATTTGACCTCTAATGGAGTAAAGTCACTCTGATCATATTTTGGAGGTGGATTATCAAAGTAGGTCCCACTTTCCCCTCTAATCATGCGTCTTTTAAGACCATCTGCAAAGAATGGGAGGTTAATGATAACGTGTGGAAGATCTGAAAAAAAGCCAACAATTTGTACCAAACTACCCTTACTGGATTGCCCACGTCTATTCAATTTCTGGTTCCATATTTAAGTTAGGAAAAGGTAGGCGACATTATTTCCTCCTATGGGTGGACCATAACTCAAAAACATACAAATGAATAAATAATTGAAATATACCCTTGTGTGATCTGGGTATAGCCCAAAGACACCCATTAGTTTTAGTTGCATCTTCAAGGGCAAGCCAAAGACCAGTACAAGTGGGAGGTTCAGTATAGAGAAATGTGTTGTCCTGGTGAGGTACCACCTCTCCACCTATGCCAGGTTGCTACTTGAGCCACAATATAAAATAAATCAATAATTTGCTTCATGCAGGTATTAGATCGAAAAAGATGTGCTGTCATCACCAATATTACAAAAGAAGAGGGCTCTATCATAATTCATGAATAGACCAACAGTTTTGCAAAAGGACCATGATATGGTATAGAGAGAGCCAAAGTTTTATTATGTGGTTATACAGCCACAACCAATCAAGCAGATGCAAATACTGAAATATGTTGTTTAACCTGCATACAGAAATTCACACTTATTGTGTTCAACTCGTAGTTTTTTAGTATATGCAAATCCTTTTTCCCCGAGGAATTTTTAAATTGTGCTTTGCTTTTCTGTTTATGCTTGTTTAGATCCCAAAATATGATAATGTATATATCAGCAAAATACATATGTACTGCAGAGTTGCGGATGCCACATACACACATTTAAAGGTTTAAACATAAGAAAGAATATGATACCTTAAAAATGTACATTGACTGAATAACAGTTGGTCGCTTATATTCCAAAGAGAGGAATAATCCTTTAATTTTCTCAGAGGATGAGAATTTTTTGAAAACTGGATCCAATTCATGTAAAGCTGAAAAAATAATATAGATTAAATAGATTAGTACTGTACATCATTCTAATGAAAGAAAAAAATAGAGATATACTTCATTCAGCGTAGGAATCCTTCAATTAAAATTTCAAGGATATGCGTTGCGGTTATTTGTACATAGAGAATGTAATTTGGAGTTTTGGTAGCCAAACAGAATGTGTGTAACATGCTTTCGAGTAATCTTACCATGTCCGACTTTGTTAATTGAAAGTTCCTTTGGCTGTTGCAATCTTCCATCTTCCCCGAATGCTTTCTCTACAGTTTTCATGATGATATTGATGATTAAAATATTATACTCAGCATATATAGAATGGAAGCCAGCTTTGTCAATGGCCCTAACAGATTATACAAGTTAGTACCAATTTGATTGGGTTCAGTATTAGTTCAAGACAATTGTCACAAAAGACAGAAGTGTAGCTAATGGACTTAAATTCTTATACAATAAATAATAAAAATGTTAAAAATGCAACTATGCATTAGTACCTTCAAAGAAAAATGAAATATTTTCGGCGCTTTTGTAAAAGTAATCATCTTTCAGCTGTTGCTGCAATGACAAAGGAGTCCCATTCAGACTTCACTAAAAGAAGAGAAATAGCCACTTTTTGCATACTTCTTTTATTGGAATATGGTAATTTCCTTACCTTATGCAGGTAACTGGTAATCAATTTGGCCCTTTCCATTTTAAGGAGTTCAGTTTATTTTAATTTGGGTTTTGCTTCAACGTCTGCATACATCTAGAATTTCAAGACCAATTTTGAAACCATGTCCCCACCCCTCCCCCCTCTTCTCTTTCTCAACTCCTTGATTAGTCGCAAAGTTAAACCAACACAACAGTAAATGCAAAAGAAGATAAAGTGACTTATGGTCCATGAGAAAAAAGCACACATGATCTTTAGTAGAGAAAACAGTTGCAGAGGCACCATCAAACTCTTGGAGCAGCTCTGCCATCCGATCCCTCATCTCCTTTGTTTCTTCTTCACTTGAGAATGACTCAATCACCATATAACCTATGAAGCAATAATTATATGTAATTTTTCAGCTTAATTATATGTTTTATTGATTTCAATTGAGATTTCCTTTTCCACCAGGGTTATCCATTATACTTATCTCATAGGTCTGAACACCAATAAACTTACCATTGGAATTGAAGAACTCGATTTGCTCGGAACTCAAGTTGCCTACAACTCCCATTTTGTCCAACCGTTAGAGGAACTCTCAGCACTTGAAAGTAGAAGTGACACACACACCAAACCAATTGAAGGCTGTTAGAGATTTCACCAGACAGTAACTTCTACTCAAAATTGCAAACAAACCCAATAATCTTATCTATTGAAGAATTTCCTTTATCAAACTTTGTAAATAAAAGGTTATTAACAATTTAGACCGACATTTCAAGCCAATTTGGGACAGAACTTACAAGCTTAACAAGCTCTACCAAAAGTACTAGCACTTTTGCACATGATGAATAAAGGCCATTAATTACCACAGACCAAAACAAAATTTAACATATGTTGATAAAGAATCACGCGTTTAGCATTCGATCAACGACGTCAGTAAGAAAATCCGACCAAACTAACTCAAATCCATACCTAAAAATTGCGTAAAATAGATTACTTAAACCTAGAGAGAGAGAGAGAGATAGAATTTAAACTCTTCAAATTAGGAGAACAAAATAAAGAAAAAGTACCTCAAAATGAGAATTGAAAAATTGCGATGGGGGTTCCTTGAGTTGAGTGCTGAAACAGTACTCTCAGGATGGGTATTTAAGTACGGTTGAAAATGACAGATTCTCAAAATAATAATAATAATAATAATAATAATAATAATAATAATAATAATAATAAAAGGACAAAAATTCTATATTAATAATTCTGTGGGACCCGCTTTTCAGGGCCCGTGACAGCGGATGTTCAGTTCCAGATTCCGCGGCAGCAGAGACTATTAAATTTGAGTAGTTATCTTTTCCAGACTTCTAGTAAAGTAATGACATCAATTTTCCGATTTTTCTAATATTAATATCAAGGGGAAGTGCTTTGGGCAACGGGCTTATTATTTGGAGCAACATATTTTTTTTCAATGTGACTAAATTGCCCTTCTCAAATTTAGTAAATTCGCTGATTTTCCCATGGATAAATTTTTTTTCTATTTTGGAAAATTTCAAGAGTATAGAGCAAGCAAAAAAAAAAATAGATCTAAAAATATCATGCAAAGGAAAGCATTATATGTCATCATTTTATTTTCTTTAATGTTTACTACACAAATCAATGAAAATTTTGCGTGTATGATCATACGTGATTTCTATTAAAAAAATATTAATTTTGTTTTGGTAGGAACCTAAAAGAAAAGAAAAACACAGATATGGAAATAAATTGGATAATAAATCTTTATTGATGCTAAGGGTAGTGTGGACATTTGAAGAAAATATATGTTGCTCCAAGTAAAAAAGAAGTTGCCCAAAGCACCTCCCAATATTAAGTAATATATTAAAAAAATTTTAAAAAATCCGAAAGTAATAATTAATAATATTTTTTTTGAAGGTCGGTTTACAAAGTACCACAATTTTTTATGGATGCAACAATTATTAATAAATTTAGAGAAAAGAAAGCGCAACAGATTATGAATATAATTTAACGATGAAAATTAAAAATTTCCTAATAGTACTTCGCACTATATTAACCACTATTTAATTTTATGATGTTATTGATCTCTCTTAAAAATATTATCTAGCTCTGTCGAATGATTAGGATTGATAGAGTACGAAAAGATGGGACGATATTGAAATGAGAAAGAGAGGTAAGTAAAGATAACACTTCAGGAATGAAAAAAAAAAAGATTGGAGGAGAAAAACAGCAACAAATTTGTTTTAAGAATTCTTATCATCTACCTTCCGGTAAAAAATTATATTCAGATCCGACCCGTTAGTTTGACCAAAATTCACACTACACATATTTCCAAAATATTAATTTTGTCAACGATATTTTTTTATATGGCTCAAATCTAGACAAATAAAGTCATAATCGATCACAACCATTTATCATTGTGAATGGAGTTTAAACTTAGACTCATGTGTAAGAAAAATAAATATCCATCCTTTCAAAAAATTATATATAAGAAAATTAAATCTACAATAATTATATTTTTTGTTTAAAGAAAAATAATAATGGAGATAATTCACGCTTTCATCAATGATTAGAGTGCGCAGATTACCGTCCTTTATCCAAAAGGCCAAACAATCCCAGCGATTCATCGGTAGCCAACACGAATCTCGACGCTAACTAAGCGCTAAGATTGACCATAGCAAACGCTAGGCACGGTTTTAATGGAACGGACTGGAATCATCTGAGACTGGATTAGGATTTAGTTCTATACTTCTATATATCTATATTTCTATGCGTTTGAATTGAAATTGTTTTTCATTTTGTCTCTTCTTCTTCTTCATTCTATCTTTGTACCTGAATCGAGTCTCAGTCGAGTCGAGTCTAGTAACACTTCCGCCATTGAATTGCTCGAAAGAGACGAAAAATGGCGTCGTCGCTCCGGCCACAACCCCAACCTCCGCCGTTGCCTCAACCTCCTCCTTCCATCTCTCGCCGTTCGCCTAGCTTCCTCCTAACTCCTGCTTCTAAGAACAACAATGTCAGCTCTCTCTCTCTCTCTTTTTATCTTTGTAACAATTGATGTAGTGTAACGTGTGGAGTTGTTTACTTTCAAATCCTTTTCCTGATCGGGTTAGTTCAATTGGAGTAATGATGGTTACAATTAGGAAATTTACTGTAAATGGTATAAAAGGTGTATGGTGACTAGTAAAGTAGTGATCTTTGTCTCCTTTGTAATGCAAGATAAAAGATGAGATCAGTACCTTGGCACATTTTGATTCTCATTTTTAAGTTGCATGTTTGGAGTGTTTGAGAACTTCAATTATCTGCAATTAATGACTCAGTTAAGTTTATTTAGCCAAAATTGTCTACAATTATCGATTTAGTTTAACAGAGCAAAATGGATCAAAGATTTAAGAAAGAAAACCCTGATTGGGTAAATCTTGAGACCTTTCTAGGTATGAATTTTGGCTGAATAAACATGACATTACAAAAAATACACCTTGCAGATGGAACATTGCAAGATATATTATAGGAGTGAAGTTGGAGGCCTTTTGAGCTCGATTAAAAGAGGTACAGTAAAAACCTTTCAAGCAAAGAAAGATAGTACTGGTGGCGGTGGGGGCAGGAGCAGTAATGAAGATAAAAATGAAAATATAACAAACAACGATGATTCAATCACAAACGATACACTTCGAGCTACAGTCCTGAAAAGCAAGAAGGTCTTGGCTATGCAGCAAGATATTCTTCGCCAAGTAGGCCACCTTTCCCTCTTTTATTTTATAGTTTTCTCTTTTCTTTTCTTTTTTTCACTTCTGTTTTGGTGTTGAATTTGTGTCCTGCACAATTATTTGGTCAGATTGTTGAGAGAAGAAAGCTTAACTCAGCTTTGATGGATGATGCTCTTATTAAGCAGCAAGGTGCCCCAAAAGACAAGGATGGCAGCTCTCCTTCTCTCCCAGTCACTGTTGCAGATGGTGATCACACTAATGTCGACGATGACGGTGGCGATGGGAGTGTTGATGTTGGTATTGATCGAAACAGTGGCAGTAGTTTTCACCAAAAGGACGTTCATACTCATGCTGTATACACAAAGCCACCACCTGCACCATCTCAGCCACCACCGCCTCTTGTTCCTGGTATGTATGAAAGAAGTGCAGAAGCAGAATACAGCAAGAACCAGAATAGAAACACTAGAGAACAGGAGCATATGGTAATTGTTGAGGAGAGAAACCAACATAGACCTCCTTTGGCAGGAGACAATGTGATGAATGTAGTCCTCGTAGCGGCAGAGTGTGCTCCTTGGTCAAAAACAGGTACCCTTTTGCAATTTTCGGTCAACCTTGCACTTTATATTGTTGTTTATTTTGCTTTATCAAATGTAGCTTCTGTAATGGCCTATATGTATATGTATTGTAGGTGGGCTTGGAGATGTGGCTGGAGCTTTGCCCAAGGCTCTTTCCAGGAGAGGTCATCGTGTGATGGTTTGTATTCTTATAAGCTATTTATTTCACTTTTTCAATGGATCAGGTTGACTTGTCAGGTTTGCAGCTTGGTTCTAAAAATTGTCCTTCTGAATCAGTATTATTACTTTTCTGTATTTCATAGTATGTGTCGCTGTGATGCATTTTTTGTTGAGAAAAAAAATTTGATATGTTGAACATATTTCCAATAATGGGGCCTCTAACTGAGCTTTGCTGTGGCAAAGGGCAATCACGACCATTATCAAATCATAGTTGGTCCTGGGAATCTGGTTGCCTAGCTTGCCAGCAGGACATGATCACATGACTGATAAGTCACTTGATGCCAAATTGCAAATGGACTTTCTCTCCTTTATTTCTGATTGTAAATTAATGATCAATATTTGAAATGTCACCAGTGCGGTATGGAACTAGGGACAGAAATTTCCGATGTAAATCATGTTAGTACTTTGACTTGTCCTAACCTCACATGTATTAGTTCATGATAATAGGTGGTAGCGCCAATGTATGGGAGGTATGCAGAACCCAAGGAAATCGGAGAGCGTAGAAGGTACAGGATTGCCGGCCAGGTATGCTGATTCTTATGGTTAGTTCAGTCATGCAATATTCTCGTTTACAATTCTTGCTGTTGGGTATAAATGTCTAATTTCATTAATCTTTTAAATATCTGTATAGGATATGGAGGTTGCATACTATCATGCTTACATTGATGGTGTGGATTTTGTTTTTCTGGATAGTCCAATTTTTCATCACATTGAGAAGAACATATATGGAGGGGATCGACTTGTGAGTTCCTCTCTTCAGTCTCTCTAGCTTAATGAAAAAAAAGTCTCACTCTGTATTTCAGTGCCTTGATTTTTCTCATACTTAAAAGAACTTTGTTACTCCAATTTTAATTTGAATGCTTTGTTTCATTTAATATTTGGATGCAGGACATACTTAAGAGGATGATCCTGTTATGCAAGGCAGCAGTAGAGGTACAATTTTTAAGCCTTGTAAATCAATAAATGCATACTGAGTGGTGACTCTTTGAGCAGATTTGGGGACCTCTAATCTTTCATTACAATAGATTGCTGCTATTGAATTAATAACCATATCCTATATAGGACACTCAATTATCTAATACTTGCTTTCTAAAAAAAATAGATATCTTTCATCCAGTTCTAAGGCAGCATATATTCCAAAAAAAAAAAAGTAACAAAAGTACCAGTGCTCAATTTATGAAGAATGATGGTGTGTTGGTCAGGTGCCGTGGCACGTCCCATGTGGAGGGGTATGCTATGGGGATGGGAACCTGATATTCATTGCAAACGATTGGCACACAGCTTTGCTACCTGTTTATCTCAAGGCTTATTACCGAGACAAGGGTTTCATGATTTATGCTAGATCGGTCCTTGTCATTCACAACATCGCCCACCAGGTTGGCATGTCTATCCTCAACTTTGAACCATACCAGTCTCAAATCCTTTCTTCATTATTTCATTTGGAAATATGTTTTTGCAGGGTCGCGGTCCTGTAGACGACTTTCAGCTGGTGGATTTACCAGGAGAGTATATGGATCTGTTTAAACTGTATGATCCAGTAGGTGGTGACCACTGCAACATATTTGCTGCGGGAATAAAAGCAGCAGATCGGGTGCTAACTGTCAGTCATGGTTATGCCTGGGAGCTGAAGACCTCAGAAGGTGGGTGGGGCCTGCATTCTATCATCAATGGAAATGATTGGAAATTCCAGGGCATTGTTAATGGCATTGACACTACCGACTGGAACCCCAAATTCGATGTGCATCTCAGGTCAGATGGATACATGAACTACTCTCTGGAAACCCTAGCTGATGGGAAGGCCCAGTGCAAGGCAGCCTTGCAGAGAGAGCTTGGCCTCCCTGTCAATCCTGGCATTCCAGTAATTGGTTTCATAGGAAGATTGGATAATCAAAAAGGAGTCGACTTGATAGCTGATGCAATGCACTGGATTGTGAGCCAGGATGTGCAGCTTATTATGCTAGGCTCGGGAAGATCTGACCTTGAAGACATGCTAAGAAGGATGGAGAGCCAGCACCATGACCGTGTCAGGGGGTGGGTTGGATTTTCTGTCAAGATGGCCCACAGGATCACAGCTGGGGCTGACATACTACTAATGCCGTCGCGGTTCGAGCCATGCGGGCTGAACCAGCTCTATGCCATGATGTACGGTACTGTACCAGTGGTGCATGCAGTTGGGGGCCTGAGAGACACAGTGCAACAGTTTGATCCTTATGGGGATAAGGGCTTGGGATGGACATTTGATAAGGCAGAGGCCGGTAGGATGATAGATGCTCTCGGGCATTGCTTGAACACTTACCGCAACTACAAGAACAGCTGGGAAGGTTTGCAAAGGAGAGGTATGATGCAAGACCTTAGCTGGGACAATGCTGCCAAGCAGTACGAGGATGTGATGGTTGCAGCCAAGTACCAGTGGTGACTTGTACCTAATCACAATTTGTCAGCTGTTTTTTTTTTAGCTGGGTTAGACTCAGCTTTTTTCTAGGAGAACAGCTGCCCTCTCATCTGTATCGTGTAAATTGGTTGCTACTAGAAGAGGTTCATGTGCTGCTTCCTTTAGAGTTCCACGTTTTTCTATGAGCTGAGTTTTTGTGAACAAGCTCATTCTCTTCCTCTCTTATTTTCTCTATTCTATTTCTTGTAGTTGTTTTGTTCTTTCCTCCTGTGGAGCTCTGAGCTGATTGTAGAGTGATTGGAAGCGAATCCATTTCCATCAAATAATAGCAGCCCCGGAAAACAATTTCTTCAATGTAATTAGTGTTCATTATTGATTGCTTTATGACGTATTTTGGGCTAAACAATTTGCAAAATAGTATACTAATGATATTTGCAGAAAACTGACCCTGGATGACAGAAAATTCTGGTAAAACCTGTAAAGCATTTATCGCTTCGACTTATTTGGCAATTATGAGTAGTTGTGGCATCTAGCTGACACCTACTTTATAGTTTTCTTTGGGGAAATTTTGGTAGACTCGAGCTTAATTTATTGATCTCAGCCATCCGAAAACGTGCCAGAATGTCTCACGGGGATTAAATATAATAAACCATTTCAAAATCAGCTCATACGGATCTACATTTGTGTGAAACAAATCCGGCCCACGAAAGAAAGTGGTCAATGGGCCTTTATTTACTCCAGAGGAAAAATATAAATAAAGAATCTAATCGGCAGCCGCCGTCAAGCTTTTCTTAAAAAAAAATATAGAAATAAAGAAGGATTAGCGGAGCGTGTGAACGAAGAAGGAACCTAACATTAACCAAATTCTACTAAGTAGCCCCACCTGTGACCTCTCCCCTATATTCATAGAGAGAAAGGTATAACCTCACCCTCCTGACAACAAATTCAAAATTCTCAAGAAAAACTCATATGCTGCCCCCAATGTAAGTATATAAACAGACCACCTATGAAACTGCCCACCACACCATCTATCAATCTCTCACAAAGTCACAATTACAAGTGATCAATTTTCCCAACTCAAGGATAAATTAAAACCAAAGCCTAGTTTATTCTTTTTATATAGAGAACCATGGATGCCAGACCAGGACCTGCTGCCGGCCAGCGCATCTATGAAGAGTTTGTGCCTTCCCATGACTTGGCTGAAGGAGAAAGAGCTGATACCCTCATGATTGATGTCACAGGCATGTTTTTCCTTTTTCTTTATGATAATTTTAAACTCTCTCCCTTACCTAGTGTTTTTTGTAACAACAACAGTGACAATGCCATAATAAAGTCTAATTTAACTAAAGAATTTAGTTAGTTGTTAAAATGGAATGAATTGTTAAATGCAGGTTTCAAGAAGGAGCAGATAAAGGTTATGATCGATAACTACGGCAAACTAAGGGTCACTGGGGAGCGTCCCCAGGGGGATAATAGGTGGATTCGCTTTCGCAAGGATTTTCAAATCCCTGAAGACTGCAACACAACTGCAATCCGTGCCAAATTTGAGAACGGCCGAGTCAATATCACCTTGCCTAAACTTGTTGTCGACCCGGTACCTCCTCAGGACCAGACAACACAAACCACCACACAAGATAAGCCTGCTGTTACTGAACCAAAACTCCCGAGTGCCGCCCAAAATGGACAGAGTGAAAAAGTGAGCGGCGAGCAGAGAGAGGAGAAGAGAAGCGAGCCTGCTCCGGTTGATACTCAAAAGAAGGTAGAAGACGAGGAGGCCAATCAGACCAATAAAGATGCAAAAGGTACCGGCAATGCTGTCAGTGAACCTGAATCAACTACAATGCCCCAGAGCGAGATTTCTGCACCGGTGGAGCCAAAGCTGTCTACGCGGTTACAGACATTCAAGCAAAAAATGTTGGGGAATGCTTACGATTCCAGGAAAGCAATATGCAGTGCATTTACAATTCTCGTCTTCTCTGTAGGTGTTGGATTGATTGTCTACAACCTGAATAATAACACCGTAGAGCATTCTGGCGCCCTTCAATTAGTAGAGAATTATATGGGATAGACATGTATAGATATGAATACATGTAAATGTAGATAATAAGCTTTGCTGAAGTGTACAGAAAGAATGAGTAAATGAAATATGAATTATCCACCTTTATTCTTGTTCAGATACTTTGAGTTTTTTTTTTTAATCATTGTTCCTAAAAATAATATTTTTTCTGCATATTTGAAATTTTAATTTGTTTTACTTTACTATCGATGTAGCCAGTGGCGGAGCCAGAAAATTTAACAATGGAGTTCAATATTATTTAGTATTGATATTACAAGAAATTAAATAAATTTATACTATATATATATTAGAAAAAATTTGTCTTGGACGAGTTTTTTATTTGGGCTGAATCTAAATCATTCATTATTTTTAATTATGGATCCAATGGCTCTCGAAAAACTCATCAATGCATGGCTATTCGGGTTATTAATGTCCTGTTGATCGTGCAATCGACAATTTAGACATTAATAATTACTCGAGATATTTTACAATTCATTTCGATTTTATTCCAATAAAGTGCTTAAAAATTTTACTTAAAAAATATTAGGACTCAAAATATAGAACAATTTTATAAAAATTACAAGTTATAATAGATTTTTTTTTTATCTTCTAATTAATTCTTTGAAGTCTCATCCTTTGAAATCGATGAAATGTTATAAACAAACAACAGAATAAAACAAATTAATCGATTGATAAAAATTATTATGGTTACTGATTACATCTTAATCTTTTGTAATATTCAGTTAAATAAACAAAAAATCTATATATTAACAAAATAAAATAGATTGTAAAGTTACATATTTAAGTTCAATTAATAATTTCAATATGCATGTGCTAATCATTACTAAAAATGAAAGTTCATGAAATATTCGAGAATACAAACATTAATATTTGTGGCAGTCTAATATATATCTGTCATATAAATATTTTTTTTTCCAACCAGAATAAATTTTTCAAATCCAATATGGAGTTCACTAGTGAAATATTTTTTGAATATCTATGGGGTTCAAATGTTGCATATCTACAAAATTTTTCATTTTACAAGTGTAAACTTTTCAAGATAGTATTATTTTTTTTTATAAATCAATGGGGACAATTGATCCCCATTGATTGTGCTTAGCTCCGCCACGGGATGTAGCACATTGACGCGTCACAATTTTTATTCAGAACGCACTACTGAGAACTTGCAAGAACTCTGATGTAATGCAAGTGAAGTCTAACCAGGAAAAGAAAACCAATTAAACACTTTAGACATTTCGATGAACACTTTATTAGACACTGCTATACAAACAAACGTAACGAGGGGGTGGGGGGGTGGGGGGGGGGGGGGGGGGGGGGGGGGGGGGGCGCGGGGGGGGAATTACGTAAAACCACATATACCAAATATAATCAAGTTTTGTAATGAACTTGCTTATGGTGGCCATCATTTCATATGGCTTTTATATTTTTTTAGTTGAATAATCTTCGTTAAAATTAAAATCAATGGGTTGTTCAATGTATTTATGTACTCGAAATTTTTTTTATTAATAAGATTAAAATGGAAACGAATTTCAAAGCAACTATGGAATGACACTCGAGCTATTTATTTTTTATTTTTTTATATATATAAACTTCTTAACGCTTTTTAGTCGAGAAAGTAATTGTCTCCTTAATTTATTATTATTTTTTTTGTTAAACTTTATAACGGTACATCTTTCCTTGACAAAATGTTCTTTCTATGCCGATGAATAAAATGAACATTTGATAAAAATATTGTAAAATAAATTTGTTTGACCGATACTCTACTTGAATTGATGATACAAATTAGTGACAATGTTAGAACAGGAAAGCTAACTCTCCCTTTCAGGAACAAGCAAATAGAATGATCGGCAGTAAAATGCTATGAAACAAGACATTCCATTTTTCAAACGTGGATAAAATAATATTTTTTATTGGCCAAAATAAATTAATAAAGAAAGTTAAAGTGCGCGAAGGGTGAACATAATGAAGGGGGAAGTATTTTAGTAATTGAAGGCAAGAAACTAATAAGCCCAGCTCTTGGAAAAGAGTGAATGCTAAAAAAGGTAGAACTACTCTGAGAAGCCTCCTGAAAGAAGGATTCCCTCAACTTTAGGAAAGAAACAAAGAACAATTCTCTTTCCAAGTAACAAACTATACAGTAATTTAAGTTCTCTCCAAATATATATATCCTTCCACTCATTCAAGGCCTTTCATTCATTCCTTCTTAATTGCACCAGTAGTTTGTCTTTGATATATTGTTTCCGACCAGAAAGAGAAGAAGCAAAAAAATTCTGAAATGGCAGCTCCCAGGTCAGTCTCTCGCATGTATTCAGACATTGACCCACGCTGCGAGTGGGTCCAAGGGGAGGAGTTCAGCACCTTGCTGGTTGATGTTTCAGGTATAAGATGGCGCGCAATTTCTCAACTAAATAACCAGAAAACGTATCATTGCATCTTTCAATAGACATGAAACATTTCCTAATGCAGGGTTCAAGAAAGAAGAACTAAAGGCTCAAGTTGACACTTCACGGAACCTGAAGGTCAGTGGAGAGCGCAATGTAGAAGGAAACAAGTGGTGCCGATTTCAGAAGAGCTTTCAACTGGCAAAGGCCTGTGACATTAGTAAGATCAAAGCCAAGTTTGATAATGATGTTCTTTATGTGATGGTGCCCAAAACCTCTGGCTTGGATCAGACCCCTCACCAAGACAGTAACACTACCACCACGGCAACACCAAACGGTGAACAACAACCAAATGAAAACAGGGGTAATTCGGTCAAAGAAAATGATGGTTATTCTCAAGGCGAAGACATGCAACAAGAGTTCAAAAATGAGAAATCGGCATGGAGTGTTACAAGGAATTTATCAAAACAGAAGTTTGTCATCCTCAATGTTGTTATTGCCGCCGTACTCGTAACGCTTGTTTATTTCAGAAGATACAAGTTAGCTGATGTGGACGATATCGGTAATCACAACAGCAGCACACTAAATTAGTTCCCTTGATTCTAAATTTGTTATGACTATGCAAAACGCAATGTTACAATGTAATTATGTACATCAGTACTTTAATGTGAAGAAAAAGGACATGGGCTGATATTATCTCTCTCTCTCTCTCTCTCTCTCTCTCTCTCTCTCAAATCCAATAAAAAAAAGAAAATTAAAAACAATGTTGCAATAGAACCATCCTATGTGCTGAATTACAATTTACAGTTAGTACATAATACCACTTGTATACGCCAGGACAAGCTCAAATCAGACATAATGCAAACAACTTGCTCATGGTAGAGGAGAGTAAATGCTAACGCAATAAATGTATGTCTCAATCACCAACTGTTTCTTATGAGTTGATTCAATGCTCAACACAACTCAAAACTATTGCTTTCAGTCCTTTGGTATAATGGTATTATCTAATCGCACCAAGTAAATTGGCACCCCCAAGCTTAGCTCCTTCTAGTAGCTGCCATCACAAGGTACATTGTGTCAGAAAAAGAGATGCCAAGAAGCTAAGAGGTGAGACTTGAGTATTCTAAAATAAGTGTAAGATCATAAAACTCACAGTTTCACGTAAATCTACTTCACGAAGGTAGGCTCTTTGAAGATTTGCCCCTTGCAAGTTAGTACCAGCCAACTTGGCACCCTGCATAATAACAATAATTTTCCACAACTATTTCACAAATCACCAGCCAAACCCAATAAGAAAAAATAGATGACATCAAAATAAGATACAGGCATGAAACGCAATTGTGTACATAAATCGAAATGTCCACAATAAATGGCAAAAAAAAATGAACATCTTATGACTTTGATATTTAATAAGGAAACAAAAAGATAAATTAATGAGGTACTTTGTAATATAGCAGGAAAAAAGCTTTAGCTGTATTTCTAAAAGAAACAAAAGTACCTTCAGATTGGCTCCTTCAAGATTTGCTCCTGTGAGGTTGGCACCTGCCAGGTTGGCACTCTGAAAAAGATTATACTAGACAATTAAGCACTCTTCAACCTAAAACAGAGTAGAACCTTCAGAGGGAGAATAAGGCAAAGTAAAAGATAAAAATTTTACTAAAAACAAAAATGAAAACAAGCACTAACCTGCAGATGTGCTGAACGAAGATCTGCTTTGCAAAAGCTACAGTCCACCAAGCTTGCATCTGCAAAAAGCAAACAGAAATTGTGATTTCAGTGTGGGTTTTGTTCTAACTGAATGTAATTTCCATTCCAGTATTTGGTTATCAGTGGAAAAATATCCAACATTTTTCAATTTTGCAAGTCACACCTGGAAAGTTTCTTGGGTTTTTTGCAAAAGTATCAACCATCAGAATCAAGGTTAGGTTAATGTATTAATTGACACATTACTGCCAATTCTTTTATAGAAACTGAAACAAATTGTTGACAGCATTCCCTCATACAAAACACATTACTGTAACTTCACTTGGTTCATTTTACGTAGTTAGGGAACAAAGAAATCATGTAGAGGAGGAAAAGGTGTCAATATTTAGCAGATACTGATCATTGGTTGCTATAATAAGCATCTCAAATTATTCAATGCTATGTTTGATTGTGACAATGTTACGTGCATTGAAATGCGAGATAAATGAACTGTAATTTCAATAAGTGTATTCAAGTATTTGTTTGAAGTAACAAAAGATGAAACGAAAAGAAAAAGAAGCAGCAGCATAAATAAGGAAAAATATAACCTTGGAGATTAGCACTCTGAAGGCTAGCTCTATCCAATATGGATTCAGAAAGGTTTGCTCCTAAAAATTCACATCTGTCACTCAACAATAAGAATTAATAAATACTGTTTAGGAGATGGAAATCAAATTTTTCAAAAAGAAATAAAAAATTGATTCTGGAAAATGAAATGTTACTTCAGGCAAGTTTCTTACTCACGCAAATTTGCATCCTCAAAGTTTGAACCAACAGCCTCTACATCCTGTTATCAATTTCAACAAGATGAACATCATTTATAATTAATTACCATGTTAAAAGAAAATTTGGTACCACTGTCTTATTGGTCTTCACACTTTTATGTGTTGTACTGGTTTGTACCTGCTTGCTTTTTGTTTGCATCTGACTCTTGGTTACAGCTTGTATCGGTTGCTGCTACTGTTTCCTTTTACTTTCTATTTTCTGATTAAATGTTTGTCGGATTGGATCAGTTTTCTGTTATTTTGTTTCTTTTTCTTTTTTTTTTTTTATTTTTGGATTTTCATTGCTAGATTTCAGTAGAAGTTCATACCAGATAAGCATGTAATAATTGCTGAAATAATTTGATTACTAGCAGGGCCCCCTCTAGGGGAGCTTTTTAATAAAAAAAATTTACAATTAAGTACCACGTTAAATGAAAATGTGTAGCACTGTCCTGTTGTAATGGCTGAGAATAAGTAAACCATACCCCAAATTTAGCTTTCTGAAGGTTTGCATGTGAGAAGACTGTATTTTTGAGACATGCAAATGTGAAGTCCACGAAAGATAAATCCTGCCAGTAGGAACAATTATATCTTCAAACCTAACAATTTGAATTATTTGATAAACATCTTCAGTTCTACTCAAAATTATAACTGGACACTTACTAGCTTTGACAAATTGAGTTGAGAAAGATTGACACCACGAAACCGAAGCCTTTTGGATTGAATGCATTTTATAATATCTCTGCGCGTCAGCTCAGGCTCTTCGTCATCTGGTTTCTTCATATTTTCATTAATGTAGTCAACTAACCCCTACAAGGCAAAATGAACAACAAGAGTGAAAATCTAGAAAATAAAGTTATTTTTTTCCTTGATGCAATTACAGAAAAGTTGTGCCCATGCCCACATAGCCCTGAAAATTTCTCATACTTTCAACCAGCATAAACTTCTTGAGGCACTTGCTAGTCTTATATTTCAGATCAGTTTGATAAAGGATAAGTGCTGTATTAAAGCAATTCATCGAGCCACTATCAATAAGCCAGAGGTAAGTCAGTCAGTTATGGGACCTAACTTTTTTTTTTTTTTTTTTTTTTGGGGTGGGGGGGGACAAGACTGGTAGGGATTATTTAAAAACAACGCAAACACCTTACTTTTAGTTCCCCAAATTTGAGAAACCTCAGTATTAATCTTCTTTCATGAAAATGTTGGAGATATATTGCAAACATCAACAAATAAAATAAAAACTGGAAAGAAAGAAAGGGTAGTGGAGGGAATAAGAGAGATACAATCAACTGGTAGTATTCAGCTTCACGAAGCAACTCCTGATACTGAGAGTCATGGAGAAGAGGAAGCACACCATCTCTCAACCAATTCAATATATGCCTAAAATGCTTCCCGTCCCGATCTATAAACACCATTCCCTGCCATAAATTTACCCAGTCATTCATTCTACATTGCATGCAAGAATTGAGGTAAAAATCTCAGAAAAAAAAGAAGACAGAATTCTAACAGTATCAGGGTCTTTAGGAACAGTGTGCCTTCCACTGAACATAGCTGCCAGCATGGAATCAGGCTCGCGATGCGTCAGCGTATCCACTGTAGTAGCATATGTTCTACCTCCTGCCAATTTAAAATTTCACTCAATACTACCCAATTTGATCAACAATTGCAGATTCAAGCACACTAAACAGATGAAATGGTGCTGTTGACAAGCAAAATTAGAGAATTATCCTACTCCTAAACCCTAATCAGATCGACATTATGAGGTTTGATGAATTTGAATCGGCACTGGTAGAAAGAAAACAAAGAGAAAGAGAGAGAGAGAGAGAGAGAGAGAGAGAGAGGGGAAGAAGGAGACCAATGTTGAGCAGGATAGGAGAGGTCGACGACTGGAAGGGAGACGCCATGTCTGATCTCTTCCTCACAACCCTTCCTTGGATCCTAGTAAGAAATTGCTCTTCTTTCTCTTTCTCTTTCTCTTTTAAGCAGTCAAGAATCGAGAAGAGAAGAAGGTAACTGTGACCGGGACATTTTACATTTTTACTTCTCTTTCTTTTTTTCTATTTTATTTACTTTTTGTAATTTTTTCGTTTTAATTTTCTTGTCCTTCTTGGGAAAGTATCTGTATCTCTGCCGGGACGGGTCTAATCCAATTCGGATTCGGATTCGGATGGGATGAGTGTTTTCAATACCGGATCAGATACCGGAAAATTCCAGTATTATTTGAAACCGGAACAGTGACCGAAACGGATGTCTCCGGTGTTGTGGTACAAAATACCGGGAAATTTCGGAAAATATCCGATTTCGGCCACATGTTCTGTAGGGTGCCGGTATGGCATTAAAAACACTGTATTGGATTTGAGAATGGTCCGAATGATTAAAGATCAAAGATCCGATTCATAGGTTCAGTTAATAGCGGGTTTCGGATCCCAAATCAGATTTGGTCATGAAGCTCGAAACATTTTGCGGACATACATGGTGCATAATTCGCGTTATATAACAAAAAGCATTTTTAACGCCAGAATCCGAAACATCAAGATTCAAATTCAACAAATAGAGATGATGTAATTGCGAATTTAAACCTATTTATTCATCATGTTTTTGGTATCAATTTTTTTTCAGAACTTCTGAGCATCTCACAATGACTTATGATGATGTCTACACCAAATATATTTTTCTTTAGATAACAATATAACATGAAAATTGATTCTTTACCCATCTCTTCAAGCCTTTGAAATTTTTTCAAGCATAAAATATTGTTTTGAACTAAGATTCATTGACAATCAGGATTGACAAATTTTAATTTTAAACATTATTGATATGATCTACAAAGTACGTATATCGTCTTTATAAAAAGAAGTTTGGTCCATTTTCTTTATCAATTACCATTCATGAAAAAAATTTAAACTTTTCACCAATGCGATCTTATTATTTATGATGCATTATTAAATGATACTATAGTGACTTCAAATTTGAAATTTAAGCTAGTTATATATCCACCAGACGTATAATTTTTTTTATTTAATAACTTTTAAGTCGACTTAAGATTTGTTTTTCTATTTTTCCAGGACTATTAAAAAATCTATAGCTCGTTTAACTAATTACCAGCTCTCTCGCTTGATCATTGGCGGACTAGCGGAAAAGAGAGATAAGGTCGCGCCATGAACTGTGAAGATCTCTCGCTTGATCATTGGCGGACTAGCAGAAAAGAGAGATAAGGTCGCGCCATGAACTGTGAAGAGTAAATCTGTGAGAGATTTCTAGAGATCTTGTGCGATGCCTTAAACTTGATTGTTGTTATGTATCTGGGGATTGAGAAGCAGCTTTAAGATTATCAAATAATATTATTGTAAGGTTTTTGTTTGTATTTATCGACCTTGTACTCGTAAATAATAAGAGTAACGCTAAAATCCAATGTATTGGACAAAGAGGCATCATCTAATACAGTCATTCTCAAGTATTTTACCTCAAATGATTGATATAAATCCTTCAATTGAAATCTAAGTACAAAACCGAACTTCACATTTTTTTATTATTTTTCTATATTTTAAAAAAATCATCGATTTAAAATATTATTGACTTTATTTGTGAAGAATCAAAGCACATATATAATTGTAAGGCAAATTCTAGCGTGTAGTGAGAAAATACAGACCTTCCATTTCATATAAATCGAACGGTCAAAACATCATACTAAACTTCTGCGCATCTAAGTTTCTCCATTTTTTTTCTCTGTTAAGTTGAATAGAATATAATGACAAAATTGTCCATTATAAAATTTTTACGAAGGACTAAATCGTCGACAATAAGATGTGGGGCGTCATTACCTACGGTGGGAAACTAGGAATCCACATCCTCTGTAGCAATGGTGCACGCCGTCCGATCGACGAGAGGTGCCCCATGATTAGTATCAAAGATGTCGTGATTCTTACGATCCGTAAAGAATTAGCCGTCAAGATTTAGTTGGACGGACAGAAATTGCCTCTCTCTCTACTACCTGTCATTTAAAATTTTGTTTGACCAGCTGCTTTATATTTTTTCAAACAATTCAAATCCTGTCACAAAATTTCCGGTGCATTCTAGTAGTTTAGTGAGGCATTATTCACTAGAACTTACTAAATCTTAATAGTAAAATTATATAAATTGGTCTTAGTGATTTGAAATTAAAATTGTGTCAAGAAAGTTCATGATGAGTTTTAGTGGATATAGCATATTATTTTTGATGTTGTTATAAATCATTATTAATTATCACAGCAATAATAACTGGCATAATAATCATAATATTTTGTTAATTGTTATAATGATTCATAATAATAAAAGAAATATCCATATTCTGCACCGAGTCCCCACAAAATATATATATATAGTGAATGGATAAAATACACTGATGTGTACGGATCGTCCCCGTACACATGAGTTGTTTTTCGAGATCCAAAATTCAAACGGCTAATCCGAACCGTTCAAGTTGTTCTCCATATTGAAAAACTCTCAGAAATCAAATTTTACATTTTTTCGAATTTTTTTACTATATATTATGATATTTTCAAATTGGAGGGCCTGAAATACTCCAATTGTAGTGTTTTTTGAAAATATCATAATATATAGTAAAAACATTTGAAAAAATTAAAATTTGGTCTCCAAGGGTTTTTCAATATGGAGAACAACTTGAACGGTTCGGATTGGCCGTTTGAATTTTGGATCTCGAAAAACGACTCATGTATACGGAAACGATCCGTACACATTAGTGTTCTATATCCATTCTCTCTCTATATATATAAAAACAAATCTGTTTTATCTTAATAATTTACTCCTTAGTGCTTACTCTTTTCTCACATAGAAAACACAACCTTTAGTTATTATTTTAACATGTAATCGTAATTATTAATATTTATATAATTATTGCAGGTCACGATTTACGAAGATATTTCTTAAAGGGAAAATTGAATGGATATATTTTGGGTGAAGGCATGCATAAATTATCTTTTATCTCTGATATATATTACGTCGATTATTGAGTTCAAGGCCTGACAAGAGATGGGACACCTTTTTCCTATCTGGGCTGTTTACAGTTTACTCCATTCCTTCCATTAAAGTTTTTCTGATGGGCTATATGACGGCTTTAGTTTCCAACTTTTAACAAATCATCATTTTTTTTTTTTTTTATCAAATTTTATATTTCTTCTGAGTTGTGATTTCTCCCTCCATTCATTTTATTGCGCAGTTTTTACAAATTGCATAAAAAATAGGCACCAAGTTGCGGATGGCAATCAATTAGAGAGAGGCGCATGCATGAGTACTGTCTACATGCCTAGTTTTACGGTTGTCCACATCGAAATACATCGTACCATTTCTATTTTGTCACAGACTGTTCATTTCGTAATTCGTACACATAACATTAAAAATGACTATGGCCCTGATCACAATCCCTTTTTTTTAACGTAGGATTTCAATTCATTTCATTTCATTGGAAAATTCTTGATCACAATGAGCGGATTTGGTGTCATTTGATTGGGATTCCTATGTAATTTGGTCTAACGAAATCCTATGAAATCTTACGAAATCAATTCAAATGAAATAAAATCCCGAGTAAAAATCATTGTGATCAGAGCCTATAGCGGCCGAGCCACAACAAAATATCTAGTATCAATTTTTTTATTTTTTTTTTATTTTTTTTTTATTTATTTTTTTTTTTTTTGCATTCATCCTTTAATTGTGACTGAAGATGCAAACAAAAGTTTGACGAAGTTCACACAAACTGAACTAATATTGGCTACTTTGGCATGATCACTACAACTACTTATATATATATAATTGCTTTACTTGTAAACAAAAGCAATAATAGAACACACGAGTTGCTCGTTTTCTCATCAATAAATATTACTAGGAATCATAATACAATTTAAAAGCACATAAAAATGCAAAAAAAAAAAAAACGTACATTTTATAACTATTTAAAATAAAAGTTCCATTTCACAAATTTTTTTATTACGATGATAGTTATTTACACATATTTTGTCATAATATAATATCAATGCAACAATATTATTTTGGAAGATATTGGAGAGAACTATTAAAAGCCACAACACACAAACATATATGCGATTGAGTTTGTGTCCCATCTAGCCTGCAACCGCTACAACTTCGAGTAGTCGAAGTATAAGGAGTAGCAGTTGGTTTAGGGTCAGTATTAATCCATACAAGACTCCTATGGTCGCCTCCATATGGGTCTCTTCTACCTTTGCCTTTGGCTCCTTCATGACTAGTAGTACAAGTAGAGTTAGAATTGGGGTTTTCCCGCACAAGTCTCTCCGTGCGTGTGGTGGTTGCCTCCATTAGTAGAATTAGGGTTAGAAATTAGATTAACGTCGGAAATTAATTACCACAGAAAGTTCCTCATGTGCGTGTCCATGTGATGATTAACTTAGTTTGGTCGAGATCCGATACTAGTACTGGTGTGGTTGAGATGAAATGAGACAAAGAGAGAAAGGAAGAGACCACAAGTCAAAATGATTTTCTTTATTCAACAAAAAAAATAAATAAATAATTGGTTGTAAGGTTTATTTCCATTCTGCTTAAACCAAATTTATAATTCTATCTTTGCACCTGAAAAAGAATATGTAATAAAACAAATCCATCAAAAATATCTTGAATTCAGAAAATTTAGAATACCACTACTTCGTGAAACATATAAAAAAATATGTCTAATTCTTACAGAGAAATGCAAAAAATTTTAAAAAATATTTTTTTAATAATTTCATTGCACCTTAAGCATATTAACTACATCCCTATTACATTGGAAAGAAATACGAAAACAAGGAACCTCCTTATCATCATAAATATGTGGAGAGAAACAGGATCAGAATATTGAGAACATATATGATATAATGTTGAGAACATATATGAATAACGTGGCTAAGAAGATTGAAATCATTAGTCTATATAATTAGTTAGTAAAAGTTTGGTCAGACTGACCTAAATTTATACCTGCATATATTATGCGTCTCCCTACTGCCTTTCGTTATAAAAAATTGTTTGATCAGTTTTTTTTTTTAAATTTTTGTCAAACAATTCGAATCCCGGCACAAAATTTTCGGCACATTCTAGTAGTTTACTGAGGCATAATTCACTAAAACTTAAAAGTGGATTCCTAAATCCTAATAGTAAATTTTATAAATGGTCTTAGTGATTTGAAATTAAAATTGTGTCAAGAAAATTTATTATGAATTTTAGTGGATGTAGCATATTATTTTTATTACTGTTATAAATCATTATTAATTATCACAATAATAATAATAACTAGTATAATAATCATAATATTTTAATAATTGTTATAATGATTTATAATACTATAAAAGAAGTATCCATATTCTGTACTGACTCCCACAAAAAAGCATAAATTCTGCTTTATCTCAATAATTTACTCCTTAGTGCTTCCTCTTTTCTCACTTAGAAAACGCCACTTTAGTTATTCTTTTAACGTGTAATACGTAATTATAAATATTTATATAATTATTGTTGGTTATGATTTACGAAGATATTTCTTAAAAGGAGCATTGAATGGATATATTTTGTGGAAAGACATTAATTATTTTTTCATCTCTGATTTATATGTTGTCGATTATTGAATTCAAGGTCTGACAAGAGATGGGGTACCTCTTTCCTATCTGGGCTATTTACTCCATTCCTTCCATTAGTTTTTCTGATGGCTATATGACGGCTTTAATTTCCAACTTGTAACAATTCTTCATTTTCTTTTCTTTTTTTTATCAAATTTAAACTTTTATTCTGAGCTGTGATTTCGCCCAAATGTAAAATGATCAGCCGCCACCCAACTATATAGCGGTTTGATTTTATCCATTTTCTATTATTATTATTTTCCATTCATTTTAAAGCGCAGCTTTTACAAATTGAATAAAAAATTATCAGCAACTTGCAGATGGCGATCAATCAGAGAGAGGCGCATGCATGACAGCATGAGTGTCTACATGTCTAGTCCTACAGTTGTCCACATCGAAATACATCGTACCATTTCTATTTTGTAACAAACTGTTCACTTCTCACAAGTCATAAGCCGAATTTTAGAAGATAGCACTGTACCGTTTCGTACCTAGCAATGGCGTCTAATGGCGAAGGCAAAAAGAGATCGAGAAACACCTGTCCACCATTACCAACACTTTTGCTTCACCGCTGTGCTCGGTTTCTCTCTCTCTCTCTCTATTTATATTGTCTCTTACACTGGATTTAGTCATTAAGAATTACCATTTGGGTTGTGTAAAACTGTAGTAATATTCAAATGATTTTCAAAAGTTTTTGAAGGACATCGCGTAATAACCTGTGTTAATTTTCCCTGAAAAAAAGGAAAAAGAAAGCAGAAGGAGCAGAGATAATGGTCAAGACATCGGTGCCAATTCTAGAATTAGTTGTGTAAGAGGATCATTTTCCTTCCACGCATAGATTAGTCTGATTTCTTTAATTTAGTTTGGCACTCTATCGTTAGGACTGGTTAATGATTTCACACATAAACAAGGTGGTAATTAGTATATGCCAATATCATTTCTTTTTTGCTTGCTCTTAATTTACATCGCGCGATCGTGCGGAGAAAAAAAAAAAATCCACCAGTATATAATTAGAGCCCAGCAAAAAGCCCTGATCTGTTTTCAGATTCAAAAGGGCTCAATTGGCATGGCTTCGGCACGATCACTCTTTCTTTATACCACAGTATAATAATACGAAGAAAATTAGAAGGTCGTCTAACTGTTAAATGAGTAATTAAGTAGCTTATTTTGGAGTTTCAAGTAAATACGTATTTGGATAAATTCTCATGAAATGCAGAAATCTTGGTGCCTCATTTTATGTATATTTTCATAAATCACGATTGCTATGTACACATTAATTTCAACCATGAAATCTGTTAATTCAATTGGTAATTATTGTTACCAATATATAATTCGTTTTTTTCTTGGTTGGATCAATATCTTAATTGATCAGTCAAGGGGAATGAATGGTTGAATTTAACGTTAATTAATAAATAAGATCATTATGATTTGGCTTTTTGGAATTTGTGATTCATCTGTACTTATTAAAGGAATGAATGGTAGATTGGGCTCAAGGGGAAATGAGGAGTCACCTACGGTTCTATATATTGGAACCAGAAACCTCACATTTGATAATTAGTTACATAACCTAGTCAAATTGTATTCCTCCTAACAAAATACATGGAAAAATTTTCAGACTCAGTAAAGTACATCAAAGCATGCACATCTCATCATTTCAAATTTAACTACGGTCAGATGAAGGGTCTGAAAGTTGACCAATTTGTTTCCTCTCCTTTATTTCATGCATTAGGCCATGATTGGCTCATTGACTGCTATCGTCATGAAGATGGGTGGGATGGGTGGGATGGGTGGGACGACTCTGCTTCTTTCCTTATTAGGCTTCAAGGCGAATATAAGGATGTGAACCCAACATTCAGATGCAGTGTCATGACAAGAGACGGGAAGATGATCTCACTTAAACGCATCCTAAAGGGAGATGGGGCAATCTTCGAGTCGGCAGTAGAAAAGTCTCCTTTCCAGAGACAAGTATTCGCGTATTTTAACATTGAATGTGCACTCCTGAAAGATGGTATCACCCATGACGGCAATTATGAATTAATTTGCAGCATCGATGATATAGATAACCGTCCCAATAGGTTTTCCCTGGGTGTGTCAAAATCATTCAATTTGCAAAGCCAAATTGGGAACCTCTTCGAGAGCAGCGAGACGGCTGATGTAACTTTTGATGTCGAAAATCATTCTTTTAGGTGTCATAGATTGATACTGGCAGCACGATCTTCAGTGCTAAAAGCCGAGCTCTTTGGAAATATGGTCGAGGCGACGCAGAAGCATATTAAAATTGAAGACATTTGCCCGGAGGTGTTCAAGGTGATGCTTCATTTCATGTACACAGATACTCTTCCACACTGCGATTTTGAGACGGCTTCAGCAGAAATGGTACAACATTTGTTTGTAGCTGCTGACAGATATGCAATAGAAGGGTTGAAGTCATTATGCGAGGAAAAGTTATGTGATTCCATTTCACTTGACACTTTTTGTTCCACTCTGGCTTTGGCTGAGCAGCACAACTCTCCTCGCCTCAAAAATTCTTGTGTAGAGTTCATTGCAGTACCCGATACTTTGATGAGTTGGATGTTAACTGAAGACTATATAGATTTGATGCAGAACTTCCCTTCTATAATTGCAGAATTAAGAAGCAAAGTCAATAATATATCATCTTCCAGGGACCTTAAAAAGCGTAAAAAATAATAGCAAAGTTTCTTGTAATAATTTCTTTAATATAATACTGTCGCCTGTTGTTATCTTTGAGCTAGCAGTAATGAATGATTTGATTAATTAATTAATATGGTTTGTATTTGTTTCAATTACAACATGAACTTTTGCCACTTCTAGGCGTCCTTTTGCAAATTCATAGTGCATACATTAACCTTTTGAATTACTTTTGGAGAACTTTTAACGGAGCTAAATTTCAAATATTACACTTCTTTTACATGCTCAACTGTGACGTTTTATCCTAGAATACCCTTCTTCTATCAGCAAGTAATTTCTGCCATAGTACAGGGGCCGAATTGCGTTCTCATGATATCTGGCGACATGTTTTTCAGGATAATACCAATTCCGCAGGTAAAATGTAAAATTCAGGACGAAGAAAAGTTCAGTAAGAAATTTGTAATAACAACAAACAAAAACAATAGTAGTTGAACATTTTCTGGACAGCATGTCTAGTGGGAATATATATATATCGTGCTTATAAAAAGAAATTGGTCTTTTTTTTTCTATCGTCCCTCAAATTTATTCAAAATTTTTAACATAATTATCCGTGAACAGCATGGGTGTGTTTGGAAGACTCTGCGAACAAGTTGTTCGCGAACAGCAGCTGTTCGCGTGAACCAAACAAAACGAGAACTAGCGCGAACAAGAACAACCCCCTCTGTTCGCTGTTCCCACTTTTTCCACGAACTGGTTTTGTTCGTGGGCCTGTTCGCTGTTCCCTGTTCGTCCCCTGTTCGTGAACCATCCAAACACACCCCATGTGAACAACTAATTTCTAAGAATAAGAACTTATTTGTCCAAAGCACAACTAGTTCTTGTATGTTTGGGTGTTCACGAACTAGCTTGTTCATTACTATAGTTAGTTCACATGGGTGCCAAACACATCCCGAATGGTATCAAATTTGAAATGTAAGCTAGGTATATATTCAAGCAACAATAGACATGACCTAATTTTTGAATTTCAATATCTTTCAAGTTGACTTGAGATGCGTTGTAATGATAAACAAATAATATCACTGTGAAGGTTTCCAATTTTTCATTCTTATTATTTTAATAGGCACCGATTTAAGAAAATTTTAAAAAATTATTATCCAACTTGTACTTGTAAAGATGATTGAAAACTATAATTTTTTTTATTTTAGCATTTCTCTTTATACTATATAATTAGTATTCTTTTAAAATCTAATGCGTAATAGTTAATGCTTATATAATTATTGCGGGTTACGAAGATGTTTTTGAAAGGGAACATCGAATCGAATGGATATATTTTGGGTGAAGACAAATTGTTTTTTCATCTCTGATTTATATTTTGTCGATCACTGAATTCAAGGCCTGACAAGAGATTGGGCACCTCTTTTTGGGCTATTAACCGTTCCTTCCATTCAAATTTTTCTGGTGGGCTATATGACGGATTCAATTTCCAACTTTTAACAATTCTTCATTTTCTTTTTTTATCGAATTTTAAATTTCGTCTGAGTTGTGATTTCGCCCAAATAGAAAATGAGCCGCCACCAACTATAGCGGTTTGAGTTTATCCATTTTTTTTATTTTCCATTCATTTTATTGCCCAGTCCTTGCAAATTGAATAAAGAAATTGGCAGCAAGTAGCAGATGGCGATCAATTAGAGAGAGGCGCATGCATGAGTGTCTACGTGTCTAGTTTTCTAGTTGCCCACATCGAAATACATCGTACCATTTCTATTTTGTAACAAACTGTTCACTTCCCAATTCTCATAAAGTCATAAGCCGAATTTGAGAAGGTAGCACTGTACCGTTTCGTACCTAGCAATGGCGTCTAATGGTGAAGGCGAAAAGAGATCGAGAAAACACCTCTCCTCCATTGCCAACTCTTTGCTTCACCGCTGTGCCTGGTCTATCTCTCTCTCTCTCTCTCTCTCTCTTTCTCTTTCTCTCTCTATTTCCTCTTATTTGTACACTTGATTTAGAATTACCACTTGGGTTGTGTAAAAATGTAGTAATATTCAGATGATATTCAAAAGTTTTTTAAGGACATTGCGTAACAACCTTTGTTAATTTCTATGAAAAAAGGAAAAAGAAAAAAGATAGCGGAAGCAGAGAAAATGGTCAAGACATCAATGCCAGTTCTATAGCTAGTTTTGTTTAAGGATCATTTTCCTTGCACGCATAGAATCAGTCTGATATTTCTTAGTTTGGCACTCTATCAGTTAGGTCTGGTTAATGATTGCATACATAAACAAGGTGGTAATTAGTATTTGTCCAAATCATTTCTTTTTTGCTTGTTCTTTAATTTGTTTCTTTTTCAGTATCATTTAATAAATTAATTTTAAGTGCATCAAAAACTGGTTTTAATTCATGATTGGTGCATTAAGGCAAGCTGATTTTGCTATTTAACTTGCTTATACATTTTTTCTAACTATAAACCAAAGTGGCCATGCTTAGTTCAATAATAGAAAACTGATAGACTTCTAAAACCAAATTAATTTGGGATTTTTTTTCATATGAAATGTCACTAAATGAAGTTTTTTTGAAGGGTGCTGAAAACAAAACCAGAATCCTTGGTTGAGGAGTTTGAGTTGGGACTGAAGCCTGAGGTAGACAATTACTCTCAAAGGCTAGTCGAATTTTGTAGCTTAAAGGCCCTTGAGCCCTCGTCACGTAATCTGTCTGAAAAGATCAATAATGGAGAGTTTAGTCGGTTTACTTATGATATGATGCTTGCATGGGAGAAGCCCTCTCCTCTGCCTGATGAACAGCGTCATTCGGTAAACAACCTTTTACTTGTTTCTGAAGTGAAGAAGGATTTAAATTTTGAAATGTTTTGTGTAATTACCTTAATACAGATTGAGGTTACTGAAATCTAGCCTTAATTCTTATTGTATAAAATTTATTTAATTATGAATGTTGTTTAGTATTGTTAGTTTGCAAAATTACTTCAGTTCTGTTTTATTACTAATTGTAATATTTCTTTTCCAATCCTTGAGCAACAAATTAATATGTTTAGTTCTTGTTACGTAGATATGTAATAGCAGTAAGTAGACCAAAATTTTGAACAAACTTCCAAACTCAGGGCTATCTGAAATTAAGATAGTTCAGATAAGTTGCTCAGATTGTGTCAAAAGTTGAAATTCTTGGAAGACTTGTATATAGCACGTGGTTATTACTAGTATTTTGTGCGCAATCCATATTTGTAGTATACAGAGAATTATACAAGTACTGACCATGCATTACATACCACAGGAGCGCATTGCAAAAGAAAATGAAGACAAAGCTATTTCTGGTGTTCCAGCAAACAATAAGCAGAACGATGACAACGATGATGATGTCTCTTTGTTCTACTCTGACATGATGCCGCTTCTTGTAAGCAACTCCAGTGGCTTACAGCTGAATTATTTTGTCATTATCCGACCAGATGATTTATGATTACATTTTCTTATCGACTGTGAGTCTGACAACTTAATGTGTCTTATAGGTGAGTGAAGAGGCAAGTGTAGGAGAGAGTGCGTATGTTTGGTTTGGATCCCTCTTTCCATTGGCATCAGACATAGTCAATGCACGCTTCACTTTCGAAACCTTGACGGCTGCCACTGGTAACAGACTCCATTATCCTGCCTATGACCGATTTCTCAAAGAGATGGATAAGTTAGTCACTTTTGTCTTTATTTTAATTGTCTTTCATTTTTCCAGCACAGTCCATAATTTTCAACCAATATCCTCTTTAGCCTTATCCAAACCATGTCGTTGTTTTCAATGTGTAGATATATCGACTATCTACAGCAACAAGCTAAACCAACAGAAATAGAGCTAGCAGATGATGAGTTTATCTTGCATGTGGAAGGGAGTGCTCAAACCCAGAGAGTGGTGCGACATATTGGTGCATCTAGCTGGCCAGGTTTTCCTCATTTTTTTTATTATATATATGCACTTTTTACAAGCTTTTCTTGAGACTATTAATAACAGAAACTAATATGGACCATTACTTTTGAGCAGGTAGACTGACACTAACAAATAAGGCACTCTATTTTGAGGCGTCGGGAGTGGTGACATACGAACCGGCACTGAAATTTGATCTGTGGAGAACGGATGTAGATCATCAGGTGAAGGGAGCTTCTACTGGGCCTTGGGGTGCTCCTTTGTTTGACAAAGCCATTTCGTACCAATCTACTGATATGTAATTTTCCCCCCTTCTTTGCTAAATGTTTATAGTGGGCAACATTTGGGGTTTTTAAAACAAGAACAATGTTTTTGGAATGCAGATCAGAACCATTGATTTTAGAGTTTCCGGAGTTGACAGGTTCGACAAGGCGTGATCTATGGCTTGCCTTAGTTAAGGAGGTCATTTTACTTCACCGTTTTATTTCAATGTACAACTTATCAGAATCCCCTCTACAGTCGTCAGAGATGCACTCCAGAGCCATATTGGGAGTTATAAGGCTTCACGCGGCAAGGGAGATGCTAAAGATGTCGCCACCACCTCCTACTAGTTTCCTTATATTTTCTCTGTATGATGATGTTCCAAAAGGGGATTATGTGCTAGAAGAGCTAGCTAACAGCGTAAAACAGACATCAAAGATTACTCCTTTTGGAGCAACTGATGTGTTAAAAAGATTAGATCTTATTTCACATCCCTTCGAACCAATTTCTCAAGAGAAAATACCAATCCTGAAGGAAGAGCAGAGAAGCCATGCAGAGTTACTGGATTCAACGGTTGGTCAGAGTAAAGACGAAGCAATGGAAGTCGGAATTGCCAAAGCTGCAGTACATGAGGTGAAAGAGGAGGGGATCACTGACAGCCTTCTTGTTCTTGTTGTGAGTATGAATTGATTATTACTATCCCTGCCATCTTAATAATTAGTTTTTTTCATTTTACCTGCATCTGATTTTTATTGTAAACCTTCATTGGCGTGAGTGTTTATTTTGTCAACAGAAACAGCTCAATAATTTGCAAAGAACTTCATATGTAGGATCTTCTTCGCCCGTTGAGGATCATTCTTCTTAGGCTTCAGAGGCTAATCTCATGGGAAAGACCAGGGAGAACCAGCTTCCTCCTCATTATAACGCTGATAACCATATACATGTACTGATTTCTTCCTACATATTTTCACTTCACTTCTAGCATCATAGAATTAAATGCTTCCAGATTTCAATTTTGAAGTGACGTATTTTGTGGTTTTCAAACAGAGAAGGGGCTGGTTATGCACTGTCAGCAGTATTGTTGGGTGGAGCTGGAGCAATACTTTGGGCTAAAAGGATGCATATTGGGGAGAGTTTTTCAGAGGTAGTAGTTGACACTTCGTCGGATAAATCAACAATGGAGAGTGTAGTAGAAGCACAACAGACCCTGAAAGGATTGCATGAAACTGTGAATAAAGTGAACATTACAATTCTGAAAATATGGTCTCTTTTCACTTCAAGGTCAAAAAAGGTAAAAATTTATGCCTGATTCGTCATCACATTTTGACATTTTCTCAACTGATAATAAAGAAAAAAAAATGAATAAATAATGTTTAATCAAGTAAATTTGTTAATTTTCTTTATATTTTTGTTTCATATACATGACACAGCACACGGATATGGTTATATGGGTAATGATGGGGATTGCGTTGGTACTGGCGGTTGTACCATTCAAATACATCTTGATGGGAGTGATAGCATCTGTTTCTCTGGCAAGTACGGGTATAGCCAAGTCCATGTCCTCGAATCCGCAAGGCGCGAGGCGCTTGAAGGAGTGGTGGGACTCCATTCCTGTAGTTCCAGTGCGCATTGTGGATGGCAATTCATAAATAAACTACACCACAGGTTATACGCAAAATGGTACTTGTGTAAAAGACATTTGTTTACCTTGACCCCTCAATATTTTGAGCTCTTCTACTTACAGTTTCTGTCCTCAGTAAACAATTTCATTTGTTCGGGTAAATTTGCTTTTAATTGCGTGGCAGTACTTTTTTTTTTTTTTTTTTTTTTGAGATAAAGATGGAGGTTTACCCCTTTAGCTTAATTGAAAATTTTCACAGGCGATTTTTCACTCAAATTTTCAATCCCTACTCAAAGATGTTGTCTTTAGTTGCTTGATCAACTGCCAGGTTTCAGTATAAGGAGCCAGTGCAATTGTTAAACATTTTATCAGTTTGATATTGATTTACAAATTCGAAGATACACACTTTTGGTTCGGTCTTAATCAGTTTTTTTTTTTTTTGGCTATTGATTTTTTTGGTTTTATTCTTCTCTGTGTATTGTTTTGGTTTGAGAATTATTTAAAGTTAAACTGAATCTCGATTTAGAGTCAACACAGAACCTTTTTATGTTTAGCGTCGAAATGACAAACTTCTATGCTTGCAATCATATTTTAGACGTTGATACTACCCAGTAGTCCTGTACCTGCGATGAAGATGTAGCTCTAATAATGCAATTTAAGCTATGTGAGTCGATGGCCAAACTTGCTGAGAGGATAATAGTATTACAAAATAAATTATAAGAAATGAGTGTGTAAAGTGAGTTTGAATTTTTCAATTATCCGAATTTTACTTCACTACATTCGCTGGTCAACAAAGAGTAGAAATCGACAAGGCTGGAGAAAAATAGAATTACATGACGCAAGATTATTTCAAGCAAATGTCAACGACAACGAGGAAAGTACATTTCACGAAGAAGTAAATAATCGACACGGTTGAATGCCAATTAATCTCAAGGACTTCACCCCCGTATATTATATACCCTGTATATAAATTTGCAACCTCGTATAAGTAAAAGCAACAATGCGAAATCCAGTACAAAACTGAAGTTTTGTCAACGTAAATAATTCATAAGTCATAACTATAAGATCAAAGAAAACAAAGGAAAGCAATTATATCATAACAAAATATAACAAGAAATTTGCTATTATTTTTCTGGCATTTTAGGGTCCTCGAGAAACTATACGTTAACTTTGCCTCGTATTTCTGCCATGATGGAGGGGAAATTCCGCATTAAATCTACATAATCTTCAGTTAACGTCCAGCGAAGCAGAGTTCCCGGCTCTGAGATGAACTCTAGGCAATGATTTTTGAGGCGAGGAGAGTTGTGCCGCTGAGCCAAAGCTAGAGTGGAGGCAACTGTGTCAAGTGAAACGGAATCACACAACATATCCTCGCATAATGCCTTCAACCCTTCTATTGCATATCTGTCAGCAGCTACAAACAAATGTTGTGCCATTTCTGCTGACACCGTCTCAGAATCGCAACGTGGAAGCGAATCTGTGTACATGAAATGAAGCATTACCTTGAATACCTCAGGGCAAATGTCTTCAACTTTAATATGCTTCTGTGTCGCCTCGACCATATTCCCAAGGAGCTCTGCTTTAAGAACTGGAGATCGTGCTGCCAGTATTGATCTGTGACAACTAAAAGACTTATTTTCGACAACAAAAGTTACGTCAGTAGTCTCGCTGCTCTCCAAGAGCTTCCCAATTTGGCTTGGCAAATTGAATGGCAGAGGCACCCCCCGGGAGCCCCAATTGGGGGGTCTATCTGTATTATCGATGCTGCATATTAGTTCAACACTGCCGTCCACATTGACAAAATCGTTGAACAATTCACGAACAATAACACTAGCAAATACTTTTCCCTGGAAAGGAGGCTTTTCTAAAGCTAATGCTTCTGGAGAGTTATGTAAAAGCCTGGTTCTGGTCCCCTTCATGAGTATACAACTGAATGCTGGGTTGGCGTTCTTATATTCACCAAGAATTCTAATAAAGAACCAAGCACCCAAATTCACGTGTGCCAATAATCCTTGAGGATAGCAGTAAATGACCCAATCATGGCCTAAAGCATGAAATACAGGGGAGGAAACAAATTGGTCGGCTTTCAGAACCTTCATCTGTGCGTAATTAAATTTGAAATGATGTGATACTTTGGTGTACTTCACCGACTCTGAAATATCCATTAGTTCTGATAAGAGGAATACGGTGGGCAAATTGGACTAATTCTCGTGTATTGTAAATTTGTTGTGATTATTTGATAGATAGATGAGAAGTTTCTGGGACCTATATATAGAGCCGGAGGAGACTGATCTTTTGCCTTGGAACCCTATCTACCATTCATTTAATGTACAGATGAATCACAAAACCCAAAGAGCCAAATAATAATGAGCTTATTTAATTATTACGTGGAATTCAACCATTCATTCACCTTGACTGATTAATTAAAACATTCATCCAACAATTACCCATTGGTAACAAGAATTACTAATTCAATTGACAGACTTCATAGTTGAATAATAACTTAAATAAGTAGATAAAAAGTTTCTCTCAACTGTTTACCCGTCTATTTCAATCCCCAAAATAAGCTGCCGGAAAAATATTGAGGTATAAAAAATTTGAGATGCGTAAAACAATGACGTGGGTATATGGAGGAAAGCGTGAATTGATGCAATGGAAACTCATCAGATTGTTCTGATATGCAAGTGATCCAGGTTTAAATTGTCAGAACTTTTTCCGGTTATCTCTTAGGAACAAAAAGGGAAAATAGATGTGACATTGCACAGGAATTGAGCCTTGACCTCTGTAATCTGGACTATATTTCAAATAAATTCCCTGTAGGTTTTAACAATATTGTCTTCAGTAAAATTGTCAAAATTAATTTTAAATGTTACTACTAGATTTCTTTCTCTTTTTTTTTTTATTTTATTTCATTGCTATCTATTGTGTTGGTGTATTGTCTTGATTACCTAAGAGGCTAAGACTGGATTTTATTAGGGCAAAATCAATAATATACCATGAGAATCACCTTTTTAATTTCAACGTTACCCATTTTCTTATAATTAAGGAGAATTGATAAATTGTTTTCTTGTTATTTATAAAGGATTTGACGTGTTTTTATTATAAGTTTAGAGTTTGGCGAGGTAACTGTGATATCTTGCATACATCTGATCGCTTATTTTTTATTTTGAGATAAAGATGGGATTAAGCTCAAAAATTAATTATCTACACTTCTGTGGAGTTTTGAACTCGCATTCTTCAATAAATCAATCAATTAAAAAATGTTATCCTTAAAAATTAAACTTAAAAAGCTAGTTTTCACTTATATTTTGAAGCAAAAATATTTTCTTGAGATTTTTTATATAAGAGCATAAAGCCAAGAAAGACGATGGGATCAGTTGCCGGAAAGTACTACTTTTACAATCCTTTCGATTCTACTTTTTTCAAAAAACGTTATTTACATGTCAATAATCAATAATCAATAATCTAAGATATAAATAAAGATGTGTGGGTATCGGGATCATTTAGTTAAATGTAGTCCGACACTTCAAATAATGTGAAATAATATTTTATTTCTGTAACGTGATACTCTATAATTATTTGTGTGCCGGGTATTGTTGCTCATAAAATTGACCCGCTCCACCAACCAAAAATAAATTGGCAGAGCATTGTTTTATTTTTTTATTTTTGTGACCTCTTCATATTATTTAAGAATCCAAGGTAGTTCATGTCTAATTGTTATTTGGTCTCTTCAACCATTATTTTAAATTTCTATGCAAATAATTTTATATAATTGAAATAATATCATATAATCTTACTTTTAATATATTCATTACAAATAGATAATCAATATTAAAATTTTTAAAAAAATTTCATATAATGAAACTCGATTTGTTGCAATAAATTCGATAATTAAATGCCAGTAAAAATTTCAAAATCGAGCGAAGCTCAATGTATCCTCTAGTATAATATAATAATAAAGATGTGTAGGTGTCGTTCCCTGTTTTAGTTAGTATTAGTGCGACACTCCATCAAGACCTTTGATTTTTCTGCTCCGACTTAATCTGGTCTGTTCCTTCAAATATATGTTAATTTTTTTTGTGTTACTTATTGTGTTGTAATATGTGTTGCTCAGAATTGTGTTCCCTTTATGTTGCATTATTAATATCCATTTTGATTATACTGCGTCATTTTTATCACATAATTTATTTCAACCTCTCTCTCTTAGTTGCTTCTTTGAGAAATGATGGAACAACATTTTTTATTTGTGATAGTTTAGAAACTTAAGTCAAGAAAAGTAATTCAAATGCTTAAGCAGACTATTAATTCTTAATTTTTTTCATAACGATATAGATCTTGCTTTTTTTTTTATTACTGTGTTTTTTGCAATTTTAGATATCTTAACAATTCTTTCACATCAATTTTATTTAGGTACCCAATTCCTCCATTCATCCATGATGACAATATATATTTGCTGAATTTCATATTGATGGCGAAGGTTATTATCCTAATGATGAATACGATCCAATTGCCGACATGTTTGACGATTAATATTATATGTAGAAATTTATATTTACATTTTCAATTTTTATGGTATCACCAATGTACGTTTCAATAGTTCTTCATTTTAGCTAGAATTTAATTTTTATGTTTCTAATATTTTTCAATCGCATTCCTCTCTTATTGTCGAATTACTTCACAAAAATTAAATCGTGAGGATAAAATATTTCAACATATGGAGATATAATTTATTATTTCTACCCTACCGGTTATTACACTTTAAATTAAATATAAACATAAAAACCTAATTACAATCAACATTTATTAAATAGATCATACTGATCAGAAGAGTTAGAATGAGTGCATAATCGATTAAAATGCTCAAATATTGCCCAGAATATACTTTATTTGCTCATTTTATGCATATTTTCTATGTATAAATAAATAATTTACAATAAATATGCTCTGAATTATATTGTAGCCAATATAAAGTGTTCCAATATAGATAATAGTGATCAGATGACATAGAATGAGTGCAGAATCGCTTAAAATGATCAAATATTGCCCAGACTATGATTTATTTGCTCATTTTATGCATACTTTCAATGTATAATTAAATATTTTGTAATAAATATGCTCTTAATTATATTGTAGACAATATAAAGTGTTCAAATATTGATTATAGTGATCAGATGACTTATAATGAGTGCCAAATCGCTTAAAACGCTCAAATATTACTCAGAATAAGATATACTTGCTTATAACTAAATATATTCTAACGGGTAAGCTCGGAATTTATTGTAGACAACATAAATAGATGAAATATAGATTATTGTAATCAAATGACATATAACGAGTGCAGAATCGCTTAAACTACTCAAATATTGCTCAGAATATGCTTTATTTGTTGATTTTATGCATATTTCTAATTATAAATAAATAATTTCCAATAAATATGTCTGAATTATATTGTAGACAATATAAAGTGTTCAAATATTGATAATAGTGATCAGATGAATTAGAATGAGTGCAGAATCGCTTAAAACGCTCAAATATTGCTCAGAATAAGCTTTATTTGCTTATATTATGTATGTTTTATATGTATAACTAAATATTTTCTAATGAGTAAGCTCTGAATTATATTCTAGAAAACATAAATACATGAAATATAGATTATTCTTATCAAATGACATATAATGTTGCAGAATCGCTTAAATTACTAAAATATTGCTCAGGATATGCTTTATTTGTTCATTTTACGTATTTTCTAAGTATAATTAAAGAATTTACAATATATATGTTCTGAATTATATTGTTGACAATATGAAGTGTTCAAATATTGATTATAGTGATCAGATGACTTAGATTGAGTGCAGAATCCCATAAAACGCTCAAATATTACTCAGAATAAGATTTATTTGCTAATGTTATGTATGTTTTATATGTATAACTAAATATTTTCAAATGAATAAGCTCTTAATTATATTCTAGACAACATAAATAGAAGAAATATAGATTATTGTAATCAAATGACATATAATGAGTGCAGAATCGCTTAAACTACTCAAATAATTCTCAGAATATGCTTTATTTGTTCATTTTATACATATTTTCTAAGTATAATTAAATAATGTACAATAAATATGTTCTGAATTATATTCTAGACAATATAAAATGTTCAAATATTGATTATAGTGATCAGATGACTTAGAATAAGTGCCGAATCGCTTAAAACGCTCAAATATTGCTCAGCATAAGCATTATTTGCTAATATTATGTATGTTTTATATGTATAACTAAATATTTTCTAATTAGTAAGCTCTGAATTATATTCTAGACAACATAAATAGATGAAATATAGATTATTGTAATCAAATGACATATAAAGAGTGCAGAATCGCTTAAACTACTCAAATATTTCTCAGAATATGATTTATTTTTTTAATTTTATGCATATTTTCTAATTATAATTAAATAATTTACAATAAATATGTTCTGAATTATATTGTAGACAATATAAAGGGTTCAAATATTGATTATAGTGATCAGATTTCTTAGAATGAGTGAAGAATCGCTTAAAACGCTCAAATATTGCTCAGAATAAGATTTATTTGCTTATATTATGTATGTTTTATATGTATAACTAAATATTTTCTAAAGAGTAAACTCTGAATTATATTCTAGACAACATAAATAGATGAAATATAGATTATTGTAATCAAATGACATATAATGAGTGCAGAATCGCTTTATCTATTCAAATACTGCTTAGAATATGCTTTATTTGTTCATTTTATACATATTTTCTAAGTACAATTAAATAATTTACAATAAATATTTTCTGAATTATATTGTAGATAATATAAAGTGTTCAAATATTGATTATAGTGATCAGATGACTTTGAATGAGTTCTTAATCGCTTAAAATGAACAAATATTGCACAAAATATACTTTATTTGCTCATTTTATGCATATTTTCTATGTATATTTATTTTTTTTATAATAAATATGTTCTGAATTATATTTTAGACAATAAAAAGTGTTTAAATATAGATTATTGTGATCGGATGACTTACAATAAGTGTAGAATGGCTTAAAATGCTCAAATATTAACCAGAAAATACTTTATTTACTCATTTTATATTTATTTTCCATGCATAAATAAATAATTTACAATAAATATGCTCTGAATTATATTGTAGACAATATAAAGTTTTCAAATATAGATTATAATGATCAGATGACTTGGAATGGGTGCAGAATCGCTTAAAATGGTCGAATATTGCCCTAATATGCTTTATTTGCTCATTTTATGAATATTTTCAATGTATAATTAAATATTTTATAACATATATGCTCTGAATTATGTTATATACTATATAAATTGTTTAAATATAGATTATTGTGATCATTTGATTTAGAATGAGTGCAGAATCGCTTAAAATTCTCAAATTTACTCAGAATAAGCATTATTTGCATATTTTATGTATATTTTATATGTCTAACTAAATATTTTATAACGAGTTAGCTTTGTATTATATTCTAGACAACATAAATAGATGGAATATATATTATTGTAATAAAATGACATATAATGAGTGCAGAATCGCTTAAACTACTGAAATATTGCTCAGGATATGCTTTCTTTGCTCATTTTATGCATACTTTCTAAGTATAATTAAAAAATATGCAATAAATATTTTCAAAAATATATATTGTAAACAATATAAAGTGTTTAAATATAGATTACTGTAATCAAATGATTTATAATGAGTGTAGAATCGCATAAAATGCTCAAATTTTAACAAGAATATGCGTTATTTGCTTTTATGCATATTTTCCAAGCATAAATAAATAATTTACAATAAATATGCTCTGAATTATATTGTAGCCGATATAAAGTGCTCGAATTTAGATTATAATGAGCAGATAACTTGGAATGAGTGCAGAATCGCTTAAAATGCACAAATATTACCCAAAATATGCTTTATGAGCTCATTTTATGCATATTTTCAATGTATAGTTAAATATTTTATGATAAATATGCTCAGAATTATATTGTAGACAATATAAATTGTTTAAATATAAATTATTGTGATCATTTTATTAAGAATGAGTTCAGAATCGCATAAAATGCTCAAATATTGCACAGAATAAGTATTATTAGCTTATATTATGTATGTTTTCTATGAGTAAACTCTAAATTATATTCTAGACAACATAAATAGATGAAATATAGATTATTGAAATCAAATGACATATAACGAGTGCAGAATCGCTTAAACTGCTCAAATATTGCTCGGAATATGCTTTATTTGATGATTTTATGCATATTTTCTATGTTTAATTAAATAATTTACAATAAATATGTTCTGAATTATATATTGGACAATATAAAGTGTTCAAATATTGATTATAGTGATCTGATGAGTGCAGAATCCCGTAAAATGCTCAAATATTAACCAGAATATGCTTTATTTTCTTTTATGCATACTTTCCACGCATAAAAAAATAATTTACAATAAATATGCTCTCAATTATATTCTAGACAATATAAAGTTTTCAAATATAGATATAGCGATCAGATGATTTAGAAAGAGTGTAGAATCGCTTAAAATGCTCAAATATTAAGCAGAATATCCTTTATTTGCTCATTTAATGCATTTTTCCATGCATGAATAAATAATTGACAATAAATATGCACTGCATTATGTTGTAGACAATATAAAGTGTTTCAATATAGATTATAGTGATCAGATGACTTAGAATTAGAGAAGAAATCACTTAAAATGCTCAAATATTGCTCAGAATATGCTTTATTTGCTCATTTTATGCATATTTTCAATATATAATTTAATATTTTGTAATAAATATGCTCGAAATATATTGTAGACAATTTAAAGTGTTTAAATATATATTACTGTGATCAGATGATAAGAATGAGTGTAGAATCGCCTAAAATGCTCAAATATTAACAAGAATATGCTTCATTTGATTTTATGCATATTTTCCAAGCTTAAATAAATAATTTACAATAAATATGCTCTGGATAGATTGTAGAAAATACAAAGTGTTCGAAATTAGATTATAATGGGCAAATGAATTAGAATGAGTGCAGAATCGCTTCAGATACCCAAATATTGCCCTAAATATCTTTATGTTCTCATTCTATGCATATTTTTCACTGTATAGTTAAATACTTTATAATAAATATGAATCGAAATATAGTCTAGACAACATAAATTGTTTAAATATAAATTATTGTGATCATTTGATTTAGAATGAGTGCAGAATCGATTAAAATGCTCAAAAATTGCTCAGAATAAGCATTATTTGCTTATAATATGTATGTTTTATATGTATAACTAAATATTTTCTAATGAGTAAGCTCTGAATTATATTCTAGACAACATTAAAAGATGAAATATAGATTCTTGTAATCAAATGACGTCTAACGTGTGCAGAATCGCTTAAACTACTCAAATATTGCTCAGAATATGCTTTATTTGATGATTTTATGCATATTTGCTAATTATAATTAAATAATGCACAATAAATATGTTCTGAATTATATTCTAGAAAATATATAGGGTTCAAATATTGAATATAGTGATCAGATGACTTAGAATGAATGCAGAATCGCATAAAACGATCAAATATTGCTAAGAATAAGCTTTATTTGCATATATTTTGTATGTCTTATATGTAGAACTAAATATATTCTAACGAGTAAGCTCGGAATTATATTGTAGACAACATAAATAGATGAAATATAGATTATTGTAATCAGATGACATATAACGAGTGCAGAATCGATTAAACTACTCAAATATTGCTCAGAATATGCTTTATTTGTTGATTTTATGCATATTTTCTAATTATAATTAAATAATTTACAATAAATATGTCTGAATTATATTGTAGACAATATAAAGTGTTCAAATAATGATAATAGTGATCAAATGACTTAGAATGAGTGCAGAATCGCTTAAAACTCTCAAATATTGCTCAGAATAAGCTTTATTTGCTTATATTATGTATGTTTTATATGTATAACTAAATATTTTCTAATGAGTAAGATCTGAATAATATTCCAGACAACATTAATAGATGAAATATAGATTATTCCTATCAAATGACATAATGTGTGCAGAATCGCTTAAATTACTAAAATATTGCTCATAATATGCTTTATTTCTTCATTTTATGCGAATTTTCTAAGTATAATTAAAGAACTTACAATAAATATGTTCTGAATTATATCTAGACAATATAAAGTGTTCAAATATTCAATATAGTGATCAGATGACTTAGAATGAATGCTGAATCCCATAAAACGTTCAAATATTGCTCAGAATAAGCTTTATTTGCTTATATTCTGTATATTTTATATGTATACATAAATATTTTCTAATGTGTAAGCTCTGAATTATGTTGTAGACAACATAAATAGATGAAATATAGATTATTGTAATCAAATGACATGTAATGACAGCATAATCGCTTAAATTACTAAAATATTGCTCAGGATATGCTTTATTTGTTCATTTTATACATATTTTCTAAGTATAATTAAATAATTTACATTAAATATGTTCTGAAATATATTGTAGACAATATAAAGTGTTCAAATACTGATTAAAGTGATCAGATGACTTAGACTGTGTGCATAATCGCTTCAAACGCTCAAATATTGCTCAGGATAAGCTTTATTTGCGTCTATTATTTATGTTTTATATGTATAACTAAATATTTTCTAATTAGTAAGCTCTGAATTATATTCTAGACAACATAAATAGATGAAATATAGATTATTGTAATCAAATAAAATATAATGAGTGCAGAATCGCTTAAACTACTCAAATATTGCTCATAATATGCTTTATTTGTTCGTTTTATACATATTTTCTTAGTATAATTAAATAATTTACAATAAATATGTTCTGAATTATATTGTAGACAATATAAAGTGTTCAAATATTGATTATAGTGATCCGATGACTTAGAATAAGTGCCAAATCGCTTAAAACGCTCAAATATTGCTCAGAATAAGCTTTATTTGCTTATATTATGCATGTTTATATGTATAACTAAATATTTTCTAATGAGTAAGCTCTGATTTATATTCTAGACAGCATAAATTGGATGAAATCTAGATTATTGTTGTCAAATGACATATAATGACGGCAGAATCCCTGAAACTACTGAAATTTTGCTCTGAATTTGCTTTATTAGTTTATTTTATGCATATTTTCTGAGTATGATTAAATAATTTACTTTAAATATGATCTGAATAATATTGTAGACAATATAAAGTGTTCAAATATTGATTATAGTTATTGGATGACTTAAGTGCAGAATCGTTTAAAACGCTCAAATATTGCTCAGAATAAGCTTTATTTGCTGATATTATGTATGTTTTATATGTATAACTAAATATTTTCTAATGAGTAAGCTCTGAATTATATTGTAGACAACATAAATAGATGAAATATAGATTATTGTAATCGAGTGACATATAATGAGTGCAGAATCGCTTAAAATACTCAATATTGCTCAGAATATGCTTTATTTGATGATTTTATGTAAATTTTCGAAGTATAATTAAATAATTTACGATAAATATCGGCTGAAATATATTGTACACAAGATAAAGTGTTTAAATATTGATTATAGTGATCAGATGACTTAGAATGAGTGCAGAATCGCTTAAAACGCTCAAATATTGCTCAGGATAAGCTTTATTTGCGTATATTATTTATGTTTTATATGTATAACTAGAAATTTTCTAATTAGTAAGCTCTCAATTATATTCTAGACAACACAAACAGATTAAATATAGATTATTGTAATCAAATGAAATACAATGAGTGCAGAATCGCTTAAACTACTCAAATATTGCTCAGAATATGCTTTATTTGTTCGTTTTGTACATATTTCTAAGTATAATTAAAAAATTTACAGTAAATATGTTCTGAATTATATTATAGACAATATAAAGTGTTCAAATATCGATTATAGTGATCCGATGACTTAGAATAAGTGCCCAATCGCTTAAAATGCTCAAATATTGCTCGGAATAAGCTTTATTTGCTTATATTATGTATGTTTTATATGTATAACTAAATATTTTCTAATGCGTATGCTCGGATTTATATTCTAGACAACATAAATAGATAAAATATAGATTATTGTAATCGAATGACATATAATGAGTGCAGAATCTCATAAACTACTCAAATATTGCTCAGAATTTGCTTTATTTGTTTGTTTTATGCATATTTTCTAATTATAATTAAATAATTTACAATCAATATGTTCTGAATTATATTGTAGACAATACAAAGTGTTCAAGTATTGATAATAGTGATCAGATGACTTAGAATGAGTGCAGAATCGCTTAAAACGCTTAAATATTGCTCAGAATAAGCTTTATTTGCTTATTTTATGTATGTTTTATATGTATAACAAAATATTTTCGAATGAGTAAGCTCTGAATTATATTGCAGACAACATAAAAAAGATGAAATATAGATTATTATAATCGAATGACATATAATGAGTGCAGAATTGCTTAAAGTACTCAAATATTGCTCACAATATGTTTTATTTGTTGATTTTATGCATATTTTCTAAGTATAATTCAATAATTTACAATACATATGTTCTGAAATATATTGTAGACAATATAAAGTGTTCAAATACTGATTAAAAGTGATCATATGACTTAGAATGACTGCATAATCGCTTAAAACGCTCAAATATTGCTCAGGATAAGCTTTATTTGCATATATTATTTATGTTTTATATGTATAACTAAATATTTTCTAATGAGTAAGCTCTGAATTATATTCTGGACAACATAAATAACTGAAATATAGATTATTGTAATCGAATGACATATAATGAGTGCAGAATCGCTTAATCTACTCAAATATTGCTCAGAATTTTCTTTATTTGTTGATTTTATGCATATTTTCTAATTATGATTAAATAGTTTACAATAAATATGTACTGAATTATATTGTAGACAATATAAAGTGTTCAAATATTGATAATAGTGATTAGATGACTTAGAATGAGTGCAGAATCACTTAAAACGCTCAAATATTGCTCAGGATAAGCTTTATTTGCATATATTATTTATGTTTTATATGTATAACTAAATATTTTCTAATGAGTAAGCTCTGAATTATATTGTAGACAACATAAATAGATGAAATATAAATTATTGTAATCGAATGACATATAATGAGTGCAGAATCGCTTAAACTACTCAAATATTGCTCAGAATATGCTTTATTTGTTCATTTTATGCTTGTTTTCTAAGTATAATTAAATAATTTACAATAAATATGTTGTGTATTTATATTGTAGACAATATAAAGTGTTCAAATATTGATTAGAGTGATCAGATGACTTAGAATGAATGCAGAATCGCATAAAACGCTCAAATATTGCTCTGAATAAGCTATATTTGCTTATATTATGTTAGTTTTATATGTGTGACTAAATATTTTCTAATGAGTAAGCTCTGAATTATATTGTGGACAACATAAATTGATGAAATATAGATTATTGTTGTCAAATGACATATAATGACTGCAGAATTTGTTAGACTACTCAAATAGCTCAGAATATGCTTTATTAGTTTATTTTATACATATTTTCTAAGTATGATTAAATAATTTATTTTAAATATGATCTGAATTATATTGAAGACAATATAAAGTGTTCAAATATTGATTTTAGTGTTCAGATGACTTAGAATGAGTGCAGAATTGCTTAAAAAGCTCAAATATTGCTCAGAATAAGCTTTATTTGCTTATTTTATGTATGTTTTATATGTATAACTAAATATTTTCTAATGAGTAAGCTCTGAATTAGATAGTAGACAACATTAATAGTCGAAATGTAGATTATTCTAATCGAGTAACATATAATGAGTGCAGGATCTCTTAAACTACTCAATATTGCTCAGAATATGCTTTATTTGATGATTTTATGTATATTTTCTAACTATAATTAAATAATTAACAATAAATATGTTCTGAAATATATTGAGGACAAGATAAAGTGTTCAGATATTGATAATAGTGATCAGATGACTTAGAATGAGTGCAGAATCGCTTAAAACGCTCCAATTTTGCTCAGAATAAGCTTTATTTTCTTATATTAAGTATGTTTTATATGTATAAATAAAATTTTCTAATGAGTAAGCTCTGAATTATATTCTAGACAACATAAATAGATGCAATATAGATTATTGTAATCGAGTGACATATAAAGACTGCAGAATCGCTTAAAGTACTCAATACTGCTCAGAATATGCTTTAGTTGATGATTTTATGTATGTTTTCTAAGTATAATTAAATAATTTACAATAAATTTGTTCTGAAATATATTGTAGACAAGATAAAGTGTTCAAATATTGATTATAGTGATCAGATGGCTTAGAATGAGTGCAAAATCTCTTAAAACGCTCATATATAGCTCAGAATAAGCTTTATTTGCTTATATATTGTATGTTTTATATGTATAACTAAATATTTTCTGATGATTAAGCTCTAAATTATATTGTAGACAACATAAAAAGATGAAATATAGATTATTATAATCGAATGACATATAATGAGTGCAGAATTGCTTAAAGTACTCAAATATTGCTCACAATATGCTTTATTTGTTGATTTCATGCATATTTTCTAAGTATAATTCAATAATTTACAATAAATATGTTCTGAATTATATTATAGTCAATATAAAGGGTTTAAATATTGATTATAGTGATCAGATTACTTAAAATGAGTGCAGAATCGCTTAAAATTCTCAAATATTGCTCAGAATAAGCATTATTTGCTTATATTATGTATGTTTTATATGTTTAACAAAATATTTTCTCATGAGTAAACTCTGAATTATATTCTAGACAACATAAATAGATGAAATATAGATTATTGTAATCGAATGACATATAATGAGTGCAGAATCTCTTAAACTACTCAAATATTGCTCAGAATATGCTTTATTTGTTGATTTTATGCATATTTTCTAAGTATAATTAAATAATTTACAATTAATTTGTTCTGAATTATATTGTAGACAATATAAAGTGTTTAAATATATATTACTGTGATCAGATTATTTAGAATGAGTGCAGAATCGCCTAAAATGCTCAAATATTAACCAGAATATGCTTTATTTGTTTTTATGCATGTTTTCCAAGCATAAATAAATAATTTACAATAAATATGCTCTGAATACATTGTAGAAAATACAAAGTGTTCGAAATTAGATTATAATGGGCAAATGATTTAGAATGAGTGCAGAATCGCTTAAGATGCCCAAATATTACCCAAAATATCTTTATGTTCTCATTTTATGCATATTTTCAATGTTTAGTTAAATACTTTATAATAAATATGAATCGAAATATATTCTAGACAAAACAAATTGTTTCAAAATATAAATTATTGTGATCATTTGATTTAGAATGAGTGCAGAATCGCTTACAATGCTCAAATATTGCTCAGAATAAGCTTTATTTGCTTATATTATGTATGTTTTATATGTATAACTAAATATTTTCTAATGAGTAAGCTCTGAATTATATTCTGGACAACATAAATAGATGAAATATAGATTATTGTAATCGAATGACATATAATGAGTGCAGAATCGCTTAATCTACTCAAATATTGCTCAGAATTAGCTTTATTTGTTGATTTTATGTATATTTTCTAATTATAATTAAATAATTTACAATAATTATGTACTGAATTATATTCTAGACAATATATAGTGTTCAAATATTGATAATAGTGATCAGATGACTTAGAATAAATGCAGAATCGCATAAGACGATCAAATACTGCTCAGAATAAGCTTTATTTGCTTATATTTTGTATGTATTATATGTAGAACTAAATATTTTCTAATGTGTAAGCTCAGAATTATATTGTAGACAACATAAATAGATGTAGTACAGATTATTGTAATCAAATGACATATCATGACTGCAGAATCGTTTAAACTACTCAAATATTGCTCAGGATATGCTTTATTTGTTCATTTTATACATATTTCCTAAGTTTAATTAATTTACATTTAATATGATCTGAATTATATTGTAGACAATATAAAGTGTTCAAATATTGATAATAGTGATCAGATGACTTAGAATGAGTGCAGAATCGCTTAAAACGCTCAAATATTGCTCAGAATAAGCTTTATTTGCTTATATTATGCATGTTTTGTATGTATAACTAAATATTATCTAATGAGTAAGCTCTGAATTAGATAGTAGACAACATTAATAGTCCAAATGTAAATTATTCTAATCGAGTGACATATAATGAGTGCAGAATCTCTCAAACTACTCAATATTGCTCAGAATATTCTTTATTTGATGATTTTATGTATATTTTCTAAGTATAATTAAATAATTAACAATAAATATGTTATGAAATATATTGAGGACAAGATAAAGTGTTCAAATATTGATAATAGTGATCAGATGACTTAGAATGAGTGCAGAATCGCTTAAAACGCTCCAATTTTGCTCAGAATAAGCTTTATTTGCTTATTAAGTATGTTTTATATGTATGACTAAATATTTTCTAATGAGTAAGCTCTGAATTATATTCTAGACAACATAAATAGATGCAATATAGATTATTGTAATCGAGTGACATATAATGACTGCAGAATCGCTTAAACTACTCAATACTGCTCAGAATATGCTTTATTTGATGATTTTATGTATATTTTCTAAGTATAATTAAATAATTAACAATAAATTTGTTCTGAAATATATTGTAGACAAGATAAAGTGTTCAAATATTGATTATAGTGATCAGATGAATTAGAATGAGTGCAGAATCTCTTAAAACGCTCATATATTGCTCAGAATAAGCTTTATTTGCTTATATTAAATGTTTTATATGTATAACTAAATATTTTCTAATGATTAAGCTCTGAATTATATTGTAGACAACATAAATAGACGAAATATAGATTATTGCAATCGAGTGACATAAAATGAGTGCAGAATATCTTAAACTACTCAATATTGCTCAGAATATGCTTTAATTGATGATTTTATGTATAGTTTCTAAGTATAATTAAATAATTTACAATAAATATGTTCTGAAATATATTGTAGACATGATAAAGTGTTCAAATATTGATTATAGTGATCAGATGACTTAGAATGAGTGCAGAATCGCTTAAAACGCTCAAATATTGCTCAGAATAAGCTTTATTTGCTTATTTATGTATATTTTATATGTATAACTAAATATTTTCTAATGAGTAAGCTCTGAATTATATTCCAGACAACATTAATAGATGAAATATAGATTATTCCTATCAAATGACATATAATGTGTGCAGAATCGCTTAAATTACTAAAATATTGCTCATAATATGCTTTATTTTTTTTTATGCGTATTTTGTAAGTATAATTAAAGAATTTACAATAAATATGTTCTGAATTATATCTAGACAATATGAAGTGTTCCAATATTGAATATAGTGATCAGATGACTTAGAATGAATGCAGAATCCCATAAAACGATCAAATATTGCTCAGAATAATCTTTATTTGCTTATATTCTGTATGTTTTATATGTATAAATAAATATTTTCTAATGTGTAAGCTCTGAATTATGTTGTAGACAACATAAAGAGAAGAAATATAGATTATTGTAATCAAATGACATATAATGACAGCAGAATCTCTTAAATTACTAAAATATAGCTCAGGAAATGCTTTATTTGTTCATTTTATATATATTTTCTAGGTATAATTAAATAATTTACATTAAATATGTTCTGAAATATATTGTGGACAATATAAAGTGTTCAAATACTGATTAAAAGTGATCAGATGACTTAGAATGAGTGCATAATCGCTTAAAACGCTCAAATATTGCTCAGGATAAGCTTTATTTGCTTATATTATTTTTATGTTTTATATGTATAACTAAATATTTTCTAATTAGTAAGCTCTGAATTATATTCGAGACAACATAAATAGATGAAATATAGATTATCGTAATCAAATTAAATATAATGAGTGCAGAATCGCTTAAACTACTCAAATTTTGCTCAGAATATGCTTTATTTGTTCGTTTTATACATATTTTCTAAGCATAATTACATAGTTTACAGTAAATATGTTCTGAATTATATTATAGACAATATAAAGTGTTCAAATATTGATTATAGTGATCAGATGACTTAGAATGAGTGCCAAATCGCTTAAAACGCTCAAATATTGCTCAGAATAAGCTTTATTTGCTTATATTATGTATGTTTTATATGTATACCAAAATATTTTCTAATGAGTAAGCTCTGAATTATATTCTAGACAACATAAATAGATGAAATATTGATTATTGTAATCAAATGACATAGGAGGAGTGCAGAATCTCTTGAACTACTCAAATATTGTTCAGAATATGCTTTATTTGCTGATTTTATGCATATTTTCTAAGTATAATTAAATAAATTACAATAAATATGTTCTGAATTATATTGTAGACAATATAAAGTGTTTAAATATGTATTACTGTGATCAGATTGTTTAGAATGAGTGTTGAATCGCCTAAATTGCTCAAATATTGCTCAGAATAAGCTTTATTTGCTTATATTATGTATGTTTTATATGTATAACTAAATATTTTCTAAAGAGTAAGCTCTGAATTATATTCTAGATAACATAATTAGATGAAATATAGATTATTGTAATCAAATGACATATAATGATTGCAGAATCACTTAAACTACTCAAATATTGCTCAGAATATGCTTTTTTGTTCATTTTATACATATTTTCTAAGTGTAATTACATAATTTACAATAAATATTTCTGAATTATATTGTCGACAATATAAAGTGCTCAAATAATGATTATAGTGATCAGATGACTTTGAATGAGTGCATAATCATTTAAAATGCTCAAATATTGCACAGAATATACTTTATTTGCTCATTTTATGTATATTTTCTTTGTATATTTAAATTTTTTATAATAAATATGATCTGAATTATATTGTAGACGTAGAAAGTGTTTAAATATAGATTATTGTGATCGGATGATTTAGAATGAGTGTAGAATGGCTTAAAATGCTCACATATTAACCAGAATATACTTTATTTACTCATTTTATGTTTATTTTCCACGCATAAATAAATTATTTACATTAAATATGCTCTGAATTATATTGTAGACAATATAAAATTTTCCAATATAGATTATAATGATCAGATGACTTAGAATAAGTGCAGAATCGCTTAAAATGCTAGAATATTGCCCGAATATGCTTTATTTGCTCATTCTGTGCATATTTTCAATGTATTATTAAATATTTTATAATATATATGCTCTGAATTATATTGTATACTATATAAATTGTTTAAATATAGATTATTGTGATCATTTGATTTAGAATGAGTGCAGATCGCTTAAAATGCTCAAATTTGCTCAGAATAAGCTTTATTTGCTTATATATTGTGTATAGATAATGAAAATCGAATGTTCTTAAATAATATTATAAAATTAATTCTAATATTGTTAGATTAATATTGCCCTTTATATTAATATATTATACGAGTTGTTGTAGATTTTTTTGCGGCGTTAGTGCATTTCTATGACATTTAATTTTTTATTATATTCTTTTGTGATAAAACTTCCATCGGAAAAGCAATATTTATTTCATAGTATTTCCTTGAGCTAAGCATAAAAACTTAGATGAATATACGCGAACCTAATGCATTATTTTATGTGCTGTCTATTAGTGTCTTTGTGATTACCAATGTTACAAATTTTAGCATAAAGTTTGTCATATTAAAAAAAAAAAAAGAAAAAACATGCATTAGCTGGTTGTCTTAATTTTGTATGATTTTATACCACATATTTCATGATCATATAATTATTTTAAAAAATTTTGGTTTATCATTCTTTACAGTCCGGGTTATTCTAATAGTAAATTATGACTTCGTTTAATGACGATATAAAAAAAAGTTATGTCAAATACTCAAATTGGAAGGCAAATCAGGTCTAAACCGTGTGAGACATCAATGTTTACATGATACAAAGCATAACTTCATAACGGTCACGTGAAGACTACGACGTAACGATGAACCATTCAGAAATTATTCACAGTTGGTCACACACTTATTTTCCCTGATATTTTATTCTTCTTTCCGGAAAAAAAAAAAAAGTCAATTTTATTATTAAACTCATGTAAAGAAATGTTTTCAAATCCGAACTGATTGAACCACTGGTTCCAAAATTTTACCATAGTGCAAAATATAATTATTGTAAATATATACAAATTAACAATACATTAAATTAAAAAATTAATTTAAATTGTTTTAAAAAATCATTTTTTAAATAAACCACATTTTTTAATGAACCAGTTGGAGGGAATTGCTTCCTACACTTCTCAAAATTGGAGATACACTCCAATTAGACGAAAATACTCTTCGTATTACAATCATATTGCAAACTGGGATGAATTGAGGGACGTAAATTAAAAAAATGAAAATGATATTTTCGTCCAAAGAGTACATCTCCGATTTTGGAGAGTAGCAAATAATTTCCCCGGTTCGACTGGTTAAAAATCATACCGTTTTCCCTTTTCCCTATAACGTACCGTCCGGTCGGGTGTTTAAAACGCCGTTAATTAAACAGTGAAACAAGTTTTTCATTCCTGCGTGCGAGTAGTGCGACCATCGTCAAAACAAAACCCTAGTTCCTTCTCTCCTTTTCTCTCTCTATTCATTACTTTCCTCAAAAAAATTAAAATCATAAAAAGCAACACTCATATAGAAAGAGAGACAATAAAAATGGAAGACGAAGGCGATAGAGGCGGAGGCGAGTCGTCGAGGTGGGAGAAGGCGGAGGCGTTATCGTCGGCGCTAAGCGCGCTCGCCTCGGCGGCCACGAAGCTATCGGCTCGAGCCAGAGGCATCCCGTCTGGCGAGGACTTCCACTTCTACCATAACTTTCCCGAATTCAAAACCCCTTCGCGCGACATCGCCTCTGTTGCTGGTTCTTCTCTCAGCTCCATTTCGGACTCTAGAGTTGTTTGGCGTGACCAGCGTAGTCGCGCTGGGTTCCCTGCGAATGACCAAGACGACGCTCTTGACTGGGTCGTGAATGTCAACGATGAGCTTCTAGAGAGGTCTTTTTTTTAATGTTTTAATTGGTTGGTCAATTTGTTGCGTCTTGATTTTATTTTTTTTTCTTGATGGTTTTTAGCGGCTGTTGGGTTCATTTTTATGGATAATTAGTGTGATTTTTCCAATTGTGTTTTTGGGTAGACTCATCTTGAAGAGACTGGTCGAATACTTTTCGAATTGTGATGCCTTCAGCTGTACTACTGTTGTATTTTAAATGGGTTTAATTTATCTTCTTGACTTAAATTTTAATTGCTTTATCAATATGACACAGGTTTGGGGCTTCAATGGATGAATTCAAGGCAGGGAGAACAAAAGAAGAAGAGATTGCAAAGAAAGGGAGTATAGAGGATGATGGGTTTCAATTAGTTTGTGGGAAGAACAAGAAGAAGAGTGCAAAGGAGGAATTAGTATCAGGATCAAATTTTTCCGCTACAGGGGTTAGTGTTGCGACAAAGGACAAGAGGATGAATGGCGGGGCTAAGCCGAAGGTGCCTTTCCACATACCCACCATCCGTCGGCCGCAGGATGAGTACCGTATAATTGTCAATAATGCCAACCAACCCTTCCAGCATGTCTGGCTTGAGCAGAGTGAGGATGGGACCCGCCTCATACACCCTCTGGTTCGTCTTATCTTTCTCTCTCTCTAACGCACCCCCCCCCCCCCCCCCCTCTCCCAACCACATGCTGCATATCTATCTATCTATCTTGCTCTTATATGGGCTCTTAGAATTGGTTTAATGTAACATGGTCTGCTTCTCAGGAGAAAGCAGCAGCAATGGATTTTGTTGATAGGAATGGCGGCATACGTGAGCCAGTCAAGCCGCTCTCACTCGAGGAGACGCCATTTAAACTTGTGGAAGAGTTGAAAGATTTGCGGGAGATGTGTAATAAATTAAAATCTGTCACTGAATTTGCGGTTAGTTCTGAGTTTAATCTCTCCATTTCAGTTCAGCAACTTTTGTATCTCACATTCATTTTTTTTTTTATATATATTTTTCTATTATTTTTAACTGCATCTGATTTCTGTGTTCTGTCAACAACCATTATGTATGTAGTAACTTGAAATACTAAGCTCAATCAATTATAGAAATTTTGTAAATTCAGTATTTACATTTGTTCCTTGTTATGATCCTCAGGTTGATTTGGAACACAACCAATATAGGTCGTTTCAGGGCCTTACCTGTTTAATGCAAATATCTACAAGAACAGAGGATTTCATAATAGACACTTTAAAGCTTCGCATTTATATTGGATCCTATTTGCGTGAAATTTTCAAAGATCCATTGAAGAGAAAGGTTTTTATAATCTTCTTTTCTATTTCTATATCTCTGGCTTTCTGCTATTGATGAAGGGCACTTTAGGGTATATCTGATTTTGTATTTTAAACGGTATGCAGGTAATGCATGGGGCAGATCGTGACATGCTGTGGCTCCAACGGGACTTTGGGATTTATGTTGTTAATCTTTTTGACACAGGACAGGTGATTATCTGTTCCTTTTGCAATTTGATGAGAAAGTGTCTCTATGGTTTGAATTTAAAGTATTTCTAGCAGGGTTTTAGTTCTATTGCTTTGTAGAGAAAAACAATTGACTGCCTGCCTACTCGTACTCTGTCCATAGTCTGTAACCTACTGTGAATTTGCTGTCCTTTAAATAATAGATAATTATGTAAAAAAATATGGAAGTATGGAACTAGTATTGCTTTAGAACAGTTTATTCCTGTTCGTCGACAGTATGGTTCTGGAGTGACCTATTTTGCGGGACATACCCATTGAAGCTGCCTTAGGGGATATAGTCATGCAACCATACAACCTTGGTTCTGTCCTGTTCAGGCTTTCTAAAATTACGTTAAACTATTTACCGGAGAAAGTTCCACATCCAGTGCAATCTGCATGTGATAGTCATCCTGCTTAACTGTGTCCCTGTCTGAGTGTTTTTTCAAAGGGCACTGAATAACTAACCAAGGACGGTATATAAACCCTTGATCTCTTTTAGTGAAAGGGTGCTAAATGTATTTCGGGTCTCCAGACATTTGCTTGGCATTTCCTTATATTATTTTTACTTTTAGAGTCCTTACAAGGATTTGCATAACATATTTTGTGTTACTTTTTATGTTCTTTTTTATTGTGTGTGTGCTTGATGCACAGCTGCCAAAACTGTAACTCAGTATGTTTTCATGTTGAATATTATTAGAGTGGTTCAGACTGTCATCCGTGGATGGTTCTATGTATCTCTGTACTATTCTTAATTGTTTTGCTTTCTCTTCAATAAAAATAGGCTTCCAGGGTTCTGCAATTGGAAAGAAACAGCCTCGAGTATCTCTTACATCACTTCTGCAATGTGGAAGCCAACAAAGAGTAAGTCGATTCCCTCCAGACTCCACCCCCCACCCCCCCCGGAACGAGATCCTCAGCAGCCGTTTAAAACGACTGCTGAGCGGTCGTTTTGTTTTTTTTTTTTTGTTTTTTTTATTTTAAAATTTAAATGGAGAATCCAAACCGTTCAACTTGTTAAATTTTACCGGCGATGCGTTTTCATATAAGTTTTATAAAATTTGAAGTTGATTTGATACTAGATTAAGCGGTCAACAAATGAACGTATTAGAATTAATCTAACCAGGTCCGTTCATTTGTTGACCGCTTAATCTAGTATTAAATCAACTTCAAATTTTATAAAACTTATATGAAAACGCATCGCCGGTAAAATTTAACAAGTTGAACGGTTTGGATTCTCCATTTAAATTTTAAAATAAAAAAAACAAAAAAAAAAAGAAACGACCGCTCAGCAGTCGTTTTAAACGGCTGCTGAGGATCCGGTCCCCCCCCCCCCCCAAAAAAAAAAAAAAAAAAAAAAAAACACACACACACACTCAAATAATAATAATAATAATAAAAATAATAAATATATTACTAGTTTTGCACAAACACATCCACGCCATGTATTTTACTGCTTCTGAACTTTTATTAGTTATGACCTGAAATTGTGTCTCAATATATGATTTTATTGCAGATATCAAAATGCTGATTGGAGGTTGCGCCCGATCCCCAAAGAAATGCTGAAGTAATATACTTAGATATTCATCTTCCTAGTAAAATTTATGTTTTGATATTTTATTAACATTTGGTTTTGTTGAAAGGTATGCAAGAGAAGACACACATTATCTCTTGTACATATATGATGTGATGAGAAACCAGTTACTGTCTGAATCCATGGATGGATGTGATCGTCTTTTAGAGGTATGCTCTGACTGAAGAATTTCTGTTTTTTCTTGTTAGATTTGTTTGACAGGGAAATATATTTGGACTAAGTGTTGTATTTTGTTGTTTTTTTAGGTGTACAATCGCAGCAATGAAATTTGCTTGCAGATGTATGAAAAAGAACTGTTGACGGATACTTCATTCCTGAATGTCTATGGGTTTGTCCTCCAATTCTTTTGCTATATCTCAGTTTAGTTTTAGCTTGGTTATGAGACAAATTCTAACAGAAGTAAAATTTGATTTTCTTTTTGCTCAGTGTGCAGGATGCTGAACTGGATGCAAGGCAACTTGCTGTTGTTGCTGTAAGTATTTTCAAGTACCCTTTTACAACTTCTTATCTTAGGGATTTACATACCTGATTGTTGTCTTTTTCTTGTAATGCAGGGATTATGTCAGTGGCGAGATTATGTAGCACGTGCAGAGGACGAGAGTACTGGTTATATCCTGCCTAACAAAACTCTATTAGAAATTGCAAAAGAGATGCCTCTCACAACTGACAAGCTTCTACGGGTGGTCAAATCAAGGCATTCTGTTGTGGAACGCTATCTACCTGCTGTCCTTGACATTATTCGCAACTCTATTGCTCACTCCTCTGCTTTTGAAACTATTGCCAGTCAATTGAAACAAGCTCAGCTTGAAAAGGTATATTAGACTTTTCTTTCTTATTTTCTTAGCTCATCTACTTGTCTATTTTAAAATACTTCAAAGGAAGGGCTAATTGTTATTGCTTGCAGGTTAGGGCAGCAGAGATTGAAGCAAAGAAAGATCTTATTGGTGAAGTGGTGCCTCCAACTTCTCAGATACATGTGTCAAACTTTGGGATTCCTCAAACAGTTATTCCAGTTGCTCAGGTCAATACATCGGCCGTGGCCAACTGTTCTAGTACCAATCCCTTGAAAATTCCCAATGTCAATCAACCAGCTTCTACCAATGCAACCCAAGGACAGAAACCCGCAACAGCTTCATTACATGTGAGTGAGACTAAGAGCTCGGTGACAGTTAGTGGTTCAGCCAGCCTACAGAATAGTAGTGTTGAAAGCACCCCAGCAGTAAGCTTCCTATCATACTATTTTCCTACTTTCACAAATGGTCTCCTCTTTCTTATGTGATATTGAATAAGCTTTCATTTCCATATAAAATCATGGATGGACATGTGTTGGATTCTAGGTGACAAAAGCAGCATCTGTCCAAATATTGAAGAGGCCTGCAGCCTTTGGAGCATTGTTTGGGAAACCGTCAACCTCTGGAAAAAAGCCAACTGGTACCAGTTCTTTAATGCAGCAGGTAGTGTTTTATTGATGTTTTTTTAATTTCTTTCTTTATGTAGATAGGGGTCAGTGTTAGGATTATGTCGTAGTTATCTAGTTTCCAAGAATAGAGATTGTGTTTGAAATGAAGTTGGGTGTTGTGTTTAGTAGAACAACTAAGGTTTATGGTTGGCAGAGTTGTATTACTCGGAAGTTAAACATAATAGTTATGGTTGGCTGTGGTGTTTAGTACAACAACTAAGGACTATTCTTTCTCTTTTTCAATAAATGCTGACAGGAGGATGCTAAAACTAAGGTTGAGAAGATAAAGCAAGCAGTGGCACTTCCATTCAATTTCTCTGGTGGAGAGAAGCAGCCTTCTGCACACATAACAAGTTGTGAGGTGGTGATGGAAACACGTCCTGCACCCTCTTCCCTGTCAGAAACACCTTCTACTGCTTCACCATCCAAGCCAGAAAGCATGCAGTTAGAAGAGCCTTCTCAGCCAACATCAACTAATGCTGCATCTTTTACCACTGAAGACATGATTCCCTTAGAGGATGGAGATGCCAATTCCCCCACCAGCTCCACCTCTTCTCCCACGAAAAAGCCGAGCACCTCTGCTTCTTCTTCTGAGGATGATGAAAGCGAGAAGCACAAGGAGTGGTTCCCTCGACAGGCTGAGACTAGTGTAGCGGGGTCAGAGTCAGAAGACGATATGCCAGTGTCTCCAACTGAGCTTTCCTCCAGCTTTGAGAAATGCTTCAAGTCCTTGAATGAACTCAAAGGCTCTAAGCAGACCCAGCAGAAAACAAATCGTGAAAATAGTGTCAATTTTCAGCTGAAACCATATAACTATGCTGATGCTAGGAACGACATAATATTTGGTGAGCCGAAAGGAAAAGGTGCCAGAGATGATGATGAAGAAGGTGGGGGTGGTGGCCGTTTTAGGAAACCAAAGAAGGGGGGTTTTGGAGAGAATAATAAGAGTAAGAAATCAGGTTCTGGCGAAAAAAGGGAAAAGGAGGGAGGCTTTCAAAATCCTCGCCGTCGTCAGGCTTTTCCAATGTCAGGGAACAGGAGTTTTACTTACACTTAGTTTTGTAGGTCGTTAGGCTCAGATATTTATGCTTTATATTATTTAGTTCCTCTGCCTTGTTGTCAAAGAGCTCTGGCCCTCTAGTAATCAAGAGCTCCAATGAGGCAGAGAAAAAAAAAAACCAATAAAGAGTTATTAAATTTGTTTCTGTCAGTTGACGTTTTCCATTTCCTGCAAACCGTAGCGAAATGATTAAGGGAAAACTTTTTATCAAAATTTTTCTGTCTGAAAATTTTTGGCTTGTAGCAGCTAGAGAAAAAATTTATAATGAGGGTTGGAAAAGTTATTGTTGAGCAATGAAGCTTTATCGGCTTTTAATATTTGCATATGTGAGGCCACATTTCTAGTCTCACAAGTCACCAGTCAGAACCTGCGTACAACGAAAAAGAAGAGTAAAAGAGAGATAAATTACGTCCAAGTATTTTGGCCAGTAGCACTTTCTTATCGTGGACATTTGAAATATAAAGTAAAAAGCCAACCAAAATCTAATCTAACTAAAAAATTTAAAATCTAAGCCAACCACAACGTAATTTCTATAGTTTTCCTGAGCTAGTTTTGGATTAAAACCTCTGAGCTAAATTTAAATTTACATCGTGTATACATATATACGTATATGTATATAAAAACTTTTTCCTTTTTCCCTCTTAAAAACTACAATTTCCGTCCTCAATGACTCGATGCTTCTATCAACCTTCCTGTTGGCGCCCTTGAATGTCGTTCGTTCAACTATTTTGTCTTTGTTTAGTATTTAAATCTGTACTTGAATGTTGTAAAATATCATCCAAATAATTTGATCTAATATCTCTTGATGGCTTCTGTCAAGATTTCGAGAAAAAAAAAAACAATTTGAACTAATATTTGGATCACAGCTAAAAATTTCAAAAACAGAAATAAAATAATAACAAATTAATTTAAAAAAAAATAAAAACCAGTATACAGAGTCGATAGTTTTTACTTTTTAGGCTTTTGCTTGGGACATGCACAAATCTCTCCCTTTACAAATGGAATGCTAGTGTCCTAGTGAAAAGTAATATATTATTACTTGGTGAGTTCTAGTGCCACAAGTTTTTTGTGCAACTAATGCCACATCTTCTCTTTTTTATTAATATTTTAAATTTTTTAAATATGACTTTCTAATCCAAACTGTTGATCTTATTCAATTTTACGAGTGATGCATTTCTATATAATTTTTATAAATTTTAGAGTTTATTTGATATTCGATCAAGAGGCCAAAAAAGGAACGAATGTTGTCAATTATAAAAAATTAAATTTAATACGTTCATGTGTTGGCCTCTTGATCGAATATCAAATAAACTCCAAAAATTATAAAAATTATATAGAAATACATCGCTCATAAAATTGAACAAGATCAACGGTTTGGATTCGAAAGTCATATTTAAAAATTTTTAAATATTAATGAAAAAAAAAGAATTGTGACATTTGTGGCACCAAAATCTTGTGGTACTAGAACCAACTCTTCATATATACTACATAACAGCGACTTCGGTAAGTAGTTTGCAAAGTAAATGTAGAAATAGACATATAGAGTCTTACCTGTAATTAAAAGTAATTATAACATTTATGTTTTAGTTAAAATAATTACAAAATTACGATTCAGTTCCTTTTAAAATTTGTCGATGTTCTAAAATTAAAGAGAAAGAGGAGGAAGAGACAAAAATAAAAGAGAGAAAATTTTCTTCTGTATTTCTATTCTCAAAATATTGGATACAAGATACAATGTACAACTCTCTATTTATAAGCCAAAAACAAATCTCCTAATAAATGCTAAAGATTTGGTGTAATTAATGGGATTAAAAATGGACAACCATATATGATTCATAATCATTTATAACAGTCGACGCATATCTCATATCATGGCTCCGCCACTTTTGTATAAATTAGTAAATTAGGTATTTTTACCCTTCAAGTCCTTCAATTGCACTTTACATTTTATTTTGTTGATTCAAATATAAGGATCTAACTCTTAAGGTCATCCAACAAAAAAAGAAAGGAAATGGATAAAATTGAACATAACAACAGAGAAGTTTATCATTATTTCTTAAAAAAAAAATAATAACAAGTTTATTTATTTAGAAAGATACACTTCATCCATCTTGTACTACAGCGAGAATTGATTCTGTTCTCTCTAAAAAAAAATGATAAGAGTTATTAACTGTACTTAATGGTTCCCATGTTCAGTAGAAAAACTTTATGCTTGATATGTCAACATAACCATATGGTTATTCTTAATGCAAATGACCAATATTTAATAAAGATACATATCTTTAAATGTCGTTAAATTACTTTAAGAATTAAACGATGTATGCGGAGTTGGTATGACATCTAATTAAAACTAACCCTATGTGGGCTTGTGCCTCTTTCCTTTTTCCTTTGTTTCTAAGATCATTCTTCAAGAAATTACAATGCAATGGAATGTTATGATTAAGCACCATTCCACGTATATTTTTCAACCTACTTCATGTTGCCGTGCCATCAATGGAGTTGAGAATTTAAAGAGATGGTATTGCATTATTTTCTCTTGATGAGAGCTGGTAGTGGGCTCTGTCCCTTTCTCTACCTGCCAATTTTTCTATAACTACGTATCCTCTGTAACTAGGTTTTTTTTTATATGACGTGCTTTCAATTTTAACAAAGTACTAAAGTTCCCTCAAGTGTCCATACTTGCTACAGGATGATATAAATTCAAAATAAATGACAGATAAATACAAAAAACTAATATATTTTTCTCATGATATCATATATTAATCAAATATAATAAGTGAGAAAATTAAATAATAATAATAAAATTGATGGGAGTTGACTCAAGCCAGAAATTTAGGGTATGAAAAAGGGCGGGAGCACTGAAAGTTACAGGTAGCTAAGAATATGATGGATAATCATGACGCACTAAATAAAACAAATCTGATTGATTTATATTTTCTTTGGATAGATCGACTTTTGAGTTCTTAATAAAAAATTGTCAACAAAGAGTAAGGAAAATTTCGTAAAAAATTATAAACAGCTCAAAGATGAACAAATACAATTACTCGTGCACATATTACACATGACACATGTATATTAGTTCTCCTTAAATTTTAAAAATTGAAACTTCCGATTAAGAGAAATTAACTTCGTAACTATAATTTTAACAGTTTTTCCCAAATAAAGAAAAAAATGGAAAGAAATAAGAATGTTTACAATTTTTTATTTCAGAAAATAATAGATTGTTCATAGTTCAGTTACTATAATTGCCCATATGACGAATGATTTGCAGATAATATTCAAGATTATTTTTTTTTACACATTTATACCAGTATATTGATAATTTATAAATGATAAGTCCAATCTTTTTTTTTTTTGTCATTTATAAGTCCAATCTTCATTCTTTAGGAATATGCATATTTTCGGTATCTTTCTCTTTGCTCACGGTTTCCCATCACCGAACGAAAAAAAATAGTTAAAACAAAATGCTGTGTCTAGTTATTATATTGTTTCAAGTGCTGGTTTCTCCTAGACCTCAAAGAAGCGTGTCAACCATGACCTCTTCCTCATTGGTTAGCACTTGAATGCGGATACTTTTCACAAGAGCGGAATCTAAACAAACATATGCTAAACCCCACTTGTTTCTACCGTTATATATTTTTTTTGTATTATCCGTAATTTAAAATGTAGATCTCTAATTAATTAATGTATCGAGGATTCGAGGTAGAGGGGAAAAAAAGTTGTATTTACAAAAAAAAATGATCTTCTGTGCGTTTCTGTTTGAACGGAATCTTACAAATCAAATGCGTCCTTCCGTGTAGGGGCATTTCATATATTAAAATAAAAACATAAAAGTTTAATGTAAATTTAGAAAAGAAATAAAAGGTGATGATTAATGAAATTGTTTTGTTAATTTTTCATAAAACTTTTTAACACCATAAAAATATGACTTTTTTTTTCATTTTTAATACCTGTTTTACTTTCTGTTTTTTTTAAAAAAAAAAATTCATGCTAACTAAACAGATAAATAGAAATGAGTATCAGGTTATTAATTATATTGCAGTGATAATCATCAACATTATTAGAGCCCCACAGTTAGTTTGTGTTCGTGGCTATGATTTTGCACAAGAAGTCGCAACTAAAAGTGTGGTAAGCCGTATATATATAGATGAAATAATACCGAAAACTTTACATATATCTTTTGCAGGGGCTCCTTTCTGCAATCATTTAAATTAACTAGGGATTAATTATTTAAATCCCGTTTCATGAAATGTATGTATTTTTTTAAAATCGATTTTAAAAACCTTTAACAACAATAATTTGTGGTTCGCTTTATAGCAGACCGAAAAACCAAAAGACCGGAATCAGGTGCAACTTGCTTCAGGGAGCAGCCTTGTGCATGTGAGATTTGCTACGGAGAATCATGTGTAACATCTGTATTGCATCTCACCTAAAATACGTGTTTATAATTTGATTCTCTACTTGGCCAGCCACACAGATCAAAGCATCAAATGAACCGGTAATGCTAATGCGGTGCTGGTTACCCAGTGGGAAGCTGGTTGATTTCTGCAAAGGATCTGCAGCAAACTTCCGTGCTGCATCTTCAGAAAATTTGTTAAAATTTTAAACTGGATTTACAATCTTGATCAATCATATTCGTTTATAATTTTGAATAATTAAATTATATATAAGTTAGTTTAAAAATTGTTGTGCAGTATATAATTTTGCCTATCTTTCTTGGATTATTTGGTTTACTCCACGATCAGGTAGACCGTCATCGTCGCATAAGATCAGAAAATGGTACTACAGGTGAGCACTGATTTCATCATGTTTAGATTTGTGGTAGTTCCTTTGTGCAATCATTTTAATTATTCGATATGGCAAGTTAAATTAAGGTAATTTGAATTATATAAAACACAATTATTAGAAATCAGATGATACGGATGAGAACAGAATAGATTAAATGTTTTAGGTTTAATAGTGTTATAATCAAACATATACCTTCACAAAAGCGTTAACACATCCGGCGTATAAATCAGGCACAGCCGCGCAGACCATAAAGTTCGGATGAAGTGCTACACTAGCGAAACAGTTGGTGTAATACAGCATAACCCAACAGTAAGAGTTGTTTTAAAATTTAAATAGGTAAATTTTGAATTGGGTTAATATTTGTATAGTTTTTTCTTGACTGTTTTTTTTTTTTTTTTTTCAAAATTACTTGTGAATATGTGATTGATTTGGGCTAAAACATAACTTAAATCGGGCTAAAAAAGGCTGGTTCATAAAATAAATTCATTGAAATAAATTTATTGAGATATTTAAAAAAAATCTATAAACATTCGAAAGGTTGTGGAGAAAAGGACCATCAGTCCATCAGTTTCACAAGTTTAAATAACCTTATGTGCCACACGAGCGACATAAGCTATTTTTCCGCATTAATCAAATGAATTTAAAATGATCAAGTCTTATGTTTTTAGGAAACAGAAATTTTTATAATGTGTTGAGTACATTTCATTTAAAATTAAAAAAAGTCAACAACAAATGCAGGAGAGTTCATACATTTATAGGTAACTTGATTGGTCAAGTTTTATAGTTATATTTTTGAACTTGTGCAAAATTAGACATAAAATATCATAACATTTTATGAACATATATTTAAATAAGAACAACAGTTCAAATTATTCATTTGAATCTAAAATTTAAAACATTAATGTAAAATAAATATTTTATTATTTGTAAAATTATACATGAACGTCTTCATTAAAGGGATTTAATTATTAATAAAAGAACTTTCAACATACCATTTGAATTTATTGCTATCGAAAAACTATATTGACAATAGATAAACATAAGTTCGCCAAGTCAAATCCAATTACACCGTGGTTAGAAAAAGACATAGATAAAATAAGTTTCCAACATCAGCTAAGATTTTTCCATTTCAGTGTACCGGAAAAAGAAAAAAGCTAGCATCTTCTAATATTTTAAAAATTAAAATAACTAAATGACCTCAAGTATGTAATATGTATCCAAGAAAAAAAAAACTAGATACAAAAAGAGTAAATAAATTAGACTCTTAAAAAAAAAAAAGATACAAATGTAGAATAATAATCTCTTATAATTGTTTTGCTATAGTCTGCAGTCTGCACAACAATTTATTGGCGTATAAATCCACCCCTCCGTACGAACCTCGCAATTCGTGTTTCTTCTCCGTCCAACACTTGGGTGTCACCACATATACTCCACCATAGAACTTGCATCAGAGAATCCGAACCACGAACTAAACCCCTCCGAAAAGGCCAAATTAGGTAAAAAAAAAACAATAAAATAAACAAAATAAAAATCTCCTCTGCTGTCCGACTCCCGAATCGAAATAAAAAGGCGAAAGGCCGCAAGAGCCGCCTCACTTTTCTCTCACATCACTCACCAAACCCAAACCTCTCACTTCTCCGACCACCTCGCCACCTCACCTCACCTCAACTCCATCAATGGCGACAAACACCTCCTCCCCCAATTCTCTCCTCTTCCACCAACCCACCTCCTCTCGCAAACCCTCCTCGCTCAATCTCCACACCCCCTCCCGCGCCTCCCTCCGCCGGATCTCATGCACCGCCGTCTCCACCCCGGCTCCCTCCGTCTCCTCCTCCGCCTCCTCCACCGGCCGCGTCTTCAACTTCGCCGCCGGACCCGCCACCTTGCCTGAATCCGTGATCCTCGAAGCCCAGGCTGAGCTTTTCAACTACCAAGGCTCCGGCATGAGCATCATGGAGATGAGCCACCGGAGCAAGGAGTTCGATTATGTCATCAAGAAGGCCGAGTCTGATCTCCGCTCCCTCCTCTCCATCTCTGACGATTACTCGGTTCTCTTTCTTCAAGGCGGTGCCACCACTCAGTTCGCGGCCCTGCCGCTTAATCTCTGTGCTTCTCCTGATACCACGGTCGATTATATTGTTACTGGATCCTGGGGCGACAAGGCTTTCAAGGAGGCTCAGAAATATTGCAAACCTAATCTGGTCTGGTCCGGGAAGGCCGAGAAGTACACCAACATCCCTTCGTTTGATTCCCTCCAGCAGAGTCCTGATGCCAGGTATCTTCACATCTGTGCGAACGAAACCATCCATGGTGTCGAGTTCAAGGATTACCCCACTCCAGCCAACAAGGAGGCTGTTTTGGTGGCTGACATGTCGTCCAATTTCTGCTCCAAGCCGGTGGATGTTTCACGGTTTGGCTTGATCTATGCCGGTGCACAGAAGAACGTGGGTCCCTCTGGTGTCACAGTTGTTATTGTCAGGAAAGATTTGATTGGCAATGCTCAGCCAATCACACCTGTCATGCTTGATTACAAAACCCATGCGGACACACTTTCACTGTACAACACACCACCTTGCTTTGCCATCTACATATGCGGTCTCGTGTTCGCTGATTTGCTCAAGCAAGGTGGCCTTGTGGAGGTGGAGAAGAACAATGCCAAGAAGGCGGGAATGTTGTATGATACAATTGATGCCAGCGGTGGGTATTATGTGTGCCCGGTGGAGAAGTCGGTGAGGTCATTGATGAATGTGCCATTCACCCTCAGGCGGTCGGAGCTGGAGAAGACATTTATAGCGGAGGCGAGCAAGGAGGGAATGGTGCAGCTCAAGGGGCATAGGTCGGTTGGTGGCATGCGTGCCTCCATCTACAATGCCATGCCACTTGCCGGTGTCGAGAAATTGGTGGCCTTTATGAAGGATTTCCAAGCAAGAAATCCTTAGGATCTTACTTGCGACTTCTGGTGGTAACTAAATGGTGTAGGCTGCTTGTTGTCCCTTTATCTCTGTACCTTTTGTTTTTACTTTTCCTCCATTATTGGGATTGCTGATGCAATTAGTTTTGTTCTGGGGTCTTTCTGTTTTGTATGTTGATGGAATTTTGAAGGTTGCAATAAGTTGATGATGGTCATCTTACTACGATGAATTGGGGTTTAATTTTAGGAATTAGTAATATTTGTTGTCATATCTGAGCTTGTCGAATGTCTAGCAAACTATTTGTTATATTGATTTTGGCCTTTAAGAATATACTAATTAGGTAGGATGCCTGGTAGAGAGAATCTAAATGTGACTGGTTAACTTCCACTTGAAAAGGTGTTTTTGATTAATTAGTTTAGGATCCGACATGTGAGGAATGAGGATTAATGTAATGTGGTTGTGGGGATTGATTCAATTTCAAGTCGGAGCGGTGGAAACGTGAACTTCAAATTGATTTCTGATTGGAAAAGAAAAGGATATTATGTGAGGTGTTAGTTCAGAAAAAGAATAAAAAGTATATGTGAGGTGGCAGTTGTCTTAGGTAATTTTGCTCCTTTTTATTTATGTTTATAACAATCTGTGTCAATCCGTATATTCATTCTAAATTTCTAATTTGTATGCGTTTCATTTGATTGACAATTGGCGTGCTTCTGTGCGTTGAGTGCTGGACTGTTGTTGACTCGGACATGACAGAATTGGGAAATATTTCAGATAATGGAACTATATCTGAACTAGACCTGTCAACGGAAGCAAACAACACGTTTTGCCGTGACGTTAATCTATAACGAAACGGTTAACGGACCGAAATTTCGATCTGTTTCATGATACGAAACGGTAACGAAATCAGGGTGGCATAACGTGGTAAAAGTATGACGATAAACGAAATGGGCCGTTCCGTTTCGTTATTTCGTTTTCGCGTATAATATTCTACGGATTTACAATTGTTACAATAACAGAGAGGAAGGGCGGAGTAAACGAGGGGTCAGAGGGGATGTCTCGAGGCTTCTCCTTTTTTCCCACTTTCTCCCACACCTTCATTAACTTCATGTCTGTCTTTTTACACCACTCATGTCCTCATTTACTCAAAACCAGAAAGAGAAAAGAAAAAACAGAGAAAAAAATGAAAATCCTAAGTTTCTCTTACAAACTCTAGCGGCAGGGAAGCCGACTCAAGCATCTCCTCCGTAGAATCCTACCACCGGCTACTCCTCTGCCTGGGTCGCCTCTCCGTTAGGTGCTTCCGCCTCAACCACCATCGACGACGGGTACGGATGGAGAGAGGTCATCGTCCTGGAGGTTCAACAAAGGAGCAAATTGGAGCGGATTTCGGATTGAGGCGTTGCTTTGAAGGTCCTTGTTCAAGATCCAGTTTCGAGCTTCGATTTGGTAAACAATAGAGAGACCATTTATTAGGGATGTAACCAAGTGTAAATTTATTTTTGTATCAATTTTCAAGAATTCGAGCAAAGTATTTTTCAGAGGCGATTTTGTTCATTTATTGGTCCCTTTTTTTTCATGAGAATTTGAGGAATGTATTTTTCACTATTAGAATACTATGAATTAACTAATTTGACATTGTAAAATATATTTATTTGTATGTTTCTAGGCTATAATTTCTCTTCGAATCTAGGGCTAAAAGTGGAATTTGAGATTTGTATTATTGTTGGAAAACATAATTGATTTTAGTATTAATTTGAAATTCGTATTGTTGTCGGCAAATATATAAACGTTAAATCGTTTGTATCGTTTACTTAAACGAAACGATTAACGTAATTGATTTTTTGCTGTTTCATAAACGATTTGGTTAACGGCAAATTAATTTGTTTCGTTTAATTAAACAAAACGCTAACGATCACAATCATTTCTGTGATCGTTAGCCACGTTTGACAGGTCTAATCTGAACCCTACATACTTCTACATGATATTTATGTACGAATCATATAGCACTCCGTGTTCGTCCTTTCATTTGTGAAATCTAGCAAGTTCTTTTTTTAATCTTAATCAGAATTTTGTGAAAATCATCGTGAAATATAGCAAGTTTTTCATCCCTATCAGAATTCTGATGGTGAAACGACAGATCCAGTGCCAACTGCATTACTGTCGGAATGATGAATAAACGGTCCATTGAGGTTGAGCTCGTTAAACTTAAATGGGCTTAGTAGTATCAGTCTTATAAAGCCCATTTAAGTACCACAGAAAGTCAAAAACATACAAATCTCAGATTCTCCTCTCTCTCTAGTACTTGGCCCATTCATCTTCAATCATTTCTGGAGAAATACCCGTGACTAAGGTGAATCTTTCTTTCTTTTTTCTACCAAAAGAAAAGACAAAAAAATAGAATATTATGGTTTGAAGAAGCAATTTCAATTCTTCATCTTAGCAATCATTAAGGCCCTGATCACAATGATTTTTACTCGGGATTTCATTTCATTTCATTTGTATTGATTTTGTAGGATTTCATAGAATTTCGTTAGACCTAATTACATAAGAATTCTAACTAAATGACATCAAACATCAAATTCGTTCATTGTGAAAAATTTTTTTCCAATGAAATGAATTGAAATCCCACGTTAAAAAAAGGATTTTGATCAGGCCCTAATAAAGAAAAGTTCTCTTTGCAGAAGATGTGGGGCATATTTTAATACAACTAATTCCCAAATCCAGCTCAGCATTCTGTGCGTAGCTCTCTCTCCCTCTTTTACTCTTATAAATAAATAACACATAAAATATCATTGAGATTACATTTATTTATTCAGTATCAACGTGGTACCCGTATCCAATCATACCTCCCCTTTGGATTGGACTTGAGGTGAGATGTATATATCCAAAACGGTCAACTGTTCCTTGCCAATGATTGATTCCCTCTCTCCATCTCTTTTTCTCTCTTTCAGGATACTCTTTCAGCACAGAGGACAAGATATTTCTCCTTTTTAATTTCCCAATTCTCAACCTCTACATATACACAACGAAACAAACTCTATTATGCAAAATATTATAAAAGGGAACGAGAGGAAAAAGGTCTATAAAGATTCTTCCCCTGCTTCCAATTAGATGATAGAGATGGAGGAATTCAATGGTGAAATGGAATCATATTCTTGGATTGGTGGCTTCCACAATCTGACCAGACGAAAACAAGCCGATTTATCGGAGAAAGGAGGTGCACAGCTCCTCCCCTCCTCAAATTCAGACCCAAAACCAAACAAACTCTCAAGGGATTTGTCCATTCCACAACTCCTTGCCATTGGTTAGTTTTATTTACTCTTTCTCTTAATTGTGTTTCTTGCCATTGGTTACATTGATTTGTAATATAAGTGAAACACATGAATGTTGGGTTGCAGGGGTAGGATCAACAGTAGGAGCTGGGGTGTATGTTTTGGTTGGAACTGTTGCAAGAGAGCAATCTGGGCCTGCACTAACTCTGTGCTTCTTAATTTCTGGTGTCGCTGCTGGTCTGTCGGCTTTTTGTTATGCTGAGCTGGCAAGCCGGTGCCCTTCTGCTGGCAGTGCCTATCACTATTCTTACATCTGCATTGGGGAAGGGTAATAGAATCTCCTCTAATTCTCACTTTAGTTGTATGTTTTAAATCTGGTTTGTTCGATTTGGTGAATGATAGTTTATTACTGTGAGTTAGGATAGGGTTGCTTGGTTGATTGGATGGGCATTGATCCTGGAATACACCATTGGAGGGGCAGCTGTTGCACGCGGCATTTCTCCTAATTTGGTACATAAAGATTCGGTCTCGTTAAAGAACTAGAAACATTATTAATGTTGTCACAGTATAACTTTGAACTATTTCTGTTGTGGTGCCAATTCATCTTAGGCATTGTTTTTTGGCGGTCAAGATAACTTGCCATCATTTCTTGCACGAGTACAAGTTCCATGGCTGAGTATTGCAGTAGATCCCTGTGCTGCAATTCTTGTCCTTGCAGTTACTGCCCTGCTATGTCTTGGAATAAAGGAGGTACCAAATTTTCTTTCTTCATGATTAGTCTGCTTTTTTAATCCTTTGTCTTATCCCACAGGATTTAGAATTAATTTTATTTATTATCTCCAGAGCTCACTTGTGCAAGTCATTGTGACAGCTGCAAATGTTATTGTCATGCTCTTTGTGATTATTGTTGGTGGATATCTAGGATTCAAAACTGGATGGCAAGGCTATTCAGTGAAAGGAGGGTAAAAGCCCACATCATACTTTACCAAAAGAACTTGGATTTTGTGATTTTAATTTTGTTATTGGAAGTCATCTCTTTATTAATTTTCTCCCTTTGGGCAGGTATTTTCCTAATGGAATCAATGGAGTGCTCTCAGGGTCAGCTACTGTATTTTTTTCATACATAGGATTTGATGCAATTGCCTGCACAGCAGAGGAGGTATAATAATGACTTAATACATGAAAAACATTTTCATTTGTTAGTTTAATTTATGTCTGCAACTTGGATTTGATCTAGAGTTATTCTGCATCAGGTTAAAAATCCAAAAAGAGATCTTCCATGGGGGATAGGCTTGACACTTTCCCTCTGTTGTGCCATTTATATGATGGTATCTGTGGTAATTGTTGGGTTAGTGCCATATCCTGCTATGGACCCTGACACACCAATTTCGACTGCTTTTGTTGAGAATGGGATGCGTTGGGCTATGTGAGAATCCCTTAAATTTTGCTAAGTTCAAATTGTATGTGGTTTTTGTTTATTTAGTTTCACTTTCTTTATTTTATTTTTGTAAATAGGTATGTTGTTTCAACTGGTGCTATTCTCTCTCTCTGTGCATCATTGCTAGGCGCAATCCTTCCTCAGGTACATTACCTTAAACTCTGAGAATGATTTTCTTCACCTAATTTGTTAAAGCAATTTTTCATTTCAATTATTGGCCAATTTTTCAGCCAAGAATAATGATGGCAATGGCTAGAGATGGGCTTCTTCCAAGTTACTTTGAAGCTGTAAGTCAAACAACCCAAGTACCAGTCAGAAGCACAGTATGGACTGGTGTATTTGCAGCTGCTCTTGCATTTTTCATGGACGTGTCACAATTAGCAGGAATGGTATGTGCTGTTTTCAGTTATTGGCTATATATGTTTTAAAGGTTAATTTTAGGCATTAGATTCAGTAGATTTCACAATTGATTTAGTTCTAGAGTTCTTTAAACTAGTTATGCAGTTGATTTGTGCGTTTCTAAGTAAACAGGTCTGCGGCCACTACTTTCAAACAGAAAATTGAGAATATATTTATTGTAATAATATTTCTAAAAAATGGTTTGCACGTCAGTATTTGTTGCTGTTAATACTGTTTATCAATTGTAAACGACTGTAAATCTTATCAGGTCAGTGTGGGCACACTTCTGGCATTTACTATGGTTGCTGTTTCAATTCTGGTACTGAGATATGCCCCTCCAGATGAGGCCTCTGATCCAGAATTTCTTCAAGACCCAACTGAGATTAAGGAATATGATAGGAGGAGAAAAGCAACTTACAACATAGTTCTAATATGTTTCGGAGCACTGATCCTTACATCTGGTGCTTCAGCTAGGTTCTTACCAGTGTAAGCTTAGCAGTACCAGCCTTTCTTTCTCTCTGTCCCCTGTGAAATACTCACACCTGATATATCCTGCATTTTTTAGTTATTTGCAGTACATAGCATGCATAATAGGCGGGTTGCTCCTCTTGTGCTCCTCAGTTTTACTGTCACGTATTGACCAATACAATGGTCGGGATAATTTTGGAAACTCTGGAGGTACGGGCTAGAAGTTTTTCTGTTATTATTTATCATGAGTCCTGATTGATATGATACTTTTACTGTACCGATATGCATAACTAATTTGAAATGTTTTCATCTTTTATTGACAGGTTTTTTGTGCCCATTTGTTCCTTGGCTTCCTATCCTTTGCATTGCGGTCAATATATACTTGCTGATAAACCTTGGGTAATAAGTCCTATTTATTTCGCTTAATCAAGAACTATATCATCTCTCAATTGATAAGATTTACTAAAATATACACATTACTCCCACAATGTTGCAGATTTCTTCACTAGAAATACCGAACACTGTGTGCCAAAGTATGTTGTATTGCTAACGGAAGTTGTTATGTTGTTCTATTTGTACAGGTTAGGAACATGGATTCGTGTTTCAGTCTGGCTACTAGCTGGAATTTTGATATACATTTTCTACGGGAATGCCCATAGCAAGGCGGCCAAGGAAGGGAGAGCCTACACGCAAATTGGGTCACCCACGCGAGAAACCATATAGAATTTCAACTTCAAATACGATTTTCAGAAATAGCTAGTGCCTGCTTTCTACTGAAATGTTTTTGGATATAAGATGAATCAACACATTTTGCATCTCGATAAGATGATAGGTGCACGTCTTTTTTGCAAACATTGTCATTACTTTTCTTTTTTTTCTTTTGGTTTTATTATTCTCATGTGTAGAAAGTAAATAGAAAAAATGGTGTTCATAGATAATGAGGATTATTAGGCGTGAACCAAGTGGCAAGCTATTTTCCTTTGCTGCTATTTACAATCTGTTTTTCTGTGTACTTCATGTGTCATTTATTCTTAGATCTGAAGTGTTTCTCTTTATTTCTTCTTATTGACCTAACATAATATATTGGTGTTTTCTCTTTATCTCTTCTTGTTGACCTAACATAATATATTAGTGTTTTTCTCTTTCTCTTCTTTTGTTTGACCTAACATAATTTATTTGGAGTTCCTAAAAATAAGATTAGGAAGTATTAATTTAAGTTATGAGCACGTTAGCATTGCTGCCTCACAGAAAGTCAATCTGATTTGATTGATTTGAGTTCTGGGAAGAGTAAAAAAGCAATAAGCATGTCACATAAAGCAATGATAATTGAAGTCGATTTATTAATTATCTATTACCAAGATGTACTTATGGTACCTTAACGTGCAAATATTCTCCTGCACTTATGGTACCTTAGCAGGGTTTCAATTACACTTTGTGTGTTGTTTTATTCTGGAGTTATCAATTCAAAGAAAATGCTGGGGTGATTAACGGAAGCATTCACTTGATTATTTCGAAAAATTTATCCGCCTCATATTATACTATATGAATTAGGATATATAGTCATTCAAAATAAAGTGAATATCAGAATTACTTACTATCCGAAACTTTTTTTTTTTTATATATGAATATTTAGTAATCTATAAATTTTTGCTACTAGTTTTGTCATTTGAAATTTATGCCAATCATCTGCCAGCAACAGTATCGTTTACATTATTCAAAAATAAAATGATTGTAAAATTGAATAATTTTCTAACATATTTATACTGTACTTGTATCTACTTAACAAAATATAAATAGAGATATAGTATTGTTCTTTTAAAATATGCTTCGTTTACTCCCTGAAAATGAAACACCTATGTGGATTACCTGTTCAGACACTGGGCCTAATAAGGTTGTTAACAGCCCTTTTCTATATACTAGCATAAGATGTCCTCATATGTAGACAAATAAAGAAACAAAATAATGTTAGACAATAAAAATATGTTGTTTAATTTATCAGCGATACAAATAGATGTGTTATTCAATTTGTTTCTATATTAGATGAAAAATCAAATAATAGTGTTGTTTCGTCTAGCGATTCACATCCAACCACAGATCAAATTGATCCAACGACTGAAACACTTGTTTACTATTTAGAAGCGTAACAATTTTTCATCAGCGTGCATTTATAAGCGGTAGAAATAGAAATCAGGCCCAATTTCACAAAAGGCGGTTCACTTCTTTCCCAGTTTCCCTGCGTAGACTCTTTTCCATTCCTTTAGATCGATCCATCATCTCCGCTTGCCGCTGTACACTTCCTTCTCCACTTCTTTCTGGCCGAACCCTAAACCCTACAACCAAATGGAAACCCCTCTGACGGCAATCGAGAGGCCGCTTCGCAAAAACAGACCAATGAAAACTCCTCTCACGGCATTCAGTTTCCATTGGTTTGCTTTTGCAAAGCGGCCTCTTTTGTCCCTATTCTTCTGCAGGATTTCCATTTGGTTTGTTTAGTGTTTGGCCAGAATAGAATTGGAGAAGGGAGAAGTGGAGAGTAGTTCTGTATCGGATTAAAAATCCAAAAAGAGATCTTCTGTGGAGGATAGGCTTGACACTTCTGTTGCGCCATTTATATATGATGGTATCTGTGGTAATTATTGTTGGGTTAGTGCCATATCCTGCTATGGACCCTGACACGCCAATTTCGACTGCCTTTGTTGAGAATGGGATGCGTTGGGCTATGTGAGAATCCATAAATTTTGCTATGTTTTAGATGTATGTGGTTTTTTTTTATTTATTGAGTTCCACTTTCTTTATTTTATTTTTTTTGTAAATAGGTATGTTGTTTCAACTGGTTCTATTCTTTCTCTCTGTTCATTGTTGCTAGGTGCAATCGTTCCTCAGATACATTATTATAACTCTGACAAAGATTTTCTGATCACCTTCACATACTTTGCTAAATCGATTTTTCATTTCAATTATTGGCCAACTTTTCAGCCAAGGATAATGATTGCTCTGTCGTTGATTTTTGGGTTTCTAAGGAAACAGATCTGTTACCACTATTTTCAAAACAGAAAACTGCGAACATATTTATTGTGTTAATTTTCTGCGCAAAAAAGGGTTTGTTTGTCAGTTTTTGTTGCTGTTAATACTGTTTATCAAGTGTAAACGACTGTAAATCTTGTCAGGTCAGTGTGGGCACACTTCTAGCATTTACTATGGTTGCTGTTTCAATTCTGGTACTGGGATATGCTCCTCCAGATGAGGCCTCTGGTCCAGTATTTCTTCAAGTCCCAACTGAGATTAAGGAATATGATAGGAGGAGAAAAACAACTTACAACATATTCTAATATGTTTCGGACTACTGATCCTTACATCTGGTGCTTCAGCCAGGTTCTTGCCAGTGTAAGCTAAACAGCTTCGGCCTTTCTTTCTCTCTCTAACCCTGTGAAATATTCACACATGCTATATCCTGGTTTTTTTAGTTATCTGCAGTACATAGCATGCATCATAGGCTGGTTGCTCCTCTTGTGCTCCTCAGTTTGACTGTCACGTATTGACCAATACAATGGTCGGGATAATTTTGGAAACTTTGGAGGTTTGGGCTAGGAGTTCTTCTGTTATTATTTATCCTGAGTCATGATTGATATGATACATTTATTGTACCGATATGAATAACTAATTTGAAATGTTTTCATCTTTTATTCACAGGTTTTTTATGCCCTTTGTTCCTTGGCTTCCTATCCTTTGCATTGCGGTCAATATATACTTTCTGATAAACCTTGGGTAATAATTATCACAATACAATGAACTCGACTTTTCATTGGATGTACTCCTAAAAGGTGTTTTGCACACTCAATTCGAAAAAGGGGAGAAAAAAATGGAAAACTATGTAGCATATTGTTAGATATTTACAGCACAAAGATTTATCTTTCTCTGAGAGATCATTATGCTAACCTAATAAATTTTGCTTACTGAAGAACTATATCATCTCTCAATTGATAAGATTTACTGAAACATACACGTTACCCCCACAATGTTGCAAATTTTTTCACTAGAAAATACCGACCTCTGTGTTCCTAAAGATGTTGTATTGCTAACTGAAAACTGTGATGTTGTTCTATTTGTACAGGTTAGGAACATGATTCCGTGTTTCTGTCTAGCTACTAGCTGGAATTTTGATATACATTTTTTACCAGGAATGCCCATAGCAAGGTGGCCAAGGAAGGGAGGGCGTACATGCAAATTGGGTCGCCTACGCGAGAAACCATTTAGAATTTCAATTTCAAATATGATTTTCGGAAATAGCTAGTTCCTGCTTTGTACTGAATTGTTTTTGCATATAGGATGAATTAACACATTTTGCATCTGGTTAAGATGATACGTGCACATCTTTTCTGCAAACATTGTCATTACTTTTTTCTTTCTTTTGGTTTTGTTAATCTCCTGTGTAGAAAGTAAATTTAAAAAAATGGTGTTTATAGATAATGAGTAATATTAGGTATTATCAAAGTGGCAAGCTATTTTCCTTTGCTGCTATTTACAGTCTGTTTTTCTGTGTACTTCTTGTGTACATTTATTCTTAGATCTGAAGTGTCTCTCTTTATCTCTTCTTGTTGACCTCATAATATGTTGGTGTTTTCACCTTATCTCGTCTCGTTTGATCTAACATAATTTGCGAGTTACTAAAAATAATATTAGGAAGTAGTAATTAAGTTATGAGCACGTTAGTATTGCTGTCTCACAGAAAGTCAATGTGACTTGATTGAATTGGGTTCTGGTAAGAGTAAAACTGCAATAAGCATGTCACAAAAAGTAATGATAATTAAAGTCGATTTAGTAAATTTTACTAATTAGCTATTAGCTATTACCTTGATGTTCTTATGGTAACTTAACGTGCAAATATTCTCATGCACTTATGGTACCCTAACTGGGTCACAAACTCACAATTACACTTTTTGTATTGTTTCATTATTCCGGATTTTCCAATTCAAAGAAAATGCTGGGTGATTAACGGAAGCATTCACTTGATTATTTGGAAAAATTTTATCAGCCTCATATGAATTAGGATATGTAGTCATTCAAAATAAAGTGAATATCAGAATTACTTCCCGAAACTTTTATTTTTTACAGCTTGTAATTTATTTGTTTTGTTATTTTTGTTGACATATTTACATAATTTACATACCAAGCTTATTATGAATATTAAGTAATCTATAACTTTTTGCTACTAGTTTTGTCATTTTGAAATTTATGTCAATCATCTGCCAGCAACACTCTGTTTACATTATTAAAAAAAAAAATTTTGATTGTAAATTTAATAATTTTCTAACATATTTAAACTCTACCCGTATCTACTCAACAAAATATAAATAGAGATACAGTCGTACTATTCTTTTTAAATCGGCTTCGTTTACTCCCTGAAAATTAAACACGTACGTAACGTGGATAACCTTACCTGTTTAGACACTGGGCCTAAGAAGCCTGTTAACGGCCCTTTTCTATATATGGAGATCAGGCCCAATTTCAGAAGAGGCGGTTCACTTCTTTCCCTGCGTAGACATAAAGCTAACCCAACCAACGCAACGCGCTTAATAATAACAACAGAAATAATAAATTAACAAAGCTAGCTAGCTCCTTTTTCTAATCGCTGATCTCTCTACAATCTTCTCTTCCCGTCTAAATTCTAATATTTGAATTTCATTCCGTTGCCATGGCCGAAGCAACTCCAAACAACAAAGAAGTACCAAACGCAAGTGTCGATACCTCCGACTCGACGACGGGGAAGATAGAGGAGAAGAAATCTTGGGCCGACCAAGCGGAGGAGGAAGACGGCCAGGATGAAGCCACGTCGTCGTCCTCTGCCCCAGTCGACGCCACCGCTACCGCTTCCCAAGAGGAGAAATCAGAGCCGTCCGAGGAGGTGAAGGAGCTGCTTGGGGAGTTGTCTCTGTCTGAAGAACCTTCGCCTCTTGACGACCCCGACGACTCTAATATCCAAGCGGTATGTATATGTATATATATTTCTATTCATGCTTCGTTTAGTTTTTCGTAAGATTGTGTAGAATTATTTGTCTTATGGTTAAGTTTAGGTTGAATTAATTTGTATTGTTGGGATTAGTAAGTGACATAGGGAATGGAATTGGGTTTTGATTGTTGGGTGGTTTAATGTTAAGCAAGCTTTTAATGCCGTATATTGTTGCCATAATATTGTGCTTTATTTTTAAGTCCTACTGAACCAACTACACATGTGCTTTTTTATTGGTTTACTCCAATGTAGAGAAATATAATGGAGTTTCTTCGTCAGTTATTTAAGACCCATATTATATATTATTAGGATATTATTGGCCATATAAGTTAGTACAAACAAGTTTTTCTTTTTCTTTTTTGTGTTTGTATTATAGTGGTCGAAAATGTGGAAAATCGTTAAGAGGCCTTTTCATTTAAAATGGCATTCTGACAAAACTTGACACTGGTGTCAATGATGTGTTGTGATATTAATTATAGTTTTGATCATGTCCATAATCGATAGCGCTTAAAGTATGAAAAGAACATGATCTAAAAGTATGCTGATACCATAGTTTATTGAATGTTCAATCTTCAGGTTTATGGAAGTAGTTCTTTTGGGCTTAATTATGTATTACTGATGAGAAAGTGTCAGCTGCTGCCATAAGACTGTTTGCTCTTAAAGGGATCATCATTATTGCTTTTTGGATAAGAAGCCCAAAGACTCATTGGCTTTGAATTTTCTATCTCAAGATAGGGTTATGGGCCTTATGGCATCCTGATGTATCAGCAGGATTGTTACAATATAAAATAATTTGTTACTGGCAGCAGTATAGTTATGAACAATGTATAAAATTTTGCTAATGTAGTGACTCATTTGTTATTAGTTATTAGAAATACATATTCAAAATAAATTAATAAAATCAAAGTTCAAATTCTTGACTATTGTTTCAAAACATGGAAAACAGGTTACAGCAGGAGATACGGTCTACACATCAGCAGTTACATTTGAGGACCTAAACTTGTCAGAAGAGCTACTGAGGGGTTTATATGTGGAGATGGGTTTCAGCAGACCAAGCAAGATCCAAGCAGTGACTTTGCCGATGATTCTGACACCCCCTTACAAGGACTTGGTGGCTCAGGCACACAATGGGTCCGGAAAGACCACTTGTTTTGTTCTCGGCATGCTCAGCCGGGTTGACCCGAAAAGGAAAATCCCTCAAGCCCTCTGTATCTGCCCGACAAGAGAACTTGCCTTGCAAAACCAAGCTGTTCTTTTGAGGATGGGCAAGTTCACAGGCATCACTTGCATGTGTGCCATACCAGATGCCTCTTCTTCATATTTGCCTATATCTAAACGGCCTCCAATTACTGACCAAGTGGTGATTGGTACACCTGGAACTCTCAAAAAGTGGCTGTTGTACAAGAAGTTGGCGACACGGGATCTCAAGATAGTTGTTTTTGATGAGGCTGACCACATGCTTGATGAGGTTATTTTCTCATCTTTTTTTTTATATAAATTTTGATGTTGTTCATATAATTATCTATTAGATAATTGTTTGTTTGAGTTGTTTTAGCTGGGTGTATTTTTGTTCTATTGCTTATTGTGGCAGCAAAAAACACCCTTCCCTAAAATTTCTGTCCTTTGCAATAAACATCTTTTGTTTATGAAATTACAGAAGTTTGGCATATGCCTATCCTTCTTATTTGTTATGCTTTTTAACTGCTTTTGAACCAAATATAGTCTTCTTATTGAACTGTATTGTAGGATGGCTTTAAGGATGACTCTGAAAGGATACTGAGGGAAATTAAAAGAAGCACTGGTGGTTGCCAGGTTTGTCGTCTGATTCATGTTCTGTTCATCATTCACATTTACTATAGTTTTGGATCTCACCTTTGCAGTGTTATTATGCATTCCATATTTTGATATTAACCTTCTGCAGTCCCCTATTGCCTGTCTGACATAAACTGTCAAACCTTGAAAGCATTATTATAACACATTGATTTAAATGACATCAATAGTTTTCTCCAATCTCATTTTCTGTTCAGGTCCTTTTGTTCTCTGCAACCTTCAACGAAATGGTGAAGGCCTTTATTCCTAAAGTGATCAAGGATGCAAACGAAATATATGTGAAGAAAGAAGAACTGACACTTGAGAAATTGAAGCAATACAAGGTGTGGTGCCCAGATGAACTTGCCAAAATAGAGGTCATCAGGGACAGAATCTTCGAGTTTGGGCAGAAGGTCGGTCAGACCATAATTTTTGTGCGTACAAAAGCGAGCACCAAAATGCTTCAAAGTGCCTTAACTAAAGAGGGGTATGAGTGTACTGCAATTCAAGGGGCTCAGGATCAAGAAGTCAGGGAAAAAGTTATTCAAGAATTCAAGGATGGTTTCACAAAAGTTCTTATCAGTACCGATCTCCTTGCTAGAGGTTTTGATCAATCACAGGTAATGCGTTGCTTATTATGCATTGAACATATGGCAAGGGTTAATTATTCTGAGCTTATCTGACATAAGTTATTTTGCATGGTCCAAGGTTAATTTGGTTATCAACTATGATCTTCCTGTACATCATAAGACTAGAGAGCCTGACTACGAGGTCTACTTGCATAGGATAGGTAGAGCTGGACGCTTTGGACGCAAGGGTATTGTCTCAGCTGCTAAATCTTATATTTCTTTCCTACTGTTTTCTTTATATTATTTTAATAATTTAATTGTCTCTCCACAAATTTTCACTGTGGGGTTCATTTAGATACTGCTTCAATAAATTGCAGTTCTGTAGCAACATTTATATCATGATATGTATTTATTTATTTATTTTTTTTTTTTTGCTGTAGGAGCAATCTTCAATCTATTGTGTACAGATTGGGATAAAGAAATAATGGAGAAGATTGAAAATTACTTTCAACACCATGTTTCTGAGGTAATAAATGCATACTATAAGGCCTTCATTTCCTTTCATCTACTCTCCGCATTGAAAGTTCTTATGATTGGTCTTGCTGTTGGCAATTTTGAATTTCAGATTTCGAATTGGAAAAGTGAAGAGGACTTTGAGAATGCACTAAAAGAAGCTGGTTTACTATAGAAGCTTTTGAAGTAATATCAAATAGGAGGCGAGTAGTTTTTGTTATTGTTAGTGGTTAAATCATGCAGAGCTTAAAAGTTTTGGCTTCTGAGAGTGTTTAGCTAGAGTTACATAATTTTTTTGTTTGAGTGTCTTCTTAGTTTTGCTTGTATTTTCTTAATTTAGTTTTGAGAATTGTCGCCAAAAGATGTAAGAAAAAAACGCAAAAAAATGTTTACTGTATGGGGTTCTGCATTAGATTTGAAGTAGAAAAGAAGAAAAAAGAATGCGTCAGCATTACTGTATCAAGGTGTTAGAAGCATCGTTCCTTTTGACCTTTTTTTTTTTGTTGGGTCGAGTGCATGTTTCGAATATGTAATTATGTATCATCTAGAATGTTTGTGCCACGATACAGAATTGTGAAATGAAGATAACGAGTAAATTTGGGTTCTTCCCGTGATATAACGAGTAAATTTTAGGTAAATTGGGTTCTTCACGTGATATAATTTTTTCTTTTGTCATGTTAATATATTTCTTCTAACACTGTTACGAGCTACGGAATTTAGTATATTTTATTGTAAGGCATGCTAAAAATGAAAAGAGAAGCAACATGCTAGTCATGTTCTTGAAAAAATCACCATCCATGGTTTTTTAAGGAAGAGTTCCATTTTCTTTTTCATCTTTTGATCTTGGAGCTGGGATCTCATTTGCATGCAAAATGGATTTCTGATTCGTGTTTTTGTTTAAGCTTATGTTTGGTTTTGTTTCTTCCTAATTTGACTTGTTTGAATTCAAATTCTTATTGATTGTTCGAACTCGATTAAAATAGTTCAATATGTAAAATTGGACTATGTCTATAATATCACGTATTAAATTCAATGATAAAAATTATAAACTAATAAACAAAAGATACACGAACAACTTGCCCTAGGCCTAATCCTAAAAGCAAAGGAATAGTGATTTTGCAAATTACATGAAGTAACGAAAATTATGGAACTTTTGTTTTTAATAAAAAAACACGCGGCCACACTAATCCCGATGGCAAAGGATTAGCGTTTTTACGTTACAAGAAAGGTCTAAAGCCATAACAGAAAATCTTACCCGACTTGCCACCTAGAGCACGCTTCTTTATCGCCTGCACCATGAGACTACTAATATTTTAATTTTTAAAACAAGATATTGAAATTGTTTGCCCCCCCCCCCCCTTTTTTTTTTTCCGAGTAGATATCGAAATCGAATACTGATTTGCTTGTTCATAAAAAATGAAATGTGGGTGCAGTGCTATATTATGTGCAGTTAATTATTTTCTAAATTGGACAAAAAAATTCTTTGGTAAGATCAAAACACGTCGTGGCAAATTTAGATTTTGATAATATAGTCCTACACGAACGATGAATTGGCGAGGACATAATGGTAAATTAGAGCTGGAATTAAATTAATGCTTCATTGCAGCCAAGCTGCATAAATGCATAAACAATACTTGTGAGTTTTGAAAGATCACACTTAAGATTTGTTTTGAAAGAAGAGTACCAATGTATGTATATCTAGAATAATTATCAGTGAAATCGACATAATAACGACATAATATTAACACAGATGATGGTGGTGGTGGTGGTGTATTAATAAATAATTAAAATCTTATATTTTTGTATAGGTAAATTTACGAATGTAATAATGTATACATATATTTAAAATTTCAGGAAATACTACAAAAGTAACTTCATAGAATCTACTATTTGCTCAGCTATATGATATTATTTTGTATGATACAACAAATATAAGATAATCTTTGCTAAATTCCCCAATACAAATAAAAAAATTGATGTATACCTAAAACATCCTACTGAGGAACTGGCATCAACAAAGAGATCTTCCCAATTCTCTTTCAGTGAAAACCAAAATTTTGAGCCGTCATGATCTTTAATCATGCTGATGCACTTTAATTACTCTCAAAATTGCATTCGAGCCATTTCAGTGATGCAAAAAGATGTTTGAATTCACCTGCATTGCCACTTTCTAAAATTTTTACCAGATGCAATCTTGGTAAGCAGTGATCTCAATCTTCTAGAGCCAGCTCCAGGTTTTAAAACTCCAATTGCGCCTTCACTCGGCAAATTTGTGCACATTTTCTTTTCATCATTGTAGCACCAACCACCAAAGGTGAATTGCAAACCCTTTCGCCGGAGCAACTCTTTGTCAATCTTGTCAAGCACAGGGTCGTCCTTCTTGAATTTACGTGCGAAAACTCTGCTACTCAGAACCATTTTTCGATAATCTTTGACGCCGAGATTAAGAGGGTGTTGCTTCGGGGGAGTATCCCACATTATGTAATGCAGATCGTGGTTGACGGTGGTGTTACGGTATTCGCGGGAGTTGCAAATCAAAGTCTGGAAGTAACCTTCCGGAGAGGAAACAAAATTGGCATAGTAGAGGAGTAGTGTTCTTGGCAGGTTATCCCAACCTACAATGAAGTATTCAGCAAAGGATCTTGACAGTACTGTCCAAGCTGAACCTGAAAATAACGAGGGAAAAAAATGATCAGTTTTGGATTAAGTTGTTATGCATAACACTGACTGGTAGGTGGTCGAAATTTTGATTATAAAATTTTGGGTCTGTTGAAACTAAATTTTATATCTTTTAAATTCTTATTAGCTTTTCATTTGAAAAGAAAAAAAATATGTATAATTGGACATGTCATAATTTCTTATAAATGATTTTTCTAGTTAAAAAATCGGAAAAAAAAAAAACTTAAAACGATTTCTCATAAGATTTTTATGTGGCTCATGTTAAGTAATTAAATCAGTCGATCAATAAGAACAGCATCATAATTTAAAACCGTAGCACGGATTCTCTTGTGATTTAAATTTAGTATGTCTAAGTAGTAATCTAATAATAAAAAAGTAGGCAAGTTTTTAGATAAATAGTTCGATTCTGTTCATAAATAGATACTAATTCCAACAACAACCTCTTCCGAAAGCAATTCGGCAATTAGAACCAAAATTGCATGTTCTGATGTAGACAGATAAGCCAGGAAGTACAATGTGTTTATTTACATGAAATATGGATCGATACATTTGCATTCTAGTCCGAGAGAGGAACACAGTCGATTGTGAGAGCTGACACAAGCATGTGAGAGCTGCTTACAATTGCTTTCCCCAATTTTCAGTGGCAGTGCATGTTCTGTTGGCAATTGCAAGATTCATTTGCTTTTTCAGAGTGTTACTGGAGTAACCATATGAAGCTATATTTCAATAGAAACATAAACATATATATTGTTTATAAAAAAAAAAAAGTCAAATTAGATGCTTGTTAAATATGTCAGTAGAATGTACCCAAATTCTTACATATATGCTGATTGCTGAACAAGTGATTGTTCTATTGATGCACCAAAACATATTATATTTCTCATTTCAACATTCCACATCTTAATTGTTACAAAGACCCCTTTATATTGCTCTTCCATTCATATTATCGACACTAAAATTAATATATCAACATCTAACTAAATTATTAACTTCTTTAAACTAATTACTAAATATTGTAGCGCATATTTGACACGCTCCTTCTATCCGTGCATATCAGCAAAATTTAGGAGCATAATCTGATATCATAGAAATTGATTCTCTAATTTGATGTTTCCAAATTTTAGTTTAATAATGCTCCAATTCTCCTCCATCGTCAAATTATTAATACTTTACTCTGGAATGTCTTATTTACCCGGATTTTGCCGCTCTTTGGAAAATAGATATATTATTACTTTTTATTAATAATAACTTGGGTAGATATAAAGCAAATACGCTCCGTACTTGGATTTGAATTTATAGACATGTCACATGATAGACGTCAGTCATCAATTGATTCGGTCGGACCATTATCTGACACCTGTTTAGTGTTTTATTTATTAATAAACCTTTATCTACATATACGATTAAGTCATCATTTAATATTATTTGAATGCAAATTAAAATAGGAAAAAACAGACCGTAAAGCCGTACCACGACTAAATCTCTATAGCAATTCCTCATAATACAATAATAACAAGTTGGAACCCATATATGGTACCCGACCAATCTTTATATTTTGCATATAAAATATTGCCGACAATATAATACATCCAAGGTCGCTGGTTTTGGATCCAGTACTTATATTATATATAATTTAACTTCATAAATCTTGTATAAACAAGTTAGCTCTTTTTTCAAAAAGATTAATGTGCCAGCTGTCCTTTGTAATTGACTATTAACGAATAACGATCAACTGATTATGACTATAGAATGTTATGGAATGACATAAAATACTAAATCAAAGATTCAAAATCAAACCTGTGAACAGCTTGAAAGCAGTTGGTACGGTTCTGTTCTGAGTCAACCAAATAATCTCTGTTTTATTAGTTTCAGACAGCGCCGGATCAAGCATTATGGGTTTTGCTCTTTTCTTTCTGTAAACTAATCAACCATTAGCATCAGTCAATTGACAAATTCAAGTTCCTAATTTAGACAATACACAAAAGAAGAAAGCATGAAAATCAATCTTACATTTTCCATCCCAAGCGACTTGTGTGTTGAACAAAATTGAGATCTCTTGGCAAATTAGAGAATGCCACAATTAGATCTGCACAAAACGAGAATACCCAAAATCACTATTGCAAATTACATTAGCAAAAACACTGAATTAATTCAAGTGTGTCAGAAATACTAACCATCTTGAGTGATTAATGGGTAATCAGAAGCACTGAGGTTGATAAACCAATCCCATTGGCATGTTCTGAGAAGCATGGAGATGGCATGGAGTGTGGTAGTAAGCATGGTGGGTCCTCTGTAGGTAACAAGGTTAGTTTTCTGTACAATCCATACATTCCCGAATCGAATGAATGTCGGGTGGCTCGAGATTACTTGGTAGAGATGGTTGTGCTCTTCTGGCTCGGCCTCTCGGTCAAGGTGGAGGAGGTAGTAATTTGCCGGGTGGTATACGGCTGTAAGAATGCGTACCAGCCGATCGACATCGCCTTTCGAAGCCGAGATGAGGTATGCAAAGGAGACTGGATATGGATTTTGTTGGGTCAAGAGGTGGTGGTCTGAGTGGTTGATTGGGTGGAACTTGGAGCTGTTTAGAAGGGAAGGGATGAGGATGAGAAGAGAAAGGATGATTGTTATAGTGATAGAGAAGAGCATTGCATACTTAATCCCCATTTCTGAAAAGAAAAGGGAAGAGATGGATTGGAATCAAATTGTAGGAGACAAAGAGGTCAAGAAGAAAAAAAAAAGGAATATTGGGAGATTGGGTTTTAGTAGCTGGAGATGGGTGAGATATGTAATGAAACGTGGGGCTTATTTTTGTTCTTCTACCTTTAAATTTTGTACTGTGGGTATCTATGGAGATAATGAAATGTGATGTGGCGGGTATTAAAGTAAAATAGGTAGATTAGAGAGATATAAAGGAATAATAATAGATCTTGTTTAAAAGGAAGAAGAGACTAGAAAGTAGAAAATAGAGAGGAGTAGAGTAGGAGAAAGGTCGTTCTCAATAGGTGGTGGTTTGAGATATGATAATGATTAGATGCTTGCAAAAACACCACAAGATAAATGAACAACATCCTTATAAATCTTTTAAATATTTCCTGTGGCAAAATGTATAGCGAGTAAGGTGATCTTTTGGTCTCCTATTTGACTCGTTACAGAAATGTTTAGAACCGGAAAGTTTTAGACTGTACTGGAGGCACGATTGCTTGATCGTTGATCCCCTCGTGAGGACGACTGGACGAGATATGCAAATGGGAATACATGGTTCCTTGCTTGGAAGGAAGGAAAGGGTCGAGGAGACAAATTGTACATGATCCCCACACCCAATGTGGCAAATGTCCCATTTTTACTTTTCGTTTTATGCGGTTAGTGGTTTGGCTTTGGCCGGACTGCTAGACCTGTTATATGATGCATTTGTACAAAGATGTATTTTGTACGAAAAGTAAGAATAAAGGAAAAATAATATAATTAATTATTATTTTATTTTTATTTGTATTTAAAAAGAGAGGTCTTTGCATATGCATAATTGCATCTATTTTTTTTTAATTAAAAATACATGCGAAAGTTTGAACTTTGACTTATTTGATGTTAGTATAATATTTTTATCACTCAGCCACTACGTCACATACTTTTTTAATTCAATATAATTTTAAAGAAGTCTTTAAATTCCAATTAGCAATTATTTTTCACTTATCTAAACATGTGTGTCTATATTTGATAGGAAAGTCCGAATAATAAGAACAATATAAATTCGAAAACATTGTTATTTTGAATTTCTAAATTCAATCAATGGAACAATGCTCGTTCGTTTTTGATAAACACGATTTCGAAATAGTCACTAATATGAATTTATGAATATTCCTCATCCATCCAAATAAACCAATATAAAAAGTAAACATAATTTGTTGGGAAATAGTTTCAAAGCTATTTTGTCTACTTTAAAATCGGTTGTGAAGTTGATGGGTAGTCTAAATACTTCAGATCATTTTTTTTAGGAAAAATTTGATTTATGCCACTCTAAAACACTTCAATTTCAAATATGCCATCATAAAATGGCTAATTCAAAATATGCCATTGCAAAATTGTACAAATTTGATATTTGCCACTATTTATAACAAAAACATACTAAAAATAATTTCTGTAAATAAAAAATAAAATTTTTATGCCAGATTTTTTAAAAATGTCAAAACTGCCCTTAGCTATTATACTTGATTGATTAAATAAAAATCAAAGAATCTGTTTAGTCTATGTCTGGAAGAAATTCTCATGCGCTAGAGAAGGATCCTCGCATGTTGGATGAACCTACGGAGTACGGACCAAGGATGGATCTTGATATTTTGCAAATCAACTCCAACGAAGGTGCGCATGTGACAATCTAAATGCTTTTATCCAAGAAATGAAAATGAGAGGCGTGAAATCCCTAAAAGTTAGAAAGAAACGAAATTGAAGTCCAGGTTTATTGTTTTTTAATCCATGACCCCATATTATTGATGTCGGGTTTGTTTGGTTTAATTGCTTTGAGACAAATAATATCTGATTAATTAATTACTTGCGGTGTTACGGTTTGATATGATCTTAAATTACTTGTGTATATGTTTTGACTTTTGACTCATCTCCAATTTAGATTAAATTTATATAATTCATAAATGCATATGTATAAAGATTCAAAAGGGCAATATAGTCATTTTAGCTTATAGATGGCATAATATAAATTTTTATTATTTTGTAATGGCATACAACTAATTAGTTGTTTTGCAATGGCATATCTCGAATTTCAAATTTATACGATGGCATAAATCAAATTGCTCCTTTTTTTAATGTGTACTACAAGACTTTATGGCTTGCTTGGTCTACATTCTATGGCGCGTACAGTTAAAACTAATATTACAGTGCGGATTTTCAGTAAAATTGATCTTTGAATTTTTGTAGTTTCATCAATCTGGTTCTTATTTTTTTTAACGGAAAAATAAACAAGTAACCTTTCAGTTGCATGAAATTTGGTCCATCAAAATAAAAAAAATAATAAATTTGGTCTTCAAATATTCCCATCAACCTGGAATTATTTTATTTCAGTGTTAGAGTTTGAATGAAAGTTTAAGAAGAGTTATAAGTATGTGAAAATTTTAAGTTTTGATCCTTGAACCTCTTATAAAAAAGCAAAAGAAAAAATTTACCACGACTCAGAAATTCTATTTGCCACAAATCCATTCATGAACTTGAATAAGAACTTAATTAGTCCTTTAATATCTCTCAATTACTAGTTATCTTCTATTAGCTATTGTCATAAGGACCCACTTTTTTGCTGAATGTTCGGGAGCAACTCGATGTAAATAAAATTTCGGAGATCAATTTAGCTTGAGGACTAGTTTCCTTCTCTCTTTTTCTTTTTTCGGAAACTTAAATTCGAGGACTAACTTGTTTTTTATTTTTAAATTTATAAGAACCAATATTCCAAATCGAAAATAAAGAGCTTGAAAGGAATGGATCTTCTTTGATCAAAATATTTTTTACGCGGGATTTCATTACATTTGAATTGATTTTTCAAGATTTTGTTGGATCTAATAATATGAAAATTTCAACCGGATGACATCAAATTCGTTCATTTTGATAAAAAAAAAAATTTCTAAAGAAATGAAATCCCATGTTAAAAAAAAATGATTTTGATCGGGGCTAATTGGATTTTTAGTATAATAACACATTTAGCTCTTTGTTCATATACTATAATCGCTGCTACAATTGGAGCAGCACTGTTTTTTTTTTTTTTTGATCCACAACGCCCGTAGGCTCTTCAATTAAACATAAAATTGCCTGGTACATAGTGTTCAAAACAAAACCCTGGTCTAACGATACAATCCCTGAATAGGTAATAGCATTCCCTTATATTACAATACAAAATTTTGGGATGCTTGAAAGGATTTAGCATAATAATAATTCATGCAGCATCGCTCCATCTGAAAGCTTCTGGCGCCAAACCTGCCCTGGATCAATGATTACCTCCTTCTTAGTTCTTCTTGCTTGGTTGGCCAAGGAATGTGAGCAGCACTGTCATCCACTTGTTAAGTCTTTGATAAGATTCGAACTGCCATGTTCTCATACACATCAGTTTTTGTTTCCGATTGTACATTCGAACCACCGGATATATGAATGGACACATGTCATGAGATTCGAACTGCCATGTCTTATTTCTTATGATGAGCATCATAACCAACTTTTTATTAATGAAAATTTCTCAATTTTTTTCCAGGCCCTAAAAAAAAAAAAGGAAAAAGGAAAAAACACTATCTATAACCGACATTACCATGTATACTTTTGTTTCTTTGTAAAAGTAGGGCATCTTTCCTAATTTCCCTCAACGCAAACACAGAATCATGCAAAATAGAAATTATATATTTTTTATAGAGCAACGTTAATTCCGTGTAATTAATTTAATTTGATTCAATTTTTTTTTCAAAAAAAAAAAGTTGAAAAATCTAGTCACTTTGCTGAAAGCCTGAAACAAAATCTTATTCCTGTGTTGTTTGGTTTTCACATGAATAAGAAATAAGGGGCTTATTCTCTATTTTCCTCTCATCCAAACACACCCGTATCATCTGCACAGGAATAAGCCATAGAACATCTAGAACATATACACTGTACCTATATCCTTATCAGTTATTTGATTCGAAAGTTATTGGCCATTTAATAAATGATTCAAAAAATTCAAAAGTTTAATTTTAAAGGATTTACTATAAATGACCAAAGACTTTTTTTTTGACAAAAAAATAGGTCCAGCACTTACTTTTATATTGAAATTAAATCAGTATTATTCAAGCTTTTAAATAACGCCGAAATAACGCCGAAATAACCGAAATAACGGTATTTTGTATCCAACCGCACGAACGTCATAGAAAAAAACACCGAAATAACGTAACGCGTCATTTCCGTTTTTTCGCCGTTTTTTTCACCGTTTTTCACCGAAATAACGTACGTTTTAACGGGAAATGGTAACATTAAAAAAAAAGGCACATATAAAATGGACCCAGAGCGAAAAAAAAGAATAGTCAACATTAATGAATTAATGATATATTGATATCATAAGAAAACATGACCCAAATAACACCGAAATAACACCCAAATAACAAACATGGCCCACATTTAAGCAAGTATATAATACAATAACAATTTTAGTATCTGTATACAGTCACCGTTATATCACCGAAATAACACCGAAATAACAAATCAACCCCGGACCGTCATACCGAAAAAACCGAAATTTAAACCCTTGGTATTATTAGAAAAAAAAAAAAAACGTAGCGTTTAGCCAAGGACTAAGTTGGTAAAATTAAACTGCAAAAAATTTGTTGGCAATCGCCAACCCTCAAAATATTGAATTACCAAAGAAAATGAAGAAAGACATTTTAAATTAGAATAAAATTAATATGCAAATATCTGAATTATAGATAATGATCTGTAATATTAGTTTTGTTAAATCAAATGTCTTTAACTATAACTATAAAAACAATAAAAAAATATATACCCAAGAATTATTATTATTTTCTTGAATAAATATACACAAGAATTAGTTGACGTAAATTAGAATAATTTCTGTATTAATACTCTTTTTGTGTAACTTACTAACTGATAAATCTGAAGTTTTTGGACCTCATGAATAATTTTCACTCAGCTCCTGATGCTAACAAGCACATTGTAAATGCGAAATTTCCAACCATATTTTTTTAATTTCATGAAGAGCCACGTAGTGGACCGCGATATGAATATTCCGTCTGTGGGTGTCATTGGTTCTGATTTTTTGTCTTTTTATTATGTTATAAATGTCACGATACAGACAGCAAATTTGTCTTGATTACAGCTAATAACCTAACAGGAATGAAATTCCCTTATCACACCAGAAAAAAAACTTTTGGATTAGGAATGAAACAAATGTAATTTATGGCAATCTAGGCCTAACTCTATATATTATTTTAGCTCCACTGTTATACGATCATGATAGCAGTTATTTGGACTTGCTTTTTTACAGTAAGATACAGAGAATGAAACAATTGAAAGATCAATTTTGGGCCTAATTTGGGCTATTGATCCTATCAGCATTGTATGGATTGAAGGTTGGCAGAGATAACGAGCCACAAAAGCCTACCAGAATCACTACCAATTCTGTCTGGCAGATTACAAAAAAATGTAGCGGCACCTAACAAAGTAACAATAGTTCCATACTTCTATCCTTTTTGTTGTTTTTTTTCCTCGTTTCTCAGTTTAGTCTAAGGAAGTCTTACCTCATTTAATACACCACAACATGCCTAGAACCAACATACAAGATAAATTGAAGAGGAAAAGATTAAAAAAATTATGTGTTTATGAAGAGCCTTCTACATTTTCTTAAGAGAGAGCCCAAAATAAAAACAGAAAACCAAAAACAAGGGAAAAAAAAGAACAATGTGACAATTCTATCAGAGCTGAAGCAATCCAATAGACTGAGCTAATCTTATTACCAGAAAACAGAAGTAAATAGACAACAGCCCATACCCCAACCCTCTATCCAACCTCATCCCTCTTTTAGGCACCATGACTAGGGCCCACAGCAACCCACCAATCAGAAATCCCAGAGTCTCATACAAAGTAGGGTCCTGTGGTATCACCACTGGAGATGGATATCCAGCCCAGCAACACAACACCAGAGAGAGACCGAGACCCACCAACAGGTTGAACACTGGTCCACCATAGCACCCTGACACTGCCACCTGGGCCCCACCTGGACTCCCATTCACTGCAACTGCCACGTTGGAAATTAGATCTCCCAAGGAGTTGCCCCATGCTAGAACTGTGAGTCCCAGAATTGAGGTGCTGATTTGTAAAATAATTCCAAGTGAAATCAGAAGGGACACCAACTCTTGAGCAATCATGTAGGCCCAGATAACACTCATGAGAAAACCACCTCCTAACCATGCAGAGACAAACCTAGTAGGGGGTCCTTCTCTCTTGGTTTTAATCAAGGCAGTGCTGCCTAATACTAATCCAAGGGACCCACAAGACAGAAAGATTAGTAAGCTTTCTATTGAAATCATGTCTTCTTCTCTTTTAGAATTCCAGAGAGTTGCTACCAGAACTGGTGCAAGTGTCACAGAAATAACAGCAAATGGCTTGGACCACCTCTCTTCACATACATCTGGTATAGTTAGTCTCCTTGGTAGATATAGAGGCAACTCTAAGATAAAAAGAACTTTTGAAACATCCCCAGTAAGGCAATTGCTTGGATGATTTTTATCTTTACAGCTGCCTAAAAGAGGGGCATCTAATTCACCAATTACTTCTGAATCTTCAGAAATTGGATTGTTGAGATATGTTATTGGCATAGTTAATTCATCAGGAATACCCGTCTCGATATCTCTTTTCTTGCAAGCATGTGTAATTGATACCAAGATCACATAAACCAAATATAGGGAAGCAAAAGCTATGGCACCAACTAAGTTTATCTTGCCGATAGCTAAAATTAACACCACAACCAACAAAACAAAAATTAAGAAGCAAACATCCCTGACAAAGCTAGACCTGTCAATTGATATCTCTTGTGTACCTACCAATATACTGATGATTCCTACAACCACCGATGAGACAAAGAAGACACCTCCCAAAACACTGTTGAGCCCAACCGATGCGGTCCCATTTCCAACGAAGGAAACAATTGTGGAGAAAGCATCAGGTGCACCGTTTCCAAGAGATAAGAGAGTAACACCAGCAATGGTTGGAGACAGATGCAGGATTCCAGATAAGGCCTCAAGGTTGGAACAAAAATAGTGTGCAGCAGTGTTTCCAAGTAGATAGAAGAGGACAAGCAACCATAAAATAAGTACCGTATAACCAAGAACCGGCAATTGTCCGAAAGTACAGTAGAAGAGTTGAAGGTAGTTGATATATCCGTCAGGTCGGCACCACAACTCAGAGTTCAGGTAGTTGCACTTTTCTCTGTAGCTCTTGAACTTGTGAACTTCTTCACAACCACTTGTGATGCCACCAGTCAATTGAGTTGTTCTGCTGTTGGAGATCCTTTTTGAAAATTCTATTTGGTTTAATTGAGGATTGAAAGAATTGAATTGCGTGATAAGAAGAAAGGAAATAAATATGATTAGAAATGAAACACTTAGGATGATCTTAAGTATCCGTGTTATGTTTGTGGCGGCGAGGGAATTCGCCATGGGGATGAACAAGAGTGTCTCAAATCAAATTGAATTGGGAGAGATCTATGAAGAATTGGATGGGGAAACAAAGTACAAATCCTTGATGGTGTGAAAAAGGATGAGCACAATAAGATGAGATATGCGATGAGGAAGATAGAAAGAGAGATGGGTGCTCTGGTGCGTTGCCCTTTCATGATCCTGGAATTGATGCATTATGGAATCTCTAAGAAAAGCTAGTTAGAGACGGTATACATCAATTATACATTTCATGAAGTATTGAAGTTTTTAAAAGCGCTCTCTCTCTCCTCTCTCTTTTTCTCTCTCTGTCCATGAACCTTCTTTCTATATATTTCCCTGAGAACAAGTCGTTGTCAACCAGAAAGTTGAAAAAATAATAAGCCACGGACATTTATATATTAATTAATTTTTTTTTTTTTTGGAAAACTTTACCAGTTAAAACTTGTAAAACTTTCAAGCTCTTAAAAACTGTATTGATGCAATGGTTTTCGGTAAGTACACGGCTGCGATAAGTCCAACAAGGTAAGAAATCTTCTGCACTAGTCGTTTTCAGTTATGTGTACAAGACAAATTTTCCTCCACATGATGAATACTTATTTACCAAATTCATTATGTGAACTCCATATTATAGGAAGTTCCTGTCACTATGTCAACCTAACGACCAATTTCCATGAGGAGTGCCAATTTGATGTTGAAAGCTACTTATTTTTGTAAAATTATCTGTTAAGAGTGTTGGAATTATCTAGTCTAATGTTCTATATCAGCGTTCTATAATTTAAATTGGTCTAATGCCTGAAATTCTTCATGTTTTTCTAACAATTCAGGGATGCCAAGTACTGTACATTCCTTTATATTCATTTAGATTTTATTATCTGATGACATGGGAAAGACCCTATATTTTTTTTTTATATTGTATATTGAAGAAACTTGGTAAAAATTGTACATTTGGTATATACAAAGGGTAATTTTAATTTGTGTTACCAAGTATCAAATTTTAATTCATATCAATAGAAATTACATTTATTGAAGTAGGATTTGGATAGTAGTATTTTTCTTTAATTAATTAAGCATTCTCAGAAGTTTTCAGAGATACCCACACGGCACTTGCTATTATTAAATGTTTCTCGCCTAATCACCAACTTATCCAACAGATGGCCCATAATTTGAACATGACAGTTAACATACGCATGCTCTTCTAAGCCGAATTCAAAACCTTAAAATTGGCGAAACGAACCGACAATAATGCACGTTTGATAAAAAGCATATGGATCAGTCAAATAACGAGATATGGATAAATGATGGGTAGCAATAATTGAAGATAGAACAAGAGAAACTGAAAGCAAATTGTATGACAGTCCAACTATACTCTTTAGATCAAAATGTCCAAACAACTCATGAATGGACCAAAGCATGTACAAATGGATGGAGGTGATTCATCCTCTTAATAACGACATCCAATCTGGCTCCATTAGTGGTACCCGTTATGTCTCATAGCAGGGGAGGTGTTATCACCTATATATCAATTGGTCCAGTGCAGTTCAATCTGTTGTGCCTAGTTCCATTTTCATGCACTATATTTTTTGCTCTATAATTATGATTTGCAACTTGAAAAAAAATAAAAATAAAAAAGGAACACAAAAATGACATGCACATATGCACACGTAGAATGGCAACCAAGATTATATGACATTTAGCAGCACAGAGAAATCCTATTGTTCAAACTTTACTAACAGCAGCAACAACTTTTTAACATAGAGGAAAACAAAAAGAAGGAAATCTGTTAAAAAGCCGTAAGCCTCCTTATCTCATGCAGCTACCTAATTATAGGATCAGCTATATATATACAAACAGAGAGATACCAAAGTCATATTATAGCTAATATCAGAATAGTAGCCAGAAGAAATTGTAGCGAATTCAATCAAATTTCACCACGTTCAATGCAAAGTAAGCTCATGTTACGGTGCCTTGATTTGTTGTCCCCCTTCTTACTTCCTTTCTTAGGAGGTTTCTCTATGATCAGAAATGAAAAAAAGAAAATAAGTATGTTACAATTAATCTAATAGTGCAATATCAACTAGACTAGCTATGGAAGCCAATAATAATAAGCTCACCATTATCTGACATATCACCTAGTTTGCTGATTGCTTCCACTAGGGCTCTCTCATGATCCTGATTCCAGTCAAAATAGATAAATATGCATGTGGAAAATTCAAACAAATGAAGAACACTGCTTAAATTTAAAAGGAAAAGAAATAAAAAAGCTCCTGACAGACATACCAATAGTATTTTCCTTGCATTTTGTACAAAAGCTGAATCAGGATTGCCAATGCTACAAACTTCGTTAATCTGCATCATGATCCAAATCAAAGAATAAAAAACACACATTTCTCTTGTTAGTAACTTGCACAGAGCATACCCGCATTTGCAATATCATACCCTTTGAATGAGCTTATCAGTCTGTTGGATGTGGATGGCACCAGAAATGGGCTTCTTCTTAGAAAGAGGTTGCTGGTTTATGGGTTTTAAAGCTCGGGGTGCAGTTACTGGGGTAGGAGCAGGGGCAGGGGCATAGGAAGGGGCCAGGGCAGAGGCATGGTACCCATTTTGATTAAAGACCTGTGGGACTGGGACTGGGAGAGCATGCATGCAAGGTCGAGGTGGGAGTGGACCGCCAAAAACATGTTTTTTATCATTCCTCTTGTTTTTCTGTAAAATGTAGAATATTTTACAAAAGTCAGGTCAAAGAAAAGGTACACCCAAATGAAGGAAGTGAATATCAACTTACGATTAAATTGCGAGAAGGTTTGGTGGCAGGCCCAGACTGCGCAGGAGGAGATATGTAATCAGGGACAGGTGCTAATTTAGAAAGGGCCCCAACTTTCAGCTTCTTTTTTCTGGGCCCCGCATCATAGATCACATCATACTTCCTGTGTTCAGCTTGCTGTTCAAGTTGGGCTTCTAAGTGCTTTCCACTTTCCCTGAATTTACATGCAACTTTGTAATTCACATGCAAGAAAACCAGTTTGTGAAAATTAAATTTCCTCTTTCATACGATTTTAGGGACGAGTGTTGTCTTAGATTTGTAGGTTATAGGTGTACGTCTTACAACTACTACTACTATTACTATTTTATTATTATTACTACTATTTTTTTTACAATACTACTTTTTAGTATTATTAGCCCTACTATTTTACATACTTTTTTTTTTGGTGACTTAGTGACTTTTGTTGGGTTTCTTTTCTAGCCTACCCCAACTTGTTTGGGACAAAAGGCGTAGTTGTTGTTGTTTCATACCTTAGCAACTTGATTGACTTATCAGAGCTGATCTCTGCAAGAATTTGTCTATGTTCAACATCAGAAACCCTCAGTTCTTTCCTTAGTTCAGTAATAAGCTCCTCTTTCCCCTGCCATAAAAATAATGCTTATTTCAGACACTAGCAGATGCATATGAGACATACTTTTTTACAATGTGATAATTAACCAAAAGAGATAAGTAATGCAAGGTATAGACATGTTTACCCAAGAAAGTGCATTGGATTGGGCACAAAAGGCTCTCAAAACAGCAATGTAGGCACCTTTTTCCAAGCAATGCAATCGAGATTCATTTCCATCACCATTTAGTGAAATATTACTGGCTGGTACTGAATCTAAAACCGACCTAGATGCCTGAAACATGACATGATTTGGAGTCTCCACAACCATTCCTAAGAAAATATTGTGTGAGATAAGTCAAGATTAGGCATTGCAACACTCAATACAAATTGCAAAGTAAACACAAATACATAACCTACATTTTAACTTTATTTAGGGGTAACAAATTTTAAAAAAAGAAATTACCACTAAGGGAACAGAAACACTAGTAATGCACACAACTCAATACAACATGTGTTCATCATTAATTAATTCCTCTACCTCGGTGGAATAAATTATTATTGTGCTATAAAATAAAATAATTGAGGCACATTTCAGGTCAGACGCAAGAATCTCCACACACAACAGCATCACTTATCACAAATAACAATTAATTTCACTAATTTTCATAATTAAAACTCCAATGTTACTTCCACATTGCACCAAATAAGATCAACTTATTATAACACAAATTTCAGTACATGAGTAGACCACACACTTCAAAATGTCACTTCTTGACCTTGAACAAGATACTAAAACTAAACCCATAACCATAAGCAACATAAATCACAGAAACCCCCAATCAAGCCTAGCGACAAAAGAAAGAACCAAGAAGCAAGCAACAAAAGGGACAAATCAAATTAACGAACCCAACAAAGGTGAAGAAGAGAGGTAGAGAGATACCTCCGTAGTCTTGTCTAAGAGAATCCATGAGAGAAGGAAGCAATGGCCAATGGCGATGCTCTCTCCTAAAACCCTAGTACGGACAAATAAGCTGTGGCATTCGTTGATCAAATGTGAACAGTGTCAAAACTGTGGCAAAACCAAAAGCCTGATTTCAGAGGTTTTAAAAGGTGATTTCTTTATTTTTTTTTAATGTGAAATAGTTTGTTGTTGGAGTACGAGTGGCGCGTCAGATAGTGGGGTCGGAGATGACGAGTAAATACAAAAGGTGAATGAGATCTTAAATGAACCGCGAGTTAGTGTACCGTATTATTCTTGGAATCTTGGTAAGGTAAGCAGAATCGCTACTTATTTCTTGGAGTGTAACTGGAGGCCCAATGATAAATTTGGGCCTGGGTGAACTTGAATGGACAGAAATTAATTTCTCGAGTGCATAATGGGCCTGGGTGAACTTGAAGAAGAAATGTGAAGAGTGTATTTATCGGACCAGTATCCTCTGCTCACCTTTTAAGTGAGCACGGTGCCTACCTTCAATCCGAGCCGTTCGATTTAATCACGACAGTTATATTTTTTTCGGGCCTATCAATCTGGTATTATTCACGGGGCACCATCATTGATCGGACGGTTCGGATCTAAGGTGAGCACCCTGCTCACCTAAAAAGGTGAGCAGAGGATTTCATCTCGTATTTATCTGACTACAGAATATTAATTTTTATCTGACGAATGGATAAATTAAGGGAAATGGGAGAAGCTTTTTAGTTATTATGTATGTAATATATTTATTAATTTTAAATTTTAAGGATTATCAACTTCCAATTTGAGAAGTAAAAATAAATTATGTTTTTCTCATACTCTTTATTTCTTTTCCCATCTACCCTGACAAACTGAAAGTAGATCCTTGAAAGGCGAGAAGGGATTACTAGTTGGTTAAGTCCTTTAGGCCAGGCCCAATTACTATAGTTGCAAAATAGTCTACATAGGTTTTCAACAATAGTGGATTCAGATTTTTTTTTAAAAAAAGAAAAGCGTATTCGTTAAAATAAATTTACACCAGTAAAATTTTGTAACCACCTCTAATTTCAAGAATTACCTATTCGTTAAATAAAATAATATATTTTGCAAGATAGTCAACATCGGTTTTCAACATTTACAGCTAAGTCAATGACTATGCAGAAAATTAAGCTAAAAAGAAAAGGAAATTAGCACACGTATTTGATCAACTACATCTACGCCCCTTGTACAGAAACTTCAGCGCATGAATTTAGAATTTTAGACTATATTAGATCCATTAGTTTGTTGACTTTGAGAATATATTTGAACCATCTCTTCTTCAAAACTAGAAACAAACGAAGGTGAAACATGCCTCTCTTCTTCAAAGCTAGGAACTATCTGTATATTCTTTCTCCTTGCAACGACATGTTTTCGAGTGACAAAAGCACCCAAAGTGAGTAATGAAATTCCTGTACTGAAGACGAAGAGGCTCCAGAACACCCCGAGCCCCAACCTTTGGCTGTCTGTTGTGCTAGCAACAGTCCCAATTGTCGAAACAGAAGAAGAAAACCAAATTTCCTGCAATCCTGTTATCGTGCCATCTTCTTGTAACTCAACTATTGCTCCTGTCAGGTCAGCTGTCATCGGATCACCTTTCCGAAGCACCTGCATAATTCATAAATACAAGTGGACAATATTTATTAAAACTATTGTTAATGAGATACAGTTACAAAAATTGGGAGAGACTGATAATTGAACAAATATGGTGAGTCCATGTCTGTGCGTATAATTGAGTCTCTCTGTATATTGTTGTTATTAGTCATATATATGTAGGCTTGAGTGAATACAACAAAAGAATAAATGATTTTTTTTTGAAGGTTGGTTTGAAACCAACTATTTTGTTACAAGAAATTTGAAAAAAAACAAAATGCTCTCTCTGTAATTTGAATCAAAGATTACTTGGTTCATGATATATTAATAGAGCTAAAGCCTAAACCACTGAGTCGAATAACCCAGTTTCAGAAGAATAAATAATTTAATTAAAGAATTTCTATCCAAAAAAAAAAACCAATATAACGGTTTAAAAGATCCGTTACAATTTTGCTTACTACAGTATTATATTATTATTATGAAATACGAATACCACAGATTGATATACGGAAAGAAAAACCCAGAGATAGAAATTATTTATATATTTATAAAACACGCAAGCAACAAACATGAGGTAGCTAGTTAAGGAAAGACAATTTACTCACAAAAGCAAATCCTCCAAGCATCTGTGTTTCTCCATACACAGCGTAGTCTTTGTTCTTTGATAGAAACTCTGGAACATATGGAGATTCGATATAAGCAGCTGTTATAGTTCCGTTTTCAAATGCATCAGAATATTCATTTGGATCTCCGATCGAAACAATTTTGTTGTTCTGGAACTTGAGAGTTTTTTCCAAGTATTTGAGTACAAAGGAATCACCATCGCACCCAATTTTTGATGTATCTACCACTGGCTTTAGCTGGTTGGCCACTAGAATTGAGCTCAAATTCGCCGTGAAGCAATTGCTGACGATCAAAACCACCACAAGCCATGAAATGATTACAGTCTTCGAATAAAAGCTTCCGATCTCTATGAATAATTAACAAGTAGCTAGTTAATATTATTATACCTTGTCAAATGTGACGATATCAATTTGTTTGTTATCTTCGATCGTCTTATAGGAATTAATCTACAAAGATCGATATAATAAAAAAAATTATAAGACAAAGAACTCACTATCGCCATAGCTTTGGAAAAGAGTGTTGCCGATAATCCAAAATGTCGCGCCAAATTGGGTGTACCATGGGCCTCGAAAATAGTCATCAGATGTCTCCTCATTTTTCTCTAAGAACCAGATCACGCAGAAGTTGTAGAACAGCAGAACAAAGATAGTCATCCAAAGGTTTGGAGTGAATGGTTTCAGGAGCGTCCAACCAACATTCTCACGCTTAATCGGAACAATCTTGGATATTCCCGAGGCTATAAAAGGCTCAGTAAATGATAGATTCTCCGCTCGACTGCTTGTTATGGTTACATCACCGACGACAATATCAACCTGCAGCATGTATATATATATATATATATATTAATTAATTATAATGAACGTTAATATGAAAAGCAGGAGTTAGCTAGGAGTAGAGCTGGAAACTTTTACATAGGGATAAAGTATCATGCATGATGTGGATTCTGGTGTTAATTCCACATTAATTTAGGACGATCCCAAATATTCTAAATTTATTTTATGATTATTTTTATAAATTTTAAATTTAAGGTTGAATTCAAATCGTTCCCAAATGTTCTAAATGCAATTTATGATGATTCTTGTAAATCTAAAATTTAAGATTGAATTTAAATCGTTGATTTTGTTCTATTTAATAATTGATGTGTTTTTAATATAATTTTTATAAACTTTGAAGTTTATTCGATACTCGATCAATAAGTTGAAAAATGAGTAAATTTGTTAGCTGTAATAGGTTAATTTTTTTTATTCCGTTCATATTTTGGTCTCTTGATCGAGATCAAACATTAATTTGAACAACATTAATAATTTAATTCGGCATTTGAATTTTAAATTTTCAAAAATAACCAAAAAATGAAAGCAAAGCATTTAGAGACACTAAATATATGGGGGCAGTGGAACTCTCTTTTTTTAACATATATATATGAGAATTAAATATGATTCTGTTTTTTTAAACCGTACATGCATGTATCAATTTGCACAGTTACGTTCATAATTAGAGAGAGAAAAATATTATATATACTAGATATGGCAGGTCGCAGCTTCGCTGTGCTATGTAAAATATAAAATTTTTTAATGTAAAAAATAAAAAAAATATGTCGTAAAAAACTTGTCAAAATTTATAGACAAAAATTTGTAAGTTCAAAATTAGAAAGTCGCTAAATAAACTTGACGTATATTTTTTTTATCTTGCTATTATTAATGATTGGTACGACTATTTTTAATTGGTACTACTATTTTAAAAAGTCTTGCTATTATTAATGATTGGTACAACTATTTTTAATTGGTACGACTATTTTTAATTTAAAATTAAAAAGACGCTAAATAAACTGAATGGACCAGATTGATCGTGAAAAATGGATGGCTCAGATACCGCAAAAAAAAGCGGCATCAGCTTTTATTAATACTAATTTAAATTATGATGATTCTTGCAAATCTAAAATTTAAGATAGAATTTAAATTGTTGATTTTGTACTATTTAATAATTGATGTCTTTTTAATATAATTTTTATAAACTTTGAAGTTTATTCGATACTCGATCAATAAGTTGAAAAATGAGTAAATTTGTTAGCTGTAATAGGTTAATTTTTTTTATTCCGTTCATATTTTGGTCTCTTGATCGAGATCAAACATTAATTTGAACAACATTAATAATTTAATTCGGCATTTGAATTTTAAATTTTCAAAAATAACCAAAAAATGAAAGCAAAGCATTTAGAGACACTAAATATATGGGGGCAGTGGAACTCTCTTTTTTTAACATATATATATGAGAATTAAATATGATTCTGTTTTTTTAAACCGTACATGCATGTATCAATTTGCACAGTTACGTTCATAATTAGAGAGAGAAAAATATTATATATACTAGATATGGCAGTCGCAGCTTCGCCGCGTTATGTAAAATATAAAAATTTTTAATGTAATAATAAAAAATATGTCGTAAAAAACTTGTCAAAATTTATAGACAAAAATTTGTAAGTTCAAAACTAGAAAGTCGCTAAATAAACTTGACATATATTTTCTTTCTAAAAAAATCTTACTATTATTAATGATTGGTACGACTATTTTTAATTGGTACTACTATTTTAAAAAGTCTTGCTATTATTAATGATTGGTACAACTATTTTTAATTGGTACGACTATTTTTAATTTAAAATTAAAAAGATGCTAAATAAACTAAATGGACCAAATTGATCGTGAAAAATGGATGGCTCAGATACCGAAAAAAAAGCGGCATCAGCTTTTATTAATACTTTAGATTTAGATATATAATAGACATTGGTTCAACATTTTGATTTTTATGGTTCACATTGTTTCACTTGACCCGCCTTAATTTGGTGAAAAGTAAGTTCAAACGTTAGTAAACATCATTGAAATAAACGAATCATATAAGAAAAGTCTGTAATGTACCTCTGAGTATACTTTGTTAACGAAGTCGTCATAGGAAAATCCGCTTGTCCTATTATAAATTACGAATTGACAGGAGATTTCCGGTTTCAACCTTGTCATAGCTTCTCTGAATACGTCAATGCAAAATCCACTGATTGAAGTGGTGTCTATAGTTTCACCCTGAAGTTTTATTGTCCTTGGTGCACCCCATATTGAATTTCTTAGTATACCTATCCTGAGTGTTCTTACCCCGGCTGGCCAGGCGTTGGTTCCTTCTCCGGGCCAAAGCACCACATTCAGCTTTTCCAACGACGACGATGCATTGGGATTATAAAATCCAGAGCTGTTTGACCAAAAGCCGATTTCCTTGTAACTTTTGCCAACCACATTAATTACTTGAAAAATCAAATCATTATTTTTCAGCGGTGTAACAAGACCACTTAGCCCCGTAAAATTGCTTTCGATCATGCTTTTAGCCAGCAAACTTTTATTCCTGTTGGCTTTGTTTGCTGCCAAAGTAACCGCATGCATCGCATCATATGCTCGAACAGCATATACTCCAGGGTTGAAGGTTGTTTCATTATTGTTCTCATACTTGGACTTGAAGGCTTGTTGGAAGCTGTTACTAAATTCCACGTATTCAGTTGTTGATTCATTAACATATGGCTGAACCCCTACTACGCCTTGCATGTAATTACTGACAAAGGAAGAGTTGAGAGATGAATCCAGGAGAGTTGTGATATCTGGGCCGCAGATCCATGCAGAGCCATTATGCATAATCCCGAGTTCAGTTGCTTCTTTAAAGAATGATTTTACGAGGTTTTCTGACATCCTAAGAATGATGTACACAGTTGAGCGGCGCTCTTTCATATGATTCAGTTCATCTTCAATAATGGTTGATGCATAAGATTCTAAGTCCATTGTTGGAAACACTAGAGAATAGTCTATTTGCACACCGACATCCTGCAAGGCATGTGATAGTAATAGCGCTGTGCCCGACACAGTTCCATAATCATCATCTTCATACACTGTTATGACTCGTCGCCATTTATAGGACTTCACAATAGCAGTGAAACAATTTACTAAATCGCTGTCTGGATACGACATTTGAACCAAGAAAGGCTTATTGAGAAAAACAGAAGGCGTGAGAGATGTAGTGGGGATTTGTTGTTGTTTTCCAACATCGGAGATGCCGAGAATTTGTGGCCATGTCCCCGTTGATATGATCACTTGTGCACCTTGTTGAATCAGTTGTTCCGCTACAATCAATCAAAAAAACATCATGTTAAAATCAAATATCATATCCGAGATTGAACAAATCACAACTAAATAGTTATATAATTTCTACATGGTTGGAGCCTTGGAGGCAATTATTAATTGCAGAAAGTTTACCGGAAGAAGCTGCATGAAGAGGATCAGTGCTTTGGACCTCGGTAGTGTTAAGAAGAAGAACTTGAGATGAGGTGTTGAAGCTTCTTGCTGCAACCGCAAGTGCGACAATCTGCTCCTTGCCGATCCTTGATCTAGTATCCAAGACGGCTCCGATGGAAAAAGTATACCCAGTGCCTCTGCTTACCCATGCTAACAGAAAGAGGAGGCAAAAGAGACATTGTGTTTTATTTGATTCCATGGCTGTGATGACTAAGATAGATCAAAAGAAAGTTTGTTATCATTATAAATGGTTAATTTCCTATTATGTGGCTCAACTAAAATTCTTTTATAAGGACAGATCTGGCCGTGTTGACTGAGTATATGTATCCTCATATAGATACATGTAGTCTTTACACGCTAACATGAAAGAGTTGATTAGCGATAAGCAATTAATCAATATTATTGCTGAATTTTCTAGATAACATATGTAAATTTTAGCTTGAAGTACATTACATATTAATCCGGCCCGCAAAAGTTTCAATTAAATGTTTCGTGATGTGCAACTCTAGCTATATCAAACGCACCGTCAAAAAATAAACATAAGCACAAGTCCAAAACTAGTTATGCAGATTTGGTCAACACGAAATTAATTATTAATTAGGAGTATTAAAACACGTTCAAAATTTTTCTATGTACGGTTGGAAATTTCAATGTTTTATATAGTAAAAACTGAAGAATTATTATAAAAAAAAATTATCTGCTAGGTTTTGTGTGGAATGGGTATTCTGTCAACAGTAACAGTTTAAATAAACGTGGACCGTTATATTCTATATTTTGTAAGAGAAAAAGAAAAAAAAAGTTTATGAGATCCGGTCAATTGCGTTGGTGCTGAGGAGTTGCGTTGGACCAAGTAAAAGCAAGTAGACTAGTCAACCAAAATTGCTTGGAACAGAAGTTGTAACTTTTGAAGGGAGTAACAGATAGTAAGGTATCTAGATCTAAAGAAATTAGTAGCTGTTAAGTACAAGATATTATTGGTAATACCTATAATCCAGGAGTAACTATATTTATAGGTTGACTGTAGAAATTATTTACCAAAAATTAGTTAATTAAAGCTGACTTGTATTGTATAGATACAGTGTAAAGCCCAACGGCTGTTCGTATTTATATTTAGCAACGTACTATGGATGGATAACAATTTAGCGGGCTAAATTGTTCAGAAGAAAAAAAAAAAAAGGAAATATTTAATGGGCTTGGGCTGTATAGGACCAGAGGTTAGGGGTATAATGCTAAATAAAACAGGGGTGATATACACCATCCACCATTTTCCCATCCATCCCATCCACATGCCAGAAATGGGCCTCAGTCTCATTTTTTCGTGTGCTGACGTCAGCAAGGTGCTCGCTGACGTCAGCGAAAATTTTTCGAAATTTTTTCAGAATTTTTTGGGTGCTGACGTCATCAAATGTGCTGATTTATTTGTTCAGTTAGATGCCATAAGGGTTGAATTAAAAGTTGTAAGTGTTCAGTTAGTTGCATCTGAAAATGGAATTTTTGTATTTTTGTGTTCAGTTTAATACGGCAAAGGTTGAACTAAAAGTTTTATTTGTTCAGTTAGTTGCATCTGAAAATAAAAATTTTCGTATTTTTGTGTTCAGTTTAATACGGCAAAGGTTGAACTAAAAGTTTTAGTTGTTCAGTTAGTTGCAGCAGAAATTTGATTCGTAGTTAACATTTACAATAAACAAAGTGAACACATATAACAATATAGTTAACATTTACAATAAACAAAGTGACCACATTCAATATTCAATATACAAAGTGAACACATATAATAATATAAATAACATTTACAATAAACAAAATGAACAATTTACATCAACTTCATAATTCATCAGTTTTAACAACCACAAACAAGCACAAAAACTAACTGAACACATATAATCACTAACTACTCCTTTACAAAAACAAATGGATTACAAATCGATTGTAAACTCGAAATTCATCTTCAAGCTCGTGCGTGGGTTTTCTTCTCTCCCACTTCCTCCTCTCCTTGTGTCTATGTATGAATCCTGAAACAAATGTGTAAATCAATTAAAAAATTGTGTACTAAACTATTTCAATAAAAAAATTTGTATTGGATTTCTAATTGGATTTCTATTGCACTATTACATATTTGGTATAAAAGAATCAAGATCCATACCGGGATAGGAGAATCAAAATCAAGATTTGACCCAATTCAAAGTCGTCTACTATTTCTGATGAATCAGCTCGATCGACAATTATCTCATCTTTTACTGTACTGCAGTTTCCAAATTATCAGAAAAGAACTCGTTAAAAAATAAAGAAACCAAACAAAAGGAAATAAAAGAAACAATCAACAAACCAAACAAAAGGAAATAAAAGAAACAATCAACGCATACCCAATCATAGTCATCTTGACAGAGGGTTTGAGTCCCAACTGAGATGAGAATGGAATCGTCGTTCAACTTGGAGGCGAGCTTGGGATACAAGAGCTTGGGGAGAACGGAAGTGACCTCACAGATGTGTCGCTTGAGCTCCGCCACAGAAACTAGTCACAAAAACAGTTCATATGAGGTGAACTTGGATCTGGATCGGCAGCTAGGGTTTCGAGGTCCGACTGATGGAAACCGAAGCAGCAGTATTTCCTCTTGGCCTTGTCTCCGGTGGTCGTGCAGGGTGTGAGGCTGAGGAAGAGGAACACTAAAGAGAGGAGAACAACTTGAGCACAAGAGGATGTCGCCTTTCCCTCTCTCTAATGCGTGGCGATGTCGATGTCGCTCGATCTACATGCGAGGCGAGGTCGCCTCTCTTTTATGTGCTGCGGCTAGGTTTAGACGAGAGAGAAAGTTTGGAGTAAAATAAATAGATTGGGCCAGTTGTTGGGCCCAATGGGCCCAATCTGATCTGTTTAGAGCCTGAGGATGGTTTGGATGGGAAAATGATGGATGATTGGTACCAATTCTCTAAATAAAAGCAAAAAGCATCTCTCTTCGGGCTCGAACTAGAGTTCTTTGGTGTTGGAAGCCGAAAATGTAACGTCCTGTTTGATAGATAATTATATTTTATGTTTTATAATAGTGAATTTTGCATTGGTAATTTCACAATTTATAACAACTTACGAATAAAATTTTTATTTTGTTTCTTAATTATGTGAACTTTCATGTGGCTAGTTAATATTAAGCTATACATTGACCTGTTACATAGAAATTGTATGAAGTGAAATATCCAATCTTCAGTTAGGGTGTGTTTAGTTGTCAAAAGAAGAGGAAAGAGAGGAGAGAAAACGAGAGAAGCTTCTTATTTCTTTTAGCACATTTTCATGGTAAGAATAATAAGTTTTCTTCCCATTTTATTTCTTATTTGATTGATATATAGCTCTTCCCTCTTCCTTAGTCAACTAAATACATCCTAAATTCCTAATCCTAAGTATATTTCTGTCACACTATTCTCTCATGAGCTTTCTTCAAAAATTAAATTTCTAAAGTATGTTTCTGTTTGACAAAAAATGTGATGCCATGATGGCACGGAGATGCCAAGACATGCATCCTTTATTCGTTACAATATATATATATATATTTTGAAATAAAAGCCCGTAGGCATTAGTTCGTTACAATATTGATAGTGCTCTTTGGTTGGGAATATTAAATGTAAAGCAAATTTAGTACAACTAGAAAGAGAGCAGGAGATGAATGTTGCTTGTGAGTTGTGAGACGTGTGATGGTGTGGTTGCTAGTTTATTAACAGAAAACTATAGAACTAGTGATAATGATTCATTTAACCAATCATCATAAAATTAAAGCACGTGAAAACCTTATCATTCGCATTCATTAAATTTCGAATTTCCGTACAATACTGACAACTAAACTCTGTCTACTTAGAGTTCGACACGTTGCAATTATTGACAAAAGGGGACCAGCTAAAACCTATATATTTAAAAATTTATATTTAATTTTTATTGAAAACTAAATGTATACGTAATTGGATGTCAGATGACCCAAAAACCGGAACACATAATAATTTTTTGTGGATATTGGAAATTTGAACTTGGATTTCCTGGTGATAGAACCGATTGAGTGATACTGAAAAAAATGTATTTCCATCGATTATATTTTTTACTTTCCAAAACTTCTAAAAAGATGTAGCAAAATTCTACCAAAACCAAGTGCTCTCTATTTTTTTAATCGTAGATCCTAAAAATTATTAAGATCGTTGTCTAAAATAGATACAACTACCGCATTAATTCGACATATATATATACCTAGCTACTTGCTACTCTATCCGTAATAAATTCTCATAACAATTCCATTTAACACCTCCTTAATAAACTTATTGAACTATTAAGTAATTGTTTCGTACAATATTAACAATAATTTTTTTTTATAAACCAAAGAAAATTGACAACCGGCCTTGTTGGCTAGGATATATAGCAATAATTTAACAAGTGGTAATCAGAAAAAAAAGTCAGATTATTACAATATATTAATTGGTGCCAAAACAACATATAGATCGTAATAAATTGAGAAAAAAGAAATTCCAAAGATCAATAAAAACTCGAACCAGCAAATTTAGAAATTTACAATTACATAAAGAGTATTAAAACAGAATACAATTTGAGGCATATATAGATCACATAGGAGTGAGTCTCTTCTTATATATTACTCCGTTTGGATACACTTAGGAATAGGCCAATTCCAAAAATTGCCTATTCCTGACGTAAATTTTTCATCCAAATGTAACTATTTTCAATAACACTCTTCCCAATAACACTTTTTTCGTTACTTTTCATCTCAATAACACTCTCCCCAACGCTATTCCTAACTCACATCCAAACAACATTTCCTATTCCCGGAATAGCACTCTTCCCGCACTTCCCAAAATCTCACTTTTCCTTAAATTTACGCCAAGAATTACTATTCCTATGCTATTCCTAACACATCCAAACGGCACCTATATATATAAGGAAACGGTATTAACTAATTATGTCATATTATTATTATTATTATTATTATTTTTATATTGAAAGCTTGACAGTAGCTGTCAAGAAATTATGTCATATTATTTATTATATTTTTTCCAACATTTTACTATAACAACTTGAAAATAATATTTCAAATATATAAAGATGACATTATATGATCTGACAATAATCAAGTTTTCGTAATTAAATATCTATTCCAATTGACTTTTAAATCTCATCTAATCTAATAACTACCAAATTAGCAGACAGCCACGTCAGCATTCAACTCGATATTCCCCAGCCACAAAAGTTAAATAAACGCACACGCACGCACGAGTAGACATTACAAATACATATATTGGTTTCTTTCTATGGTTCAATTTGTTCCGGTTTAATTGAGATTTGTGAGTTTTGCTTGTTGGCCTTGGTGCATTTGCCCAAGTCTCTGGTAGCCTCTACGGTCCCAAGTACTTAAAACATGCCCCCATTATAATATGCATTTCTTTATCGTAACGAACTTAGTTAATTCATCTAAATATAAAATGAACTTAGTGAATTAATACTTAAAGAAAAAACTATTATCAAGACTTCTTGGGATCTACCATCTAGTAGTACTGCATTTTTTTATATTTTTATTTTTACTATCTTACTGTTTACTTGAGTGATCAGGGACCCCACTCCCAAGCATTCTTGGCTATCGATTGTCTGAAATGGCTATAGGCATAGCACAACATGTGACATGAGACTGACGGATTAAACCCAAAAAAATTAAGAGGATAATAACTCTTATCAAAGATTTAAACAGCAGTTCATAGTTTATTATAACGGCAACGTCATGAAAAGTCTACCGCATATAGCATATCGTGAAGGCTAAAGAGAAAATGATCTTATATTTTTTTTTTGGTGTATAAATTAATAGAAAAGTATTGCAATTAGTCTCATAGTAAAACTGACTGCCACAATAGTATTTATTTTATTTTCACTCCTTTAGCATGTCTCACAAACAATTTTTAGTGGGAAAAAATAAAAATTCAAGAATTCAAAATAAAATTCATAAAATTATACTTGCGAAATACCTTGCTATTACATAAATTTAAAATTTAACATGCAATCTGCTATAGCGGACAGTTGTTATTGAGATAACATTCTAATTTTTTGATATAGCACAATTTTGAATGTCTAAATGCTATAGCGCGTCCTATAACCATTATTTACACCTTGTCCATTATAAAAGCAATTAACACAAGTATTACTAAAGTACTTTACAAATTAAAAATGACTAGAGAAACAGTATGCAAGGGCCTCGCATGTCAACTAGCGACCACACAAGGGAACGCTGGAAACCGACACAGAGGATCAAAGTCTCTACCCTCTGAGGCTCTGAGCACATTCTAAAGCAGATGCGGCTCACAGTCCGACATCAGCGCCACCAACCCCTCCCAATTAGCGCTAGTGCGACGACAGCATTATCCCATCAACACCAATCAAACACCACCTCCCCTTCCACGTGGCAATCTCCTAACGGCGCCACCACCTAACACAATTCGCCCCTGTATGAACCGCCACAGACGATCCCTCCCCATCCGGAGTCATCGGCCCACACATGTGGTCAAAACCTTCTAGAACACTTCAATCGTGCCAGCGAAGCCTGCTCCTCCCCATCTCCTCTAGTCCTCTCTCGATCGCCATATATAAACTCATTACACAGATCAGAGTCGCATTTTTCAATTTTTGAGTCGCGACTCTCTCTCTCTCCTTTCGCATTCACCTCTCTTTCAAAAAAGGAAAGAGAAAAAAAAAGAGAGAATAAGGAAAAGAAAAGAGGTAAGTAAGTCAAGTACCATGGTGTCCCCATTTCAATTCCCTTTGTTTCTCTTTACGGTATTTGCCAGTTAATACTTAACTTTCTTGATTGATTTGCTTATCTTCTTCTCTTATTCCAGATCAAGACTAGATCTTCTCTTCAAATTCGCTTCAATTCTTCAAATTTCGAGTGAATTTGAGCGGAAATGGGGAAAGGAGGGGGTTGCGTGCCGAGCAAGAAGCAGAAACCGCCGGTGGCGACTGGGAACACCACGGCCGCCGCACCGTCGGCGCCACGGGAGATCCCTGTGACCTCTGAAGAGACTGTGGATGTAGATGTTGTCGCCGATTCGACTGTCGCGGTGGAACAACTGCCGTTGGATCAAACTCTGAAGGTGTTCATTGTTTTCTACTCCATGTATGGTCATGTGGAGTCTCTGGCTAAGAGGATGAAGAAAGGAGTGGATGGGATCGATGGTGTGGAGGCGGTTCTGTACCGGGTTGCTGAGACACTTCCACAGGATGTGCTTGATAAAATGCACGCGCCTCCTAAGGACGAATCGGTCCCGGTAATGCTACTTTCTATTTGGTGATTTATCGATTTTGTCATTCTCAATAAATAGAAATAACAGATTTCGGATCTACTGGCATCGGAATTTTGATTATCTGCACTTCTTATGTGCCAAATGATCTTAAATTATGTGGATAATTGAGTGAAAAAAGTTCAGAAATACTGAAAATAATATAATAAAAGAATTAAGCAGTAGAAAAAAGGAAAAACAACAAAAAAGTCAAATACTTGTCCCTACTCTTCTTTGCTTGAGCAGAAGTGCATTTATAGTTTGAGGGCGACTGGTAAGTGACAGAACCTTTTATTGACAAAAGTTATTGATTTAGAATTTTAATTGTTGTATAATGCAGCATATTTTCACTATAATGCAAAGCAAAATTGAATGTGGCTTTACAATCTGGAGTTTGACAGATTATAACAGCAGCTGAGCTTGAGAAGGCAGATGGGTTGCTCTTCGGTTTTCCTACTAGATATGGTGCAATGGCAGCACAAATGAAGGCCTTTTTCGATTCAACAGGTTCACTCTGGCAAGAGCAGAAGCTAGCTGGTAAACCTGCTGGCTTTTTTGTCAGCACTGGTACACAAGGAGGAGGTCAAGAGACTACCGCGTGAGTTTTTGCTTCTTTATTTCTTAATTAATGATATTTATATGCTTTTGGACCTGAAAATTGACTAACTTGAAAATTACTGGGTTGTAAATTTCGTAGAATAGACTGTGCTTGTGAAGTTGGGTAGGTGTACTTTTCAGGGGTTGTTGCTTTTGATTGTGCTTGAATTAAGAAGACTTTATATTGAGATAACAGGATAGCGACCAATATTGGTTAAATAAGTCCTTATTATAATCTAATGCATAGACTTTTATGCGATGTAGGAAATGCCTTTTTCAATGATTGATTAAAGTGATCTGTCCACTATAAGCACTGATAGGGGAATAAAAATGTTAACAAAAGCACAAAATCCTGTCAATTTAGATGTACAATTATATCCATTTAGATAATATTATTAACAATCATTTTCAGATAAACCAAAATATGAAAAATCGTGTATTGGATGTTGGCTTTATTAAAGAGCACTTATTTTGTTTAGTGATGGAAGTTGTTTGTTGATAATGGAATAAAATCATAGTAGTTTGTCCTGTCATGTCTTGTGAACCTATTTGGCACAACTTAATTATATTTAAGTGGTACTTTATGTAATTGAAGAAGTGCAAAACCAATTCCTTATGCAGTCTGTGTTACTTTAGATATTGACTTGTTAATGTTGTCACTTTCAGCAAAGTTCGTAGAGATTTCTTTGTTTATATTTTTGGCAGCAGTTAATCCAAATTACTTTCGACTTTTTTTTTTCTTTTAACTCCTTTTGTTTCAAATGTTCAATGTAACAATGAGCCATTTAAAAGATAAAACAGATTTCCCAAAGCTAAAAAAAGATAATTTACAAGGACAAGGCAATTAAAATGTCAAGAAAATTTTATCAACAACAACAACAACAACTAAGCCTTTTGTCCCAAACAAGTTGGGGTAGGCTTCAAGAAAATTGTCTCAAAAATAAAAATGACAAATGTTCAGGCACTCTTATTTGAATACCCTTTGTTTATCATTCTGTTCTTGCATAAATACACAATACTGGTGCTGATCTTGTGTGTACCCCAAATTTATTAAAATGCAGATGGACTGCAATCACCCAGCTGGCTCATCATGGTATGCTGTTTGTACCAATCGGGTACACATTCGGTGCTGGTATGTTCAGCATGGATGAGGTCAAGGGAGGCAGTCCCTATGGTGCAGGAGTTTATGCTGGAGATGGTTCCAGAGAAGCAAGTGAGACTGAGCTATCCCTTGCTGAGCATCAGGGCAAATACATGGCATCTATTGTCAAGCGCATGTTTTCTTCTTCTTAGACTTCTATAACCTCCCGAGATATATTAGCCAATTTTTTTTTTGTCATTTTGGTCATTCTATTCCGTGTGCATGCCCCCTTACTCTTCTAAATTGTTTTGTTGTGAATTGTGATTTCTCTTCTTTCTTTTCCCTTTATAGTAATTTTGTCTGGTTTGTTCTATTCTTGTCTGGCAACAATTGCCTATGGTTTGTTCTATTTTTTGTCAGTACGTATGTGTATCTAGTTTACTGTACATGGTGAAAAGTACAAGTGGCTTGTAAGACTATAAATTTTGTTCTCTTTGGATAAAGAATCATTTAGTACCTGAAAAGGCCGATCTGTATATGAGGTTGTCATCCTTGAGATATTTTAGAATAATTTGGCTTTCGTTTTTTTTTTACTTATTTTGTGAATATTTGTTGATTGGACTGGTCCCATTGTTCTCAGTTGATGGTGGCCAATGTTCTTTCCTTATCATGTGGAGGAAGGAAATGCGACTTTATGTTATTTACCTATTTTACTTCGTTGTTAGGTAATTGGGCCATTGGCAAATCACAGTGGAACATGATACTTGATAGTCTTTACTGTCAGTCCCATCTTGAATTTTGAAGCCTGTTTGAATATGAAATTTCTTCTGGATGAAAATGATTTCACTGTTAATAGGTGACTAGAGAAAAAATAAGAAAGAATTTCTTTCACTAGCCTGGACTGGGTTCAGTGGACTTTTGATACCACCTAGGCCCCACCAATCAGACAAGTTGGTCGTTATTTCTTGCAGGAAATATCTTACTGCTCAGTAGGTAGTCAACACTATCCGTTAGGCACAAGCAGTCAATGACAAGCGGACCCAATAATTATTTAACGCTGGATGAATTGCAAATAGTCTATGACAACCTGACCCCAGATGATTACTCCTAGGAGGCAACCTGACAAAATACACAAAGTTCAATCTATCTATCCCAAACCCAAAAGACATGAGGTCCCTGTGACTTCTTCTAGCCAAGGGAGAAATCATCCATGGCCTCTTTCCTCTCCCCTCACCTATCCAAGCCCAAACCCCTTCTCCCTCTGCCACTTATTCGAGCTTCTTCATCTTCATTCTCCACAAATGCTGCAGCTGTCACAGCCCAATCTCCTCCTGCTCCCTCTCTCCAGTCGCTCGAAGAGACCTTTGGCCGCCAGGGCATCAAGTTCACTGAAACAAATGGCATTTCAGCAGTTGAGTTATCAGTTAGGAATGGCAGTTCAGTAAATTTTCGCCTGTCTGATGTGTTGATCACATCTTACAAGCCAAAGGTTTTCTGGAAGGATGATGGATGCTGGGAGCTGCTTCGCACTGTTCAGACCAGCGAGGATCCTACCTTGGTGAAAGGAGGAATTGGTTTAGTTCTAAATGATTTGTCGAAATCAGCAAAGAACAGCTCACCTTGGTCTCCTTCTGAATGGGTAGTCAAAGATGCCGACTCCGACTCCTTTGATGCAGTCCAGGTACTGGACATATATACTTGCTTATTTTCCAGTTCAGGAATGTCCAAAACGAAAAATTGACAAGATAAAGAAAATAAAAATTGTCACCCAAGACTAGAGTTATAGACTATTTTTTTTTCTTTAATGAATTAGGACTACTAGCGAACTTTAGGTGGACAAAAAAAAATTATGCTTCTTCTCTCAATTAGTATAATTTCAGCAAAATTGGTATCTCTGGATCAATGTGTAGGTTGAATTAGGCTGCACAAATGGAAATGGTACTTTGGAAGTTACCTATGTCATCTCCCTTTATCCTCTGAGCCTAGCAACTGCTGTCATAGTGAAGAATACTGGGTCAAAACCCATTGAACTAACAAGTGCCATTCTGAGCCACATCAATTTCGATAGACGGGACGGCACAGCCATAGACAGCCTTCTAGGATGCTCCTATTGCGCACACCCTCCTCCTGCCTCTAGCTTTGGGATTCTATCTCCAGCTGAGGCAATGAAACCTGATGACTCTGGCTGGTTTGGTTCGTCTGATGCTCCTAAGACGGGTGTCTGGACTGTAGAGGATGAGAAATATACTATGTTGAAGGAAAAATTTAGCAGGGTTTATGCAACTCCTCCCTCTGAGAGATCAAAGGAAGTGTATCGCACTGTACCCTCGAATTACACCACAATTGATAAGGTATTGTGATTTTTATATAATAAGCACAAAATATTTGTTTGCTTTCTTTTCAAATGCATAACCACTTAATTTTTGTTTCTGTTGAAGCCCACAATTATATCCATAATTCATTGCTGTGCCAGACATTTATCAAAGCATTATTAAAAATATCCATAATTGTATTTTTGAAAGACATTTTCCATAATAAATAAGGAAATATTGTTATTTTGTAGGGAAGCAAACTAAATTTCAGGATAATAAGAATGGGATACGATGATATATACTTGGGTACCCCTGGCTCTTTTGCGAAACAATACAGTAGCAAGGATTATTTCATCTGTACCGGTCCTGCCTCGATGCTTGTACCTGTTGTTCTCAACCCGGAAGAAGAATGGAGAGCAGCTCAAGTTATTGAGCATGATAATTTGTAACATATACATTATAATTGAGTATTCTATCTCACTTTGCAATATACATCAAATTAGTAATTCCTTTTTGAATGTATGAAAGAGAAAAGAAATAAATGAAATTATTCTCTTTTTGATAATGCGTTTTATTTTGTTATTTCCAGTTGCAAGCAGGGGTTAATAGTTATATTATATCATGGATTTGCATCACCATTAGTTGAGTGCGACCATATTTTTGTTTACTGAATTGTGACGCGTGTTTAAGGACGGACAAAAATCAACTACTTCGGTCTCAAAAAATTTATTCTGTTTTGCTCCGATATAAGTCGCAAAAAAAAAAATATCAGAAATAAGTATAATAACGTTAATATAAATATTGTAAGATTGCTATAACAATAACGTCAGGATGGCCGAGTGGTCTAAGGCGCCAGACTCAAGTTCTGGTCCTCGTGAGAGGGCGTGGGTTCAAATCCCACTTCTGACAATTTTGTCTTTTATATAATGGTTTTCGGTTTTAGTTTTTCCTACGGTCCTTGGGCATGTACTATCGAACATCCTACTATTTTCTAAGTCAAACAGCCTATGGGTCTTATTTCAAAAATAAATAAATAAAATAAAATAAGAAGGGTTAAGAAAAGCTTTTCAAGTCGCATGGAGGAAAACCAAACTCTGGGTATATATGAATATTTTATTTTTAACGTGGCAATAGAAAATAGTTATGTTAGTATTTTACATTATGATAATTTATCTAAAAATGTCTACATTTTTCATGTTTGGTATTATGGTTAACTTGATATAGACTGTCGCCATTTCTGTAGTTATTTGTCCATTGTCTTGGTTCATTATTTGTCAGTAAGCTTGATACAGCTTGCTTCTATAGATTACATACTAAAATTTATTTGTATTGTATATGTCCTTCTAAATCTCTTCTCATCTCTCTGTCTCTTTTCCAGCCACTAATTCGCAGTTCCAATTTGACATTCTAATTACAGCCAAGCCTTGTAATGGTATTCTCAATCAAACCAATTTCCTGTAAAGCTGTATATAAACAAACACAACTAAAAGGCATGTCTTTTCCTGTAAATTATTAATGTTCATTACACAATCACACCAGAACTTCCAAAGCATCATAGCGACGAAGTACCATGAGACTGCCACACTTGAAGGGGGCATTTTCAGAAAGGGTGCTGAAGAAATTCTGATCAATTGTAGGTCGTGTTGTAGGTAATGGAAAATAAATTAAAGTCTGTATCATATACCAGCAAGAATAATCATAGTTGCATGTTTTTCGAAGTTGCTATAGTCGTATCAGTGGCTTGCGGTTTGTTTATATACAAGATTGTCAGTACACAAACATGAATGTAACATTAATGCACCATGCGTAAGAATTAACAACAAATTATAATCAGATTTCTTCCTTCAACCTGCTATTACTATTCTTTTTTTTTTTTTGAGGGCTGGTGTTAACCAGCAATTTTCATTGAATTAAAATAAAAAATTACATCACAAACCAGTATCCAAACCGATACTGGTAGCGAAATTATTACATCCCAATTCTAAAATGGAGACATAAAACCAATACTCTAGCAGTAATGGTATCCCAACCGGTACCCTAACGGGTACCAGTACCAAAGTCCAACATTGAAAAGGAAATATGCTAGCTACTGGCTCCTATTCCTTCAGAATCGTTGGTGAACTTCTTATTCTGGCTCTCCTTGATTATGCATTTATGTTTATGTAGTATCCATCCGTTGTACAGCTTGCCTATATATAGACACCACTTGTATATGTAATAATTACGAAATCATAAATAAATGAATTCCTATTCTATAGATTTGATCACCAATATGAGCATATCCTCTGCAATTTTCTTTTACTGACTTGGATATTATAGTGATAATAAAATCCCATTGATTGATTGGTAACAAATCATAATCAATTAAAACAATTAGCCCAAAATGAATCATGAAAGGAGAACGTAGAGAGATGCCAATCCATATACATGCTCGTTGCGTCGATTAATAGGGACTCATCCAATTTTGCGTTACCTAAATGTAATACATATATAATTTACACGCCTGAATTCTGTGTACGAGGATAAGGACAAGGGAAACAAACAAAGAACGGAGGCAGTGGGACGAGGGGCAGGGGCATTTTAGTCCAATTTTTTTAAATCGATTTATTATTACATAAAACTGTTAAAATAAAATTATATAAATATTCATAATTGATATAATTAGGGTATAATATTCAATATTAAAAAATTGAGAAGTATATTTTTAATGAGAGAAGATTAGACGGTATGTGGCTAATTTTACTATAAATATTTATAATTGATATAATATCTTTTGTCCGCCAATGCCACAAATCAAATCAATTAAACAGTATACATCACACACTAAGGATAGTGATACTGATAAAATTATATTCATTGAGGGGTAACCAATCTGAATCAATTAAAACAACTAGCAAAATATGCCCTCATATGTGGGCAAATAAAAAATAAAATAATTTTAGAGAATAAAGATATGTTGCTCAATCTAGCAATACAAGTAGATATGTTGCTCGATTTGATTTTGTATTGGACAGAAAACCAAAACATATTATTGTTTCGTCTAACGACAGATCAAATCGATCGAACAACACAAATAGGTGGATACACACTAGATCTAATGTGTAATATCTCTTGAATCCGTACGTTTACAAGAGTAGAGATTAGCTCAAAATCAAACATGAATGGAGAATTCCTTGAACCAATTTTAGAGAGATGCTTATACATGTACATGCTCGTTTGCCTCAATTAATAAAGACTCATCTAGTTTTGACTTTTGAGTTTACCTAAATTTAATACATGCCTGCTCCTTGTGAAAGCATCAATCTAAAAGTCTATCCAAACTATACTAAAAGTCCATCTAGACTATACTAAAGGTATATTCAATTTTAAATTATTCAAATGTTATATAGATCATGAATTATGACGTGATGTAAATTTAATAACGAGATAAAATATTTAAATCCTTCATCATCATCTGGACCGAGATGGAATTAGTGGGTTCGTGGCCAATTTTCCTTTATAGCGAAAGAGAAGCGGGAGGGCAGAAGGGTTTACAAGTTTCCCGCCGCTCTCCGCCCAGCGAAATCGTGTGAAATTTCGTGGTTTTTTCACGCGATTTCTATTGCGCCGTTATTTTTTCATTCCGATAGCCCCTAAATTAAATGCCAGAGAGACGGATAAATAAGAGCACTTAGAAATAAATCCTCAAAAAAAAAAAAAAAGAGCACTTAGAAATTAGAAAGAGGCTTTCGACTATATCGAGAGAGATAGAGAGAGAGAGAGAGAGAGAGCGCGCGCGCTTGAGAGTTGAGGAGGGACGGGAGTAGAAATGAAGAGGAGAGATTGCAACAAGCGTAGTACATGCGAGAAGAATTCCTGCTCTCATATGGACTCGACCAAGATTAAATTCTTCAAAAAGATGGATGCTTTTTGCTTGAATAAAATGGTAAAATCTTTGCATCTCTCTCTATCTCTTTTTCTTTCTTCATTAAGTATACTTTTAGTATTCGGATATTAATGAATCGCATGAAATTTTGTGTGCAAATAATGTAATTAGTCCCCAAATTAAATCTTTTTTTTTTTTCTGTTAATTTTTGTCTATGATATTCACAGGATCTCCCCAAGGCTTTAAACGTCAAAGGCCGAATTGCTAAAGAAGTTAAACTAAAAGGTCCAAATGGTAATATTTGGGAAGTTGGTGTTACCAAATTGGTTGAAAATCTCAGTTTTCAATCCGGATGGAAGGATTTTGTTATTGCTAATAGCATAAAGGCAAACGACCTTCTTCTCTTTAAATGCAACAGTGAGTCTTCTTCTTTTGAAGTGAAAATCTTCCATCCGAGTCGGTGTGAAGGAACTTCTCCCTTTTTTGTGAAGGAAAAAAAGATTGAGACTCGCAAAACAAACAGAACAAGAAATAGCTCCATAAGAAATATGGATGCACCTGATTGTGAAATTCAACAAGATGTGACGGTTACAAGTACTTCTGGCTCCTCCAGTGATTCGGAATACTCTGGCTCCTCCAGTGATTCGGAATATAGCTCAGATTATGTACCAATTCAGAAGGCGAGACGACGGAGAAGTAAGTTGTTTAAATTAATTATGATTTGTTTTGCTATATCGATACCAACCTTGTAACTGGTTGATGTATATTAGAAATTTACAATGCATTTCCCAGTATGAAGAAATGTTTTCCATCTTACAATTTGCTTTGAATTGAATTATTTTAGATCCAAATAATAAAAAATTGCATTAATAACAACAAGAACAGCAACAGAAACAAATAATAGTAATTTTTAATGAGCTTGTCCTATAAAATTGAATGAATCCATTTATTATCGCACTTTATAAGAACTTGTCAGCAGCAGTACTTTCTCTATCGGTAATTTGCATCCTGGCCTTGGCCTTGGAGCAAGGACAAAATACTTATTGTTTTATCTTTTTGCGTGTGTTTCATGTTAATTTGGTAATGGAAGAAACCTAAACTTCCTGCATATAAGAACAATTATATGTAGCTACTCTTTATTTCTATATGGTTTATGGATGTGAAAAGGTTTAAGTATCAAAAACAATGTTGTGCAGGTAAACGGGCTGTTGCTTCAAAAGAACCCTTTGTGTTGCCAGCAGGTTTGCAGTTGACACCTGCCGATCGGGGGAGAGTTATGCAGTTGTCTCATGGGGTTGAACCAGGGAATAAGTACTTCGTAACTCTCATGAAATTCAGTCATGTGAATGGAAAGTATTTGGTTGTAAGTTTGTTACCTTTTTACTTTATAAATAGGTCTCTGTTGGATGGATTGCTGGTGGTATTTTAGCAACTCAGATATTGTTTTCATGATTTTCAAGTTAATGAAAATACTTCTGTTATGAAAATCACCCAGCTTCTTCCATGATTCCATCAGCTAAGCAAATGGACTGAGATTTCCCTCTATATGTGTTGTATGTGCTATTTTCAATGATTCCCTTCCACTATATATTCTCTCTGCATTGTTCACTTCACTGTAGTTGACCAAGAAGACAAACTTTGTGATCAAAGAAATGGGTAGCAATAGAGAGAAAACCTACATTCCATAATTAATAGATGGAGGTTAGATGTATGACGTGGTTATAACAGTATGAAAGCTTTGTGCCTTAAGAGACTCAGATTGAAGTTTTAGTAGTCACCAACTTGTATTTGAGGGTACAGAGTTTCTTAATTAATCTTATATGTACTCCACAGAAAATGTTTCAGTTGCTACATGAATTCATTTGGCTTTTAATTGTTAGTTTCTTTACCACAACAAACAATTAAACATTATGTTTTAGGTTAAAAATAATAAACAGTTATAAAGAGGATAGCTAGGTATTTGCTACTAATATGCTTTCCTTTTTTTTTTTTTTTGGATAAATCAGGCCATACCCAGCAGATTTGCCGTCGAGCACCTTCCTCGAGTAAACAGGGCTATCCTTCATTACAAGGGACGTAAATGGTCCCTGTATATATATTACAAGTACAACAGTGATTTATACCCATATTTCGCTACTGGATTTAAGGAATTTGTAAAAGACAACAATCTGCGAGTTGGGGATCTTTGCTTGTTTGAGCTTATGAAGAATAAGGATACAGTTTCTTTCAAAGTTCATATCTCCAGAAATTAATCAGGCCATCTATTCATATCATACATATGCAGGCGTGTTTATCTGGAGCTTTTTTCCCCCTTTTTGTGCAATAAACCTACAAAGTTTGCTTATACAACCCGTTTTGTCTTGTTTTGTAATTGCTAGTATGTGCTAGGGGATATCCTTTTTTTCTAATTCTATCGAGCATGCTTAAAGGATATATTAGTGATTAGTCTATCGAGTTTTCAAATTTGTTAGGTGAGAAGGATGGTACCGAGAACAACTGTCTCATAAATAGGAAAACAGGATGGTATGTCACACTTGCAATTTGCTCTCCTCAGTCATTTTCCCTTGACCTTTCAGATTTTAATCATTCAAGAACAACATGAAAATCTTATAAAATGGTTATTTTACACTTGGTTATACCTCTCGAAATAAAATGGCATTGAAATAAAAAAACAAAGAATAAACGATTTTGTAAGAAATTTGCTAGGGAATTGTGATGAAGCCTTAGAGAAGGAAGAAACGAAAGTCCGTGATCAAATCAGAACGGTGCACCAAATTAAACTGCCATGGTAAAGTGATTGACATAAATTGACGTTAAATGTAATCAAAGAATAATCTTCTTTCATCCATTTTCGTTGAATGATATTATTATTTTTATTGATAAGACTTCGCACGGAGTTACATATATAAACTCATATAACCCGCTAGCAAAGTTGCTTTGGTTTATTATTTTTTTTTCTAATATTAAATTTTGTTTTATATTATGGTTGACTTCCGGGCCCCGCTGCCGGGCGGCTGCTCTTTTAGGATTGTACGAGAGAGAAAGTTGGCTTTATATTTCATTTTTTTTTTCTTGTTCTGCCTCTTTTTTTTTATTAGTATTTTGGAAGCAGTTTACTCATGACATCGCAAACCTTCCAAAATGGATTGTGAAAATACCCCGAAATGTTTAGCATTTTAGTAGGAATAAATTAAAAAAAATGAAAAATGTGTATGGTTCAATAATTTTTAAATAGCGTAATACTAGCAAAAAAATCTAAACGCCAGCTACGTCACCACGCTTTTCTGAAAAACGAGCAATTCAATTTAGACCTACAAGCTTGCCTGCATTTGAGAGTGCGTGAATGTTACATACTTACATCACATCTACAATTAGTCGTTGCTCTTTATATATTGTCTCAAAAATTGCTTCTAGCAATCATCACCGAAAACATATATTCTAAAGAATCCCCGACCATATACTTTTTAATTTGTATGCATTTACATTAAATTATTAATATAAAGAAGGCATTGACCTGCATGGGCTGCTTTTAATTCCGAAAAAATATAGATAAGGATGCATGGTTCTAGGAAACGTTATATATATATATATATAGAGAGAGAGTGTTTTGCTATGGTGAGTTGCAACTCACGGAGCTTTCCGTGAGTTGCGATCAAAACTCTTGGATCTGATTCAAAATGATCGATCCAAACCGTCCAATATGATCTCCATATTGAAATCTCCTTGCAGACCAAATTTTATTTTTTTTCGAAATTTTTAAGTATTTTTTTCGGATTTTTAAAAACTGCTGTTTTTGAATGGTACATAATTAATTAGATTAGTGATTTTCTAAAATTCCAAAAAAATATTTAAATTTCGAAAAAATATAAAATTTGGTCTGCAAGGAATTTCAATATGAAGATCATATTGGAAGGTTTGGATCGATCATTTTGAATCAGATCCACGAGTTTTGATCGCAACTCATGGAAAGCTCCGTGAGTTGTAATATATATATATACACCTGAAAGATCGATTCAAATTGCTCAATATTTTAATACGCTTTCACGAATTACAGGTGAGTCTAAATGGAGCAAATTAGGTGCAATGTCACCCTTTTCTTTTTCCAATACTACGCTCAAAGTAATTCTGAAGGATCCCTCCGTCAAAATTCAATTAGAACTCAAATTTAAAAGTTTTAATGACGATCCAAGCGCCCAGTGTATTCTTCAAATTAATTTTAAGATATGATAATTTTATCGATATTGATAAAAACATTAATTATTTAATCTTTATTTTTTTGAGTAAGCCTCGCCATTGCATAGGATGGTTCTTTTACTATTTTGGGGTCATTTTCGAGAAAGTAAAAAAAAAAAAAAGAAAATATTGATTTTTTGGGAGAAAAAAAAACAATAAAACCTTATTTCGTGTGATATGTAAATTGCATTTAGCAATTTAGACCAAATATTTTGACCACGAAATTATACTTTTTTCTGGACCATAAGCAACCAGATTAAAATATTTATGAAAGCACATTAGCGAACTGAAATGTCCCATATTGTTATTTTTTTCACAAAAGCATAAACCCTCTTTATTGTTATCGGAACTATTCAATTGATATGGATCAATGTAAAAGGAGAAATATGCTTAGATTCTATGTTGGTTCTATCACCAGAATTGTAGAAATGCCTATCGGATCATTTTACATTTAGTTTGTTAGAGGATAGGGGATACGAACGGTCAGTTCTAGTTTCAAGGCCCCTAATTAAATGCATTTGCTCCTGGTACAAATGGGGTTTAAATTAAATGCATGCCAGACTGCCAGAGAGGCGGAGAATTAAATTACCTAGAAATATTTTTTTTCAAGAGTTCGAGAGAGAGAGGAACGAGTGATAGAAATGAGGAGGAGAGATTGCAACAAGTGTAGTAAATGGGAGAAGCATTTCTACTGGTCTCATATGAACATGACGAAGATCAGAATTTTTCAAGAAGATGGATGCTTCTTGCTTGAATCAGATGGCAAGAGTTTGCACTTCTCTCTCTATTTTTTTTTTTTTTTAATCGAATATATATTTTTACACAAATATTAATAAATTGCATATGTAATTTGTGTCAAAATAATGTTTAGTCCCCCAAATAGGGTTTTTTTTGATAATTTTTGTCTTTTATATTCACAGGATCTCCCCAAGGCTTTCCAAAGGAACTTCAAAGGCCAACTTGCTAACATCGTTGAACTAAAAGGTCCAAGCGGTAATATTTGGCAAGTTTGTGTCACCAAATTGGTCCAAAAACTCACTTTTCAATCCGGATGGAAGGATTTTGTTATTGCTAATAGCATACAAACAAACGACCTTCTTGTCTTCGAGTACAACGGAGACTCTTCTTTTGAAGTCCAAATCTTTGATCCGAGTGGGTGCGAAAGAAGTTCTTCATTTTTTGTGAAGGAAGAAAAGATTGACATGCATGAAACAAGTGATAGCTCCAAGAAAATTTTCGATGGGCCTGATTGTGAAATGCGACGAGATGAGACAGTTTTGATTACTTCTAGTTCTAGCTCCTCTAGTGATTCTGAATACAGCACTGATGTACCAATTCAGAAGCCGAGAGGACGGGCAAGTAAGCTAAATTTATTATTATTTTTTTTTGTTATTCTAGGTCGATACCAACATTTTTAAGTGGTATTTATAAGATATTCCCCATTAATAATAACATAATTTTTTGTCCTACAGAATGCATCGAATGGCAATATTTTAGATCTGAATATTAAAACATTGCATTAATAACAACTAGAACAACAACACAAACAAATACTAATTATTTTTACTGAGCATGTCCTATAAAATTTGATTGCGTCCTTTTATGGTAGTACAGGAAATTGTCAACAATAAGGCTCTGATCGGAAACACAAACAAGCACAAAAGAAAAGAAAAGAAAAGATAAAAATCTGATGCAAGTCGTTTTCGATCAGAGCCTAATACTTCGCCCATGGATAATTTGCCCTCCAGAGGCTCTTGGCCTCTGAACAAGTATTAAATTAATTATGGATTTTCTTTGTTATTTACGAGTTTAATGTTAATTTGGTAACGGAAAAAACTGGAACTTGGATTGATCGCAGAAAGAAGAACAATTTCAGGTAGGCTACTCTATTTGTATGTGGTTTATGGATGTGAAAAGTATTAACTATCAATTGTTTTATTGAATGTACAGGTAAAGAAGCTGGTATGTTAAAAGACCCAAATGGTGGAGGTGAGTTTGAAACTGCTAATGACGAGCCCCTTATTTTCTCAAAAGTGTTGCAACTGACACCTGCACAGCAAAGGCGAGCCATACAGTTGTCCAATGGGGTTGAATTAGGGAATAAGCACTTCTTAGCTCTCATGAGATACACTAACGTCCATGCAGCTAGCTGTTGTAAGTTCATAATTTTTTTACTTTATATGTATATGTCAATGTTGGATGGCTTGCTTGTGCCATTTTCGTAACTCAACATTGTTTCATCGATACCAAGTTAGTGAAAGTTATTGCTGTCTGAAAAATGATCACCCCAGCTTCTTCCATCAAACGAAACAAATGGACTGAGCTAATTTCCCTCTATATTTCTCGTATGCTTTCTTCTTGATACTGCCCTAAATTATTATTTTCCCTTTGCATTTTAAACTTCATTGTAGTCGAGGAAAAGAAATAGTTTGTGATCAGGTAAGATCACTCAGATGTCATTAGAGAAAGACATGGCAGAAATATGGAGAGAAAACATCGCTCCATATGATGGAACTGAGATGGCATGTCTCGGTTATAACAATATGAAAGCATTGTGACTTGACAGGGAAATTGAAGTTTCAGTAGTGACCAATTTGTATTTGAGGGCAAAAATATCTTAATAGGTCCTATATATGATTTGTAAAACAAATGTTTTAATTGCTACATGTTCATGTAGCTTTTAATTGTAACACTATGTTTTAGATTAAAGTAATACTTAGTTTAGACATCTTGTACTGTGCATAATTAGAATAATAAAACATTACATACAGGATAGGTAGCTAGTTAATTTGCTACTAATGTGTTTTTCTTTTACTGATTAATCAGGCCATACCCACCAAATTCACGAGTGAACACCTTTCTCGAGAAAACAAAAAGGCTGTCCTTCATTACAAGGGACGCAAATGGCCCCCGTCTATCTATCAAAACAGGCCTTTATCCCTATATTTCTCAGCGGGGTGGAAGAAATTTGTAAAAGACAACAATCTGCAAATTGGAGACATTTGCTTGTTTGAGCTCATGAAGAATAAGAATACAGTCTCTTTCAAAGTTCATATCTCCCGAAATTAATGAGCCATCTACTCTTATCATTGCATATATATGAAGGCGTGTTTATCTGGAGCCTTTGTTTTTTTTTCTCCCTTTGTGCAATAATACTATAAATTATGCTTAAAATAGTAACCCGTTTTGTCTTGTTTTGTAGTTGCTACTTGCTAGTTATGTGTAAGGGAGATCTTTTTTTTTTTTTAAAAAAAAATTATATTAAGCATGCTTGAAGGCTAATAGGATATATTATGCTGTCAAGATTTCAAATTTGTGAGGGCTCTATGTACAGGGCCCTCAGTTTGGCGGGTAAAACTATTTCCCCTTTCAGGGAATGTTGGAAACTAATGTCCTGATCAAAATGTTTTTTACATAAAATTTCATTTTATTTTATTGGAATTGATTTTGTGAGATTTTGTTGAGTCTAATAATATGGAAATTCCAACCAAATGATATCAAATCCATCCATTTTGATAAAAAATTTTCTAATGAATTGAATAGCCATGTTACAAAATGCCATTCTGATCAGAGCCTGAGACTCCCGCCCTCCGTTAAGCTTTTCTCTTACCGAGTCTTTCATGTTAGGCTGCTTACTCAGCAACAGCTGCAAAAGAGAAATCTTTATGAGGGACAGAATTGTGTGTTATGCTCTCAGGGCATTTGGAGGACAACGTGCATCTTTTTTTTTTTTTTTTTTTTTTCATTGCTCTTACATTTATTCGGTGTGGCATCGGCTCCAAACACATATAGGAGTACCTCGTGCGAACTCATATTGGCCGGTCCTTTTAACCACCTTCTGTGCAGTTTGGCTGGAGAGGAACAACAGGATATTCCGGAATGCTTTTAGTTCTAGGCCTTCTATAATGCTGGAGAGATGGATTTTAGAGGAGTCGATGAGTTACATGAAGAATTGCTGAGTTTTCAGTTTTTGGATACTATTTCGCTTTTTATCTTTCTTTCTCTCTTTATTGGAAGCCATTGCGAATCTATTAAAAAACAAAAAAGATTTCAAATTTATTTGGTGAGGAGGATGGTACCGAGGAGGGAGGTGCTTTGGGCAACCGGCGTTTTTCTTAGGTGCTTTGGTTTCGTTTTTCTTTAAAATGACCAAAGTGCCATTCGTAAATTCGCTGGTATTTACTCCGACAATCCTATCCAATAGTTCCTCTTCACACTCTGACATTGAGACTCCACGAAGCATCAGTTATAATTCAAATTATCTTGATATTGCATCAAACAAGTCCCAATTATGCAATATTTCTCACTCTGCCATAAACTCTATTTGTCCCCAGTTGTTTAATTTAATCGAAACAAAATAAAAATCTAAGTTCCAATGGAAATATGGATTGTGCATGTGCAACTTGGAAAACACACAGAAACTTGAAAAAGCGGATTCAAATGGTACCGGCGGTAATTAAGTCCAATAGAGCGAATACATTTGTTTTTTTAACAAGAAACCTAGAAAAGGAGGTAAGTACGGTTAAAAAAATTAATTAGGGTAATAAATCTTGATTCATTCTAAGCAAAGCACTTCCCTACCGAGGACTGTCTCATAAATTGGGAAATAAAAAGGTATGCCACAGGTGCAAATTTCTTCCCTCTTGTCATTTTTCTCTTTCTCTTTAATCATTTCAAAAAGAAAAAAAAAATGCAAATCTTATAGATTACAACCAGAGAGATCAAGACAATCCAGTTTAAATGCATTTTGTAAGAAGATAGGTTCTCATATTAAATGCAAGTATGCAAGCTTTATTCAATTATTCTCTCTCTTAGTTCTAGTTTATTCCCAAAAATCCCAACTTAATTAATGCGGTTCTCATATTCAGTCAACAGAGTATAAATAGGCCACGCATAACACATAAACCAAGCCCAGAGTTTTCACGGGTCCAACAGAGAAAGAAAAAGCCCACGGGTTAAAGGGTTGAAACCCAGCAGAGAAGGGTACGGGTATAGAGATAACAGGTTTTAGTTCTCAAGTCCGAACCCGACAATAATTAAATCCGAACCACAACCCCTAACTTTTCAGTTTAGCCCCATAAATCACAGGAACAACAAATTTTATAAAACAGTCCCAAATACCAGCATTTATCATAGAACAACCCCTAGTTCGGATCAAACAGATATACGGCAAAGTCCCTGGAACCAGAAATTATTCACAAACAGATCCTTAAGGCTATAGATTTCGTACCAGTAAGCAAAATAGGAGTGTACCGAACTGGTACCAAGTACTACACACTCAACAGACTAGCAATCAACCTTATACAAGTTACAGAACTCACAACCAACGAAATTCAATACAGATAAATCATAAATCAACAAGCACAATTTAATAATTCACACAGAGACAGTAATATGATACCAAACTTTCAATCCAATAGTAGACATAGCACAAAGTCTTAATGTCTATAAGCCTTATATCCAAGTGAGATCGGTTTGCAAAATGAATTAGCAAACAGAGAGGATTAAAATTACCAGACTTTTCACTTTCTTTTTCTTATTTAAGAAGGGAACGGGTGGAACTGGTGACCCGTTTCGGAAATAAAGGAGGGAGGAAAAATAAAGAGAGAGAGAAGGGGAATCGTACGACTGAGAATAAACAACAAATCTAAGACTCGATCTAATGGTCCAGATCAAAGGGATTTTGATGTTTCAATTAATCAATCAGTAGATTTCAGTTTTTCAAAAAAATTAAAGTTATAGAAAGTTTATGAAATAGTCAACTGAAATTTCTGTAGCATAAATTTATCTATTCCATTCAATATTTTCGTAAAATTTTCGTGAAGGGCCGAAATTAATTGTCATATATCGGATTTTAAATAAAGTTCTCTTCTAAATTAAATAATCCAAAATTTGTTGTTTTAAAAAAATACCAGGTTTCACGTGATATCTCCCAATGGTATGTACAAGACAATAGAGGTTATATATACCCATCTTCAATCTAAATTATATATATAGACTATAGAGTTTTGCTATGGTGAGTGATAAGCGGAAATTATGCATATAAATACCGCTTATATTAGGACTTAATTCCATTAATTATGTGTGTTTCTAATGTTTTAATTGTTAATTTAGGTTAGAAGCAAGGTACTGCTATGGCTACTTTTATTTTGTACAGGATCTGTGTGATTTTGCCACTCTTGAAGCGAGGAAACTGAAGTCTGATCATGATCTGCGGCCCACCGAAGGTTTGTGCGACCCACAGGAAGACCCAGCGTGTAGCAGGTGAGACTTGGCAGCATAGAAGATTTCTGCGACCCGCAGGACTCGACAGCGGGCCGCAGAAGAAGTAACCGACAGCCCAAAATAGCCTGACCAAGTTCTGCACCCACCTCTACACCGACATATCTATTTCCGGCGCCTCAAAACCACATCTCCGACAGTTTTAGAGCCATCCCACGCCTATATAAACACCAGAGCAGATCAGAAAAGGAGTTCGTGAGTTTTAGGGTAAATTCTGCTAAGTTAAGAGAGCATCAAGGGTTTTCAGCGGGCCGCAGGGAGCATCAGCAACCCGCTGAAAGAGTGGCAGAGAGCAGAAAAGGGAGATTCTGGATTTCATCTGTTGTAATCTTGTTTCTTTCTCTATGTTTTCTTATCATTCAGATACCTTTTGTTGTTTTATGATGTATACTTGTGAGTAGTCGTATATTAGGGGCCATAGTAGTGAACCTTTTTAAGTTTATGATTGATAATATGCTTTAAGTTATACTTTCTTTGTTTGTATGTTGTGTTTTATGCTTTGATTGAATTGCTTAGATTATTCTATCTGAATTGCTTAAGTCGAATTGCTTGCACCCATTAAAAGAGACGTCTTTTGATTGTTAGGTGGTTAAGTCCAAAAGTTCTTAAGTAATTAGGATAAAGTATGGTAAACACGATAGTTAGTGCCGGAAGGTCAAACTAGGGTTAAGAAACGGAAGTTGAAACCCTTCCCAATTACGGAAGTATAGGGAGTCGTAGGTCGTAAAGCATAAACTAGTTTAACTTAGACCAAGAAACGGAAGTTGAAATCTAGGTTGAATTGGAGAGAATTAATGTTAACTTTAGGTAACCTGGCCTTAAACGAAAGTGGGACTTAGGAACCTTAGTTAGGATTAATTATCTACACAAAACAACAATTAAAATATGCAAAGAGTTGAGTCTGCGCCAAACCTAGCGGGCCGCAGGAGGTTTCTGCGGGTTGTCTATGACCCCAGGCTTCTGCGACCTTCTCAGGGGTCAGCGACCTGAGTTTCAGCGGGCCGCAGAAGATCTCTGCGGGCCGCTGATTCTGGAGTAAACTGAAAAGTATTAGCTACTAGTCAACCCCTAATTCTTAATTAGTATTTTAATCCTTTTAACTCATTGAACTGTTTAATTTAGAACTTTTATTTAACTGCAAACTTTTACTTTAGATCTGTTACAAATATTATTTCTACATACTTTTAATCTAGTTAATCAATAGTTTAATTTACTTAGTTGTTGAATATTCCGTCCCTGTGGTTCGACCCCGATAATACTTAGACGATTGTTGTACGCTTGCAACTGATTTTAGGTAGAATTGGGTAATAATTTAAGTATTGATATTTCACATCAAGCTTTTTGGCGCCGTTGCCGGGGACGGTGACGATAATTAGGTTTTATTCTCTTTTGATTAATTAGATTTTTCCTATCTTCACATTATTTTTGTTTTCTCAATCTACAGGTGTGAACACTGGCAGGTGGGCGTGGAAGGAAGAAACCAGCCAGTACTAGCAACTCAAGTGCGCGAAAACCGAGACCGTGTGAAGAAGGAGCCTCTCAGCCCTCCCCTCAGACTATTTCTGCGACCCGCAGAAACCCTCAGCGGGCCGCCAGAAAAGCTCCTGAAGGCAGAGAGAAGACTGTTGCAATCTCATCGGCCCGTCCAGTCCTCAAGACCTACCAGAGGGAAGGAAGGGATTCGTCTGGAGACAACCAACAGATACCAACTTCTGCGACCCGCACAAACCTCCAGCGGGCCGCTGAAATCGGGTCTGACACGATTGAAGACCCAAAGTCTGAGACTTCCGACATTTCTGACACCGAGACAGATCCGATGGCAGAACAACAAATACAAGAACGGATCGAGGAAGAGATCAGGAACCGAGAGGAAGCGAGGAGGAACCGACCTCTTCGCACAATAGCCGCCCCTGCCGCAACGCATGTTGGACTAGGAGTTGCACCTCCAAATCCGGGCAGAGCTAGGGACATCGCTTTCAACCCTAGCCTCATCACACTCATCCAGCAGAACATGTTTGGCGGAGACCCGTTCGAGGATGCCAACCAACACTTGACGGAGTTCTTACAAAATTGCACAACTCTCAACTACGATCAAGTTCCAGATGACACAATTCGCCTTACTCTTTTCCCATTTACTTTAAGGAATAGAGCTAAAGCTTGGTTAGGTGGTTTCAAGACCACACCTTTTGAGACTTGGGACGCCTTAGCCAAGGCCTTTCTAGACAAGTTTTACCCTAGAGAGAAAACGGTCCAAATAGTTAGGCAAATAAACACTTTCAAGCAAGAATATGATGAAAACCTTAGTGAAGCTTGGGAAAGGTTTAAGGACCTCCAACGAATGTGTCCACACCATGGAATTGATGATGGTAGATTAATTAGTTGTTTTTATGATGGTTTAACTCCTCTAATTCGTCAAAGTGTTGACAATACTGCAGGTGGTTCGTTTTTGGATCTTGGATGCGACGATGCAATCAACTTGATGGAGAGATTGGCTCAAGCCCAAACCAATTGGTCGGGGCGATCAAGACAAAAAGGAGTGATCGAGGTGGACAAGTCTATACAAGTGCAATCTCAACTAGACGCTCTCACCGCCATGGTCAAGAAGATGACGGAGAAGACGGGCAATCCACTTCTCCAAGTTCATGCATGCCAACTTTGTTCGGAGGAAGGACATCTTGCACCCGATTGCCCTCAAATCCAAAAGAACGAGCCAGTTGAGGAGGAGGTTAGCGCTCTCAACAATGGTCCAACCTATTTCCCACCAACCAACAACTACAAGGATCCACGCAACCATGCGGGTTTCTCATACTCAAACCCTAATGGAGCGGCGAATCCGGGATCTTTTGGGAATAGGAATGGAGGGGGTGGATTTCAAGCGAACTCAAGCCAATACTCGCAGCACCGCGCTGTTGTTGACAAGTTTATGAGAGATCAATCTGGATGGAACCGACAAGTGGTAGATGAGATGAGGGAAATTCAGAAAGCCATGGAACAACTTCTTGCAAATCAAAATTCCGTGGTTAACCAACCGGGGAACGGAGTAATGACCAAAACTGGCATGTTTCCAAGTCAACCAGAGCCTAACCCAAAGGCAGACGTCAATGCCATTACACTCCGAAGCGGCACCAACTACGAAGGACCAGAAATGCCAGCTGATTCGCTCTCTGGCCCAGTTTCAGCGACCCGCAGCCCAGTTCAGCAACCCGCAGAGCCAGGGATGAGGGTGGTCGCAGAAGAAGACAGCGGGTTCGTACTTGTTGATCCTCCAGCCCAGAAACCTGCGACCCGCAGTGACGATCTGCGACCCGCAGAACCTGCGCCAGACAGACAGAGAGAGAAGGGCACAGCCGCAGTCCCCCATACGACCTACCATGCAGTTCCCTTTCCTCAGAGGCTTGCAAAGGTCAAGGAGAACAGGGAATTTGCTAAGTTCCTCCAGCTACTCAAACAACTATCGGTAACAATCCCTTTCACTGATGCTTTGACTAGAATGCCCTCCTACGCTAAATTTTTGAAAGATATCCTTAGTAATAAGCGGAGGATTGATGAATGCCAAACGGTGACCTTGACGGAGGAGTGCAGCGCTCTTATCCTCAACAAGCTGCCACCAAAAATGAAAGATCCGGGCAAGTTTGCGATTCCATGCAAGATTGGAAGAGCGAGCATCAAGAAAGCATTGTGCGACTTGGGAGCGAGTGTGAGCCTCATGCCAAAGTCGATTTTCGACAAAATTGGAGTTGGAGAGTTGAAAGATACAAGGATGTCTCTCCAATTAGCCGACCGATCAGTTCGCTTTCCTCTTGGAGTTGTGGAAGACGTGCCTCTACAAGTAGGTAATCTCTTTGTTCCTTGCGATTTTGTTGTTGTAGATATGGAGGAAGATATGGAGGTGCCCATCATCCTTGGACGACCTCTTCTTGCCACTGCTGGAGCAATGATTGATGTGAAGAATGGCAAGATGTCCTTGGAGATAGGCGATGAGAAGATCGAGTTCGAAATCGAGAAAGCCATGAAGATGCCACCTTGCTACGACTCAATTTTCATGGTGGAGGCGCTCGATGAGATGGTGGAGGAGACTATCTTCTCAAGGATCGTGAAGGCGTACGAATCCTTCTCTGAAACCATCGAGGAGGTCGAGGCAGACTATCTGTTCAACGAAATTCTGCAAGCGATAGAGCCTCAGCCACCTCTCTTTCCCAGTTCCTGCGGCCCGCTGGCCTCATCAGCGGCCCGCCAAGCCTTCTCAGTTCAGCTCAACCACGCAGACACAGTTCTCAGCCTGGACACCAACACCTGCGACCCGCTGGAACCTCCTGCGGCCCGCAGAAATGATGTTCCAGAGCCGCCAAAACTGGAGCTGAAGCCTCTGCCCGACAGCCTCAGGTACGAATACCTGGGCCCAGACCAGACATACCCTGTCATAGTCAATGCCCATCTCGACAAGGACCAGACCGACAAACTCTTGAAGGAGCTAAGGGCACATCGAAGGGCAATTGGCTATTCAATTGAAGATCTCAAGGGTATTGACCCGTCAATTTGCACGCACCGAATCTTGCTTGAAGAAGGGTCTAAGCCATCCATTGAGCACCAGCGAAGACTTAACCCAAACCTTAGTGAAGTTGTGAGGAAGGAGGTGTTGAAGTTGTGGGATGCGGACATTATTTATCCAATTTCCGATAGTGAGTGGGTAAGTCCAGTTCATGTAGTACCTAAAAAGGGAGGAACCACGGTTATGAAGACCGAGAACAATGAACTGATCCAAACAAGGGTTGTAACGGGTTGGAGGATGTGCATAGACTACCGAAAACTCAACGCCGCCACACGCAAGGATCATTTCCCACTACCTTTTGTGGATCAACTCTTGGAGCGCCTTGCCAACCACTCCTACTTTTGCTATTTGGATGGCTATTCGGGTTTTTTCCAAATCCCCATTCATCCAAAGGACCAAGAGAAGACGACCTTCACATGCCCCTATGGTACTTATGCTTATAGGAGAATGCCATTTGGGTTGTGCAACGCCCCCGCCACCTTTCAAAGAGCCATGATGGCTATATTTTCAGATTTTATTGAAAAGGACATGGAAGTTTTCATGGATGATTTTTCGGTTTATGGTACATCTTTTGATCATTGTTTATCTAACTTGTCTAAGATATTGCAGCGATGCGAGGATGTCAACCTAGTTCTTAACTGGGAGAAGTGCCACTTCATGGTTCAAGAAGGCGTGGTGTTAGGTCACAATGTCTCTTCCAAGGGCATTTCGGTCGATAAGGCAAAGATTGAGGTCATAGAGAAGATGAGCAACCCTACATGTGTCAAGGATGTGCGAAGTTTCCTTGGCCATGCCGGTTTCTATCGACGATTTATCAAAGACTTCTCTAAGATTGCAAAACCATTAACTAATCTTACAATGAAAGATGTTGAATTTAATTTTGATAATGATTGTGTTAATGCATTTTGTAGGTTGAAGGAAGCCTTAATATCTGCCCCCATATTGCAACCACCAGATTGGACACAACCATTCGAGTTGATGTGCGATGCAAGCGACTATGCGGTGGGAGCGGTGCTTGGACAGCGCAAGGACAAGAAGCCATGTGTCATATACTATGCGAGCAAGGTGTTGGATGAAGCCCAAATCAACTACACCACCACCGAAAAGGAGTTGCTCGCTGTTGTCTTTGCTCTAGACAAGTTTCGACCCTACCTGGTCGGATCTAAGGTGATTGTGTATACGGACCACTCGGCACTCAAGTTTCTCATGAGCAAGAAGGATGCCAAGCCTCGCCTCATCCGTTGGGTCCTTCTCTTGCAAGAATTCGATTTGGAGATCCGAGACAAGAAGGGGACAGAGAATTCAGTAGCAGACCACCTCTCCAGGCTCAGATGGGACGAACCAAAGCCGTTACCAATCAACGAGAACTTCCCACATGAGCAACTGCTGTCTGTCGGCCCAGTTTCAGCGACCCGCAGGCCATCTCAGCGGTCCGCAGAGGATCTCAGCGACCCGCACATCTCGAGCGAGCTTGGGGGGATTTCTGCGACCCGCACAAACCTCCTGCGGCCCGCCGGAACTGAGCAGATGCCCTGGTTTGCTGATTTTGCGAATTATCTGGCAACCGGCATGCTTCCACCTGAGCAGACGTACCAGCAAAAGAAGAAGTTTCTCTCTGATGTCAAGTACTACTTCTGGGAGGACCCAATCCTTTGGAAACTGGGAGTTGATGGGATGTATCGTCGATGCGTGCCACATGAAGAAATCCATGACATCCTTTTCCAATGCCACTCATCTTCTTATGGAGGCCATGCTTCTCACACCAAGACAGCCACCAAGATCCTTCAATCTGGGTTCTATTGGCCAACAATCTTCAAGGACACTCGTGCCTATATACTTGCATGTGATCAATGCCAAAGGACGGGTAATATTTCTAATAGACATGAGATGCCATTGAACTCGATTTTAGAAGTGGAAGTTTTTGATGTGTGGGGGATTGACTTTATGGGACCTTTTCCATCTTCATGTGGATACCAATACATCCTTGTAGCGGTAGATTATGTGTCGAAATGGGTTGAAGCCGTAGCATGCAAGAAAGCCGATTCAATGGCAGTTAGGAAGTTGTTTAAATCAATCATCTTTCCTAGGTTTGGTGTACCTAAAGTTGTGATAAGCGATGGAGGGAAACACTTTATCAACCGCCAATTTGATAACCTTTTGGCAAAGCTAGGGGTAAGACACAAGGTAGCCACACCTTACCATCCTCAAACTAGTGGGCAAGTTGAGATATCTAATCGTGAGATTAAGAATATTTTGCAAAAGACGGTTGGAAGGTCAAGGAAAGATTGGGCCCTCAAGTTGGATGATGCATTATGGGCATACCGCACCGCCTACAAGACACCTATTGGCATGAGCCCATTCAAATTGGTTTATGGAAAGGCATGCCATCTACCTGTGGAATTGGAACACAAAGCTTATTGGGCAACTCGCGCAATTAACTTTGATTACAAGGAAGCGGGGGAGAAACGAGTTTTGGACTTGCATGAGTTGGAAGAGATTCGGTTGAGAGCCTATGAAAGTGCTAGAATTTACAAGGAACGCACCAAGCAATGGCATGACAAGCGTATCCTAAGGCGAGAGTTCAAGGAGGGCGATTTGGTCCTTCTTTTCAACTCAAGGCTAAGGCTATTTCCGGGCAAGCTAAGGACTCGTTGGTCTGGACCTTTTGAGGTGAGAAAAGTGTATTCTTTTGGGGCAGTGGAGCTTTGGAGAGAGGACAAGTCCATGGGAAGTTTCAAAGTGAATGGACAACGTCTCAAGTTGTACTCAATGAACGTGTCGAGGCATGGAGAAGAAGGGCAAGTCTACTTTCTCACCGACCCGGCACCAGCCGAGACGTAGACATGAGGAGTCGAGCTCAAGACTTTAAACGAGCGCTGCTTGGGAGGCAACCCAAGGGTTTAATTAAAAATTAGGATTTTTATTTTTCTTTCAAAAATACAACAAAAATATAAAAAAATTGAAAAACGAAAATACAAAAAAATTATAAAACCAGAAAAACACATAAAAAAGTAAGAAAATTGAAAAACACAAAAAATTAGGAGTAGAGTTAATTTTAACTTAATTTCGGCTTAATTTTCAGGAAAATTGGTGCTCTCGGGAAAAAGTCAGCGACCCGCAGGGCCTTTCAGCGACACGCAGAGGAAAGTGCGACCCGCAGCTCCAACCAAGCTTGGGGGAGTTTTCTGCGACCCGCACAAACCTCCTGCGGGCCGCTGAAATTTAACAGAAATTCAAAAACTGCCACGACGCGACTTTTAGGGGCATAACCGTAAACTCACCCATTAAATCCCTCATTTCCACTGATCCTTTTCTCTCTCACTTCTCTCTCGCGACCCAAAACCCTAACCTGCGACCAAGTGCCGATCAAGCCGTCGGAAGCGCCGTTTCCACCGCCCGAGTGCTCCATCTCACTCTCCTCGACACCATCTTTGCATGCACGCCGTCCTTTTGGGTTGGAACAGCCTCGATCACTGCCATTCTCGACTTCCACCTCTACTCTCTTGATCAAGGTTTCAAAACTCCATTTTCTCCTTTCTAAACTTTATTCGAGTCTTTTTGCAACCTCTCTTTCTCTCTGGTACCACCTGAAACCGTTCATACCGGAACCCTAAATCTGGTACCAATTTCCCGCCTACACCCCAGTTTCTGCGACCCGCAGAAAGTCTCTGCGACCCGCCGAAAATCTCGTTCCAGAAACAGAAAGCCACAAACTTCCACTTAATTCACCAATTCTCATGGCACCTAAGATGTTTGATAAAATTTTTAAGAGGAGGGGTGGTAAGAAGGGTTCTAAGAAGGCAGGTGAGGGTTCCTCTGCTCCGGTGCAGCAGCCGGTAGAAGAGAATCCCGAAATCCCGGATTTGGATGCGGCTGGACGGGAAGTATTTGGGAGTGAAGAAGGAAGTGAGAGGACAGAGATGGAGGTTTCTCCTCCTAGGCAGGAACAAAGAGAAGAGGAATATTATGAGGGGGAAAGCACTGAAGAGGAAGAGGGTGGGGATGACCCCGCTAGTCCATCAGGGAGTGACTATGAGGATGAGATAGCTCGGGCAGCGACTGGTGCTGTCCCGGGTAATGACGAGAGTGAGGGAGAAGATGAGGAGGAGAGGGACGGTGGTGATGACATGGAAGAAGATGAGGATGCGGTGGTTACTCTCACCAAAGCCGCCAAATCCTCTAAAACCGTCAAACAAGAGCTTGCAGGCAGCGAGCCGACATTCTACGAGGCCGAGGCCAAAGTCCGGTATGAGCGGCTGAGGGAGAAAAAGATTGAGAACAGCCGCTGCCTTGACTCTCGGGTCTTGCAGCAATTGGGCATTGAAGCCGACTTCTACATGCTCACCGAGCGGGCGGGTTTTCTACGAGCATTTTGGGAGATAGATGAGCCCTCCTACACCCGTCTTGTCATCGAGTTTCTTTGCTCGTATGATTTCTGGTTTGATCGGACCACGGGAAAGTATATGGCGAGTTGGATTTTTCGCGATGTGAAGTTTACCAAGACCGAGGATGAGATAGCCGATTACTTTGGCTTGAAGAGAGGGGGTTTAGATGTGAAAGACGAGGACGAGGGATTTTGGGAGAGGATTACGGGCTTGCGGCAGCCCAAGGAGAGGAAAAGCTTGGATATTCACATGCCCGTCATACGCTTCATTCAGCGGGCATTATCTCTCTCCATCTTTGCTAGAGGTGAGTCAGGTTCAAAGGCCGTGATAGGGGAAATCTCCGTCTTGTGCCAAATGCTTCGGGTGAGAGAAACCGAGCACCAAAACTTGGCCTATCACATGATGAGGAATTGGAACAACGTGGCCAACATGAAGACCAAAGGGGCAGGCCAGATCACGATAGGTGGGTACATTACTCACCTGGCCAAGCAATGCGGCATCAAAGACTTCCGCATGAAACAAAGTGCCGGGCCCGAGCATCTCAACCTTGAATCGCTTGCAACCATGGGCCACGTGAAGAAATCACCAAGGGGGGTAAAATATGTGGTGGGGGACTTCAAAATCGACATCCCCATCACATTTAGGATCGATTTGAGCAAGCCCCAGAGCTGGTTGCTCGTGCGGGACGGTCGTCTCGTGCTTCCAGCACCAGTTTCTGCCTCTCAGGCTGGAACCAGCGGCCCGCAGCCAGAATCAGCGGCCCGCAGAGAAGAAATGCCTCAAGATGGGTCGCAGGACACACCAGCGGCCCACACAACTGCACCTCCAGCCAGCGACCCGCAGACAAATCCTGCGGCCCGCACATTCGACACAGAGGCAGGGGCAGATAGAGTTTTTGGCGATTTCTGGGGGACGGCCACACCTGATGTCCCTTTTTCTGGCCCTGGCAGCAGCTCTCAGCCCCAGGTGGACCCCTCACAGCAGCAAGGATGGGCCCCACCTCCATACGACCCCATGCAGCATTATCAAATGCTTTGCGACATCAATGCCTACCAAAGGATGCTTAGAGGCGATGTCCAAGAACTCCACAGCCGCTACGACAATTTGGAGCAGCGCTTTGACCTTGTGGAGAGGAGACAAGCAGAAGAAATTAAGGAAGCCCGAGCATTCCGTGAGTATCAAAGGGGCTGGTATGAGAAGGAGGAGGAGAGAAACAAGACGAGAGATGCTTTCTTCGACCACTGGGCCAACCAGATTTTTGGGCCACCACCACCACCTCCAGAAGCAGCATTTGTGCCACCACCACCTCCGGAGGACGAATACCAAACTCCACCGGAGAATTAAGCCGTTTTATTGTGAGTTTTCTAATTTCCCTCTTTTATTTTCTCTTAGGTAATTAATGACACTAGGGACAGTGCCATGAATTAAGCTTGGGGGGGGGGGGGGGTAAATAGGAAAATTAGAAAATTAATGATTTTATCTAGGAATTGCATGCATTTTTCGCATTTTTGGCTCTGTCAGGTTTGTTTTCAGCGGGCCGCAGTCCCTTTCAGCGGGTCGCAGGAAACATGGCTGGCAGAGCTCTGAAATTTTCTAAGTTGATGAATTTTAGCGGGCCGCTGAGACACCCACTCAGCTCGCTGCTAAGGCAGCGGGTCGCAGAAACACTCAGCGGGTCGCTGGAATTCATCTAGACAGTGGATTTCTTTGCATTTTCATATAGTTTTGTATATAATGCATAATTAAGTCATATAGATGCATGTAGATAGGTCTAGGAAATAATCATTAGGTGACTAGGTGATGATTTGAGCAGAGTTTGAACAGAATTGAAGTATTTAGAAAATTTTCAAAGAAAATCACACAAATTTGATCGAATGAAGAAAGGACAAAAGTTAGGAACTTCCATGAAATATCTCAACTTTAGCTAAGTTTTTCAGAATTGCAAAAGTTAAGCGTGACAAGTAAGTTAGGTGAATTAAGGTCAATTTTACCAAATTAAAAAGTTAGGTCAATTAAGGAGATTAAAAATTAGGTCTAGAGCCGAATAGCCATTCATTGTTTTCAAGTTTGTTAAAGTCGAAGATGTAAATACACAACATAAAAAAAAAAAAAAAAAAAAAAAAATCGAAAAACCAAAAATAAAATAAAAAGGGGAACTAAAAAGCGGTGCTCTGACGATGGCCATTGCGGAAGGCTATAGGTTTGTGTGGATAGAAAAATGGATCCATCAAAGTAAAATTGAAGAAAACTTCAAAATAAAAATCCACACTCATCTGGCCGACCTTTGTCGCAAACAATCCATGCCCCATGGAAAATCACAAGTTGTAAATAAAGTTAATTAATAATTCAACCCAAAAACTTTTGGAATAGAATGGGTGGGGATTTGTACCTTTTTTCCGCCTCACTTTAGTTCGACTTCCAAATGCGTTTTCAAAAAAATTAAAATGATTGGCTAAGTAACCAAAAGACCTAATAAGAATTGAGTTAATTGATTTTAATTGTTTAATTTTGGTAGGATTAAGGTTTTATTTCATTTTAAATTACTTGTTGCATTAGCTTTTGTGAATCGATAAACTTAGGGATTGATGGGATAAGTCATGGAAAGTAATAGCTAGAGTCCTAGGGAGAATTCGATACGAATTACAAGATCATCAAAGAAATTTTATTGCAAAATCTGATGTGAAATTTGAAAATTTGGTTTTGAAAATTGCTCAAGTCATTGTTTAGTTATGATTAGACTTTGTAGATAATGCATGTGATTGGTTGTTGTTAAGTCTTGAAACAGACCTTTAAGAATGAGCTTTGCTTGGGGACAAGCAACGTTTAAGCTTGGGGGATTTGATAAGCGGAAATTATGCATATAAATACCGCTTATATTAGGACTTAATTCCATTAATTATGTGTGTTTCTAATGTTTTAATTGTTAATTTAGGTTAGAAGCAAGGTACTGCTATGGCTACTTTTATTTTGTACAGGATCTGTGTGATTTTGCCACTCTTGAAGCGAGGAAACTGAAGTCTGATCATGATCTGCGGCCCACCGAAGGTTTGTGCGACCCACAGGAAGACCCAGCGTGTAGCAGGTGAGACTTGGCAGCATAGAAGATTTCTGCGACCCGCAGGACTCGACAGCGGGCCGCAGAAGAAGTAACCGACAGCCCAAAATAGCCTGACCAAGTTCTGCACCCACCTCTACACCGACATATCTATTTCCGGCGCCTCAAAACCACATCTCCGACAGTTTTAGAGCCATCCCACGCCTATATAAACACCAGAGCAGATCAGAAAAGGAGTTCGTGAGTTTTAGGGTAAATTCTGCTAAGTTAAGAGAGCATCAAGGGTTTTCAGCGGGCCGCAGGGAGCATCAGCAACCCGCTGAAAGAGTGGCAGAGAGCAGAAAAGGGAGATTCTGGATTTCATCTGTTGTAATCTTGTTTCTTTCTCTATGTTTTCTTATCATTCAGATACCTTTTGTTGTTTTATGATGTATACTTGTGAGTAGTCGTATATTAGGGGCCATAGTAGTGAACCTTTTTAAGTTTATGATTGATAATATGCTTTAAGTTATACTTTCTTTGTTTGTATGTTGTGTTTTATGCTTTGATTGAATTGCTTAGATTATTCTATCTGAATTGCTTAAGTCGAATTGCTTGCACCCATTAAAAGAGACGTCTTTTGATTGTTAGGTGGTTAAGTCCAAAAGTTCTTAAGTAATTAGGATAAAGTATGGTAAACACGATAGTTAGTGCCGGAAGGTCAAACTAGGGTTAAGAAACGGAAGTTGAAACCCTTCCCAATTACGGAAGTATAGGGAGTCGTAGGTCGTAAAGCATAAACTAGTTTAACTTAGACCAAGAAACGGAAGTTGAAATCTAGGTTGAATTGGAGAGAATTAATGTTAACTTTAGGTAACCTGGCCTTAAACGAAAGTGGGACTTAGGAACCTTAGTTAGGATTAATTATCTACACAAAACAACAATTAAAATATGCAAAGAGTTGAGTCTGCGCCAAACCTAGCGGGCCGCAGGAGGTTTCTGCGGGTTGTCTATGACCCCAGGCTTCTGCGACCTTCTCAGGGGTCAGCGACCTGAGTTTCAGCGGGCCGCAGAAGATCTCTGCGGGCCGCTGATTCTGGAGTAAACTGAAAAGTATTAGCTACTAGTCAACCCCTAATTCTTAATTAGTATTTTAATCCTTTTAACTCATTGAACTGTTTAATTTAGAACTTTTATTTAACTGCAAACTTTTACTTTAGATCTGTTACAAATATTATTTCTACATACTTTTAATCTAGTTAATCAATAGTTTAATTTACTTAGTTGTTGAATATTCCGTCCCTGTGGTTCGACCCCGATAATACTTAGACGATTGTTGTACGCTTGCAACTGATTTTAGGTAGAATTGGGTAATAATTTAAGTATTGATATTTCACATCAGTGAGTTGCAACTTACGAAGTCTTGCGTGAGTTGAGATCAAACTCTTAGATCTTATTCAAAATGACCAATCCAAACCGTTCAATATAATCTCCATATTGAAATCTCCTTGTATATCAAATTTTATATTTTTTTCGAAATTTTTAAGTAATTTTTTTTAGATTTTTAAAAACTACTATTTCTGAACGGTACATAATTAATTAAATTAGCGATGTTCTAAAATTCTAAAAAAATACTTAAATTTTTTTTAAAAAAATATAAAATTTGGTTTGTAAAGAGATTTCAATATGGATATCATATTGGATGTCTTGGATCAGTCATTTCGAATCAGATCCAAGAGTTTTGATTGTGACTCATGAAAGACTCTGTGACTTGCAAATCACCATAGCAAAACTCTATATATATATATATATATACACTATCCCTTGAGTTGCTCTTTTTACTATGAGAATATTATTTTTTACTCTTTCATGACATCATTAAAAAAATCTAAAAAAATAAATAGTTATACAAAAATTGTGAAATTTGAATTCCCTACAAGATATTAAATGTAGATTGCACCTAGTAATTTGGATCGATCATGCTCGAAAAAAAGTGATATTTGAACTGTAAGAATATTTTATTAAAATATAAAAACACATAAGCAAAATATTCAACTATCAAATATTTTTTTTTTTTGTACAAAAGCATTGTGCCTGTTTATTTGGATCAATTTTATAGAGGAAGGATAAATATGCTACGACTCTAGGTTGGTTCTATCCCATGTATAATGTATTGTAGAGAAACCGATCAGATTATTTTACTTTTTTTTTTTTTATATTTGTCGTGAGAGGATCGGACGATCAGTTCTACATTCAACTAACTAATCGAAAGGTTCAAAGAATTAGCTGCTTATAAGTGAGGTTTAAAGGCCTTAAAGGCGGAGAAATAGAAGTACAGTAGTGACTGAGAGCCTTTTCGACTATATCGAGGGAGACTGTAAGAGCGCGAGGGCAGGTTGAAAAAGAGGTAGAAATGAGGAAAAGAGATTGCAACAAGTGTCGTAAATGGAAGAAGCATTTCTGCTGGTCTCATATGGACTCGACGAAGATTAGTTTTTTCAAGCAGATGGATGCTTCTTTCATGAATCAAATGGCAAGATCATTGCATCTCTCTGTCTCTCTTCTCCATTAAGTATCTATTTTTACACAAATATTAACTAATCGCATGTAATTTTGTGTGGAAATAGTGTTAGTCCCCCAAACAGATACATTTATGCTAACTGGTGTCTTGTATATGCACAGGATCTCCCCAAGGCTTTCCAAAGAAACTTCAAAGGCCAAATTGCTAAAAATGTTGAACTAAAAGGTCCAAGCGGTAACATTTGGAAAGTTGGTGTTACCAAATTGGTTGAAAAACTCACTTTTCAAGCTGGGTGGAAAGACTTTGTTATTTCTAATGAGATAGAAACAAATGACCTTCTTGTGTTTAACTACAATAATGACTCTGCTTTTGAAGTCCAAATCTTTGATCCGAGCGGGTGCGAAAGAAGTTCTTCATTTTTTATAAAGGAAGAAAAAATTGACATGCATGAAACAAGTGATAGCTCCATGAAAATTTTCGATGTGCCTGATTGTGAAATGCGACGAGATGAGACCGTTTTGATTACTTCTAGCTCCTCGAGTGATTCTAAATATAGCACTGATTATGTACCCATTCAGAAGCTGAGAGGGCGGGCAAGTAAGTTAAATTTATTGTTCTTTGTAATGCTAGGTGGACACCAACTTAGTAACTGGTATTTATAAGGTATTCCCCATTAATAATAACATATTTTTTTGTCCTACAGAATGCATTGAATAGCAATATTTTTAAATCTGAATATTAAAAAATTGCATTAATACAACAAGAAAAATAACACAAACAAATACTAATTATGTTTACAGAGCATGCCATATAAAATTTGATTGCGTCCTTTTTTGGTAGCACATAAGAAATTGTCAACAATAATATTTCACCGATGGATAATTTGCACTTCAGAAGCTCTTGGCCTCTGAACAAGTACTAAATAATTATGGATTTTCTTTGTTATTGACGAATTTAATATTAATTTGGTAACGGAAGAAAGTGGAACTTGGATTGATCGTGGAAAGAAGAAATATTTCAGGTAGGCGGCTACACTATTTGTATGTGGTTTATGGATGTGAAAAGTATTAACTATCAATTGTTTTATTGAATGTACAGGTAAAGAAGCTGGTATGTTAAAAGACCCAAATGGTGGAGGTGAGTTTGAAACTGCTAATGGCGAGCCCCTTGTTTCTCAAGATGGTTGCAACTGACACCTGCACAGCAAAGGCAAGCCATACAGTTGTCCAATGGGGTTGAACCAGGGAATAAACACTTCGTAGTTCTCATGAGATACACTAACGTCCATGTAGGAGCTGTTGTAAGTTCGTAATTTTTTTATTTTATATCCATAGGTCAATGTTGGATGGCTTGCTTGTGCCATATTTTTTCATAATTCAACATTGCTTCATCAATACCTAGTTAGTGAAATTTATTGCTGTTCTGAAAAATGGTCACCCCAGCTTCTTCCATCAAACTGAACAAATGGACTGAACTAATTTCCCTCTATATTTGTCGAATGTGTTCTTCTTCATACTTCCCTACATTATTATTTTCCCTTTGCATTTTAAACTTCATTGTAGTTGAGGAAAAGAAATAGTTTGTGATTCGGTAAGTTAGATCACTCAGATGTCATTAGAGAAAGACATGATTTATAGCAAAATAGAGAGAGAACATCGCTCCATATTGATGGAACTGAGATTTTAGGGACAAATTGAAGTTTCAGGGGTGACCGATATGTATTTGAGGGCAAAAATAACTTAATTGATCTTAATTAGGCTTTGTAGGACAAATGTTTCAATTGCTACATGTTCATGTAGCTTTTAAATGTAAGTTTCTTTGTAGAATAAACACTATGTTCTTTATTAAAATAATAACTTGTTTAGACACCTTGTACTGTGATATTTTTTTTTTATTTTTTATTTTTTATTTTTTTTGAGGACCGGCGAACCAGCAATTTTTATTAAAAAGAAAGGGTTACATCACGTACCAGTATACAAATTGATACTGATAGCAAAAAGCTATCCCAAATCCAAAAGCTAGCTATTTTTATACTGTGAATAATTAAAATAATAATAAACATTTACATACAGGATAGCTAGCTATTTTGCTATTAATATGTTTTCCTTTTACTGATAATCAGGCCATACCCATCAAATTCACAAGTGAACACCTTTCTCAAGAAAACAAAAAGGCTATCCTTCATTACCAGGGACGCAAATGGTCCGTGTCTATCTATCAAAAGATTCAGAAGAGTGGTTTATACCCATATCTGTCATCGGGATGGAAGGAATTTGTAAAAGACAACAATGTGCAAATTGGAGATCTTTGCTTGTTTGAGCTCATGAAGAATAAGAATACAGTCTCTTTCAAAGTTCATATCTCCCGAAATTAATGAACCATCTACTCTTATCATTGCTTACGAAGGCGTGTTTATCTGGAGCCTTTGTTCTCTCTTTTTGTCTTTTGTGCAATCAGACTATAAATTTTGCTTAAAATAGTATGTCTTGTTTTGTAGTTGGTAGTTATGTGTAAGGGAATCTTTTTTTCCTAATTATATTAAGCATGCTCGAAGGATAATAGGATATATTATGCTGTGAAGATTTCAAACATGTGAGGGCTATGCGTACAGGGCCCTCAGTTTGGCGGGTTAAAGTACTGATTCCCCTTTCAAGAAATGTTGCAAACTAAACTCCCGCCCATAGTTAAGCTTTTTCTATTACCTACTCTTTGATGATAGGCTGCTTACTCAACAACAGTTGCACAAGAGAAATCTTTCTGAGGGATAGAATTGTGTGTTATGCTCAGGGGCCGTTGGAGGACAGCGTGCATTTTTGTTTCATTGCTCTTACATCAATTCGGTGTGGCCATCTGCTCCAGACGCATATAGGAGTACCCCCTTTTCTCAGTCTTAATCTGTTCAGGCCTCCTTCTTATTAAACCTCCATGCTCTTAGTGCGAACTCATATTGGCCAGTTGCAAAATAGGAAGGAGCTCCAACTGTCTTTTAATCTGATTAATAGATTGTGGGGGAGGAGTATGCATGAAGGTTCTTCAATTGTAGACGGAATCAGCCGCCGTCCTCATAGATGACGGAGATTCTAGGATTTCGACGGAATCGGTGATGAGAGAGTATTACACAAAATAGTTTCCTACAACATGCTGTACATATTAAGTTATTATTATTAACATTGCCACAGCTGATCCAGCTTCCGACAATTTGGTCTTCAGCGCGACAGAAATTAGTTTCTCAGGAGATTAGTTTAATGATTAGACTTAATTGTAATTAGATTGCTTTCTTTAATGAAGCTTGTTTCATCTCATCTATATATACATAGACAATGTAATACGTTGTAACACAGATCTGAGAAATATAGAAATACAAAATTACATCTTCTCTCTTCTCTATCTTCTCTCTATTATTGCTTATGTTCAGAGAGGAAAAGTAGAGTAGAGAGACGAGAATAGACTAGAGTTTCGACGGGATCCGTCGGAGCTTCATTTTCTCTTCAATTTGCTTTTGCTTTGATGGAGTGAGAGAGATAGAGGGAAGCTGTTTGAATAGAAAATAGATCTGCTTCACATCCATCCGTCTATTTTGATCTAGTGGCTCATAGGGAACGTTGTCCACTCTGGAAATCTTAATAAGATTTTCAGAGGATACGGATGCGTCCTGACGTGAAAATAGTTCTGTTAGTATTTATTTTACGATATTTTTTTCTAAAAATGCCTACATTTTTCCATATGTTAGACATTATATAAGTAGCATGATTTAGACTGTTTCGATTTCTATTGTTATATTTGTCGATTGTTTTGTTAGTAGCATGATTTTTTTTTTTTAAAGACAAAAAAAAACATGATATAACTTGGCCCAAGGACTTTTCCTCTAACCAAAAAAAAAAAGGAGAAAAAAAAAGATTGACATAACTTTTTTTCTTTAGATTGAATAGTAAAAAATACTTGAGAGTATCCAAAAAGTTTAGCCTTTGTAGGACAAACAAAAAATTATTTTTAATAGTCTAGATTTATTTTAAAACACTGTAATACTTGCAAAGATAATTGAACGTCACCTCGCTTTGTGGGAGCATTTATTTTATTTTATTTCCTGGAAAATAGCAATTTAAAATGTAGGCATGCATATATGCGATTGGAGACCGAGCGCGTGTTACATCTGCAATTGTCTGTACTATAATTTCTCTATGAAATTTTCTTTGTAGCAGTTATCAATATTGGGGCCCTAATTTTCAAACAATTCACAAACCATAGATTTTTTTTAACGGCATTTACTTTAAATTAATATAACAGGACATCATGATTTGGAGAATATATATACCTTTTCCGGTATTGTAACTTCTTTGGAGTATATACAGTACTACTGTGTGTGTGTGCAACTATGGATAAAATTAGAAATTATTGTGGGTTTGCTAATGTGCTTCTATAAGAATTTCAACCAAACTAGTTATCGCTACATTACTTTTTAATTCCTTTTCTTTTAATTAAAATTGCAGTTGGCCCCTGGCCGGCTTGCCTTCAAAAAAAGAATTTTAACCAAGATTTTACGGTTCAAAAGGAATTCTGTTGTTCGAACCGTTTGATCCAGATTGCTCGATATTTTGGTAAATATTCCCACGTACAAGTAGTCCTTTAATTTATAGTATTAGAATTTTTTTTTACTCTATTAGACCAACATAAAAAATTTTAAAAAAAATGAAAAATTATAGAAAAAAGGTGAAAGTTGACTTCCTACAAGAAAGCACTGTCCCTGTTTATTGTTAGGAAAGGAGCTATACGACTGATAATCTGATATATATCTATTAATTTCATAGAGGCAACGAGAAATAAACTACGACTCTATGTTGGTTCTATCACATGTATTGTAGAGAATCGATCAGATCATTTTACTTCATTTTTTGAAAGGAAGGGAACGATCAGTTCTACTTCCAAGGACCTAATTAAAAACTTAAAAGGATTAATTACCTTCTTGTAAGTGATGTTTAAATTGCCAGAGGCGGAGAAAAAGAAGTACAGCATAGAGAAAGAGCCTTTTCGACTATATCGAGAAAAAGAGGGAGGGCAGGTTGACAAGGAGGTAGAAATGAGGAAAAGAGATTGCAAGAAGTGTTGTAAATGGGAGAAGCATTTCTACTGGTCTCATATGAACTCCACGAAGAAAAGTTTTTTCAAGAAGATGGATGCTTCTTGCTTGAATCAGATGGCAAGTTCTTTGCATCTCTCTCTTTCTTTTTCGTTTTGTTTTTCATTTCTTCATTAAGCATTATTTTTTACACAAATTTTAATAAATCGTTTGTAATTTTGTGTGGAAATAATGTTTGGTCCCAAAAATAGAAACCGTTTTGTTAATTTTTGTCTTGTATATTCACAGGATCTCCCCAAGGCTTTCGTAAGAAACATTAAAGGACGAATTGCTAAAAATGTTGAACTCAAAGGTCCAAGTGGTAATATTTGGCAAGTTGGTGTTACCAAACTGGTTGAAAATTTCACTTTTCAATCCGGATGGAAGGATTTTGTTATTGCTAATAGCGTAAAAGCAAACGACCTTCTTGTCTTTATGTACAACACAAAGTCTTCTTTTGAAGTGCAAATCTTTGATCCAAGTGGGTGCGAAAGAAATTCTTCGTTTTTCACGAAGGAAGAAAAGATTGACGTGCACGAAACAAGTGATAGCTCCATAAATATTTTGCATGGACATGATCATAAAATGAGACAAGATGAAACGGTTATATTTACTTCTAGCTTCTCGAGCGATTCTGAATATAGCACTGATTATGTACCACCTAAGAAGACGAGAGGATGGGCAAGTAAGTTTATTTTTTAAAATAATTATGATTTGATGTTCTAGGCAGGTACAAACCTTGTAACTTGATGTATATTTACAGTTAGGTACTTCTCAGTATTCAGATATTTTATATCTAAATCCTAAAAAATTGCATTAATAACAACAAAAACAACAACGCAAGGAAATACTAATTATTTTTGCAGAGCATGCCTATAATTTGACTGAGTTCTTTTATGACAGTAATTGGTACATAAAGGATTGTCAAATGTCAACAATATAGTACAATCCCCGTGAATAATTTGTAGTCCAGCCCTTACTCTTGGAACAAGTTATGTGAATGTATTTTTGTTATAAATGAGATTCATGTTGATTTGGTAATGGAAGAAAATGAACTTTCTGTTAAAGAAAAACAGTTTTATGCAGCAGGTTACACTTTAAATGTATGTGGTATATGAGTGAGAGAAGTATTAATTATCCAAAAGTGCTTTTACTGAACAGTAATGTACAGGTAAAGAAGCTGGTAAGTCAAAAGACCCATATGGCGGAGACGAGCTTAAAACTTCTAATGATGGACCCCTTATTTTCTCAAAAGGGTTGGTATTGACACCTGCGCAAAAAAGTAGAGCCATAGAGTTGTTTCGTAGGGTTAAACCGGGAAATAAGCACTATGTAGCTCTCATGACATACACTAGCGTCCATACAGGACGAGCTGTAAGTTCGTTATTTTTTATTTTATATATAGGTCAACGTTGGATGGCTTGCTTATGGCATTTTCGTAACTCAATTAAAATTGACATTGTTTCATCAAAAACCAAGCTAGTGAAATTTAATTCTGTTCTGAAAAATGATCACCCCAGCTTCTTGCGTCAAACAATATGTGTCATATTTATTTTTCTCAATAATCCCCTTCGACATTACAGTCCCTCGCCTTTGCATTTTCCACTTCATTAATTATAGTTGGAGGAAAAAGGGTTTCGATCAGTTAAGATGTAATTAGAGAAAGAAATGGATAGCAATAGAAAACATACATTCATAATTAGTTGATGGAAGTGAGATAGCTGACAGAATCATTACAATATGAAAATGTTGTTACTTGAGCGGGACAAATTGATATTTCCCTAGTGACCAATTAATATTTGGTGGTCAAAGTTTCTTAATCAGTCTTGCATATTTTTTTTTTTTCCTGAAAAATAGTTGAACTAGTCACCCATTTTGTTGAAAGTGATAGACTTATATGTAGTTTGCAGAAGAAAAAAATGTTTCAGTTGCTACATAAGTTCATCAGGCGTTTAATTATTAGTTTCTTTACCGGAGAAAACAATAACCAACCACTATGTTTTAGGTTAAAATAATAAACAATTATAAACAGGTAGCCAGATATATTTCGCAACTAATATGTTTTCTTTTTATTAATAAATCAGACTGTACCTGCCAAATTCGCTTGCGACCACCTTCCACCAGAAAACAAAAAGGCTATCCTTCATTACAAGGGACATGAATGGCCCCTGTCTATCACTAACAGAAAAGGTTTATATGTGTATTTCTCATCTGGATGGAAAAAATTTGTAAACGACAACAATTTGCGAACTGGAGACGTCTGCTTGTTTGAGCTCATGAAGAACGATAATAGAGTCTCTTTCAAAGTTCATATATCTAGATATTAATTATAGACGTGTTTATCCGGAGCTTTGTCTTTTTGTGCAATCAGCCTATAATTAGTCTTAATTAACCCAATAGGGTTAGCTATGTGTCGGTATGAGATGTACTCTTTTGTCTTGTTTTGTACTTTCTAGTTATGTGTAGGGAATTTTCCCCCCCAATACTATTAAGCATGGTTGAAAAGTACACTATGGTGTCGAATTTTCAAATTTTTTAGGCGAAAGGGATAAAAAGTATAAAACTAATGACTCTGGCTCATAGATTGTGGGGGGGGGGGGGGGAGGGATGAACTTGCAATTTGCTTTTCCTCTGCAGTTTTTTCTTTTTCCTTTTTTATCTTTGTTTTTTGCCTTGCTTTAAATAAGCCTTTAATTATTCAAGAAAACAATGCCCTACTTGAATTAAGAATTCCCTATTAAGAAAACTTACATCCACTTTAAAATCGTGAACTAAATATTAATAGATCGATACCTCCCCAGTAATATTAAAGACAACAGAGTTGTATACCCATAAATCATAATTTACAATTCTGACCTGTAAATTAGTATCTTCCAGACGCACATGGGGCCCTTTCTCTCAGTCTTACTCTGTTCAGGCCTTCTTCCTATTAAACCTCCATGGTCTTGGTGCAAATTCGTATTGGCCAGTTCTTTTAACCACCTTCTAGTTCTGGGCGGTTTGGCTGGAGAGGAACAACAGGATATTACGCAATGCTTCTAGCCTTTCTGCAGTGCTGGAGAGGAACATGAAGTAATGCTGAGTTTTTAGTTTTAGGATACTGCCTTGTTTTTGTTTTTGGTTTCACTATTTTTTTTTATCTTTCTTTCCCTCTGTATTAGCAGCCGCTGCAAAACTATCTTAAAAAAAAAAAAGATTTCAAATTTATTAGGTGAGCAGGATGTGGTACCGAACCTGTGTCTCATAAATTGGGAAATAAAAAGGTATGCCACACTTGTAAATTGCTTCCCTCTGCCATTTTTTTTCCCTTTTTATTTTTCTGTTAATCTTTCAGACTTTAATCATTCAACAAAAAAAAAAAAAATGCAAATCTTATAGATTGCAACCAGAGAGATCAAGACAATCCAGTTTAAATGCATTTTGCAAGAAGATAGGGCTTTGTGAAGGAAAAAAGATACGGTAGAGCAGAGAGAGAGAGAGAGATTAAATTCTGTCAAAATAAAAATGGTTCTATCTATTGTAATATAGTAGGAAGGTTAAACCAAATTAAATCAATTAGGTTAATCAAACAAGTATATTATAAATTTTAATTTATAAGACAAATCATAATTATAATATTTTTATTAAGAATTAAATCAAAAGTAACATAAAAATCGACTCGAATTCGAAATATTTGACTTTGTGCAAAATCTATAATTTGTATAAAATATTCTAGCAAAATCAAAGCCTAATTAAACATGAAATTCATTGTTAATTTGATTAAATCTTCATGAAATTCGTAATTAAAATCAATTAAGTTGAGTCGCAACACCCTCGGCCACAAAGTTGGCGCCACATAAGATCCGGTTGAGGCAAAATTAATAAAAACGACGAGACAGCTGGCCTCATCTCCTTCTTTCTCTTCTCTTCGCCATTCTCTTTTTCTCTCCGTTCGATTTCTCCCCTCTCCTCTCTTCGTTGTTGCACCACCTTGCACAAAGATTGAAGTGGATTGAAAGTGGCAAGCCAATCACGCTTGGCCACGGCTGAGGAAAGCTATCATTTTCTCTCTCGAATCGCAACCGTAAGGTTGCTATGTGTGAGAAATCGAGTGGGTTGCTCAAACTGTAAGATTAGTGTAATTAATCTCTACCCTTGAGTTCTTCTCTCTTTTTGCCTCTATTTAAACCCCTATTGAGTGTTTTTGGGTTTTTGGCCGGATGATAAAGAAATTCCAGAGAAAAAAAAAGAGAAGAAAAGAGAGAGAGAAGGAGTGGGACGGAGAAGAAAAAGGGAAAAGGGGAGTTGTTACTGAAGATCAAAGGTATATCCATCTTCGTTTATAAAATTTGGTTGAGTTATTTGAGCCGATAGGAAAATTTTTGAATATTAGGGTTTGAGCTTGATTTTTTTTCATTTCTTAACTTTGATGCTAGGAACCTGAGGTTTGGATGCGTTTCTTGAGTAATTTGAGTATTGATTTAGTGTAGAGAAAATTTTAATTTAATTGGAATACGATGTTGAGGGGTATTTGGATCTGTTAGGGGAAATTCAACCAGATTGAGGAAATTTGGGTTGTTAATGGTTATTGAGCTTAAGGAAAACGTTTAAAGGAGTATTGTGAGTGTTGTTAAGGCTTGGTACCAGCCTCTGGTACGAGGCATAGGGTTCTGGTACCATTCTGGCACCTAAGGTTGATGACAGGGGTTGTTTCGGGAATAAAAATGATGAACTGGGGGCTTATTTGTAAAGAAAAGGACTAAGTTGTGATGAAAAAGGGCTTGTGTGAAAAATAAAATGATTCAGGGTTGTTTCGAAAAAATGAAAAGAGATTTCGGGTTGGATCCGATTGATTGATGACGGATCTTGTCGGCGTATGGCGGACCCGTTAAACCCGACCCAGGTCAACTGGGTCAGGTTGACCTGGTCGAGTCTATTCGGGATTCTGGGCTTGGTTTTGTTTTGGGTTGTTGAATTGGACTTGATGATAAAAAAAAATGATGAGACGGGCTGGACCTTTATAAATTCGGACTGAAATTAAGAATTTAATTCTTTGGGCTGAATTTCAATTATAAATTAACAAACTTAATCCATGATTAAGTTAATTAAAATTTGTGGGCTTAATAAATATTTAATTAAAGAAAAAGCCACTTAATAGTCAGAAATTTCTTTAATTAAGTCGGATTTTACGGGAGATGATGAGAATAGTCCGAGTGAGTCGAGAACAGATACGACGATCAAAATCACCGACTTTCTGATCCCAACAATAATAAAATCAAATAAAATTTTCAGACTTTTAAATTGTTTTATGATTTTCTGATTTTGAGTTTATATCTTATTTAATGATTTAAATTCTTACTTAATAAAATAAATTTAATTATTAAAGAAATTATTTAAACTAAATATATATACATAAATAAATTAAATTTAACAAAATAATATATATTAAAGAGACTAATTAAAATAAACATAAATTAGTTATTATATAATCAATTAATAATAAAGAAAATATTAAGAATAATATTATAAACATAAAACTATTTAATTAATTAATTAAATATAAGGAAGTAAATCAATAAAATAAATAATTAAGAAAATAAATTAACTAAAATAAAATAAAAATAAATCTAAATAAATTTAAATAAAATAAAATAAGATTACTGAAAACACAAGCAATTACTATAAAAATTTAAATAGAAAACTCCAGTCAGTCTGGTAACTTAAGCCGGACCACAGTTAAGGATCTCAAGTTAGATCAATTTAAGAAACCGTTTAGTCAAGTCTTAATGGTTTTTGACTAATGTACAGGAGGCTTGGCGGAGACTGACCCCAATCCAACAACAGGTGCGGACACGTGAATTTTTATAGAGGCCGGTCCTGGTAACTTTAAATTATGCATGACATTTTACTGAACCCTTTGGATGCATTACACAATAATTATGTAGATTTAGGAACATATATTACAACTCAAAGTTTCATATTGAAAATGATCTCCTTTGTTAAAATGGTTATGACAGACAGGCAAGTTTGCATACATGTTTATTGTGAATAAACTGAGTTTTCTCAGTTTAACCTATTCTTGCCTGAAGATCTCGAATTATGATTATGCGTGATTGAAACTGGAAGATGGTAAATGGATTTGAATGTCAATCAAGCCACTCTCCTAAGTCAGTCGGCCACCGGCTTCGGCCAGTTCAGTAGCGCTATTAGAATATGGAATTCCCTCGTGTGTCCGGGATTAGGGATTCGTCCCTCGTGTGCCCAGTGGGTTAGGGAAAGGTTTCCTCGTGTGCCCAACCAGTTGGGTTAGGAAACCTGAGTGAGTTTTGATGATATACTATATGATTATGATATTCCCTCATGTGCCCAGAGTTAGGGATACGTCCCTCATGTGCTCTTGGGTTAGGGAAAATGTCTTGCTCCTGATTCAATTATGTGCATGTTCATGAAATATGAGTATAAATGGATCGTGCTTGACTTATTGTCACTGAAGAATTGGTTAGAAAATTTATATTGGTATTGCATGAATGATTTAACTAAGTCCAGTTATTCATTTAATGAATAGATTACATATTCATATTGATTATTAGGGGTCTTACTTTTGGGCTAAGATTTCAACTAGAAATCCACGTCTGGAACGAAAATCCGCACTGAGAATTTTATTCTCACTCCGTTTTTGTTTTGCATGTTCCTCGGCGGATGGGGGTTCCAAAGAACACATCGCTTGCATTAGAAAATTGTTTTTTTTTTTGATGGGCTATGACGGAGATCACCTGTGTACAGAAAGCTAGTGATCACATATTCATGAGATGATGGGAGATACTGTTAGGTCAGTTACCTATTGATAAGTATGTGTTGCGATCGACTGTCTGTCGATATATTTTGTTTTATATTTTATTTTATTTATACTCTTAACTTGATAATATTCGATTTATATTATCATAAAAAAAAAATTTCTGCTAATTTTATGTTAAGTTTTAGCTTAAGCCTTACGAGAGTACAATTATTTTTACTTTCATGGCGAGAACTGTCATGTCTGGTTGCGGGATGTGACAGTCTCTTTTGGTGGTATCAGAGCTAGTATGGTATAAGCCTTAACCGGTCTAGCAAAAGCAAGGGTAGGAGATGGACTATGACGGTATATTTCAACTTCTGCATTAAGTTAGGCATGCATGCATCTCATTCAATTTCGTTGTTTGAAAAATTTTTCATAATACCTCTGTAATAACAATAATCATTAGAGTTAATGATGAAAAATACTTGTGAACGTCAATGTGAGACGCGATCGACGTAAGGTATCTACAGCGGAAAAGGAATGAAATATGAAAGTAGAAGTCCGTGGAGTAAATCGCATACTACAAGCCTATGGACGTGGTCAATGTATGATAGACAGAGCTAAACTAGGTCCCCGGATAGAGACGAAGTTGCATTCAGGAAATTTGAAGCATTTGCATTATTAGAATTGCCCCGAGTTAATGGAGAAAATGGATTTAAAGCAGCAGAAGAATGGCTTGCCACAATAAAATCTCACTTGGGGGTATGTCAAGTTCCTTTAAAACACCAGGTTAGACTGGCAATTTGTTATCTATAAAGTCTGTTCAATCTTGGTGGGAAGGAGTGAAGTGTGGATGTGAAGGAAATGCTGCTCGAATTCTTTGAGCATGGGTTGAAGAATAATTTGAACAAAGATTATGGGAGTCATGCATATGGAAGCAATGAGAACTAAATTTGCAACACTCAAGCAACTGGCACGAACGGTTGCTGAATATAACACCCAGTTCCTCATTTTATCTCAATATACTCCTGACATTTTTAATGATGCCTATCAACAAAGGAGTCAGTATCTTGATGGGTTGGACCCAGAAGTTGCAATCACAGCTGACAGTCAAGCAAACCAAGGACTTCAAGCCCTGATGGACGCAACTGAATAAGTGGAATGTATAATAACGTATGGTTCAGACTCGGAATGTACGTGGGCAAAGTACAGTAGAACCCAAACAAGTAACTCCAATAACACAGACTTCGGAACCAATTCTATCTTCTCCATCCTCCAAACCTAATTGGTCGCAGGTGTAAATGTTGACATCCGGAGACACAATACTATTATTCTACTCGAACTTGGTCTCGATGTGGTAATTCTGATCATTGAATTAAAGATTGCTAGAAGCCAGCATTTACTTCTGCATTAAAGATGACTACTACTGGAGCTAACTCAAGCCGTGGAAATGGAATGCTATAACAAGGACATGGTTACACTCGTGGTGATAAGTTCAACAACAAATTTGTAATACCTAATTTGGACAACATAGATGACACGCATTAAGAAGAAAGAATGGCAGCAGAAGGAAGTAAAGATAAACATCGCAACTACTGAATAGTGACAGGTAATGGATAAATTAGGATACTTATGGAGTAAGTTATCAGAACCAATGTACACTGCCTAACCCACAAGAATTTCACGAATGGACGAGAATTAAGATTGATCTACTAGATATAACGAGTGATCTACTGGATATAGAGATGGTAAGATATAGTATACTCTCGAAAATAAATTTGGTTAGTGCAACATTCAGCTACAATTAGCAATACAAGAAGGAAAGTAATTATCCCCAATATTCTACATTTATACCTATGGAACTAAATAGTTGATGAGAAATTGGATGATTTAGTTCACAGAAGTATAGTAATGAACTTAAATTCCACAAATTCTGACCTCTCCTCGTTTATCAGTTATTTTGATATATCTTGGGAGAAATTTTAAGATCTCCATTCGAAAGAGATAATTCAATCTCCTATTGACCTAGTACATGGAACCATATCCATTTCTAAAACCTCATGTCGAATAGTTCCTACAAGATGGAGAGAATTAAAACTATGAATGAACAAGGGCAATTAAAAGTGTTTATGAGATTCCTTCAAGACAAGATATGTGTTTTTCTTCAAAATATGAGAAACTGTAGATTTATAGAAGTTGATCATAACTATGGTCGGAAGATTAACTTTCATAATTATTCAAACCAATCTACAAAATTAACCTAGAGAGGTTTGACGGAAAGACATCAAATTTGACAAATATTATGATTTAGTCAAAAACAAGTCAGATCTCTTATTCAAGACTGATGAGATAGAAATTTTAATAATCCGGAGATAGTGGTTATATGCTGGACAACCCTGAAACGAAAACTATGAGGCTATTTGGAAGTGCATAACTCCGGGTATGTTATTTATTCAGGAAAGAAAAGAAAATGTGTGTCTAAAGAATTGAAAAGGAGGTATCGGCGGTCAAATAGAAACAAGGAAATGGAAGAATATCTTTGAAGGGGGTCGGGTGAGCTAGTAAACTAAGACGGATTGATAGAAACCTACCGAACTTTTGCAATTTCCCTGAAGACTGAGATAAAAGTGAATCTATCATAATGCAATTGGTGATAGGGGTTTCCATAAACTACAAAGAGATATGACTTTATCTGGAGACATAATAGATTGATTGACCAAGATAACCTATATATTCTTAATTAGATCGATTTTATAGGTAAAGAGTCAACGAGGTTACTTATGAACTTTTGTTCCAGATAATAAGGATATCTGAAGGAAATTATTTTTGAAGGAGATATGAGATTCACATCTTGGTTTTGGATCAGCTTTCAAGGATATGTGAGTATAAAAGTTATATTTAGCTCAATACATGACCCTAACCAATGGATAATACTTCAGAAGAACAAATTAAATTTTGAAGAATACACTGTGGACATGTAATCTTAGTTTTAACGGTTGTAGATGTGAATATTCACATTTGATGGAATCGCTTAAAATAAGTATAAGCATCATGTCATGTGAAGCTTTATATGGAAAATCATGCCAAACGCCAAAATGGCAGGGGTCACAAGAAACTGTAAACCTAACAAGATTTTAGTTAGAGCAGGAGACATCGAGAGGAAGTCAGATTTGTATTTAAGTGGTTGGAAGTAGCATATAGTGGATACAAGAAAAAGGTAGATGCAGAAATTAATGAAGAAAAGAAATTTCTACACTTGGATTGGAGAATGTTAAGCTCGGTTAACTTATCTACTCTTTTTATTTCTCGACATGAGTGCGCCAGGATAGTTAGATAGATCAACCTACTTGAGAATTAGGTCACTTTCAAATATCAAAATCCTGCATATCAGAATCAGTGCTCTGAATTTAAATCTGATCTTTTAAATAATAATAAAATAACCACTATGAAATCAAACAGATAATAATATTAACCGTATGTCTGTGTACAAAGATTGAATCAATATTGACTAGTCACCAATATTGAAGTTGATCTTATGATATTAAGAGTATTACTTTAGCTTCTTTGACTGACTACCGAGGAAGTTGAAGTCATATTCTGATGTATCTGTACTGACAACAAAGAAACGAAATAAACCTTAAAAGAATTAGTATGATTAAAAAAAATAACAATAAAAGAATAATTTAACCTTAAATATACCAATCTTAAGTCCCTCTTTAGAAATTTCGAGGACGAATTTTTTTTTTTTTTTTTTTTTTTTTTTTTTTTTTTTTTTTTTTTAAGGGGGTGGAATGTAACATAGTAGGAAGGTTAAACCAAATTAAATCAATTATGTTAATCAAACAAGTATATTATAAATTTTAATTTATAAGAAAAATCATAATTATAATATTTTTATTAAGAATTAAATCTAAAGTAACATAAAAATCAACTCGAATTCGAAATATTTGACTTTGTGTAAAATCTATAATTTATATAAAATATTCTAGCAAAATCAAAGCCTAATTAAACATGAAATTCATTGTTAATTTGATTAAATCTTCATGAAATTCGTAATTAAAATCAATTAAGTTGAGCCGCAACACCCTCGACCACAAAGTTGGCGCCACAGAAGATCCGGCTGAGGCAAAATTAATAAAAACGACGAGACAGCTGGCCTCATCTCCTCCTTTCTCTTCTCTTCGCCATTCTCTTTTTCTCTCCGTCCGATTTCTCTCATCTCCTCTCTTCGCCGTTGCACCGCCTTGCACAAAGATTGAAGTGGATTGAAAGTGGCAAGCCAATCTCGCTTGGCCACGGCTGAGGAAATCTATCATTTTGTCACACCCCGGAAGCTAGGCATGACGTCAGTTTTCGCCACAAGAGTAATTAATACTCTTGTAAGGCTAACAGACAGACAGTAAAATTTTTTTTTTCAAAATTATCTATTCCATTTTCTTGATTTCGGTCCCAGCAGACATAATACACAAATATAATTTATTGCAAGCACACACAATATTTACACAAATTTACATAATTTACATGCCCGGCTTATTTCATACCTCTAACCCTAGTGACTCGTCAGTTAATTTATTATACAAATAAGTGTTCTAACTGACGGTCCAAACCATCTATCCTAATGTCGGGCTTACATTACATATTTTACATAAAATATTTACAGAAATACTTAACCACACAGACGAGAAACATGCACAAAACCAGGACACGGTGATGAGTCATCCTACAACTCATCAAATTTCCTCTTCCGTGACTGGTTGCGATGGGTTCCACTCGGGAACCACACCGTCAGGTGGAGGACCATCAGCAAATAACTCAAAATACACATACGCAGAAATTTCCGGTAAGTCATCGAAACTGAGCAGAAACACAACATTACACTGTAACCCTGGCACGTAAACTTCAAGCCTCACGAAAGAACACTCACTAGTGGCGACCGCTCGTGGTCTAAAAAGACTCTGCCTGGCCTGGAACCCCCGTCCCAACGAGGCACATGCAAAACAAATAAACAGAGTGAGAAATAATTCTCAATGTGGGTTTTAGTTCCAGTACGCGGATCTTAATACAAATCCGTGCATCATACTAAATCCCGATAAATTTTATTAACACAGATATACAGATCTTTATATACCGTAGGTACCAGTCGGAATGGTCCTAATACCTGCATCTGCCAGATGACATGCAACAACAGAAAGATGAATCACAAAATAAGCATTATCTTCCGGATAAAACTTATACACTCAAGTTCTTAAGGCCTGACAGATACAGAAAGAACTCTTCCCAAAACCAAAGGTAAAAATCATTTGGTACAGACCAGACAAAGGGAATAAATCCAGAGATAATAGCGCTAATAACCTGGTCGGGTCGGTGGCCAAACCGATAATCACCGGAGAGTGCAAGAGTTTATAATCATAAATATGCTTATCAGATTTTTTAGACATTGGAAATGGTTCAATTTCAAGTCTGATTCTTCTATCACAAAATATGATCAAGTGATAAGAAGATTATGGAAACCATTCCAGTCATTTTTTTTAACAGTCTGACTTTTACTCAGTATCAAACGAATTTCAGATTCAGACCGTGCAACAATCATTATCAAAGCGGGGATATAATCAACATGCATTTGTTTGATTATTTTCGGGTTTCTATTTCTATATGAAATTAGAATGCAACATCAAAGATAATCCAACATGCTATGCATGAATTTAAAAGTACCGAATTCCGAATTTTAATCAACAAACCGCGTATCCGCACCTTCACACTCGTCTGGGGCGTGTGAGTGGTCGGTTGCTCCTGTTCAATAATAGATCAAGATCCGTTAATATTTATTTAACGGGGTTCTATAATCCACTTGACCGAATTAAAGTCTTGTTGATCTAACCCCACCTGACTGACGGTAATAGTTCCAAATTCTTTTAACAGATGTTAACACTTAATTATTATTTCAGTTATCGTAATTTAGTTATTTTACTTATTATTTTCTAATATCGAAGTCAGAAACCAGAAATCAGAAATCAGAGTCAGAATTTCTTTTCAGAAATAACAGAAATAACAGAAATATTTATGAAACTCAGATAAAACGTAAATCAGAAATTTATTTTATTGTTTAACGGGATCAGAGTGTCTGAGTATTTGCCACAGTATCCGTTCAGTTAGGTCATACGTTTCATCATATCCCTAAAATCCCAAATCCGAGAATTAGACGAAGTACATTGTTTCCAAGTCATTTAGTCTTAATCAAGCTCAACAGAATCATTAGCCCACTAATCGTTAATTAAGTCTTAATCCGAAACTTTATTAAATTATAATCCAAATCATATTCATTTACATAGCCCACAAGTACAAATAATTTCAGCCCACAGAAAATTCCGAAAGCCCACATTCATTTCTCTTTTTTTTTTTTTTCCTTTCCTTCCTTTTTCTTTTCCTCAGCCAAGCCCACAAAATCCAGCCCAGATCCAAAAATCCAGCGACAACCCAAAGCCAACAGGTCGGACTCAGTCGACCTGACCCAGTCGACTGGGTCTAACCGTAACGGGTCCGACAGAACCCAATCAGATCCGATAAGCCCTCAATATTTTCAATCCAGCCCACAGAATTTTTCAAAGCCCTCCAAAAATTCACATAAGCCCATCGAAACTTATTAATGCCTCATATGTCACAAATAAGCCCTAAAAAATTTATATTCAAGCCCTTAGAAATTTGCAACCAAGTCCACAAAAATTTCAGAAATCGCAATTTGTTAAGAAGTCTATTTAGGTGCTCAATTTTAATTTTTAACTACTAATTAGTCACAAAACAATCAAGCACCAAGGATCTTTGCTCAAAAACCAATCAACACATCCAATCAAGAGAGAAGGTAGGAGAAATTGTACCTCTCATGAAATCGCATTCATGAGGCTCAAATCCATGGCATGGGAGTCGATGGGGTGCTCTCCAACTTCGTCTCCCCTCCAATGGCGGCGCCGGCCTCGAGTCCACCAAGAGAACTAGTCACAAAGTCTAATTGTTGTGCTAGCAACAAAGACTAGTGTCTAATCCTTTTAGTTTCCTCCTTGCACTAATCCTATTAGATGTATTTGATGGAGGAATGAAGCTCAACACATGAGCAAATGGAGAAGGGAAGGAGGTGGTGGCGGCTAGGAAGGAAGAGAGAGAAACCTTAGGGTTTGCTCTCCAAGGGGGTCTTATATAGACACCATCTCTAGGGAGCTCTTCCTTGTATTTACCAAAATGCCACCCACCAGCCCTAGCCGAACCAAATTGGGCTTTATGGGCCTTTTCTCCATCTATTTGGGTATTTAATTCCTTTAATTAAAACCCATTTTCAATGCTCTTCAATTGGACTATCTATTTGCTATGAAATGTTGGCCCAATAAATTGATATAACCATTTATATCAATATGTGTTGATTCTAAAATAATTATTAAATCATTAATAACTATTTTGGGATTAGATAATGTATTAACTTTTTTCTATATGATCCTTTTGACTCAAATAATTATAACTGTTCATAACGGTATATAATTAATTAGTCAAACTATCATATTTTCTCAATACCCACTATTGAGAATAAATAGATAATACACTGTGTGACTAAAACTCTATTTGTGTGACCCTTTGAGGATTTATACTATGTTGGCCATGGAATTAAATCGCTTATTTAATTTCAATAATCATAAGCGGTATCTAGCAACACGTTATGATTCCCAATTCGTATAAATAATGTACCGTTACAATATCTCAATCCTGCATAAGAAATATTAGTATTTCTTTGTCTGATTCTTATGTCACATGATATCCTTGTATAATCCAAGATAGGAATGTGTCATTCTTGCAGATTATACATTTCTTGATCTAGAGTTGATTGTACAAGTTGGCCAAACAATCCAAACTCCATCAAGGGGCCCAAACAGATATCATCACTCATTAAGTATATTAATGAGGGACATACGGTTTTCTTGATGAACAACTTTTCCCCGCACAATTCAAGAGAACATAAATAAAGTCCTTATAGCAGCCTTTATCAGGAATCAACGTTAGACGATATTTATTGATCCTATCATCATGTGGAAAAGGTGAGCATCTCAAACTTAGAATCAAACTTATATGAAATAAACAATGACACATAACACAATCCATATGTTTATTTCATTGGGTCAAGTCCTGTACTATGTTCCAATAACATACACATATGCAATTAAGTTGGTAACTCCTTACCTATGATTTGTAGAACTTAATCATCACTTAACTTGCATACTAATCTTTTATGATAATTAATGTTCCTTGTTAATTATCAAGATTATGGACGATTTAGATTTATTATTGTCATTCTAATGAATGATCCACAGAGATCTACAATTCAGATCCTCAACCTGAATGATCTGTCAATAATAAACTCTAGGAACAAATAATCAAATATCATCATTAACTTATTTAAGAAACTAAGTCATTAAATATTGACTTCTAGGACATAACTCCAACACAATTGACATCCCAAAACACTCAAGTCTTGCCAGAGTCTCAATTTCCCTCACAGTTAGCGTACCAGTGACTGGTACCAAGTCGCAAATACTCAGATTAGCCATTCCCCACAGAATACGAGTGCCAACAGAACCAAAAATGCATTCATGCATATAATTATGCAACTATATACCCACAGATAGTAATCCAATACTTCAAATACATGAAATTTATGCATGCAATACCCTTTAAACATAATTCCTTCATTAAACATGAACCAGAATGCACATATTTACATGCTCAATCCAATACTCATCATATTTATACTGATATAGCCTCCAATATAGCTAACAGTTCCAGTTTTATTCATGTATCTCATGCCTATCATGACAATATACATATTATGCTATCAGACCTAACTCAATATGAGACAGAAAGCTCATGATCATGCATAACTTCACAACTGTGACAAGATAAAATCTTATTTGCATATCTTTCAAGTCAGATATACAAGTTATAACATCAAACATAGTTGTATATGAACCAGGGACACAAGTTTATACATCATTTAACCATTATACTATCACAGTTCCTTAGTTACTGTTTGACCCAAAAAAATTATGCCAAAATGCATAGAAGTCCAAAAATCCACGAAAAATACCAAACAAACTCCAAAAATTCCCCAAAAATACCCAAAAATTCCTTAGGAATTATGATGAATTATCATAGTTTCAAAATGCCAAAAATGTCAACAGAAACCCTCCATTTTGCAAAGAAACCCCAAAACTCTACAAAATTACCTAAAATAAATCCATAAGAAATTCTACAAAACCTTTTGAACCATTAAATTCCTCATATTTTTCTGAGTCTACACATAAAATTTTATCGAAAAATACCCAAGGAAAGACCCTCAAATGATTTATTTTCATTTGGCAACAAAAAATAAATGGTTTGTTTTAAATGAAATGTAGAAAATCCCAGAAAATTCCTGGAAATCTGGCGCGTCCAACCCATTGCAGACGATCTGGGGGGGGGGATGCGACGTCGCTGAGATTTAAACTTTCTTCTCCCGCCTCAAGTTTTGCCTGGACCTGTTGTATGGACCGAAAGGTGTTGGAGTGATTGATTATTCACTGGTGCACGGAAGAACGAATTCACCCATCACCATGTTTCTCATTAACCCTGACCTGTGGGCCCCTACTCGTCAGCTCTTCCTTCTCCCCTGGGTAAAAGATAGAAATCCGATTCTTACCGCGAGGAAGCCGGTAAATGGTGAATCCGACATTCCCCGTCGACGTGGCCACCTCCATCCCCACACATGTCAAAACCACGTTACTTCGCCCATGATTTTCCAAAACCAAGCCCTAATAACCGTTGCATCTCCACCATCGATGGGATTGAACGATGGTGATTAGCTCTCGGCCAAGAGGTGAAACCCTAGGGCCTAGCCTATTTAAACCCCAAATTAAGGCGACAGAAGGGAGGAGGAGAGGCAGCCGCAGCTAGGGTTAGGTTTAGAAATTAGAAATTAGAGAGGATTTAGAGGGGAAAAGGGAGACAATTCGTCGAACAGTGGAGAAAATAGGGAGAAAGGTGAAATTAGGCAATGTAGCTTTGTAAATTTTTTTGTATGAAATGAAATAAATCAAATTGAAGTGTTAATTGAGCTTTTCCTTCTCCCTCTTCCTTTGTCTCAGCCACCAATCAATGGTGTGCTTGAGTTGTGTAAGCACAGCTCTCATGGACCATGGTCTGAAGCGCAGCATCAGCCACGGCCATGAGATAAGTTTAGAAAAGATGTCACATGAGTGTTTGAAGCCTAGCACCTCGACTCATGTGATGATCTTGTTGGTTGCATGAGGGCAGCCATGGCTATCACTTGAGAATTTGGAGCTTAGCTCAATTCTCATGTGAGAAGCCTTTAATTGACATGGCCCAGGTCCAGAGCGCAGCACTGGCCTAGCCATGATCAATGTGTGAGCATGAAAACTCAAAACAGTAAGGAAAATGATGAATTAAACTCAAAGCCTTTAATTTCCCTAACCAGCCCCTCGTATGAAACTTATTGAATTAATTACATAAAATAGCTATAGTGAATTCTTTGTAAGTCGTTTCCAAGCACTTGGATAAGTCAGAATAGAAAGCATAAAAAACATCAACAAAAGTGCTTAAAACAAAAATCTGAATAAAGTATAAATTGCTAAAAAGTATGACCTTTCAAACTGTGACAAAATTAACGTCTGAAACATATCTATCTTGAGCTAAAATGAGCATCAAACTAATCTCTGTTGCTGCAAGACGAGTTGCATGTAAAACAAAGGTTAAACAAAAATCCACAAGTTACTATTATATCGGCTGGTGCTTCTCCTATTAAATGAAGCTGATGCAAGATCAATTAAGCACACATATGCACTCTCCTCACTTCGACGACGCTAAATAAATCAAGCTTGCAAGCTTTGGTGGCCCCAGTCGCCGGAATTTCACGGGTGAAACCCGACGGAAATCGTAGAAGGGATGAAGTCAAATTCCCAAATTAGGCCAATAAAAGTCAAATTTAACGCACGCTTCTCCTATTCCCCCTTTCTCTTTTCTAGCAAGTTCAGGCATGACGAGTGAGATGGCCTAGTTCGCCGGAAAACGCCAAGACAGAAAAAGGACTAAACTGAATAAATTCTTAGCTCAGTCCGAGTAAAATGGTGGTCTTTTGATCGAACGAAAGCGATTTAACCTAAATGGAGACCACGACTACGTTCTCCTCAGTGCCACGAGCACAAGGAGGCCAAGATCGGCGTCAATGGCAACTTGTATCGCCGGCGTTCTACTCTCAGAGGAGCAAAATGCGAATAAAATAAAGTTAGGGGCATCTTTGAAAAATACCCTCTCCTTAAACGATAACTCAGCGCCGAAATTTTGGCGATCTTCTGTGGCAAGGAACATGTGTCATCCTTGATCACTCGCTACATGAAGAAGTAGCGCCTCCAGACGCCATCCATCCAGTCAGAGCCCACGTGGAAGCCCAGTCAGCCCATTTTTGTACACGTGGCCCAATGGGAATTTTCTAAATCAGCAAAAATCTTTAAAAATTCATTAAAAATAGTATACAACTCAGAAAAATTCAAATAAAATATCCATAAAATCCTAAAAATCTGTAGAAACTAGATTTACTAATATTTTTATATAAAATTATGATAAAATGTGCCTATTTTATATTTTCAAAGTATTTTCTAATAAAAATGAGTTTTATAAATTGCCAAAAACTTTAAAAATTCACCAAAATTAGTAGGAATCTCAGAAAAATCAAAATAAAATATCCAAAAATTTCTAAAAATCTAAATAAACCAAATCCAATATTATTTTTTATATAATATTTTAATAAAATTAAGAGTTTTATATTTTTGAAGTTTTTATTATGAAGAATAAATTAGTTAAATCCTATACAAAATAGTAAAATCCTTTATTAAAATTTCTAAATCAAATTTATAAATAATTTCATAAGTAAAAAATGATTTTCTCATCATTTACTTTATATAACAAAATTCTAAATTCCAAATCCCAAATAAAAAAAATCAATCAAAACTAAAATTAAAAACATATTGAAATCTAATTCAAATAAAAAAAATCAATAATTAAATTCAAATCAAAGCTCAAAGAAAAAGAAATTAAATTTCAAATTCCAAGAATTTCTCCAAAAGACATAAAAATGATATCTTAAACTTTTGAAACAAATAAATAAAAAAAAATATATAAATAAATAATAAAATAAAATAAAAATAAAAATCTAAAATCAAGATAAAACCAAGTTAAACTTAAATCCAAATTAAATTCATCAAATTTAAAAATCCAAAGCTAAATAATAATAAATAAAATAAAAATAATAATAAAATTTAAAAATGAAGATAATTCCAAATAAATCAATATAAATTAAATTAAAGTTCAAACCCTCTTAATAGAAATATTTCAAATAAATAATTTTAGTATTAGATGTCCTTAAATGTTTCAAATAACTAGTTTTAGTTTAGATATTCTTAGTTATGTATTTTTCTCAATTGTGTCCTGTCCATCAGGTTTGGTACCACCAATTGAGTCTGGTTTAGGCCAAAAGAAACAAGTCTCCGATATTCTCAATTGTGCCCCTGTCAATTAGGTCTGGTGTCATCAATTGAGCCCGTTCCAAACCCTGAAATTAATTTAAACACAAAACCATTCAGATGACGACTTTTCTAGTCTATTACATTTAATTCCTCGAATCTCTTAATCAGAGGTTCTCGTGGGAAACCACGGGGTAATTAACAATAGGGGCTTGCGCCTATTGGAAAGAAAGGATCCACCAAATTAATAAACCCTCATGAGAATGGATTCTAGTCAATGTTCTGTGGTCGCTAAAAGGCATTAATACTTGAATTCAAGCTCGTGAGGGGTGAATCTAAGACTTATTCTCGTTCTTGAGGAAACCCAACCATTCTTCGAGAAATGACGAAAAAGTCACCACAGTTGCATATGATATCATCTAAATATATCATGAAACTACCCTTTCTCTTCTCTTAGCCCCAAAAAAATTCCCAAATTCGAACCCTAATATAAATAACTTACCTTCGTAGAGAAGAAGAGGAAGAGAGAGGTGGTTCAAGGCTCAGATGGAGATGATGCCACGTCATACTAATTCCCTCAACCAATCAAACCAAGCCAACACACAGAGAAGCGGATAGAGAAGCCTGTCGCACGAGATAGCTGCGTGAATATGGAATTCACGCAGTTCAGTAGCGCTATTAGAATATGGAATTCCCTCGTGTGCCCGGGGTTAGGGATTCGTCCCTCGTGTGCCCAGTGGGTTAGAGAAAGGTTTCCTCGTGTGCCCAACCGGTTGGGTTAGGAAACCTGAGTGAGTTTTGATGATATACTATATGATTATGATATTTCCTCGTGTGTCCAGAGTTAGGGATACGTCCCTCGTGTGCCCAACCGGTTGGGTTAGGAAACCTGAATGAGTTTTGATGATATATTATATGATTATGATATTCCCTCGTGTGCCCAGAGTTAGGGATACGTCCCTCGTGTGCTCTTGGGTTAGGGAAAATATCTTGCTCCTGATTCAATTATGTGCATGTTCATGAAAGATGAGTATAAATGGATCGTGCTTGACTTATTGTCACTGAAGAATTGGTTAGAAAATTTATATTGGTATTGCATGAATGATTTAACTAAGTCCAGTTATTCATTTAATGAATAGATTACATATTCATATTGATTATTAGGTATGATTAACTCCTTGAATAGAATTTTGAGAAAAATTTTTTGGGGCAAAGAACAAAACAGATTTATTAATCCGATTGCTTGGAAAAAAACAAATAATTCTTTGGAAAAAGGAGGTTTAGGCATTAGAGATCTTCATACCTTTAACAAAGCTTTGATGTTGAAGAATGTATGGGCAATGGCCTCCAATAAATCGACCATCTGGGTACAGCAGATTGTTGCCAAATACTATCATGAAAAAGGCCTGTGGGGAACAAATCAAAAGAGAAATTGCAGTCAACTCTGGAAAGATATTCAAAGCATAAATTTTTTTTTCAAAGATGATATCTCCTGGGATATGCAAAATGGTCTGACAGTTCAAGCCCAAAACCAACCATGGCATAAATTTTGGAAGTTGAGAACTAGGAAAGCAAACAACCAAGGAATATATGTTGCTGACCTGTTTAACGAAGCATCAAACAACTGGAACCAAACTTCCCTGCAACTTCTCTTCAATGCCAAACAATGTAAGTCCATCTCTGAAAATGCAACACCACCAAAGAGAAATGCATTAATAGAGGATAGACTTATATGGGCTAAGTCAAAGTCAGGTTGTTACACAACAAAAGAGGGGTATGACATGCTCTTTTCTGATTTACAACCTCAGCAGAACATCAACTTTAATTGGGCCAATTTATGGACTTGCAAGTATATTATTCCCAAAATAAAGGTTTTTCTGTGGAGAACACTTCAAAATGGGCTTATAACAAGTGAGAAATTACATAAATTCTTACCTAAGATACCAATATTTTGTACTCTGTGTGGTAACAGAACAGAAACAGTTTGCCATGTGCTATTAAAATGTCCTATGGCTAGGTCAACTTGGTTTCTGTCACCTATTGCTTTAAAAACTGAGTTTCTACCAGACAACTTCCTTGAAGCATTTAATCTAATGACAGCACAGCAAGACCAGAAAATATTTACATTGATTTGTTCTACTTTATGGTGTATTTTGAAAGCCAGGAATGATTTCTTTTTCAGAGGAAAAATCCCTAATCAGGTTGAAATCCTTAAAGATGCACATCTCATAGCAAGTACAATTACACCCAAATCAGTTTCTCAAAGACTAAACAAAGGCAAACACTTATCTGAAATTAAGGCTGGAGCTAGAGTTATTCTGATTGATGCTTCATGGAACACCAACAAGAAGACAGGGCTTGGAGTTTCCGCTACGATCAACAAGGAACCCTCAGTTGGGCTGTCTCAGAGTCAGTCGAAGCACCATCTCCTTTTACAGCAGAATCCAAAGCACTGTTGCTAGCACTTGAAACCCTGGAAAAAACATTTCAATCAGATCAAAGTTCTACCTTTGTTTTTACAAACTGCCAAAACCTGACAACAAATCTCAAACATTTAGTACCAGATCAGGTGCCTTGTTGGCAGAGCTACACAATACTGGTTGAAATAAAAATATTGCTACAAAAACACAGAGACAAAATAACACTTGGTTTTTGCCCAAGAGAGGATACCAAAGCTGCGGATCTTTTAGCAAAAGCTGCAAAGAAAGAAGCAATAGGAAGCAAAAACAGAACTGACATTACCTTACTGTTGGCTTCAACTCCTTTTGACAGACTCAGCTCAAGCTTCAAGCGAGTTACTGACAACTAGTCTTTAAGCTTCCAAAAAAATTGTTTGGTACCCTTCAGGCGTGAGGAACGAGTTGTTTGAAAAATTGTTGAGGAAAGAAGAGGAGGAACGAGGAACTGAAGAAAGAAGAGGCAGTGAAAAGATTTGCGGCGAGAATGTTAGAAAAATGTGGGAGATAACACATAATACAAGGAGCTGGTTGGGTACAAGGTTACAGGTGAGCTGGAGATGCTTAAGGAAGTAGAGATTATTGATCGGAGAAGGTGGAGTGGAGGAGAAATGGGTGAGAAATGGAAGAAGCTCTCTCAGATCTAAAAATGGAAGGCGCCGCAGTGAAGATGAAATGGGGATTAGGTTTTCGGAGCTCTCGATGCTGAGGCTGCTTTTATTCAAACCGCTGGCTTATTTGTTAAAAAGACCCTGCTTTAATTTTTTTTTTCTTCTTTATTTGCATTAGCTATTTGGTCTTTACTTATTTACTTTAAATCTGTGTGTATTTATGTAAGATTGACTTTGGTTAATATTATAATTCGCCCACGGGCTTTCTCCTCAAAAAAAAAAAATAAAATACTACATGAGTTGATGTGGCTTTTAATTGTTAGTTTGTTTACCGCAACAAAACAATCTAGTACTATTTTAGATTTAAATTATTAACATTTATAGCTAACTGGAGGCGAAAGAAAATGAGATAGAGGTAGGAAGAAAGAGGTGGAGTCCATGAAATTAGTGGCGGAGCCAGAAAATTTGACAATGGAGTTCAATAATTTTTAGTATTAATACTAAAAAAATAAATAAATTCATACAATATATATATTAAAAAAATTTTGTTTAAACGAGTTTTTTATTTGGGCTAAATCTAAATCATTCATTATGACTTATTACAGATCCAATGACCCTTAAAAAACTCATCAATGGCTATTCAAATTATTAATGTTCTTTTGATCGTGCAATTGAGAATTTAGACATTAACAATTGCTGGAGATATTTTACAATTCATTTCAATTTTATTCCAATAAAGTACTTGAAAACTTTACTAAGAAAACATTAGGACTCAAAATATACAAACAAACAACAAAATAAAAAAAAAATAAATGGGTTGATAAAAATAATTATGGTTACTAATTGTATCCTAATTACTTGTAATATTCAACTAAATAAAAAAAAAAATCTATATATTAACAAAGTAGGTTGTAAAGTTGCATATTCAAGTTCAATTAATAAGTTCAATATGCATGTGTTAATCATTACTAAAGTTGAAAGTTTATGAAATACTTGAGAAGACAAAAATTAATATTTGTGGTAGTCTAACATATATATGTTATATAAATATATATTTTTTTCAACAAGAATAAATTTTTCAAACCCAATATGGGGTTCACTAGTGGAATATCTTTTGAATATTTATGGAGTTCAAATATTATATTATCTATAAAATTTTTCATTTTGCAAGTGTAAGCTTTCAAATTTAGTATTATTTTTTATAAATCAATGAGGACAATTGACCCCCTTGCTTCTACTTATCTCCGTCACTACATGAAATGAAAAAAAAGAATGGAAATGAGGAGAGGAGAGGAGAAGGCGAGGCAGAGGAAAGGGAGCTTGAGGGAGGGATATTACAAATAGAATTCAAATAGACACAAAATTTGTATGGGATTTCTAATATATTTGTTCACTCAATCTCTAATTACAATATCAATTACAATATCTCTTCTAATATGTCAATTCTCATTACAAGTATATGGTCCTATTTATACTATTCTTAAACCGCCATTTCCCTTCTAATCCTAACCGACATCCATTAAAATCCAGCTCATTTTAATTTGGCACACATCAATTTCAATTCCAAATTTGCTACCCACAATGTTTGACTTTTGACCATCATTTGGTTCACACCAATGCCGACATGCCACCTTTTGAGTTTACACTAACAAATTCCTCCCTTAAACTCAAATTTCTTTCGTCGATATTTTCTAGCATCTACTCGACGTCCTCCCTCAAATGTTGACTGCTCTGAACTGAACTTCATACGTCTTGACATGCGGTTACGGTCGTCCATCCTGCTCCAACTTTCAATATCTTTTGAATATTTCTTTTGCCATATGAGAGGTCGAACTGTCTTCATGCTCGTAGCTTTCTTTTTCTTATTTCTCGTTTGCTCTTTAAAATTAATATGTTCGACATTCGCCGAAAGACATACCAATTGTGCCTCACATGTTGAGTCGTATAACTCTTGTAGACTTCTCATTCCTGGTTGTCTTGGCTCATCTTTATCATCGGAGCTATCATGACTTGTATTTGTTATTGTCGGCGTAGAGGCTGACACATCACTTTCGTTATCTTCATTGATTGTCTCTTTTTCATTGTTCCAATCCCATATACTTTCTTCGTTTATTTGCACATCTCTGCTAGTAATCACCTTCCTTTCAATAGGATCACATAGTCTGAAAGCCTTCGTCTTCTCGTCATATCCAATGAACACGTACTTCTTGCTTTTATCATCTAATTTGGTTCTTCTTTGATCTGGTACGCGTGCATAGGCCACGCTACCAAATACCTTGAGATGTGATACCGTTGGCTTGATTCTGCTCCAAGCTTCTTGTGGTGTTTTATCCTTCAATCTCGCATGAGAACTTCGATTTTGTATATAGACGGCGCATCGCACTGCTTCTGCCCAAAATTCTTTTGGCATATTTTTGCTCTTCAACATCGACCGAACCATGTCGAGAATGGTTCGATTATTTCCTTTTGCTACATTATTTTCTTGTGGCGAGGGAGTAATTTGAATTCTCTTTATCCCATGTTCTTTGCAATAATTCGTGAAAGCAGTTGACATGTATTCACTACCTCTATCTGATTTCAACGCCTTAATATAATGGCCGGTCCTCTTCTCAACCATCGCCTTAAATTTCTTAAAGATTTCGAGCACCTCAGATTTTTCTTTAAGGAAATACACCCACGTCTTTCTTGTATAATCATCAATAAAAGTAATGAAATACCTTTTTTCTCCAAATGATTTGGGTGTGACCGGACCGTATATATCAGTGTGTATCAATTCGAGAATCCTCTTTGCACGATATTCCGTACTTTTCGAATATGAGCTTGTTGCTTCTTTCTCATGGACACATCCTTCACAGAATTTTTTTGGATAATCTATATCGGACAAACCATGAACCATGCGCTTCTTTGCTAGCTCATTTAAGTTATCACCATTTAAATGTCCGAACCTCAAATGCCATATTGAGGCTTTGTCAATCAAACTGTCATTTGAAATAATATTGTCGCATGCCATCATGAGAACATTATCATCATTCCCCTCTTCTTCTTGAATAAGATTTGTATTTTCTTCAATCTTCTTTGGCAATCGACAATCTCGCGCATAATGCCCGTATCGACCGCAGTTATAACAGTCAACGTCGGGACGGTATCCACGGCCACCTCTTCCTCGACCATGTCCTCTTCCTCTACCACACCAGTTCTGTTGGCTTCTTTCTTCTTTATTGTGTTCTTCTTCTTGTCGATAACTTCGACCTCTACTTTGACCATAACCATGGCCTCCTCTACCGTCTTCTCTTCTTTGACAATCGTATCGATCATTCGCAATATCTTCTTCTTTAATTGTTGCTTTTACTTGCAACGCCTCTTCAAGAGACTCTTGTTGAATATTCTTCATTCTCTCTTCATGGGCTATCAACGAACCATTCAACTCATCGATCGTCATGCACTCCGTGTCCTTCGATTCTTCAATTGCCACCACCACATGGCTAAACTTTGAATTGAGAGACCGTAGTATTTTTTCTACGACTCTTACATCTTCCATCTTCTCGCCAAGCCTCTTCATTTGATTAATTATAGCCAACACTCGAGTGAAATAATCTCCTACGGACTCATTTTGCTTCATCATAATTGTCTCAAACTCGGCTCTTAGAGTTTAGAGTCAAACCTTCTTCACTTTGTCAACTCCAACCACCGAATTTCTCAGAATTTTCCATGCATCTTTAGAACTCGTCTCATTGGCTATCTTCTCGAACATATCGTCATCCAATCCTTGATGGATGATACTCAGCGCGCATTGATCTCCGCTTCTTTTCTTTTGCAACACATTCAACTCGGCTACTATGAGTCGGCTATCATCTTCGGGTTCTTCAACGCCGTTTTCGACGATGTTCCAGAGGCCGTGAGCACCAATAATGGCCTTCATTCGCAACGACCATTGATCATAATTGGTTTTGGTTAGGATCGGGTATTGAAATGAGATATTCGGATTTCTGGTTGCCATATGAACGAGGCACTCGACAAGGCTCTGATGCCAATTTATTACAAATAGAATTCAAATAGACATAAAATTTGTATGGGATTTCTAATATATTTGTTCACTCAATCTCTAATTACAATATCAATTACAATATCTCTTCTAATATGTCAATTCTCATTACAAGTATATGGTCCTATTTATACTATTCTTGAACCGCCATTTCCCTTCTAATCCTAACCGACATCCATTAAAATCCAGCTCATTTTAATTTGGCACATATCAATTTCAATTTCAAATTTGCTACCCACAATGTTTGACTTTTGACCATCATTTGGTTCACACCAATGCCGACATGCCACCTTTTGAGTTTACACTAACAAGGGAAGGGAGCGTGAGGGAGAGAAGGAACAAGAGGGAGGGAAGGAGTGTGAGGGAGGGACGCGTTACTGGATGACGCAAATGATTTTGTTTTTTTTTTTTATGACGGTTATCACACCCAAGTTATTGCATTTGATTTGTTTAAATCCAATAAGAATAGATATAGATGTGTCGGTATGAGATGTACCATTTTGTCTTATTTTGTACTCGCTAGTTATCTGTAAGGGAATTTATCCCCATTGATTCTATTAAGCATGCTTGAAGGATATATTATGGTATCGAGCTTTCAAATTTTATAGGTGAAAAAAGGATAATACTAAAGATGTCTCTGTTTCATAAATGGCAAAAGAAGGGGAAAAAAAAATCATACTTGCAAATTGCTTTTACTCTGCAATGTCTATTGTTCCTTTTTATCTTTCTTTGTTGCCTTGATTTAATAATTCATGAAAAGAATGCATGATTGACAACTCCCAATAGCATGTACAGGACAACAGATGTTTATTGTTTATGCCCATTTTCAATCTGAACTGTAATAAAGCTCCTTGTTAATACATTACGATTTAGTTTGGTATCGTTGTTTCTGGTAAATTAGGAATGAATGAAAACCACAATTTGTAGCATTTTTGTTTTAATGGAACTTCCGATTGGTGGGAATTGATACGGACCCCTCTCTCGTGTTGCGCTACACGGCGTGTAGCTCATCCACGAGCCGTTCGATTTTGATCGGGCGGTTCATTTTTTCTGAGCCTATCAATCTGGTTACATGCACGGAGCTCCAATATTCTGGGGCGGAGGGAATAGGGGTGCGGGCATGGGCAATGTCCCCCCAGTGATTTTGAAATTTTGTGAGATACAAAGGTTTTTGTATTGGACTTTACTTAATTTGACATGTAAGCCCCCCTGTTATTCACCCATTGTCCTCCTATGATTCTCTTCAGACCTATTAATGTGATCAAGAAGAACTAGTAGGTGATAAATTCATAGACCTCCTAGCTTTCTCTATTTTTCTTCATTTATTTTTATTGCTAAATTCATAGACCTTCTAGCCTTTTTCAGTCAAATATGTTGTAGACCTTAGACAAAAACGCCATTTTTTTTTTTCTTTTTTCTTTCTGATAATCAAATATCGTGGGCAATAGGGAGCAACTATAATTGTAGCTTATTTTTTTGTCCTGTGTTACATTGTGGCAGAGTCATACTTGACAAAAGATAGAAGTGTCTTCCTAAATTTTCAAATTGATCCCCAAAAATATCAAAATTACATATTATTCTATTTGATTTATTATATTCTTCTACAAAGAATTTAAAAAAATCTCTAATATATGAATCCTCTTGCCCCCCCCCCCCCCCCCCCCTTTCAAATTCTGGCTCCGCCCCTGCCAATATTCATCCGATTCAGATCAAACGGTCTCTTGGTGCGCTACACGAGCGCAACACATGATTTGAATCCCCCCCCCCCCCCCCCACAATTTGATCTAGTCGCCGCAAAATTTTAAATTTTGACAGAAATATCCTTAACCTTTTAAAAAGGAAAGTGTCACCATTAAACATAGCTACCTTTATTTTTTAGAAAAGATATCATAAAGTTAAACATTATAAGTGATTGCTAAAATTAATCAATATCCTGAGTTTGGTTCTCCTCCTGTGTGATTTTTCTAAAAATGTTTACATTTTTTTTTCCATGTTAGACATTATAAGTGATATAGACTGTACGTCACGATTTATATAGTTATTCGTCAATTCTTTTGCTCCACTATTTTCCACTAATCTTGATATAACTTATTTCTATAGATTAAATAGTAAAAAAAAATTTGAGAGTACCCAAACAGGGGGAGTGCTTTGGACACGTTATTTTTCTCTGGGAACATTCCGCTAAAATATTTTAGACAAATATGCCCTTTATAATTAAAGCAAGAATCAACCATATAATTTGTCTTTTTCCTTCCCGTAACTAATTTTCCTTAATTGAATTATCATTTACACAATAATAAAGAAATTTTTTACTCGCCATTTGGAAGTTAAATCTTACTGAGAATTTTTTAAATTACTCTAACAAGATCGTGTGTGACACGACACGACACACATGATTTGAGAATCTTTATCTTTAGAACAATTTAATTTGTGGCTGGATGTCAATCGGTAGATGCAAGATATTATCATTTAGTATTACAATTAGAATAGAAAGAGCATTGATTAGAATAGTAATTAATTTTTCTATTTTATAAAGAAAGCCCATATGAAAATCATTTATCGAATATGATATTTTTGTTATAAAGAAATATATATTTTTATTAAATTATGTTTCTCATGTTGATATTTTTATTTAATTTTTATTAAATATTTTCTAAATTTTTATTCATCCACACAATATGTTTTCTAGTTGATTTAATTATGTATTTTTTTCAGTTTATATTTTCATAAAATAGTATCATCGTAAATTAGACTAGCCACGATAAAAAAATTATCAGGTATATATATTACAAATATGTTGTTGGGCATTGTTTTTTTCTTTTGAGCAAAGTTGAACAGCCATTAAATATAAATTATTACGCTTGATTCAAATTAATAAAGTGAGCATGAATTTTGGACGTTTCCAAATGAGATTGAGAGAGCTCTCGAGGACAAAATTGTCATTTGAAAAATGTTGGAATGCTCCCATTGAAATCTTTCGTGCCCAAAGCACCCCCCCCCCCCCCCCCCCCCCCAAACAGTTTAGTCTTTGTAGGATAAATAAAAAATAAATTTAATTAGTCCAGATTTATTTTAAAATACTGTAATACTAAACAAAGAAATTTGAACGTCACCTCGCGCTTTGCGGGGGCATTTATTTTAATTTATTTTATTTTCCAGAAAACGAGCAAATCGAAATTTAAAGCATGTATGCAATTCGAAACCAAGCAATCTGCAATTGTCTGTACCATATTTTCTCTACGAAATATGCATTGTAGCAATCATCAGTGGGGCCTTAATTTCCTAAAGAATTTCCAAACAATATATTTTTAACTGCATTTACCTTACCTTAAATTACATAACGAGATATATATTATGATTTGGAATATATAGTGACTTCTTTGGAGTATATACACATCATTTATAAACTTGTGTATGCAACTATGGAGGATTTGCATGTTAATGTGCTTCTATAAGAATTTAAACCAGGACATTCACGGTTCAATATTCTAGTATATATATTCTCTTGAGGTGGTCTCTTTTTAGTATTAGAATATATTTTTATTTTACTCTTCAACCATCATAAAAAATAAAAAATCTAATACACACACACACACAAAAGGGTGAAATTTGATTTCGAACAAAATATTAATAAGTAGATTGCATCTAGCAGTTTGAATTGATCATGCTCGAAAAAGGTGATTTTGAACTGTGTAAGAATTTTGATTAAAATATAAAAGACACATTTGCAAATTTAACTATCTTTTTATTTTATTTTTTGCGCGATCGTAAGCACTCTATAGGAACGGTCGGTTTTATACTGTCCCATTTATATGGATCAATTTATAGAGGCAAGGATAAATAAGCTTCGACTCTGGGTTAGTTCTATCCCATGTATTGTAGAGAAGCCGATCAGATTATTTTACTTTATTTTATTTATTTATTTATTATTATTTTTATTGTGACAGAAAGTGGAACGATCAGTTCTACTTTCAAGGAGCTAACTAAAAGGCTTAAAGAACTGGCTCCTTGGTAACTGGTAAGTGAGGTTTAAAGGCCACAGAGGCAGAGAAATAGAAGTACACAGTAGGGAGAGAGAGCCTTTTCGACTATATCGAGAAAGAGAAATGGCAATTTGAAAAGGAGGTAGAAATGAGGAAAAGAGATTGCAAAAAGTGCAGTAAATGGGAGAAGCATTTCTACTGGTCTCATATGGATTCGACGAAGATTAGTTTTTTCAAGAAGATGGATGCTTCTTGCATGAATCAGATGGCAAGATCTCTGCATCTCTTTATCATTCTCTTTCTCTTTCTTAATTTCTTCATTGAGTATCCTTTTTTACACAAATTTTAATAAATCGCAAGTAAGGTTGTGTTGAAATATTGCAAGTCCCCGAAATAGAAACTTTTTGCTAATTTGTGTTTTGTATATGCACAGGATATCCCCAAGGCTTTCCAAAAAGACTTTAAAGGCCGAATTGCCAAAAGCGTTGAACTAAAAGGTCCAAGTGGTAATATTTGGCAAGTTGGTGTTGCCAAATTGGTTGAAAATCTCACTTTTCAATCTGGATGGAAGGATTTTGTTAATGCTAATAACATAAAAGCAAACGACCTTCTTTTTTTTTTTGAAAAAAGTAGAGCTTTTTATGCCCCACCACTTTCATTAATGAAAGCTAAACAAAACATACAAAGTCTTAATACAAAAACAGTAGAGTTTAATCGAAAAACCCTACCCCCAAGTTGCACGGTACCGGCATATGATACCTATGCTCCCTTTTATTGCCCCCTAATGTCCAATCCTTGGACCTAGCAAATCCCAAGGAACAGACTCAAAACACAAATAATCTAAAACAAACAATATGATAAATAGATCAAATATAAATAAAATAATTTATTCCTCGACACCCCTTGATCCAAGTGTTGTATTATTTAAGATTTACAATTTGCTTTGAGTTTGCATTATTTAAGATCTGAATATTACAAAATTTGCACTAATAGCAACACACAAACAAATAAAAGTTATGTTTAATGAGCTTGTCCTATAAAATTTAACTGCATCTTTTTAATTATAGTACTACATAGGAACTCGTCAATTGTTGTATACTTTCTCCTTTGATAATTTGTAGCTTGGCCCTTGGCCTTGGAACAATTGTTATTGGTTTATCTTTCTGTGTACTTGTTTTATGTTAATTTAATAATGGAAGAAAGCAAAACTTCCAGGAAAGAAGAATAATATATATTTTTTTTAGATAGATTAAAGGACAATTTTATGTAGCATACTTTTTATTTGTATGTCGTTTATAAAATGTAAAAGTTTAATTATCTGAAAGTGTTCAATTGAACAATGATGTGCAGGTAAAGAGGCTGGTGCTTCAAAGGAGCCAAATGATGGAGGCGAGTTTGAATATTCTAGTGATGAACCCATTGTTCTGCCAAAATCTCTGTCCATGACACCTGCGCAAACAAGGAGAGCCATACAGTTGTCTCATGGGGTTAACCCAGGGATTAAGTACTTCGTAACTCTCATGAAATTCAGTCATCTGCATGGAACACGTCTTGTAAGTTGTTTTTTTTCCTCTATAGTCTTATTGATAGGTCAGCCTTTGGAATTGCTTCCTACACTCCTCAAATTGGAGATACACTCCTGTTGGACGAAAATAGCCTTTGTATTACAATCATATTACAAACTGGGATGAATTGAGGAGTGTAAATTGAAGGAATGAGAAGGGTATTTTCGTCCAAGAGGAGTGAATCTCCAATTTTGGAGAGTGTAGGAAGCAATTCCCGTCAGCCTTGTATGGCTGATTTGTGGCATTTTAGTAACTCAGTATTGTTTCGTGATTTCAATTTAATGAATTCTGTCCTGAAATACGATCTTCCCAGTGTTTTCCATCAAAGTAAGCATTTGCTCTGAACTTTCCCTCTATATTTGTCGTATAGGTTATTTTCAATAATTCCCTTCCAAATTATAGTCCCTCTGCATATTTCTCTTCATTGTTGTTGAAGTAGAAGAGAAAACTGTTGTGACAAGGCAAGTGAGATGTAATTAGAGAAAGAAATGGGTAGCAATAGAAAGAAAACCCTACATTCGATAATTAATTGATGGCATCATGCGGTTATAATAATATGGATGCTTTGTTACTTAAGAGGGACAAATTAAATTTTCAGCAGTGTGACCAAAACTTGTCTCTGAGGGTAATGAGTTCCTTAATTGATCTTATATGTACTTTGCAGAACATGGCCAGGTAATTAAACACTATATGTTTTAGGTAAACTAATTAACGGTTATAAACATGATAGGTAGCTTTTTTGCTACTAAAATATATTTTCTTTTTATTATAATTTAGGGAGTACCCACCAAATTCGCTACCGAACATCTTCCTCGAGAAAACAAAGAGGCTATCCTTCATTACAAGGGAAATAAATGGCCCCTGTCTATCTATTACAACAGTGGTTTATATCCATATTTCTCATCTGGATGGAAGAAATTTGCAAGAGACAACAATCTGCAAATTGGAGACCTTTGCTTGTTTGAGCTCATGAAGAACAAGGATACAGCCTCTTTAAAAGTTCATATCTCTAGAAATTAATTAAATCATCTATTATGTAGACGTGTTTATTCGGAGTCTTTTTCCTTTGAGCAATCAGCCTATAAGTTTTGACTTAAATACAATATAGTTAGCTATGTCGTTATGAGATGTACCATTTTTGCTGCTAGTTATGGAATTTCTTCCCCTTAATTCTATTAAGCATGCTTGAAAAATACGAGTTCTCAAAAGTTTAGGTGAAAAGGATGATATTAAGGGCCTTGTTTGATAAATTGGCGAGAGGGGGGGGGGGGGGGGGGGGGGGGGGTGTCACACTTGACGAAACCTAAGAAGCCAGTAGATTTATTATTTAACAAGTCAAAGAAGAAAAAGATGACAACAGAAATGCTCTTTTCATCTCATATATGCTACATCAGTATGTAGTCTTCTGTGAGTTAAACTAGCAACAGCTTAGAGCTTCAAATCACTACAAACTACAGCTCAATTAAACCAATCTCTAGACTAGCTAGAAAAGAGTTACCACTACCAATTTCAGATACACAAATTATCCACTTGAGCGGCTTTCATCCCCTCTACAGTCAATATCTCCATTCTTTTCCTTGATAACTCTCACAATCAGCGGGATCCGAACATGGTGATACCCATCAGACCACACAATCTCTCCAAAATCATATCTACTGGTAGATTGGTTTGCAGGGGCAACTGTCACATAATATGAGAGTTTTTCTTTATAATATTTGAAAACCAAGCGATTTGACCACACCCAAGTATGCACCCCTTGAGGGCTAGTAATGATTGGGTAGTAAAAAGCATGTCCATGACCTACATTGGTTAGTGTCCTCTTAACCGTTGTAGTCCAACGGAGATCTGATATTGTTATTGCCGGGTAATTGAGATCTGTGTCTGAGTGGTTTCCCGTGCAACTAATATTTAAACCTGAAGATGGAGCAACCATTCTATTTATCTGTTCCTTGGAATAGCCAATGCTACAAAGAAAGAGCACATGATCACTCACTTCGATGTCATAAACAAGTCCAGGATCCATGGCTTTTAGCGGGTTAATATGACCTGCTCCTATGTCAAATGGATCAACTGGTTTTACCGTTCCTCCAGCCAAGATTGTCTCTGAGCTTGTGTCACTCGTGTAAGCTAAAAGCAGTTAAAAAGGAAAAAAAGGAGCTAACTAAATAAAATGTGGCTTAAATTTCAATCTGTAAGAAAATAGCACAGAAAAAAATGTAATTAATTTCACAAATTTGAATGGAGGTCCCTGAATCAAAGTTCCTGATGAAAAACAATATCTGATTTGTATATGAATAGATTGTTTCTTTTTTCTGTCATTTACAGAGGAATACATGGGTATATATATAGACCTCTTCTATTCTTGAACGTTGGGTCTTTTCCTAATCAGCTTGATTACAGAGATTACACTTGCCTAATTTAATTCTAACGTTTCTATTGAGATTGTTGCCTATTCTATGCGCCTGGCTGGCTATTGCTATCTTTGATGGATGATGAGCTTGTCTCTGAGATCTGGATATCTTCAACACTCCCCCTCAAGTTGGGTTCAAAGAGGTTGATTGATCCCAACTTGAACAAGATATGGTGAAATGTTTTTTTGTCTAGTGCTTTGGTAAAGACATCTGCAAGTTGTTCATAGCTTCTCACAAATGGTGTTACTATGATACCATTCTGCACCTTTTCTCGAATGAAATGACAGTCGACTTCAATGTGTTTGGTTCGTTCATGGAAAACTGGATTTGATGCAATGTGGCGTGCAACTTGGTTGTCACAGTACATTTTCATTGGTTCATTATGTGGTAGCTTCATATCACTTAGTAAGTGTTTGATCCAAATTAGTTCGCATGCAGTTGATGCCATTGCTCTATATTCTGCCTCGGCACTTGACCTTGCGATCACGTTCTGCTTTTTGCTTCTCCACGTGACCAAGTTTCCTCCAACAAAAGTACAATATCCAGTAGTTGATTTTCGATCAAAACTTCCAGCCCAGTCTGCATCAGAATAGCCAACAATATTGTTAGTTCCATTTTTCTTAAACCATATCCCTTGTCCAGGAGTTCCTTTAAGGTATCTAAGAATGCGGTTCACTATGTCAAGATGACTAGTTCTAGGGGCATGCATAAATTGGCTTACACAACTAACTGCAAAGGTAATATCAGGTCGAGTTACAGTAAGGTAAATTAATTTTCCAACAAGTCTTTGGAATCGTCTCACATCATCTAAAAGTTCACCTTTTTCAGGACTGGCCTTATTATTGGTTTCCATAGGGGTATTTGCTGGTTTTGCTCCTAACTTACAGGTTTCCTTGAGAAGGTCTAACACATATTTCCTTTGTGAAAGAAAAAGACCTTTTTGTGAATGCGCAATTTCAATTCCTAAGAAATACTTAAGAATTCCAAGATCCTTGATATCAAATTTTTCTTTTAAATAATTTTTTATGTTTTTTATTTCTTGTTCATTGTTGCCAGTTATTATGATATCATCAACATAAACTAGAATTATAGTGGTGGATCCTTTGTCATTTTTAACAAACATAGAAGAATCAGCAGAACTTTTATTGAAGCGGTGAAACAAGAGAAAGTTGCTAAGCTTGCCATACCATGCTCTTGGAGATTGTTTTAGACCATATATGGATTTGTTAAGCTTACAGACTAGATTGCTTTGAGCTTCCTTTGAGTGACCAGGAGGCAAACACATGTAAACTTCTTCTTCTAATTCACCTTGGAGGAAGGCATTCCTAACATCCAACTGAGACAAACTCCACCCCATGTTAGTAGCAACTGATAATAAAATTCTTACTGTGTTCATTTTTGCGACAGGTGCAAAAGTCTCATGATAGTCTAAACCATACGTTTGGGTAAAGCCTTTTGCTACAAGTCTGGCCTTGTATCTTTCAATAGAACCATCACTATTATATTTAATTTTATAAACCCATTTACATCCTACTGGTTTTTTTCCTTTGGGTAAATGTACAATGGTCCAAGTATTATTTTTTTCAAGGGCTTGAAGTTCTTCTCCCATAGCCTTTTGCCATACTGGACACTTTTGGGCCTCATCAAAGTTAGAGGGTTCGGTGTTATTTGATATAGCACTGAGATAAGATTTGTAACCCTTACTAACAGCATTATAAGAGAGATAGTCTTGGATAGGATATGTTACTTTATATGTCTCAAAATCTCTCAGTCTAACCGATGGTTGTTTTTCTCTAGTTGATCTTCTTAGTGGAACATTGTCATTATCTTCATGAGAATTGATTCGGTTGACTCCCCCTGAATGATTTTCTTCAGGCTCGAGATCATGATTGTTATCATGCCGTGTATCTTGGGTACCTTCAAAAAAGGTTAGACTTGGAAGAAAAACATTCCTATTTTCATTATGAGATTGAATAGGAGCATCATGACGAGACACAAAATATGGTTCTAATTCATGGAAAATAACATTTCTTGATATATGCATTTTACGTGTACTTGGGTCAAAACATTTGTAACCTTTCTTTTGAGAGGAATAACCTACAAAAACAGTTTTAATTGAGCGGTGATCAAGCTTGTCATTTCGTTGTATGTGGACAAAGGCAGTGCACCCAAAAACCCTAAGGTGATCAAGATTAGGTTTGCTTTTGTTAAGAATTTCTAAAGGACTTTTGTTGTTCAAGTTTATGCTAGGAAGACGATTGATCAAATAAACAGCTGTAAGCATGGCTTCTGACCAAAAAGTTTTTGGAACATTAGTAGAGAACATAAGAGATCTTGCAACTTCTAAAATATGACGATTTTTACGTTCTGCAACTCCATTTTGCTCAGGTGTATAGACACAAGAGGTTTGATGGACAATGCCGTGAGTTTTGAAAAAAGTAAGAAAATTATGGTTTATAAATTCAGTGCCATTGTCGGACCTAAAAACTTTGATTTTTCGACCAAATTGATTTTCGATCAAATTAAAAAATTGTTCAAAAATTGTAAAAACCTCATTTTTAGAATTGAGCAAGTACAACCAAGTAGTGCGAGAAAAATCATCAATAAATGTAACAAAATACCGAAAATTATTGTAAGAATCGAGGGGAGCAGGACCCCAAACATCCGAATGAATAATATTAAAAGGTTCAACAGATCTATGTTGTGAAAGAGAGAAAGGAAGTCTAGTTTGTTTCGCAAGTCTACAAACATCACAATTATTAATACTAATCTTATTATTAAAAAGTTTATGCAAAACACGATCAGAAGGATGGCCGAGTCTCCAATGCAATAGCTTGTTTGATTCAATCAACCGTTTAGCAGCAAAACATTTATTGGAACAATCAAGATAATAGAGACCATTATTCAAGTAACCTTCACCAATCTTCTTCCCAGTTTTTTGGTCCTGAAATACCACATTTTTATTAGAAAAAATAACATTGCAATTTAGATCAGTAGTAATCCGTCTAATGGACAATAAATTGGAATTAAATCCAGGCATGTATAAAATATTTTCAATGTTTTTTCCTAGGAGATTGGTGGTACCAAAACCATGAACAGGTATTTTATCGCCATTTGCAATAGTGACATACTGAGTATTGCTGGTGGTATGAATAACATCCAAAATATTTTTATCTCTGGCCATATGGTCTGAAGCCCCGCTGTCTAGTATCCACAAATTATCAAAATAATTTGGGCTTGAAGTCATACCTGAAAAAACCTCACCTGTTTGGGTCGGATCTGGGTCTGGAAGCATGGAGTTAAGCTCCTTAATCAAACTTCGGATTTTACTTGAGTCCATACCCGACACACCAGGATCCGATAGGGAGCTGTTAACTTCTTTTTCTGCCTCTGCGTTGTGGGCCCGAAAATCAGACTTCTCTCTCCCACCCCTTCCGCGAGAATTCGCGAAACCGCCTCTGCCACCTCGTTGCACGCCACCTCCGCGACCGCGACCCCTGACCGGCTTGAGATGTGGATGGAGGACCCAGCAGTCTTCACGCCCGTGACCCTCTCGGTTGCAGTGGTCGCAAAAGGGTGTGGTGGTGGTTGTAGTGGATTTAGGAGGACGGCGGGTAGTATAGGCTTGGTTTTCGCCAGAGGGAAGCAGAGGGTTCATGGCGATCCGACGAGACTCCTCTTGTTCAATCATGGCAGCAATTTGATTGAAGGAGGTGAGATCGGGTGATAGGAGAATTTGGGATCTGATGCTGTCATAGCTAGGATCAAGTGCAGCCAGAAATTGGAAAATTTTTTCTCTCTCAGCTCTCTCTTGGAGAGTTCTAAGGTCAGTGGTTATTGGATTAAGCATATTGATTATGTCCCATTTGGTTTTGAGGCTGCCTATGAGTTCTGAGATCGATTTTGTACCCTTTTTCATTTGATTGATTTCCTGTTTGATATTGTATAAATGGGCAAAATTTTGTGCTTGCCCAAACCTTTGTCGGGCGTTTTCCCAAATTGCTTGGGCTGATTCACTGAAGAGGAATTCTTGACTTATTTCTGGTGTCATTGTGCTTAATAGCCAAGTCATGACTTGAATATCTTCTCTCTTCCATTTTGGGTCGTTTTTGTGCTGTTTTTGGGGATCTGGTACTGTGGTACCGGTACCGGTTGTGGTTTTTGCATTTGTGTCTGATTCTTTGATTTCTATTAAATTTGGATCTGGTAAGCCAGAGAGATGGTGCTCTTTACCTTTGCCGGCAAGACTTAAATACACCCCTCTGGCCCATGATGTGTAGTTTGTGCCGTTGAGTGGCGGCGTCATAGACTTCATCACAGTGAGCGCCTCTGCATCGAGCGTGCCTCCTGTGGTGTGGTCTGTCATGTCTGTTGCTCCGGTGAGAGCACAACTTTGCTGAGAGAAACAAAAAACTAAGGCCTCCAGAACCTATGCTCTTGATACCATGATGAAAAACAATATCTGATTTGTATATGAATAGATTGTTTCTTTTTTCTGTCATTTACAGAGGAATACATGGGTATATATATAGACCTCTTCTATTCTTGAACGTTGGGTCTTTTCCTAATCAGCTTGATTACAGAGATTACACTTGCCTAATTTAATTCTAACGTTTCTATTGAGATTGTTGCCTATTCTATGCGCCTGGCTGGCTATTGCTATCTTTGATGGATGATGAGCTTGTCTCTGAGATCTGGATATCTTCAACAGTTCCATTCCACAGAGCGATCATCAAACGGGAGAAGAGTTGGCGATGATTTTGGGGACCATGCTGCTAATATGTTCTCGCCAGGTGCAATAATGTCAGGCTGCAACAAGATCCAAATTTAAAGTAAAAACTAAAAATGATAACTGCACAACAGAATGATCAGTAAAAACTAAAAAAATACACATTGTAAAGAAGAATTCAAAGAGTTGAGGACCTTTAGGATATTTGGAGTCGCTGAGCTTGGCCCTCTAGAGGAGAAATATGCAACTTTAGGTGCCAGTACATGGCCGATCTCTGTCTTACTAGGAAATATATGCACTGTTGAATTCCTGCAATTTGAGGTGAATGTATAAACATCCTTTTCACCTTGATTTTAACGAGTTGGACCGATTCTCCGAGGAATCAAAGGCCAACGCTTTGATTTCGCCTGGAAGGTACAAGCACAGAATGAACAACAACGTGGAAACAATCGATTTGTGCAGCGATGATGAGGAAACAGAGGGAGGTGTTGTTGCTCCACCCTTGGATCCTATTTTGTTGCAATTTAATCCAGAAAATACTGCCTCTGGAATTGCAAATTCCCTCACCATATTTGGAGGTGACTGTATAAAAAGTCAACATTTGTATCTGCCTTTCTAGGAGATATAAAAGTGCAAGTATATTATTTGATAAATGAACTACCGTGTTGATCGAATGTAGTACAGCATTTGAGTGGCTTGGTACAGATCAACATGAACGGTAGGAAGGAAGTCATCTTGAAGGTTTTGTTTTGTGAAGGGCTCAGCAAATATCAAAGCAGATCCATTTGCCTGAAGCACAGCATAAGCTGCAGCAGTGCTCGAAACTTGACCTACAGTTGAGAAACAAAGTACGATCTTGTTCGTCGCAGAGTTGCTCTTATTCCACTTCCCAAATGAGCACAACCTTAATATTTAGCAAAGATTTTTAGTTAGCATCAGAACTTCAGAATTAGCTACTTTTTGTTGTTCCTGTATTTGTGTACTTTTTGTTCTTCCTGTTGTTCCTGTACTTCTACGAAATCCATTTTCATTTCCTTTACATTGAAGCTTTGCCCTTGAAAGAAATGAGTAATATATTGAGGAGAGGAAAATAAAATTTTTATACATGACTAAAATAACTGGTGACATTTGAAAGGTCAATTAATTTAACTTCCTACAAGATTTTGAAAGGTACTCAACAAAAAGGAAGGAAGAACATTATAACACACTTGATGATAACCAAATAACTGGTGACATTACAAAGCAGAGGCATGAGCTACCCTGTTTTAGAAGAATTTCAGAGCAGAGATTTGGAGACTTAATGAGTCAATAATCTTACAGGCACCAAATCTAATCCTAATTTTAAATATGCAATATCTTTGCTTCTAGAAAACAAAAAAGGGACCTGAGAAGGAATTATACCACAAATGAGACATTGTTTCCAAGTGTAATCTTGGCAGGAAACCCTCTATCAATGGTACTGGCACCAACACACATCCCCCAAGGAGACACGTTCTGAACAAGTGATGCGTCGGGACCTTCATTTCCTGCTGAAAATACTACGGTGACTCCCATCTGCATTGCATGGAACGAACCTATGTCTGTGCTCATTGAGAAGAATGGCATCTGTTATGTCGTGACCCAAATTGCTTAGGCCCAGTGGGCTTATATTTTGCTTTTTTCTATTTGCTATGTAATATAAAACACTAATAGAAGAAATAGAACTTTCTGGTTTTTTCTGGTTCATCTCTCCCGTGCTCTCTTTGATCTCTCTCTACCGTTCCCTACTTCTCCAATTTCATCTCTCAAAATCCAAACAAATCATAACAAACTGGTATCAGCGCCTTCTTTTTCGTTTGCTGCCCAAGTCGACAGTGATCTCAAGGTTGAAAAGCAGTGCTTCCACTCAGTCGCGAGTTCTCGCGTTTAGGGGTTCAACCACCTTCCGATCTTATTTGTTCTTTTATGGACTTGGGCCCATATTCTCCGATATTGTGGTGAGCATTTTTGACTTGCCAATCATTTAATTTGAAGTTTGAGATTTGGCCTTTAGTGCGCACCAATAACCATTTCAATTGAGCTGTGTAATCAAATTGCAATTTTAGAGTATTAAGTCTTTATTGGTGCTTTGAGTAATTTAAGTAGTTGATAAATCGGAAAATTTGGTGATTTGGGTTTTATTTGGAGATGGAGATGTCAACTAAATTTGACATTGAGAAGTATGATGGGAAGGCGAGTTTCGCACTATGGCAAGTGCGTATGGCCGCCATATTGTCTAGTCTTGGCATTAAGAGCGCCATTTATGACCGTGACCAATTGATTGAATCGGTGACGGATAAGAAGTGGAAGGATATGGATGACAAGACGCTTTCCACTATCCAATTGTGTTTGAGTAATGCAACACTTCAAGAGGTCATTTCGGAGAAAACCGCTAAAGGTTTGTGGGATAAGTTAGAGGATATTTTCATGAAGAAGTCTCTAACTAACCGGTTGCGGTTGAAGTTGCGCCTCTACACTCTTCGTATGGATGAAGGTACACCTATTTCTAATCATATTGCGGAGTTTACCTCCATCTTGAATGATTTGGATAGATTAGGTGTTAAGGTAGATGATGAGGACTAAGCTTTGTTGTTGTTATGTTCTTTGCCCGCTTCTTATAAGTCATTTAGGGACATGATGGTCTATAGTAGAGAGAAAATTTGTCTTGAGGATGTAAAGAGCACCTTGCAAGCGAAGTTGCATTTAGATAATGAGATGACCAATGTTGAAAAAGGAAAAGGGAGTCAAGATGTTGGTTTGGTTGCCGGTCGAGGTAGGTCAAGGCAAAGGACCTCGAAAGGAGTTAAAACCCGATCAAAGTCAAAGCACAAGAATCTCACTTGTTACTATTGTAAAAATAAGGGACACATAAAGGCCGAATGTTATAAATTGAAAAATAAACTAAAGGCGGAGATAGGTGTTTCTTCGGAAGATGCCAATTTGGCTAGTGTTGATGATACATTGGACACGCTTTGTGTTGTTGATAGTTGTGTCAATGATGAGAATTCTTGGATTATGGACTCGGGTGCTTTTCAACACATGACTCCAAATAAAGATTGGTTTGAGACATATGAGCCTTCAAGTGGCAAGGTTCTCATGGGTAACAACCATTTATGCAAAGTTGTCAGAATTGGCTCGGTGAAAATTAAATTTCATGATGGCAAGATCCGAAGGTTGACGGGTGTGAGGCATATACCCGATTTGAGCAAGAATTTGATTTCTTTGGGTTCTCTTGAAGAAAAAGGTCGCAAATTCCAAAGTGAAGGTGTAGTCCTTCGTGTTTCCAAAGGGGCTCTCACTATCATGAAAGGAAAGAGAATTGAAACTCTCTATTTCTTGCAAGGTTCCACGGTCACGGGCTCGGCCGCTATTGCGGGTTCGGGTCCTACCTCGGATGCGAATATTACAAAATTGTGGCATATGAGGTTAGGGCACATGAGCGAGCGAGGAATGACCATCTTGAGTTAGAGAGGCTTATTGTGTGGCCAATGCACTAGTAGTTTGGAGTTTTGTGAGCATTGTGTTTTTCGCAAGCAAAAGAGGCTGAGCTTCTCGACGGCCATTCACTCGACCAAGGGAACATTGGATTACATTCATTCGGATCTTTGGGGGCCATCTCGTGAGCCATCAAAAGGTAACGGTTCTCGTTATTAGCTCACTTTCATTGATGATTTTTCCAGAAAGGTTTGGATTTATTTCTTGAAAGAGAAAAGTGAGGTCTTTAAGGTGTTTAAAGAATGGAAGACTCTTTTAGAAAACCAAACCGAAAAGAAAGTAAAGAGGTTGAGAACCGATAATGGTTTAGAATTTTGTAACCACCAATTTGATGAGTTTTGCAAAGCCGAAGGGATTGTGCGGCACAAGACGGTGGTTAATACTCCACAACAAAATGGAGTTACGGAAAGGATGAATAGGACACTACTTGAAAGGGCTCGTTGCATGCTTTCTAATGCGGGCTTGGGTAAGGAGTTTTGGGCGGAGGCCGTTAGCACGGCTTGCTATTTGGTGAATCGATCTCCTACCACTTCCATTGAGTGCAAGACACCCGAAGAAGTGTGGTCGGGTAAGCCGGCCGATTATGCAAGTTTGAGGGTGTTTGGTTGTCCCGCTTATGTGCATGTTAATGAAGGAAAGTTGGAGCCAAGGGCAAAGAAATGCATCTTTGTTGGGTATCCCATGAATGTGAAGGGGTACAAGGTATGGTGTCCCGCAACTTCTAAATTTCTCATCTCAAGGGATGTCACTTTTGATGAGTCGGTTATGTTAAAGGCAAAGGATGTAGCACTTGAGCCGACTATTAAGGAGAATGAGAACGTTGGAAAGAAGGTGGAGTTTGAGGTTCCGGTCCAACAAAATGATGAAGAAGAGCCTATGTCACATGATGGTGCTCATTTAGAAGAACAAGAAGAAGTTGAGGAGCAACCATATTTGTTGGCAAGGGATCGTGAAAGAAAAGAAATTTGGCAACCGGCAAGGTATGCCGATTTTGCTTATTGTTTTGCAATTGCCCAAGAGATGGAGTATAGTGAGCCGTCATCCTACAAGGAAGCTATTCCTTCCAAGAATGCGGCGGTTTGGATTTCCGCCATGAAGGAAGAACTTTGTTCATTGAAAAAAAACCATACTTGGACTCTTGTAAAGCTACCTAGTGTTAAGAAAATTGTGGGTTGCAAGTGGGTTTTTAAGAAGAAGATGGATGACTCAAATCCGGAAAGTTTCCGGTACAAGGCGAGGCTTGTGGCTAAGGGTTATAGCCAAGTTCAAGGTGTGGACTTCAATGAGGTGTTCTCTCCCGTGGTGAAGCATACCTCCATTCGAATTTTGCTCTCTTTGGTGGCAATGAAGGATTTGGAGTTAGAGCAATTAGATGTGAAAACAGCCTTCTTGCATGGTGATTTAGAAGAGAGAATTTATATGAAGCAACCGGAGGGTTTTGAGGTTGCGGGAAAAGAAGACCATGTACGTTTGTTGAAGAAGTCCCTTTATGGCCTCAAGCAATCACCTCGGCAATGGTACAAGAAATTTGACTCTTTCATGGTTAGTATAAATTTCTCCCGCTCTAATTATGATAGTTGTGTTTATTTCAAGAAGTTGGGAAGAGTGGATTTTATTTACTTGTTGCTCTATGTTGATGATATGTTGATTGCGGCATCCAATATGGATGAAATTATGAGGTTAAAAGAGCAACTTGGTTTGGCATTTGAGATGAAAGATTTAAGGGCCGCCAAAAGGATCCTTGGAATGGAGATCACAAGGGATCGGTCCAATCGGAAACTCTTTCTCTCTCAAAAGGAGTTTGCCGGAAAGGTTATTCGCCGGTTTGGCATGGAGAAAGCTAAAGTTGTTTCAACTCCTCTTGCGGCGCATTTCAAGCTTTCGGCCGCTTTGAGCCCAAAATCCGATCATGAGAAGAGCTATATGGAAAAAGTTCCATATTCAAGGGCGGTTGGGAGTCTCATGTACTTGATGGTATGCACTCGACCCGACATAGCTCAAGCCGTTAGTGTAGTAAGTAGGTATCTCTCTCGCCCCGGAAAAGGGCATTGGGAGGCGGTGATGTGGATCTTCTGCTATTTGAAAGGTACCATTAATTCTCATTTAGAATTTGGAAATGGAAATATGGCACTAACGGGTTATGTAGATGCGGACTTTGCGAGTGATTTGGATAAGAGGAGGTCATTGATGGGGTATACTTTTACCCTTGGTGGATGTGCAATTAGTTGGAAGTCTACACTTCAATCCACCGTTGCACTCTCTAGCACAGAAGCCGAATACATGGCAATTACGGAGGCTATTAAGGAGGCCCTTTGGCTCAAGGCTTTTGTAGATTAGTATAGTAGCATTTAAATAAAATTATCAAGAAATATCCCTTAAACATATAAAATATTCCTTTATTTAGATTATCAAGCAGGTAGTATGATCTTTCATGCTGGCATGTTTTATGGTATGAACATGCCTGTACTGGTATTGAAAACAAAGAATTTCTATAATGTTTAGACCTTGAAGCAGTTAGCCAACAAGTTTAATGGTAGCTTTTTCTGAAACGACTAATCAAGCTGCAATCCCACTATTAACACAACTGAAAAGGAAGGAAAAACTCAAGCGTTCAATTATTAATTCGCAAGGAGAGAACCTAGAGACGATCAAGCAATATCTGATTTATCCAAAAAGCCTTCCAACCCCAAGCCCAAACCCAAACTGACCAAAACATATCAGCATGCAAGCTGGTTAGCACGCAAACATATCTGACTTATTTTTGTGACCAATCCATGTAACCAAAGTCTAGTGGCCGCAAACGACAGTGACCCAACCGGACTTGGTCCAAAGGCAGGTACATCTCATAACATAAAAGAGCCTGAGCAAACCTGAAATTTTAACCGAAATGATCAAAAGATCGAAACAGACCAACCTGAACCTGGGAACCAATTGATGGACCTGGAACGGTCTGGACACGAAATGGCCAATCTTAAATGGCCCTTGACCAAAAACTTCAATGAAATCAAAACAGCCTAAACCCGATTTGACCCAACTAAAACCTGATCTGACAACCCCACTTTCCACCTAGGAATACAAGGAGATAAATATGGGTTGCTATAAAGGAGGTCGTTGGCGAAAGGTATGAACAAAAACTGGAAAAAGAAAAAATTGTTAGGAGTGTGGAGACCATTAATGACACGTGTCTGGTCAAGGACAGAGTCTTTTTCTCATGAAGAAATGAGTATGGCGTGCATGAGACACATGTTACATTCTCGGTCACAGCTAAGGCGTGAAGGTCACGAGAGATGTGTGAAGACAAGTGAATCTTCCTTGACACGATACTTACATGAGAAGGGACGAGACTTTATCTTTTGGTCTATTTATATTTTCACTCCTATGTAATCTTTAGTACAATACAGTGCAGTGTAGTGCATGTGTAAGTTTTAGTTAGCCAGGTTAGGTTAGTTAGTGAAACTTATTGTATCTTGTACTCAGTTATTCTCTCTTGATAATAAAGCAATTTTAGTCTTGGCATATGAGATTGCACTCTCCTTCTAGACAAATATCCTCAAAGTTAAACTCTCTCTTTGTTATTGCAACTGATACATTCATGTGTTGCATGTGTTGTGTAAAGATCGCCAATCCTAACTCTGAAGTGACTGAAGAGTGATTAACCACTTGGGATCTGATCCTAACAACTGGTATCAGAGCCAGGTTCCTCGTGGTTGGAGAAGAAAGTAAGCGTTTTGTAACAACATGGAAGACGACAAAGTCAATGTCAAGATTTTCAATGGTAAGCACTTTAGTTTCTGGAAATTCCAGATAACTAATATGCTCCATGCGAAAGAGTGGGAGGATACTCTTGAGGAAGCAAAACCCAAGGACATGGAGGATAAGGTATGGACTAAAAAGAATCGCCAAGCACTTGGTGTGGTGTTGAACACATTATCCATTGATGTAGCATCACACATCATGGATCAGACAACAATCTATGGCTTGATGAAACCGCTAGCTGAGCTATATGTCACAACCTCGAGTTCAAACAAACTTCATCTCCTGAGACGGCTATTTCACCTCAAAATGGCCAAAGGTACTCTTGTGACAGAGCACCTTGGTGAGTTCAACCTCATTGTTAATGAATTGAAAGCAACAGGTGGCTCATTGGATGATGAGTTGTTGGCGCATTTTTTGTTACTCTCAATGCCTGATAGTTGGTCCACAGTCATTGATGTGATTTGTGGCAACTCCAAAGTGACTCTTGACCTGGTTCGTGATCGCATAGTAAACGAAGAAATTCGTAGAAGGGAGCGAGGCGATGCAACGGGTGCGGCCCTAAGTGTTGAAAGGGGTCGAAGGAGTCAGAAAGGCGGAAACAATCATGCGAGATCTAAGTCGGGGGTAAAGGCGGATTTCGAGCCAAAAGTGAGTCTAAGTGCTGGAATTGTGGCAAGCCTGACCACATGAAGCGAGATTGCAAGGCGCCGAGGAAGGCGAAGAGAGAAGATGAGTCTAACTCGGTGAATACAGCAGCCGGGGACGACTCTGGAGATGCTCTTATTTTTTTGTGTTGATAGCCCAATTGAATCATGGGTTCTTGATTCAGGTGCATCTTTTCACTCTACCTCTTGTAATGAATTGATCAAAAATTTTGTACCTGGGGAATATGGCACAGTATATTTAGTGGATGGAAAACTATTAAGTATAACTGGCAAAGGTGATGTTCACATTAAATCTGATAATGGGTATAAGTGGGCATTACATGATGTTCGATATATTCCTGGGTTGAAGAATAATTTAATTTCTGTGGGTCAATTGGACAAAGAAGGATTTAGAATTATCTTTGGAGAAAGTTCTTGGAAAATTGTGAAAGAAGCACTGGTAGTGGCGCGCGGTACCAAGACAAGTACATTGTATTTGATAAATAGCAGTGTACCTTTGGTGGCGGTTGCGGGGGCTAAGGCCGACTCGAATTTATGGCACCAAAAGACTGGGGCATATGAGTGATAAAGGAATGAAAGTTCTAGCTACAAAAGGATTACTACCGGCCATGAAATCGGTGGAAATTGACTTTTGTGAAGATTGCGTGTTTGGCAAGCAGAGGCGTGTTAGTTTCTCAAAGGTCGGACGAGAACACAAGGAGAAGAAGTTAGAACTTATGCACACTGATGTGTGGGGACCGGCACCGGTCCAATCCCATAGTGGCTCACTATACTATGTCACATTCATCGACGATTCCACTCGCAAAGTGTGGGTGTACTTTCTCAAGCACAAATCTGATGTGTTTGGAGTGTTTAAGAAGTGGAAGGCGGAGGTCGAGAATGAATCCGGCTCTAAGCTTAAAAGCTTGAGATCGAACAATGGTGGCGAGTATGATGGAGCTAATTTCAAGAGATTTTGTGCTGAGCATGGAATCAAGCTAGTACGGACGGTCCCAAATCGACCACAACAAAATGGGATCGCGGAGAGGATGAACCAAACTCTCAACAAGCGTGCTAGAGCTATGCGGCTTCATGCTGGTCTACCCAAGGTGTTTTGGGCAGAGGCAATCAACACGGCGGCTTACCTCATTAATCGAAGTCCCTCGATGTGTCACACCCCGAGTCACTTTTTCACGACTCGAAGCGCACTTCGACAACCCGCCGCGTATAAAACGCAAAGCGTACAACATCATATACATTACAAATAATTCACATAAGATAAAAGATGCCACTTCCAATAATTTAAACCGTCAACAATTAATCAAAAAGCAAAGGAAAAGAAAAGACAAAGACTATCAGGGTAAGTTTTAACACGAGACTTCCCTGATCGTTCAATGTTCCAAATCCAATTGAATTCACCCTACAAATAAAAGAAAAATACTACAAAGCAAATGTGGCATCTCAGATAACCCGCATCCTTGAACCTTACTCTTCCTGAGAAAATTCTAGTTACTGATCTTCAATACCTGGAACCCATGTGACATGGAAAACGGATGAGAGACTGAAATAATCTCTCAGTGTGGTATTCAGTTCCAGCCCGGAGATTTGTGAAATTTCATGAAATCATAAATGACAATTAAAGAAACAATACTATATGCACATGTTTTCCTACCATAACAGTTATGATATAATAATGATGACAAACTAGCCACTTTCCATATTAAATTTTAACAGCTTCACAAAAATCTACTAAAAATTTTACATGTTACTTTCCACTTGGTAATCCGTCCCACTTATACCAAGCCCACTTGTTTGATATTAATTCCACTAACCCAGGAAGCCCACTTATCTATCGCGAACAGATAACTTCTGGGGAGCGCGCTAGTACTAGGGCCCTCAGGCCAAACACTTGGTACAACGGATACCATCCACTTCCTTTTTAACATTTACCACTTCCACTTTAACATTTACCACTTTAATATCCACTGTCTTTACTCATTAACGCTAACAATAAACTTTATATAATTAGCAACTACTATCTTTTTTTAATTAACACTAACCAATATGGACATGCATTTATATGACCTAGCCATGCGTGTTACTATTTAACTTCATGCTCACTTAAATATTTCTCATAAGACAATCTTAGTAAACACTATTAATAATAATAATGCATCTATGCACTATATAGAAAATAAACGCAAGTAAAATGCAAAGGAAAATAAAACATGCACTTCCTACTATGACTATATTATAAATATAAGAAAACAATTTCACATCAAATCAGGATCCGCACCTGTCAAGTAGTGCGGCACGTCCAAATTTCTATTCTTTCTGTTGTTCCTGCTCTTCCTAACTTGTACCTAAATCAAGCGTAAACATTCTAATTACTACAGATCTGGAGATAGGAGATCATAAATAATTCCTAGCAGTGTGTCGGTGTGAGGGAAAACCTACTCGCATAATACTGACCAAACTTTAGGGCTTAAGTAAAATATAAATATATACAATTAAATTGTAGAAAAGGTCAACACAAAAGGAAAAACGTTAACTAAATATATATATATATATATGTATATATATCTTAAACTAAGTTCTAATGGTAGAACAGTAAGGTACTTGAGTTTCTCAACTTCAATAAAGAAGTTCGGTGATACTCAGAACCAAACAAACTTGTTTTCAAAACTTAATCTCAAAATATCAAATTAAATATGCAACAAAAAGGAAAGGTTAAATTGAATAATCGAATATTAGGATGTAAGTCTGGTGAGCAAAACAAAATGAGAAAGGTGGAATTCGAATCAAAACAAAATATTTTGTTTATAGGCCGGTTATGGCTCACCATCTTACCGCCATAGAAATTGTATAGGTCGGTTTACTAATTGATGATGGTAAATAGAAACATGTCAATTGAAAGGAAACATAATATGATCATATGCGCACCAGGAGACAAAATCTGACTGAAATTAAAGAACTAGGTTTGTATGGAAATCAAAATATAATATTTTCCAAAATCAAATGAAGTAGAGTGGTTCGGCAGTACATCCCAAAAATATCATGCAAACAAATTTGGGCTTATATATCCAACTATACAGATAAAACAAGAAGATCAATTCAGTTACGTGTAAACAAAATTTCTTACTAAAATAAATGGTTGTTCGACACCAATAGCAGATAATTAACTTCATATATTTTACGTTAATAAATCAATATCTAAAACAAATATTTAATGGAGGTAACGCAAGTTGTTCAAGCATAAAGGAAATCAAGGGATTTAACTACAACAACCCGTACATAGATACCCAAGAAGATGTAACACAAATCACTTAACCAAAAGATAAGAAGTATAACTGGTCTTACTTGCTTCTCGAGCACTTCGATCCAACAGGACAAGATTCTTCAAGCAGAAAAAAATTAAGATTTAGGAGTTATCACGGAGGAGACTAGGTTTTTATAAGAAGGGAGGTGGTTAATTTAATCGGCAGGGTAAAGATATAGGTCACTAGCGCCAAAAAAAATAATAATAATAATAATAATAACTACCTCAAGATAATAATAGACGAAAACCAGACAGGTGTCTCTTGGAAAAATAAAATAACTAACTTAATAACGGAACTAAGAATAACTGCTACTTAAAATAAGAGTAGTATACGAAAATAAAAAGGAATTGCCTCTAAAGTTACTCTGGCCATTTACTTAAAATACTCACGAAAAACTAGTTACTATTTTTAAAAAAAATAGTTAAATAATACAAAATCTAATTAATAGTTTTAATAATAAAAATATAAAAATAATAGTAAAAAAATTAAATAACAGAATGTTACACGATGGCATTGGGATTCGAGTTGCCGCAAGAAAAGTGGTCGGGTAAAAAGGTATCTCTTTCTCATTTGAAAACTTTTGGGTGTATGGCATATGTGCATGTGGATTTGGAAAAGAGGGACAAATTAGATGCTAAAGCAAAGAAATGTATTTTCATTGGGTATGGGACAAATTATTTTGGGTATAGATTTTGGGATGAGGGAAATAGAAAAACAATTAGGTCCAAAGATGCTACTTTTAATGAAAATGAGTTGTATAAAGAAAGATCCAAATCTAATATACAAGAAGTGAGAAATGTGGCTATTGAAATTCCCAAAAGTGATGATGCAACCGAATTGGCCGATGATGCGGCTGATGTGCCAGAAGAAGAACATGACCCACAAGTGCCAGTGTTGAGGAGGTCTACTCGGATTCGTAGACCAAACCCAAGGTATACTCCTTCCTTGGATTATTTGCTCTTAACTGACTCTGGTGAGCCTGAGGATTATAAAGAGGCGATTGAGTCGAGTGATGCGGTTAAGTGGGAGCAGGCAATGATGGAGGAATTTGAGTCTCTTGAAAAGAACAAAACATGGGACTTGACCAAATTGCCAGAAGGAAAGAGGGCGCTACAAAGTAAGTGGGTATTTCGAGTTAAAGATGAAGTTGGTGGCAGTAAGCGATACAAGGCGAGATTGGTGGTCAAGGGATTCTTGCAAAAGAAAGGTATTGATTACACCGAGGTATTCTCACCAGTGGTAAAGCTCACAACCATTAGAATGGTTCTCGGATTTGTAGCAACCGAGAACTTGCATCTGGAACAACTCGATGTGAAAACGACATTTCTCCATGGTGACTTAGATGAAGAAATTTACATGGTGCAACCTGAATGATTTGAAATTCAGGAAAAAGAGGGTCTAGTGTGCAAATTGAAAGAGAGTTTGTACGGTTTGAAGCAAGCACCAAGGCAATGGTACAAGACGTTTGACAAATTCATGTGTGATCATGCATTTAAAAGAAGTGGCATGGACCATTGTTGCTACTTCAGGTAATTTGGTACTTCCTTTGTCATTTTGCTTTTGTATGTTGATGACATGTTAATTGCTGGAAATAGCATGGAAGAAATAAACAAGTTAAAGCAAGAATTAGCAAAGGAGTTTGAGATGAAGGATTTGGGTCCAGTAAATCAAATCCTAGGCATGCGCATTTCTCGTGACCGAGCGGCAGGAACACTCACTCTGTCGCAAGAAAAGTACATCAACAAGGTGTTGGAAAGATTTCGAGTGCAAGATGCAAAGCCAAGGTGTACCCCGCTGGGAGGACAACTCAAACTTTCCAAGGCTCAAGCACCAAAGACTGATGAAGAGAGAGATCACATGGCGGCCGTCCCTTATGCCTCGGCGGTCGACAGCCTCATGTATGCAATGGTATGTACTAGACCCGATATTTCTCATGCAGTGGGAGTTGTGAGCCGTTACATGGCAAATCCTGGTATGGCACACTGGGAAGTAGTAAAATGGTTGCTAAGGTACTTGAAAGGAACTTCAAGTGTGGCACTGTGTTTCAAGAAAAGCAGTGTGAGTTTAGAAGGGTTCGTTGATGCGGACCTGGGTGGTGACATGGATAATCGGAAAAGTACATCCGGTTATGTTTTCACGTGGGGTGGTACGGCTATTAGTTGGATGTCAAGATTGCAAAAGTGTGTGGCTCTTTCAACAACAGAGGCCGAGTATGTTGCAATCTAAGAAGCCGGTAAGGAGATGGTTTGGTTACTTGGTTTTCTCAAGGAGATTGGTAAGGATCAAGGATGTGGAGCACTCTACACCGGCAGTCAAAGTGCTCTGTGTCTTGCAAAGAATCCGGTGTTTCACTCAAGGACCAAACATATCCAGCTCAAGTACCACTACATTCGTGAGGTCATTGAAGATGGTACCTTGTCACTGAATAAGATCGCGGGTGCAGAAAATGCCGCAGATATGCTGACAAAGGTGGTCACCACTGATAAACTGAGGTTGTGCTGTACCTCAGTTGGGCTCGTTCACTAAGTTAAGTGGGAGCCGATTGCCAAGTCTATGGAAGATTGCTAAGAGAATTTGAGTACACCGTTGGGATGCCGATGTTGGAGTATGGTGGAGTACCGGGACGCTGGTGTCATCATTGAGTCTCCAAGTGGGAGATTGTTAGGAGTGTGGAGACCATTAATGACACGTGGCACGTTGACACGTGTCTGGTCAAGGACGGAGTCTTTTTCTCATGAAGAAATGAGTATGGCGTGCATGGGACACCTGTTACATTCATGGTCACAGCTAAGGCGTGAAGGTCACGAGAGATGTACACGATACTTACATGAGAAGGAATGAGACTTTATCTTTTGGTCTATTTATATTTTCACTCCTATGTAATCTTTAGTACAATACAGTGCAGTGTAGTGCATGTGTAAGTTTTAGTTAGCCAGGTTAGGTTAGCTAGTGAAACTTATTGTATCTTGTACTCAGTTATTCTCTCTTGATAATAAAGCAATTTTAGTCTTGGCATATGAGATTGCACTCTCCTTCTAGACAAATATCCTCAAAGTTAAACTCTCTCTTTGTTATTGTAACTGAAACATTCGTGTGTTGCATGTGTTGTGTAAAGATCGTTAATCCTAACTCTGAAGTGACTGAAGAGTGATTAACCACTTGGGATCTGATCCTAACAAAAATCACTGTTAGAAGTCAAAGGCCCTGCCCACAAAAAGCAAAATGGAAAGAAAAGAGATATGTATGCAGTAGTGCTTCAACTAGTGCTCTTCTACCTTCAATCCAATTCAATGTCACTATCTCAGTTAGTTGATCTCAAGAGCTCTTTTTCTCTACTTCTTTATGCCACTGTTTTTGCATTATCTAGGAAATAAATATGCCCTTTTTAAAGTCTCCAGACCCAGAAGCTCGGCAAGAGAACTGAAACCAAGGCTCTTGAAAGTACTACAATGATAAAAGATGCCAAGTGTGAGATACCACATTCCATGAACCTCAATTAATTGTTTTCAAAAGGGTGGTATTCTTCAACACAGCAGGCGACAGGGACAGGGACCCAAATATTGCATTAACTTGTTACACATGCAAGACGATTATATACCTGGCTAAACTCTGTTAAGCTTATAATCAAACAGTTGACGTGCATAGCCTACATGGATACCTCTCTTGTTCATAAAACAAGGAGATTATAATCAGGCACTGTTCAATTAACCTGAAAACAAACATTAAACAGCATCAGTGCTCACAAAAAATCCCAACACGGTTACGCTGTTGTGTGGAGGTTCCATCAGCAAAGAAAAGAGAAAGAAAGAATAAACCTTTCGTAGTTAAAGAAAAGTATTAAATGACAAAGATTCCATAAAGGATAATAAAAGCAAAGATTTCTGGAAAAGGACACATTTAGTTGTACCTTGGATGTCTTTTTTCTACCAGTATTATCTGCATAATACTGTAGCTGATTCTATTTGAGAAATTTGCGTGTGTAAATTGTGAACGCTTGAATGATTTCTTACTCTTATTTCATAATCAAAATAGCAAATATTACTTGAATCAGATGGCAAGAGTTTGCACTTCTCTCTCTATTTTTTTTTTGTTAATCGAATATATATTTTTACACAAATATTAATAAATTGCATTTGTGATTTCTGTCAAAATAATGTTTAGTCCCCCAAATAGGTTTTTTTTGATAATTTTTGTCTTTTATATTCACAGGATCTCCCCAAGGCTTTCCAAAGGAACTTCAAAGGCCAACTTGCTAACATCGTTGAACTAAAAGGTCCAAGCGGTAATAATTTGGCAAGTTTGTGTCACCAAATTGGTCCAAAAACTCACTTTTCAATCCGGATGGAAGGATTTTGTTATTGCTAATAGCATACAATCAAACGACCTTCTTGTCTTCGAGTACAACGGAGACTCTTCTTTTGAAGTCCAAATCTTTGATCCGAGTGGGTGCGAAAGAAGTTCTTCATTTTATATGAAGGAAGAAAAGATTGACATGCATGAAACAAGTGATAGCTCCAAGAAAATTTTCGATGGGCCTGATTGTGAAATGCGACGAGATGAGACCGTTTTGATTACTTCTAGCTCCTCTAGTGATTCCGAATATAGCACTGATTTTGTACCAATTCAGAAGCCGAGAGGACGGGCAAGTACGTTAAATTTATTATTATTTTTTTTGTTATTCGAGGTCGATACCAACTATTTTAAGTGGTATTTATAAGATATTCCCCATTAATAATAACATAATTTTTTGTCCTACAGAATGCATCGAATGGCAATATTTTAGATCTGAATGTTAAAATATTGCATTAATAACAACTAGAACAACAACACAAACAAATACTAATCAATATTATAAATAAAGATGTGTGGGTGTCGAAATTCTTTAGTTAAATATCATCCGACACTCCAAGCATTGTGAAATAGTTGTGCAATAGTATTTTTTTTCTAATTTCTGTAATATGATACTTTGTAACTAATTGTGTATTGGGTGTTATTGCTCATAAAACTGACTCGGTTCAACATCAGATAATAATTTGGTAACACATTGTTTTGTTTCTGATTTTTTTGACCCCTTCCTATTTTCATTTTCATCATGTCTCCATCTCTTTTCTGTTGCTTAAAGCCCCTCTCCACCTTAATTTCTCTTCATCGCCATTCTTAATTTTTGTTTACAAAATATAAATTAAATTCATTCAATTGAAAATACAAAATAAAACATCAGATATTTTATGATATATATTTTTTTATTTAAGTCATTTATAAACGTATTACATTTCATGAATAATATCAACATAATATAAATCATATAAATCATATTATTTCAGATAACTATAACTATATTTACACATATATAATTTTTTCTTTAAAATGATCAAACTCTTTAACTTTAATCAAATCAAATTACCTACGATAACTAAACTATATTTCTAAAGATAAATATATCTTAACCATATATCAAAAAATGAACATAATTAAACTATAGAAACATAATAAAAATATTCTTATCGTAGATATCTACATCGAGCGAAGCTCGATATTTCCCTCTAGTTATTTTTAGATTGCGTCCTTTTATGGTAGGACAGGAAATTGTCAACAATAAGGCTCTGATCGGAAACACAAACAAGCGCAAAAGAAAAGAAAAGAAAAGAAAAGATAAGAAATCTGATGCAAGTCGTTTTCGATCAGAGCCTAATACTTCGCCCATGGATAATGTGCCCTCCAGAGGCTCTTGGCCTCCGAACAAGTATTAAATTAATTATGGATTTTCTTTGTTATTTACGAGTTTAATGTTAATTTGGTAACGGAAAAAACTGGAACTTGGATTGATCGCAGAAAGAAGAACAATTTCAGGTAGGCTACTCTTTTTTTTTTGAAGATAAATTGGGGTCAAGCCTCCCAACTTATTTTTAAATTAAATGTCTAAGAAAGACCCCCCAGCCGGGTTTTGAACCTGCGACCTTTCACTCAAGATACATTGCTCATTGCAACTAGACCAAGAGCTGGTTCTCCAGGTAGGCTACTCTATTTGTAAGTGGTTTATGGATGTGAAAAGTATTAACTATCAATTGTTTTATTGAATGTACAGGTAAAGAAGCTGGTATATATGTTAAAAGACCCAAATGGTGGAGGTGAGTTTGAAACTGCTAATGACGAGCACCTTATTTTCTCAAAAGTGTTGCAACTGACACCTGAACATCAAAGGCGAGCCATACAGTTGTCCAATGGGGTTGAATTAGGGAATAAGCACTTCTTAGCTCTCATGAGATACACTAACGTCCATGCAGCTGTTGTAAGTTCATAATGTTTTTATTTTATATGTATATGTCAATGTTGGATGGCTTGCTTGTGCCATTTTCGTAACTCAACATTGTTTCATCGATACCAAGTTAGTGAAAGTTATTGCTGTCTGAAAAATGATCACCCCAGCTTCTTCCATCAAACGAAACAAATGGACTGAGCTAATTTCCCTCTATATTTCTCGTATGCTTAATTTCTTCTTGATACTGCCCTAAATTATTATTTTCCCTTTGCATTTTAAACTTCATTGTAGTCGAGCAAAAGAAATAGTTTGTGATCAGGTAAGATCACTCAGATGTCATTAGAGAAAGACATGGCAGAAATATGGAGAGAAAACATCGCTCCATATGATGGAACTGAGATGGCATATCTCGGTTATAACAATATGAAAGAATTGTGACTTGACAGGGAAATTGAAGTTTCAGTAGTGACCAATTTGTATTTGAGGGCAAAAATATCTTAATAGGTCCTATATATGATTTGTAAAACAAATGTTTTAATTGCTACATGTTCATGTAGCTTTTAATTGTAACACTATGTTTTAGATTAAAGTAATTAATACTTAGTTTAGACACCTTGTACTGTGCATAATTAGAATAATAAAACATTACATACAGGATAGGTAGCTAGTTAATTTGCTACTAATGTGTTTTTCTTTTACTGATTAATCAGGCCATACCCACCAAATTCACGAGTGAACACCTTTCTCGAGAAAACAAAAAGGCTGTCCTTCATTACAAGGGACGCAAATGGCCCCTGTCTATCTATCAAAATAGGCCTTTATCCCTATATTTCTCAGCGGGGTGGAAGAAATTTGTAAAAGACAACAATCTGCAAATTGGAGACATTTGCTTGTTTGAGCTCATGAAGAATAAGAATACTGTATCTTTCAAAGTTCTTATCTCCCGAAATTAATGAGCCATCTACTCTTATCATTGCATATGAAGGCGTGTTTATCTGGAGCCTTTGTTTTTTTTCTCCCTTTGTGCAATAATACTATAAATTTTGCTTAAAATAGTAACCCGTGTTGTCTTGTTTTGTAGTTGCTACTTGCTAGTTATGTGTAAGGGGGATCTTTTTTTTAAAAAAAAAATTATATTAAGCATGCTTGAAGGCTAATAGGATATATTATGCTGTCAAGATTTCAAATTTGTGAGGGCTTTATGTACAGGGCCCTCAGTTTGGCGGGTAAAACTATTTCCCCTTTCAGGGAATGTTGGAAACTAATATCCTGATCAAAATGTTTTTTACATAAAATTTCATTTTATTTTATTGCAATTGATTTTGTGAGATTTTGTTGAGTCTAATAACATGGAAATTCCAACCAAATGACATCAAATCCATCCATTTTGATAAAAAAATTTCTAACTAATTGAAATGAAATGAATAGCCATGTTACAAAATGTCATTCTGATCAGGGCCTGAGACTCTCGCCCTCCGTTAAGCTTTTCTCTTACCGAATCTTTCATGTTAGGCTGCTTACTCAGCAACAGCTGCAAAAGAGAAATCTTTATGAGGGACAGAATTGTGTGTTATGCTCTCAGGGCATTTGGAGGACAGCGTGCATCTTTTTTTTTTTTTCATTGCTCTTACATTTATTTGGTGTGGCATCGGCTCCAAACCCATATAGGAGTACCCCGTGCGAACTCATATTGGCCGGTCCTTTTAACCACCTTCTGGGCAGTTTGGCTGGAGAGGAACAATAGGATATTCCGCAATGCTTCTAGTTCTAGGCCTTCTATAATGCTGGAGAGATGGATTTTAGAGGAGTCGATGAGTTACATGAAGAATTGCTGAGTTTTCAGTTTTTGGATACTATTTCGCTTTTTTATCTTTCTTTCTCTCTTTATTGGAAGCCATTGCGAATCTATCAAAAAACAAAAAAGATTTCAGATTTATTTGGTGAGGAGGATGGTACCGGGAGGTGCTTTGGTTTCGTTTTTTTTTTTTAAATGACCAAAGTGCCATTCGTAAATTCGCTGGTATTTACTCCGACAATTCTATCCAATAGTTCCTCTTCACACTCTGACATTGAGACTCCACGAAGCATCAGTTATAATTCAAATTATCTTGATATTGCATCAAACAAGTCCCAATTATATATGCAATATTTCTCACTCTGCCATAACCTCTATTTGTCCCCAGTTGTTTAATTTAATCGAAACAAAATAAAAATCTAAGTTCCAATGGAAATATGGATTGTGCATGTGCAACTTGGAAAACACACAGAAACTTGAAAAAGCGGATTCAAATGGTACCGGCGGTAATTAAGTCCAATAGAGAGAATACATTTGTTTTTTTAACAAGAAACCTAGAAAAGGAGGTATAAGTACGGTTAAGAAAATTAATTAGGGTAATAAATCTTGATTCATTCTAAGGGTAGTTTAGACATAAAAAAATGTTGCTGTAAGAAAAAAAATCAGCTGTCCAAAGCACTTCCCTAACGAGGACTGTCTCATAAATTGGGAAATAAAAAGGTATGCCACAGGTGCAAATTTCTTCCCTCTGTCATTTTTCTCTTTCTCTTTAATCATTTCAAAAAGAAAAAAAAAATGCATATCTTATCAGTCCTGATATGGGACATCCTAATAATTTTGACATCCTGACATCCCACAGACCCATATGGAACAGCCTGGCCCATATGTGATGTGCGTTGCAATTTGAGGGCCAGAAGCTGAGTTATGACGTCACACTGACATCATCATAGTGCTGACTGACGTCACTAGACATTATGAGTATTTAAGTTGATATAAGGGAGTATATAAATGTGTTTTTTAAATAATCTTTAAAGGTATTAAGGGAGCATATATTTCTTTCATAAGGGAGTATATACTTCTTCGTAAGGGGTCAAATAAGCATATAAGATACAATTTCAGACAAGTTTGTTCAAATAAGCATTCCATATACTAAGGGAGTATATACTTCTTCATAAGGGGTCCAAATAAGTATTCAAGATACTAATTTCTGATAAGCTTGTTCAAATAATAATTGAAGGTACTAAGGGAGTATATACTTTTTCATAAGGGAATTCAAATAAACATTCAAGTTACAAATTTCAGACAAGCTTGTTCAAATAAGCCACCAACATTAAATCCAATTTAATTGTATATCAATCCTAACAATAAATCAAGTTCAAATTATTATTCATTCAAACAAAACATAAAATCATTACAACTATGCTAACAAACTTAATAAAAATTGCAACAGCAAGCATCAATCATCTTAGCGAAAGTCAAGGTGAAGGTGAACACATTCGCTCACATTCTTGAATTTAGGCTTCACTCGATTTATAAGGTCTAATAACAAACAATAAGCAATCACGCGCTTATCATCACCTACATCAATCTACAAAAGAAAAATTGTGCAATTTTAGAATATATATATTCCCTTAATCATTGTATTCAACACCAAATAATAGATATGATCTTGAATAATGCGACAACACTTAATACATATTCTTTTTTCAACATACTTAAATTTATAATCCCTGAATTTATATATTTTACACCAACATAGTGAAGATATAATTTTTTCTGTAATTTTCGTAATTATAGGGAACAATAGATATATATTCCCTTTCAGCATACTTAGATATATACTCCCTTAATCAATTTATTTAACACACTACATTGATGAATATACTCCCCTAATCAAAAGAGCTAACACCCGTTCCTTAGATATATACTTCCTTAATAAATATATTTAATCGCTCACATTGATGAATATACTCCCTTAATAAAATTAACTGACACATGTTCCTTATTCAGCATACTTACATATATACTCCCTTAATCAATATATTTAATCCCCTACATTGATGAATATACTCCCTCAATAAAATAATCTGATACATGTTCCTTATTCAGCATATTTAGATATATACTTTTTTTAATCTAATTAAAAAACATCTTTAGAAACAAAAAGAAGACATAAACTTAGTTTATACTTCCATTGCAGTTTATATTTACTCCCTTAATTTAAGTTAACTACACTTTTACAAGACACATTCATAACCGACTAATAATGCATCATCTTGATATATACTCCTTTAGTATATCCTAGATCAAATTTGAACAAATTTAAAAGATTGGGAATCTATTTCAAATGTCAAAGCAAAATTGATGAGAATTGAGATTAATACCTTGAATAAACGATATCAATGATGTAGATGAAGCTCTTTTATCGATTATGATGGAGACGAAGCTGGTGCCACTAGCAATTGCAATAAAGGCCAACTTGACATATTATATAATCAAATAATCTCCTGTATACAAATAAATAAACACATGAAAAAAATGAGTGAATACTATATATCCTACAATTAAGAATACATTTAAAATACACCCTTTTACGTAAATAAGTGAGCATATTTTAAAAATTAAATACTCCCTTATCACATTATTTATTTACTCACTTATGATTATTTATTAATTTAATTCTCAAGAAATGACATCAAAGCAATCAGTGTTATTTATGTACACAATTATCTTAGATAGATACACCCACATATATAATTAATTACTCCTTCAGTATTATTTATATGCTCTCTGAGAGTTATTTTCTTATATCCAAGTAATGATATAAAAGCAATAAGTCAGTAGTATCTGGTATTATTTCCATATACCAATTGTAATTTACAGGTACTCACTTTGGCTTATTTATTTACTCATGATTATTTATTTACTTCTAAGGAGATGACATCAAAGCAATCAGTGTTATTTATGTACACAATTATCTTAGATAGATACACTCATAAATATAATTAATTACTCCTTCAGTATTATTTATATACTCTTCGAGAGTTATTTACTTACATACAAGAAATTGCTCTGTTGCTAACGGACAAATGCAAGACAATTACCTAGTGAATTATCAAAATTAATCAATATTAATGTTTCTAATCTAGTAAATCAACATTTACAATTGGGATATAAGTAATCACATTCTGATATGCAGCAAAAACTATTATACAATTCATAATTTATAATTCTAATATGGTAAAACATTACTTCAACTTCAAACGATTGATTTTAAAACAAATTTGAAACAATAGAAGACATCTGAACGTATTTCCAATTTCAAACCAAAATGTAATGGAATTAAGATCAGTACTTTGAAATAAACAATTAATTTGATGTAAAATACATAGCTTAAATGTCAAAACGAAACTTGAAATCCGATCTGATCAACAATTGAATACAACAAAGTCATAAATCAGATAACAAAATTGAAAAATACGAAAGCGATGAAGAATTTGTGACATGATCTGATCGAGATAGGGATAGACACTACAACAGAAATTATTTTTAGAGACGTCATTTTTAGAGGCGGTTTTCCATAAACCCGTTTCTAAAAATTACTAGTGGCATTTTAGAAATTTTTGTCAATTATTTTTAGAGGCGGTTTTTAACAAAAACCGTTTCTAAACTTTTTATTCCAAAAATTAAAAAAATAAAATTATATTTAGAGGCGGTTTTTATAAATAACCGCCTCTAAAAATCCCATTTTTAGAGGTGGTTTTTAAGAAAAAACAGCCCTTAAAAATGGAGCATTTTTAGAGGCGGTTTTTTAAAAAAACAGCCTCTAAAAATATGTATTTTTAGAGGCTGTTTTTTATAAAAAACCGCCTCTAAAGATGCTGAATTTTTCGCATTAAAATTCCCATTTTTAGAGGCGGTTTTTTGTTAAAAACCGCCTCTAAAGATATGTATTTTTAGAGGCAGTTTTTAACAAAAAACAGCCTCTAAAAATACATATTTTTAGAGGCTAAACTAAAAATCAGAAATGGATTTTTAGAGGCGGTTTTTAGTTAAAAACCGCCTCTAATAATCATAATCCGATGATAAAAAATATTGAATAATCATAATCCGATGATAATCCGATGATAAAAAAATGATGATAAAAAAATATTGAATTATGTAAAATAGTAATAATATAAAATGTTAAAAAATATTTAACTATTATAAATAGTGAAAATATTTGATGTTAAAAATAGTTCAAATATAAATTATTTAAGTAATTAAAAAAACAGAAAATGAAAAAAAATAAATTAAAAATCGGATTATGATTTTTAGAGGCGGTTTTTAACTAAAAACCGCCTCTAATAATCATAATCCAATTTTTTTATAAAAAAATGATGATAAAAAATATTGAATTATGTAAAATAGTAATAATATAAAATGTTAAAAAATATTTAACTATTATAAATAGTAAAAATATTTGATGTTAAAAAATATTTGATGTTAAAAATAGTTCAAATATAAATTATTTAAGTAATTAAAAAAAACAGAAAATGAAAAAAAATAAATTAAAAATCAGAAATTGATTTTTAGAGGCGGTTTTTAACTAAAAACCGCCTCTAATAATCTAAATCCAATTTTTTTGAAAAAAATGATGATAAAAAATATTGAATTATGTAAAATAGTAATAATATAAAATGTTAAAAAATATTTAACTATTATAAATAGTGAAAATATTTGATGTTAAAAATAGTTCAAATATAAATTATTTAAGTAATTAAAAAAACAGAAAATGAAAAAAAATAAATTAAAAATCGGATTATGATTTTTAGAGGCGGTTTTTAACTAAAAACCGCCTCTAATAATCATAATCCAATTTCTTTTTAAAAAAATGATGATAAAAAATATTGAATTATGTAAAATAGTAATAATATAAAATGTTAAAAAATATCTAACTATTATAAATAGTTAAAATATTTGATGTTGAAAAATATTTGATGTTAAAAATAGTTCAAATGTAAATTATTTAAGTAATTAAAAAAACAGTAATTAAATTAAAAATCAGAAATTGATTTTTAGTGGCTGTTTTGATGTTTAATAATTTTTGAACTAAAAATATACAATGTTAAAAAATATTGAACTATTAAAAACACTTAAATATTTGATGTTTAATAATTTTTTACCATTAAAAATAGTTAAAATGTCCTTATGTGGAAAATAAAAGAACTCTAGTGTTATGTCATTAATATTTTTCAAAATTATAGATGTGCCACTCTAGTTAGATAAATGCCACTCTATTTTCTTTTTCAAAAGTCCAAATTTCTCTCATTAGATCAAATCATTACAAAAATGAAAAGGAACTTATCGATAAGAAATGAATTTTAAAAATTTTTAAATAAAAAATTGAAATTATTATAGTTAATAGAACTCTTTCTAAATGAGACAACATCATATGACATTATAAATAGTGTATTCTTATTTATAAAATTATTGTGGTTTTAGTTCTACATGTAAGGTTAGCTAGTCAAATTAATTACTATATATGCATGCATAATGACGCAAGCTAGCAATAATTAATTTTGATTTAAAAAAGTAATAAAAATCTAAATTCTAAGTAGTTTTATGTGATGTTTAGGTTTGAAAACTTTCAAAGTAGATTTTGGAGGTTCAGACAGCGTTTTTTGGCCCCGAAAATGGTCGTTACGGGGTAAATCCCGGTAAACCTTGTAGATCTCGTCGCAAGCTTTCCGGAAAGTCATCATATGCCCAAAACGGACATTCCTATCAAAAGTTAAGCCTCCTTGAAGTTATAGTGTTCCAAAACATCGATTTGTAAAGTGTTTTATTTTCTTTCATCTCTCTTATATGTATATATAATATGTTGAGCTACTCGTCGTGAATCATAAAAAATATTTAACTATGTAAAATAGTAATAATATAAAATGTTAAAAAATATTTAATTTCCTCATATTACTAAAGATATGACTTTTTCACATAAAAATTTTCATATCCAAACCATGCATGGATATGAAAGAATAATTGATATTATTTTTTGTTTCATATAGAACTTTAAATGTTATACACAATAAAGATATGATAAAATCAATAATTTTTTTTGTCTTTCCTTTAAAAAAATGTATATCTTTATTTTATGAATTATTATAGTGTCAATTTGTACATCCAAGCTCAAATACTCGATTCTATTCCATGAAAAATAAATTAAAAAAAAAGAAAAAAAATCTTAAAAATACTAAAATAAATTATTTTCAATATTTAACTATTTGATGTTAAAATAAATTATGCTTAATTAATAGTTGTATATTTTTTAATAGAACAATTTGATGTTTAATAGAATATTAAAAGAATAAAAAAAACAGAAAAAAACTTAAAATTCGAATTTGATCTTTAGAGGCGGTTTTTAACTTAAAATCCGCCTCTAATAATCAACAAAAAAAAATTCAGAAATTGATCTTTAGAGGTGGTTTTTAGTTAAAAACCGCCTCTAAAAATCAAATTCTGATTTTTAATTTATTATTTTAAAAAATAAATTAAAAATCAAAATTCATTTATTATTTTAAAAAATAAATTAAAAATCAAATTCAGCATTTTAGAGGCGGTTTTTTAACAAAAACCGCCTCTAAAAATACATATTTTTAGAGGCGGGGTTTGTTAAAAACCGCCTCTAAAAATACATATTTTTAGAGGCGTCTAAAAATGCTGATTTTTAATTTATTATTATTTTTAATTATTTTTAATTTATTATTATTTTTAATTTATTATTTTAAAAAATAAATTAAAAATCAGAATTGATCTTTAGAGGCGGTTTTTAACTTAAAAACCGCCTCTAAAAATCAGTTTTTGAAAAATTTGTCTACTTAAAGCCCCGGCCCTCTCTCTCGTTCTTCTCTCACACACCGAGGTATGTTCTTGTTGAGCATTCTGGCCATGTCCCTTGTAGGTATGTTCATGCTACCTTTTGCTCTAATTATTCATTCTTTTTTTAACCTTTATACAACTTAGCCTCTAACTTATTTAATATTTTTTCAACAAAAGTTAAGCGAAGTTCTTCTCTATGCTGTGTTATTCTTCTTTTGGTCACTTTACTTTTATTGTTTGGGCAAATGACAGAACTATGAATTGATAAATTATTAAATATTATATGTGATCAGGTAAAGAGCTGGAGTTTGGCAAGATATGCTGAATTTGGTTTTGTGCGTGTGAGTACAACGAGAAATAACCTACAATTTGAGGTTAGCATTGATATTTGAATTGTTATGTTGATATTTACAACATACAAGCTTCTTAGTGCATTCCTTTTATATGCCGACTATCCAAGTTTGTACCTCTGACATGATTTGATTGTCAAAATTATTAATGGCATATTTGTAAAAAAGATACTAATTATTCATTTATATATATGTAACAGATGATGATGAGAAAAATGGTCGGATGTGCCAAGTCCATGATTGAAGTATGGAAAAATCAGATAGCACAAGAGAAGAACAAGCAAATTGAGCACAGTCGCTGCTTTTCCCTTTTCCCCTTTTGATTTCTGTTTTTTTTGTTTGTTTAATTGTGTCTTTTGGATCTGTTCAGGCAAAATCGATTTAGGCAAATTAATTGAACGACTTTTATGCATGTATTACTTTCAATGACTTCTGTTTGTATGATTGTTAATTATGAATTGTTTGTGCTGGTACCAATTGGTACAAAATGCTACTATTTCTAGCTAGCAAAAAATAGGGCTTACCCCAAAATTTAAATTTATTTTTTTTAATTCTGATCTATTATTAGAGGCGGTTTTTTGTTAAAAACCGCCTCTAAAGATTCATTTAATAATATTTAATTTATTTAATTATTTTAAATATTTAATTCATTTAAATTATTAAATTCATTTAATTATTTTAATTATTTATCTTTAGAGGCGGTTTTTAACAAAAAACCGCCTCTAAAGATCATGGAATTTATTTTTATTTTTTATTTTTTCGAATCTGCTATTTTAGAGGCGGTTTTTTATTAAAAACCGCCTCTAAAGATTCATTTAATAATATTTAATTTATTTAATTATTTTAAATATTTAATTCATTTAAATTATTAAATTCATTTAATTATTTTAATTATTTAATTCAGGATATCTTTAGAGGCGGTTTTTAACAAAAAACCGCCTCTAAAGATCATGGAATTTATTTTTATTTTTTATTTTTTCGAATCTGCTATCTTTAGAGCTGGTTTTTTATTAAAAACCGCCTCTAAAGATACACAGATTTTTGAAAAAAATTCATATCTTTAGAGGCGGTTTTTAATAAAAAACCGCCTCTAAAAATATATCTTTAGAGGCTGTTTTTTATTAAAAACCGCCTCTAAAGATATAGAATTTTTTTTTCAAATCTGGCTTTTTTTTAGCCACGCCATTTTTAGAGACGGTTTATTAGCCATTTGCCATTTTTAACGCCACCTATTTTTAGTGACGGTGGAAAACCGGCTCTAAAAATGCTTAAAAAACCGCCTCTAAAAATGTTATGTGGTGTAGTGAGACTAACCTGATGGAGAGTTGATGACAAATGCGTCGCATGAATGCTTGAAATATGATCTGATCGAGAAATAAAAAACAACTAAATTGAAAAATAGCAAAAAACGATGATGATTTCGTGATCTGATTTGATCGAGATAGAGATAGACTCACCTGAAAGAGAAAAAAGAAGGGAGCGCGCTAGTAGTGGTACAGAGAGAGGTTTAGAAGAGAGGTTCCGGAGAGATGCTCTGTAGAAAGAAGCTCCGAGAGAAGAGTTTGATTTTGGATCTGATCGAAAGAGAGAGAGGGGTTTTACAGAAATGATTTATTAAATACGCAATCACGTGCATCTCACGTGATTTTGTAAATGGGCCTTCAGAGCTCCAGCCCCGTAAGATGGCAGGATGCCACATTTTAAGATGTTACTTAGGATATTCCTGGTTCTCATATTCAATCAACAAAGTATAAATGGGCCACTCATAACACACAAACCAAGCCCAGAGTTTTCACGGGTCCAACAGAGAAAGAAAAAGCCCATGGGTTAAAGGGTTGAAACCCAACAGAGAAGGGTACGAGTATAGAGATAACAGGTTTTAGTTCTCAAGTCCGAACCTGACAATAATTAAATCCGAACCACAACCCCTAACTTTTCAGTTTAGCCCCATAAATCACAGGAACAACAAATTTTACAAAACAGTCCCAAATACCAGCATTTATCATAGAACAACCCCTAGTTCGGATCAAACAGATATACGGCAAGGTCCCTGGAACCATAAATTATTCACAAACAGATCCTTAAGGCTATAGATTTCGTACCAGTAAGCAAAATAGGAGTGTACCGAACTGGTACCAAGTACTACACACTCAACAGACTAGCAATCAACCTTATACAAGTTACAGAACTCACAACCAACGAAATTCAATGCAGATAAATCATAAATCAACAAGCACAATTTATCACAGAGAGACAGTAATATGATACCAAACTTTCAATCCAATAGACATAGCACAAAGTCTTAATAGCTATAAGCCTTATATCCAAATGAGATCGGTTGCAAAAGGAATTACCAAACAGAGAGGAAAAGAGGAAGTAAGGTCCTTCTTTGAGGTATTGGTCTTCGCGAGAGAGAATAGAAAAAGAAGGGAGCGGGTGGAACTGGTGACCCGTTTTGGAAATAAAGAGAGGGAGGAAAAATAAAGAAGGGGAATCAGACGATTGAGAATAAACAACAAATCTAAGACAGTAAGACTCGATCTAATGGTCAAGATCAAAGGGATTTTGATGTTTGAATTAATTAATCAATATATTTCAGTTTTTCAAACAAATTATGAAATTAAAGTCATAGAAAGTTCATAAAATAGTTAACCGAAATTTTTGTAGAACAAATTTAGCTATTCCATCCAATATTTTCCAAATATTTTGTGAATGGCCGAAATTAATTGTCATATATCGGATTTTAACTAAAGTTCTCTTCTAAATTAATCAATCCAAATGAATTTTTTAATAAAAAACAGCCTCTACAAATGAACTTTTTTTCTGAATTTTTTTGGCGTTTTTAGAGGCGGTTTTTACTAAAAGCAGCCTCTAAAAATATGCAGTTTTAGAGACCGTTTTTTTATAAAAAAACCGCCTCTAAACATAAACGAATTTTTGTATTTTTTTCCACCTTCTTAGAGGCGGTTTTTAATAAAAAAATCACCTCTAAAAATCAACAGATTTTTAATACATTTTTCTTCTTCCCCAATCCGACATTTCTCTCGAGATCTCTGTTGCTGCCATTTTTTTTCCTCCAAAACCGAGATTTCCTACACTTATCAAAACCACCTGATTAAATTAGCTAAAATTTTAGAAAAAATTGAAAAAATTGAAAAATAGGAAGAGGAAGCCAAGGAGAGTAAATAGAAGTTTAAAAAATAGCTTTTGAGGTATATTCTTTAATTATTATTGATGATTTAATTATTATTTATTTGAAGTAATTTTTTGTATTTGTAATTTATTTTTTCATTAACTATTCAAAAATTAGGTTGATAAAGGCAAGGTGATTCTATTGAAGCAAGTCAATCATCGATAATTTCGGTAATTTTATATTTTAACCATCGGCAATTTTAATTTCTTAAATAGTCAATTTGTAGCTTGCATTATTAATTAATTAAATGTTTGGCATTTGCATCTATTAGTTGTATTGTCATATAGGACCAAATTGCCGAAATTTGAACTATTTTATGTCGTGCCCGTCCGAGATTAATCCATTAGGGATTAATCTCGGATAGTTCACAGTCGGGGACTGCTCTTTGGATATTCTGTCTCATTTAGAATAGCGAGTGGTACGCTAGATGCAATCTGTTATTTGGGAAAGATTCGGCAACATTTCCCCTTATGTTCCCACGGATGCGTCCTCACGAGCAATCGTGTGTTGGTGCATTCAGGGAACATAAGGGGAAATGCTGCCGAATTTTTTTCAGACAACAGATTGCATCTAGCGTCGCTCGCTAATGAGACAGAGTATCCAAAGAGTGGGTTAGGATGGTAACCGGCCCGAAAACCTCATGTGATCATACATTGATCCTACAAACTCTAAACCCTGACTTTTGGATATATATTATGATATTCACAGATGGATCAAAGGGAGAAATACATGTTCAGTTCACGTATCTTTGATGATTTTGTTGAAGTTCTTGAGGAATTCATACATTGTGCGGAAGAACATCAAAAGTCAACAGGAAAGCTAAAAATTCTTTGTCCTTGTAAGCGTTGTGTTAACATGCAGAGCCATGATATTAAAACTATTAGAGCTCATTTGATTTAGCGTGGATGGATGACAACACCAAAATACCTCCGGTGGGTTTATCATGGGGAAAAGTTGGAAGATCAGGCTGAAGTTGGGACTAGTATTAATGTATCAGATTCAGAAAATAGTGTACATAACGATTGGGGGGAGCTGATGTTGGGAATGATGTATTTGTGTGTGTGAATATAGAAAATAGAGAAAATGTAAGTCAACAATAATGTGGTGATGATAATAGAGATAATGATTTGGATGAAATGATTAACGAAATACCAGATAGTTTTATTGATGATCATGTTCCTGAGATTTTTCAACAATTTGATGAAAACTGTAATGCACCTCTATATCCCGGTTGTGATAAGGATAAATTTTCAAAAATTAAAATGGTTTTCAAACTGTATAACCTAAAAGCCAAGAATAATTGGAGCGATAAAAGTGTCTCATTTTTGCTCGGTCTTTTACGAGAAATGCTTCCAGTAGAAAATACATTGCTAGATACATGTTATAAGGCTAAAAATTACTGTGTCCTCTGAACTTGGAAATAAAGAAGATTTCAGCATGTCCGAATAATTGCATACTATTTCGGAATGAGTACGAGAATCTTCATAAATGCCCAATGTGCAATGCATCAAGATACAAGCTAAGGGACGATGATTTGGAGGATGATGAAGAGAGTTGTAAAACGAGACCAGCTGCGAAAAAAATATGGTATTTGCCGATAATACCAAGGTTTGAGCGTCTATTTGGTAATTCAAGAGATGCTAAACTGCTGAGGTGGCAAGCGGAAGGCAGAAAGAAAGATAGAATGATCAGACATCCCACGGACTCGACCCAGTGGAACAACATAAACAGTCATTTCCCAGATTTCGACAGTGAACCTAGGAATTTGAGATTAGGACTATGCACGGATAGGATGAATCCTTACGGTCTCATGAGCAGCAATCGCAGCGTATAGCCAGTTCTATTGGTTATTTACAATTTTCCTTCCTGGTTATGCATGAAAAGAAGATATATGATGATGTCGTTGCTCATTTCTAGTCCAAAACAACCGGGCAATGATATAGATGTGTACTTGGCTCCATTAATAGAAGACCTTGAGATGTTGTGGAAGAAAGAGGTGAGGGTATTTGATACTTATTCAAAAAGTTATTTTACCCTACGTGCGATGATTTTTTACACGATTAATGATTTTCGCGCCTACGGGAACTTGTCGGGTTACAGGAACAAGGGAGAAAAGGCATGTCCTATTTGTGAGGAGGAAACACATTCTCAATGGTTATCAAATTGTAGGAAAACTGTTTACTTGGACATCGTAGGTTCCTTAACCGTAATCACCCTTACCGCCGGGCTAATTACAAAACCAAATTTGATGGCAAAATCGAGACCCGTAGGGCACGGACAACAAGAAACGGAAGGCAGGTATACGAGGAGGTGAAGGATCTTAAAATCAAATTGGGGAAACCATTTGCAAATAAAATCCCGGATGGTAATTGGAAGAAGAAGTCTATATTCTGGAAACTCGAATACTGGGCGTATTTGAATGTTAGGCATTGCTTGGATGCGATGCACATCATTAAGAACATCTGTGAAGCTTTGATTGCTTTGATTTTAAATGCTCAAGGAAAAGTAGAGATTCCAATGTGAGGAAAGACATGGTCGAAATGGGGATCTGACTGGACCTAGCTGCACAGCCAAATACTAAAAAGAGACGGGATTGGTTGCCCGATACAGTTTATACTTTGACCAAAAATGAGAAAATGAGTTTGTTGAATTGCTTGAAGTTTACTAGGGTTCCGACCGGTTATTCCTCTAATATCTCAAGGAAGGTATCGTTGAAGGATATGAAATTGATTGGAATGAAGTCGCACGACTATCATGTGTTGTTGACCCAGTTGCTCCCGGTTGCGATTCGAGGATGTTTTAAGGAAAAAAGTTCGGAACTCTATCACTAAGTTGTGCTACTTCTTCAATGAAATTTGCTCCAAAGTGATTAATCCTGAAAAATTGACAGATTTAGAATCCACTGTTTATCAGACCATGTGCGAGCTAGAGATGTATTTTCCTCTGTCATTCTTTGTGATAATTGTGCATTGGACAGTTCATTTAGTCAAGGAGATAAGTTGGTGCGGTTCGATATTTTTGCGGTACATGTACCCTTTTGAAAGAGCGATGGGCCAATTGAAAAGATTAGTTAGAAGTAGATCTCGACCCGAAGGGAGCATAGTCCAAGGATATGTAGCCGAAGAGGTTATTGAATTTTATACTGACTATGTTGATGGACTTCAACCTATTGGCCTACCGAAGAATCGGCACGACGGCAGACTTTGAAAATAATTACAGTGGACCTTGAAAGGAGAGAAAAAGCCCATCGTAAAATTCTGCAACAAGTACCTGTTGTGACCCCTTATGTGGATGAACACATAGTAGAGTTGCGAGACCATAATCCTCACAAAAGTGAAAATTGGATCACCAAGGAGCACGACAAAAGCTTTGTAAAATGGTTTAGAAACAAAGTGCGACTATGCCCGTCTGAGAATAAAACTGTGAAATACCTTGTGAATGGTCCCAATGCGAATGTATACACATATCAAGGGTATGACTTGAATGGATTTACTTGGTATACTAAGAAACAAGATGGCAAAAGCACGGTACAAAACCGTGGAGTCAAAATAGAAATCAAATCAAGTGATGGAAAGTCATCAGAGCCGTACTACGGTTGGATTGAACAAATATGGAAACTTGATTATAATGCATTCAGGATACCTGTGTTTGATTGTAAATGGATCATACAAAGTGCAGTCAAAAAAGAAAAAGTGTTTCAAATGACAACCGTTGATTTGATAAAGTTGGGATATGCATATATGACTCATTTATACTTGCAAACAAACAAGCAATGCAAGTTTTTTATATTTCTGATCCGGCTGACAGCTCACGACATGTGGTACTACAGAGAAAAAGATGCATTGTTGGCGTTAAAGATGTCGTAGACGAAGAAGAATATGACCAATTTGATGAAATAGCGTCATTCTCCACAGGTACTTTTTTCTAATTAATAACAATTCCACGATGAAATTAATTTGGTACCATATATACACCTAATTATAATATTACTATTTTTCACAGGTATTGATGGAACACCGTTACAAGCTGAAGAGTTAGAATCTAATTTGCATTCCGATCGCCAAGAAGCAGGCACGTGGGTAAACCGACCAAAATCACCACAAAAGAAAAACAATTAAGTTAACATAATTTATTTTTTTATTTTCCTGTTACAAGTTCCAATGAAAAGACTAGTTAAATATTGAACTATTTGAAGTACGTAGGTAAATATTGATCTATTTGAGAATTTTTTTCTTTTTTTTAATAGAACAATTTAATATTGAATACTAAAAAGATAAAATATAATATTGAACAATTTAATATTTAACTATTAAAAATACTAAAAATATAAAATATTTAACTAATAAAAAAACAGAAAGTAAAAAAAAGAACTTAAATTCGAAATTGATCTTTAGAGGCGGTTTTTAACTCAAAAATAGCTGTTTGATTCCATTTTATGGTGCTCAATTCATGAAAATAATTGGATAATTTCATGAATAATAAATACAGGAGGAGTTGAGAAAATTCATGAAAAATACCAAATGAACTCCAAAAATTATGGAAAATTACCCAAAAATACAGTGAAGCATGGAGAAAATTATGGTGCCCTTATAAAGATCAAAGATGCTGCAAAAGACTCATTTTATGCAAATAAACCCCCAAAACCCATAAAATTACCAAAATAAAACCATGAGGAATTTCACCAAACTTTTCGGACCATTAAATTCCTCATATTTTTCTGAATCTACTCATAAAATTTTATTCAAAAATACCCAAGGAAAGGCCCTCAAATGATTTATTTTAATTGGGCAGCAAAATAAATTATTTTTCTTCTAAAGGAAATCAATGTAAATCCCAGAAAAAATCGAAAACCTTGGCGCGTGCAACCATTGCAGCGAATCCAAGAGGAGAAGGAGGATGTCGCTGAATTTAAATACCATTCTTTCGCTTCAGGTTTGCTTGGACCTGGCGTATGAACCAAAAAGATTGAAATCCTTGATCCATCATTGGCTTACGATAGACCAGACGCTCCCATCTCTCTGAGTCTCATTTAATCTGACAGCGGGTCCCGCAGGTGAAGAGATCATCTTCTCCAGCGAAAATAACAGAAGGAAATAGAGAGAAAATTGCGAAAGAGGAAGGGGATTGGCGCTGTAACCACCGCAATCGCCGACAATCATCACGTTCAACTAATTTTGTTACTCCTTTACCTGAATTCACGAAGTTGATTTGGTCAAGGCCATCGGATGAAAGGATTAGTTCGGAGGTAATCATGACTACACAACAAACTCACAACCGCCGGGTCAAATCACTTCTCTAACCATCTAGAAGCTCCGACGGCAACGCACGATTGAGGCCGTATGATCAATCTCTAATCCATGTGCTCTAGGATCAAAGGCTAAGATCAATTAACATCAAAACTATCCCTAACAGATTCAGTCAAACCTCCCCATCCCTTCACTGTTGACCAACGAAAGAAGCACAAATTCCTCACCCCTCAGCCGTCGGATCAATTAGCGATCCGTGTGCTCTCCAATCAAGGGTCAAGATTGAATTGAAGAAAGCTCCTTCCAAGAAAAGCCATTGAAGACTGAAGGCTATAAATACCCCACGGTTTGATGAAGCAAGGGTCCGAAAATTGGGGTTCTTTCATTCACGAAAAGGCAACTTACACATCTCTGAACCTCTAGAGAACTTCTCTAGAGACTTCTGAGTCCACACGGCACCATAGGTTAGCCATTAGCAAGTCTAGGTAGTTGTATTGTGTTAGGCATTTCATCGAATAGCTTATAGGCGTAGAAAGAAAGGAGAAGCTAGGTGAAATCAAGATCATCTGAGCCATTATAATCGAAGTGTAAGCTGAAGGTAAGTGCAAGAAAGGTTTTTGTACCTTGATTTGTGAAGTTTGAATGAAACATTTCGGTTTGTTTGAATGATCTTGCTGGTTTGCTGCTAGTTCTATGAAAATTATATTGATTAACTCAATTAGTAGCTTTTTGTCTAAATTGCTCTTGTCTTGGCTGGAGTATCTCCATGCTCTGACTTCTTTGTCTCGGCTGAAGCCTCTTCGGTCTTTGACTAGCTCTTATGCCTTGGCTGGAGTTTCTCCAGTTTTTGGCCCTGCTGAACTTCACTTACCTTGGTCAGATGCCCTCTGACTTTGGTTAAGAGGAAGTGAAGCACCTCAAAGTAATGAGGGATATAGGTGCTATGCTGCTGAATTCTGAACTGCTGTGCATAATTGATATAAACAGTAAACAAGAGTGAGGAATTGCAATATTTGGAAGTTTCTGGACTGAACTGTATAAGTATGACTCCTAAGAGAACTATATAACTTAACTGTTCATAATTTGACCAGATAGTGTATTCAAGTTCTAGAAATAGCAAAAGATTGCAATGAAGTGTGATATGTGAAACTTTCTACACTTTAGTGAAAATACCATATAAATCTGGACCTCATTGTTTTTCTTAGCCAAGGGACATATTGAAAATGATTTTTGCCTTTCACAAACACAGTATATAAAGTTCAGTTCGTAAGAATTTATTAGGAATGTTAAACTTAAAAGTTGAAAGGATCAAATGGTAGAGCCTTGGAGAGCCAGACCTTAGATATACACTGTAATAGAGTTAATTAATAATATTGGTCAAGTACTGTACCTTCATATTCAGAGTATAAATACATAAGGTATTTTATAAGATAAGTTTAGGGGGCTAATTGGTAAAACCTTGAAGAATCGTTGACAGCTATCAGATATACATCATAGTAAATATTTCCCAAGGCTATATGAAGTGATATGATGTCTTTGTATAAAATGCTCTCTGCTTGGTCAAATACCCCTTTATTTGGTTCTTATTTATTGTTCTTAGTTGATGCTGTTTTAGATAAAACTGCAGGTCTTTGACTATCAATGATTAAACTTTAAACCCTCTTTCTTAACAGTGTACATAGCAAGGATGCTTAATTATAAGAATATTGTTAACTGTTGCTTACTCGTAATACGAGGAAAATTGAATACTTGAAGTAGCAATTAATGATATAGAGTGACTCAAGTGATACCGTGTAATAGAAAAACTTGTATCAAGTATAAGCCTTATCAATGTAAACTACATGATTTCATGTACCTGGTCGTATATTACCCAAAGAAATGAAATGAAAAGTTATATCATGCATGCTGTCGGGTTCATATAAAAAATGGGTAAATAACAAAGTCCTTAACAACTAGTGTACACAGAAATTAAAATTGAATCCAGCATGATCCTGAAACCTAAGCTGTATCTATCTCCTCCTCTGTCCCACGGTTACAATGCACTCAACTTCATCATCCGCAGATGTCTAGATCGCCGGAATGTCGCCGTGAAGAACCGGATAGTAAATGAAAATAGTACAGGGGCTTTGATGCAAATTGCCTGTCTCTCTCAGAGCTTCAGCGCCAAGAGCCAGCCGATTGTCTGTGGCGGATTATGTGTGGCAGTCTTGTTCACTCGCTACACGGAACCAAGACGTTAATGTGACGTCATCCAATCCAGTCAAACGTCCCAGTCAACCCTTTGCTGACGTGGACCAATCAGGAAACTACAAATCAGCTGAAACTTCAAAAAATTATTAAAAATAGTAGGAAACTCAGAAAAGTTCAAATAAAACATCCGTAAAATCCTAAAAATCTGTAGAACCTAGATTTACTGATATTTTCATATAAAAATCTTTCAAAATATTGGTCTTTTGTATTTTTGAAGTATTTTTGTTATAAAAATTGAATTTTATAAAAATAATAAATACAATAAAACTTAGATAAATTTTCTATAGAACTTTAAAACAAAATTTAAGTAATTTCAATATTAAAGAAATCTTCAAGGGACTATTTTCAATTATGTACTTTCAAATAAGTATTATCAAAACAATTTAAAGGTGAATTTTAAATCTCTAGATTTCTTAAATCAAAATAAGGAGAAATAATAAAAATCACTAAAGTCCAAAGAGAAATATTAGAAAATTAAAAGTCCCAAGCACGCTGACCAAATTTAAAGCCGAAACCTCTTCAGGTAAAAAAAAAAAAGAGCCTTTTGAGATCAACGATAACGCAAAGTCAAATCAGCTGCCCAATATAGCCCTTGGAATCCAAATCTCTTCAATTCCAACAGCGACTCACACAGTCCCAGGAATTAAATCTTTCCTTTGTTCTTTTATTCTTACAAGTCGCCAAGCGACCAAGAATTATAAAATCAAGCTCCCATTCTTATAAGCCGTCGAATTGCCAAGAATTTGCAAAAGTCAAATCCTTTTGTTCTTCTAAATCGTCAAACGATCAAGAACTAATTCTTACAAACCGTTGAAACCAAGCTACCATCCAAAACCTGCCTGATAAACAAACGTTTAGATGTCCTCAATTAGGTCCCGTTAATTAAGTTTGGTACCGTTAATTGAGTCTGATTTAAGCCAAAAAGAATTAAATCATTTATGTTCTCAATTGTGCCCCGTCAACTAAGTTTGGTAACATCAATTGAGTTTAGTTTAAGTCGAAAGTAAATTGAGATAACACCTTTTCTAGTCTATGACATATAATTTCTCGAATCCCTTAATCAGAGGTTCTCGTGATTCGTCACGGCGTAATTAACAATAGGGGCTTGCGCCTATTGGAAGGAAAGGATCCACAAAATTAATAAACCCTCATTAGAATAGATTCTCGTTAATGTTTTCTTGTCGTCAAGAAGCATTTTATATTTGAATTTAAGCTCGTGAGGGGTGAATCTAAGGCTTATTTCCTTTCTTGAGGAAACCCAATTATTCTTCGAGAAATGACGAAAAAGTCCACACAATAGCCTCTAAAGGTCATATTCCTTGTCAATTATCAAGACTATGGACAATTTCGATTTATTATTGTCATTTACTATTAAATGAAATACAGCGATCTACAATTCAGATCCTCAACCTGAATGAACTGTCAATAATAAAATCCAGGAACAAATGATCAAAAATCATCAATAACATAAACTAAATAATTAAGTCATTAAATATTGACTTCTAGGACATAACTCCAACAAAAACAGCCTCTAAAGGTCATATCCGATTTTTAAAAAATATTTAAGTATTATAAATACTAAAAATATTTAATATTTAAAAATATTTAACGGTTAAAAATACTAAAATATTAGATGTTCAAAAATTTTCAACTATTAAAAATATAAAATATTTAACTAATAAAATAACAGAAATTAAAAAAAATTAAAATTCGGAATTGAATTTAGAGGCAGTTTTTAACTCAAAAACAGCCTCTAAAGGTCATATCCAATTTTTAAGAAATATTTGATGTTCGAAAATATTTAAGTACTAAAAATACTAAAAATATTTAATGTTCATAAATATTTAACGGTTAAAAATACTAAAATATTTGATGTTCAAAAATATTTAACTATTAAAAATATTAAATATTAAACTAATAAAAAAATAAAAATTAAAAAAAATTAAAATTTGGAATTGATCTTTAGAGGTGGTTTTTAACTCAAAAACAGCCTCTAAAGGTCATATCCGATTTTAAAAAAATATTTTGATGTTCAAAAATATTTAAGTATTAAAAATACTAAAAATATTTAATGTTCAAAAATATTTAACGGTTAAATATACTTAAATATTTGATGTTCAAAAATATTTAACTATTAAAAATACTAAAAATATAAAATATTTAGCTAATAAAAAATAGAAATAAAAAAAATTAAAATTCGGAATTGATCTTTAGAGGCGGTTTTTTAACTCAAAAACAGTCTCTAAAGGTCATATCTGATTTTTAACAAATATTTGATGTTCAAAAATATTTAACTATTAAAAATACTAAAATTATTTGATGTTCAAAAATATTTAACAGTTAAAAATACTAAAATATTTGATGTTGAAAAATTTTTAACTATTAAAAATATAAAATATTTAACTAATAAAAAACAAAAATTTAAAAAAAAATAAAATTCGGAATTGATCTTTAGAGGCGGTTTTTAACTCAAAAACAGCCTCTAAAGGTCATATCCGATTTTTTTCAAAAACCCAAAAAAAGCCGACAGAGAAACCAAAAAAAAAAACCAGAACTTATCTTTAGAGGCAGGTTTTAGATTAATAACCGCCTCTAATGATAAGTTCTGGTTTTTTTTTTTTTTGAAAAAACCCGAAAGAAGGCTATCTTTCTCTCACCCTATCTCTCTCACTCGATCGTTCAAAAACACTCTTCTCTCTCACTCGTTCAAAACCAAGCCCTCTCCTCTCGACTCATCTCTCCGCCGGCGCCTTCTGTTGGAGTTATGTCCTAGAAGTCAATATTTAATGACTTATTTTCTTAGTTTATATTAATGATGATATTTAATCATTTGTTCCTAGAGTTTATTATTGACAGATCATTCATGTTGATGATCTGAATTGTAGATCTCTGTGGATCATTCATTAGAAGGACAATAATAAATCTATATCGTCCATAATCTTGATAATTAACAAGGAACATTAATTATCATAAAAGATTAGTATGCAAGTTAAGTGATGATTAAGTTCTACAAATCATAGATAAGGTGTTACCAACTTAATTGCATATGTGTATGTTATTAGAACATAGTACAGGACTTGACCCAATGAAATAAACATATGGATTGTGTTATATGTCATTGTTTATTTCATATGAGTTTGATTCTAAGTTTGAGTTGTTCAACTTTTCCACATGAGGATAGATTCAATAAATATCGTCTAAAGTTGATTCCTGATAAAGGCTACTATACGGACTTTATTTATGTTCTCTTGAATTGTGCGGGGAAAAGTTGTTCATCAAGAAAACCGTATGTCCCTCATTAGTATACCTAGTGAGTGATGATATCTGTTTGGGCCCCTTGATGGAGTTGGATCGTATGCATGCAAACTAGACGATCAACTCTAGATAAAGAAATATATAATCTGCAAGAATGACACACTCCTATCTTGGATTATACAATGATATCATGTAACATAAGAATCGGACAAGGAAATACTATTATTTCTTATGCAGGACTGAAATATTGTAACGGTACACTATTTATGCGAATTGGAAATCATAACGTGTTGCTAGATACCTCTTATGATTATTGGAAATAAATAGTGATTTATTCTCCATGGCCAACATAGCATAAATCCTCAAAGGGTCACACAAATAGGACTTTGACCACACAATGCATTATCTATTTATTCGCAACAGTGAGTATTACGGAAATATGATGAGTTGATTAATTAATTATATACCGTTATGAACCGTTATAATTAATTAAGTCAAAGATATCATATAGAAATAAATTAATGTATTATCTAATCGCAAAATAATTATTAATGAGTTAATAATTAATTTTAGATCAACACATTTTAATATAAATGGTTATATTGATTAATTGGGCCATTATTTAATAGGAAAATATATAGCCCAATTATAGAGCAAGCTAATGGGACATTAATTATATGAATTAATGACCCAAATGAGTGTGAGAAGTGGCCCATTTAAGGCCCAATTCGTGGCTGCCCCTTGGGTGGCAAGAGGTGTAATTTTGGGGAAGTTTTCCCTAGGGTTTGAGCTCTATAAAATGACCCATTTGGAGGCTCCAAGAGCTAGCCTTCTCTCTCATCTCTTTCTTCCCCTTGTGGCTGCCACAAACCTCCTCTTTTCTCCCTCTTTTGCTCATGTGTTGAGCTCTCTTCTCCATTTAAATGAAAGATTTAATTGCTAGAAGAGAGAAAGCTAATGAGATTAGGCTTGTTCTTGGGTGTGCTAGCACATACCTTAAGAACGTGGTTAATCTCCTTGGTGGACTCAAGGCCGGCATCACAACCATGGTGGTGGTGGTGGAGAAGGCACGCCATCGACTCCCAAGCCATGGATTCGAGTCTCATGAATGCGATTTCATGAGAGGTATATCATCTCCTACTCTTTTCTCATGAAATGCTTGCGAATGGCTTTAAGCCTAGATCTTTTATGTTTGATTGATGTTTATGGCCAATTGTTGGCACAAAAAATGAAATTAAACACTTTCTAACAGTGATATCAGAGACAGGTTGGTTTTAAGCTATTTTGCACATTAATTAGATGAGAATTGAATAATTAGTGGAGTAATTAAGTTGCTGCCTAAAACTCTGTTTTTCTGTGGTTTTCTGTGTTTTTCTCATGACAAAGCTTTCGATTTGATTTTTCCTTTTGATGGATTTGAAAGAGGGACAAGTTGTGAACATTTCTTCACTGGTTCACTTTAATCCGATTTATTATGGATTTTTAGTGAATTTTCTCGTGACAGTGCGCAGGACAGATTCTTGTGCGACCAGATCTGAGTTTATGGGTGTTATCTGAGTTATTTTGATAAAGAGACCCAAATTTTATTGGCTAGGGATTAAGTATACTTGGAGTACTTCCTTCCATACCAATTTGATGGTTTGGATCGAAGTCTTTCTATTTATTTGAAGCAATGAAAGACAAGAACGGTCTGATCGGTTTTCTGTACCGATTGGATTGTTTTGAAAACTTGTATTGATTGAGACTTTTTATAGAAAACGTGTTTAAATGGAAAACTTCATTTTGAAGTTCTGAATCCATGAAAATTAATTTCATGTCAATCGGACTAGTTTTGGTACCCAACCACTCAAAATTAATTTCGTCGAAGTGCTGTTCCAGAACAGGGGACTTGTATTCAAACCCCTTTAACTTGATGATTTTGAATGAGTAAAATTACAAATCTTTCATGGTTACTAGCATATACTTGTGGTTGTTTACTGTGAAATTGTTTTTCATTAAAAGTTTTTGGAAGGTGATCAAACAGTCTAAAAGGTTGAGGTCAAAAACTGAAACTTCAAACCGGTGTTTTAATACACAACCTGAAGTTTGTTATTTTTTTTCTCCCGATTGGTAAATAATTTCTTCTTGAAATTTGAATAGGTAGTTTGTCTCTTGATAAAGATTGGTCATGATTTTTTCTGGAATTTTTGGAGACTGAAAAATTTCTTGATTTTTTCGGGTCTCGTTTAATTAAAGGTGTTTGTTCTAATTAATCAAATAGTTGATATGTTGATTAGAACTCTCCTTGCCGTCATCTATTGGATTTTGAATGTTGATTTTTATCAAAGGATTTAAGCAATTAGTTGTTTGAATGTTAAACCCTCTTTGCATGGAAAAATACAAATTAGCAAACAATACGCAAAGATACTTAAGAGCTCACTAGTTATGAACAACTTAGACATATATTTGTATATTGTGCTAACTTATTTTTGTAGGAGGATGTGGGTTTGATATGGCTCAAGATGTCAATGCGTTGTGTGTTGTAAAATGTTGTGAATGCATGTGATTGGTTGTAATGTGGCCTAAAGTGCCTTGATAATTAATAATTGATTAATTCTTGATGTAACTTGTGAGGCTTGCATGCCCCTAAGGCCTAGGTGGGTTTTAGGATTTTATCACATGTATTTATTTCCCTTAATTATTAGATAGGATCTTAGTAATTAGTGGGAGGGTTTGATTAGATTAGTTTCGTTACATGGAGATGCGACGAAGACTAATGCAAGCGGGAGCCATACAAATCCACAATAATGCTTGAGATGCTTATGTTATGTGATTGTTTGTGAATGCCTTGAATTGTCATAGGTAGGTATGGGTATATGCTTACACGACCACCAAACAAGAGTCACATATTTTGTCCCAATTTAATATGATTAAGTCAATTCGTCCTCCTTCTCTCTATCCCCTTCACGTCAATTGCCAATCATGGCGCTGTCCGCCCAAGCGGACGTCGTGGTTGTCAAGCTTGATAGTCGGGGTACAAATGAAAAGATTTGTTAGGAGCAAATAGAGAGAGGTTGTTTATCGGTGGACCCAACAAGTTTCTTGGACATCGGGGCGAAGTTTGTAAATATACTTAGATATTCACAAACCAAGAGTCGTATGGTTGATATGATTGGTTGGAGAACCTACCTTGTCTAGTTAAGTAGGGTGTCGTGTCATAGTAGGCTCTACTTGATGAAAACGGGGATCTTGGAAAACCAACTACATTGGGACATTAAATAAATGTAGTGGGAGTTTTGTTTATCATTATAAATAAAACATTGCATAAACTAAATGACCTTAAAATGAAATTGTTATAGATATTAAATATGTTAATTTCGTTGCGATCAATCTTTGAAAAACAACAAGCTCGTTTGTAAGGTATTTACTTGGAGAAGTAATACCGATTCCAAAGACATGTTCTTGGAAAGGAGAAACTTGAGCAAGTTCAATTCCAAAAACGTTCATCGACTTCCCGAACATAACTTCGCAATGATTGATTAGTTTCGACGAAAATTATTCAATAAAGCGAATGCCTATATCCTTTTAGAAGTTCTAGACCTTTGAATTGGAGAATTCATACGGACTAGACTAGACTTCTACACTCTCATCCATTTACTCAAGAAGACGTTCTTAGAAAAAGTAAAGATAGACTCAATCATTTATGATCGAGTAATGGAGTGTGAGTTAACCAAGAGACTCTTCTTATAAGAAGATAAATATTTCATTAACTTGCGAACCGAAAGGTTTGAGTAGCTAATTGACAACTAGAGATATTGAGATCTCCAATATCAAGGATTGTTGATATTGTCATACAATCTCTTTCTATGGATAAAGGATATATTGTTCGCACACTTGTTAGTGCTAAAAGTGATTGGTTAAGTATTAAAGGAATACTCCACCAAGATATGAGTTGAGACTTCGAGACCTTCACTAGTGACCGTGTGTCACATGAGATGTTTCATTTGCCATTTATGAGGGGCATTTGAAAGGTAGTCTGAAATACCATGATGTTCTAAATCTTAAGATATTTGTCGTTCAAATTATCTCACTATCTCTAATTCACACTAGTGGTGCTAGTTCATGTGCTCGCATTTAACGAAATGTGTAGGCAATGATGAATAATAGAAAGTTCGAGACAAGTAAAGTAAACTCCGTTTTGCAGGGTTTTATGGAAGCCTTGCTCTTCCTCGCAGGAAATAATTTTACTACGGTGTACGTCGCAAGAGCTATGGTGTTTGCACGTACTTCCATGCCTGAGACGGTCTACGGAGAGCCATTGGGTGATGGGGAGTTTAGGGTACAGCTCTTAGAAGTCTTTCCTCATGCGAGTGATTTGGCGCCAACTTATCCACCTCCCAATGTAGACGATTGTCTCGGCATGCTCCAGAACTCATTTCTAAGGTGGCCGAGTCATCTTGTGGATCCCGATTTATCGAAATTGGTAAATCTTACAAACTTTTCTAACTTGATATTAATTAATTTGAGAAATATTGATTTATGACTTATATATTAATATCAAGGGGAGTTTGAAGCAAATACCGCAACAACATCCATCTTTTGAGAAATCTCCGGCCAAAAAGAAAGCAAAGCACCACGAGGAAGAGCAAGCGAATGAGGAATCAGATGGAGTCGACGAAGATTATGATGCGGGTGCGTACTTAGTGGACGAAGTATTGAAAATGCGTGATCCGTTTTGCACCGAGGAGGAATTGAGCCGGCTTGGGCCCAATGCATTAGAATTGCACAGCTATATGATGATGACGGACCCTACTCAGACGTACTTCAAGATACCGGCTAAGTTTGAAGATGTAGATTTAGACCATTGCATGGTTGATTTCGAAGTCATCGACGGTGTCTTCAAAAGAAAATCGCTTGAAGTTCCAATCCTAAAAGTTTGGACCATGTAAGTATTTTTCCAACTTAACAATAATCGATTGATGACTATTACAATATAATATATAGCTATAAATACAATATGCATATAAAGAATTGTATATATATATTTACAATATGCAGGTGGGCTAGAGATTATTGCAAGGAGATGAAAATAAATGATTTCAAGTTTTTCGATCCTGAAAGAAGCTCGGGAAGTGATATTATTAAAAATGTGGCAGGATCATTGGCCTACTTCGTAAAAGCCTTCGCAAAAAAGAAGTCATGTTATCATGTTACGATACATCAGAATGTGTTAGTTACAAATGTGTAAGCAAAGATATTAATTGTTTTTGGAAAAAAAAAGTCACCAATGTACCTAACAAATTGTGTAAATAATATTCGCTAACCTTTAGATTAGAATCCAATAGAGTGTAACAGAAGCTGCTAAAGGCATGTCTCCTCTTTAATAAAAGAGCTTTGAGGTGAAATCACATCATAAAGATGGTTCCAGTCTCACAGAACCATGTAGAATGAGACTTGCAACTCACAAACATAGATAAATCAATATATTCATACAAAAATCGCAATCATGAAATGTATATGAACTATACGTGGCAAAGATTTATTTTGATTGTATTGTTGGAAAGATAAGACAAATCTCTGTCTATTTTTTGAAACGTTGTATCGACGTAATACATTAGTTTAGGAGTTGGGACCAAATGCATTATGTATGCAATTCTGTTATTGCAGTGTATATTTATTTCAGCTTTAAGAAGTTACTTTAATATTGTGAAGATTAAAAGAAAAGAAAAAACTTTGGAGGGTTTGATCTAAAACTAAAATTTCAAATTAGACCGATATACATTTTTTTTTTCATTCTGAGGGTTTATTCTAGTTGGGTTGATATAATAAAATATATCGATCCAACCTATGAAATCAAGGATAAAAGTCACAGAAAACAAATTGAACATGAAGATTTTTGGAGAAAAAAAAGAATCTTAGTACAGTTTAACAGTAAATAATCCTAATTGATATGTTTCTAATTATTTCTAGTACAAGTGGAACCCTGATAAGGAAAGATGAGTTGTGATATAAGACAATTTTTTCAATGATAAGGTTTCCAATAAAACTCTTGTCAGGTACAAACTTCACTTTGTCGTTTTTTTGTTGTTATTACAACATTTTCAATTCAACTGCAGAGTATAAAATAAATAAAAAGATAATCAAACTTTTCCTTGTGAGAGATTTACATAAGAGTTTGAAGGGTCCATAACTTTTCATCATATACAAAGCTCCATGGGCTTATTAGATCACAGATGGGCTAATAGACTATAAACCGGCCCATAGAATTCCATCACGATGCATTCACTAACGATGATAAAATCTCAACCGTCAAAGATGCACCGTTTCTTCAACCCTTGCTTGCCTCTTCTTTGGCGGCAAGTTGAAGTGGAGAAAGGAGTCCCAAAAGCATCTTTCCAAACGATGAGAGCGAAGGTTTGTTTTCTATGCTGTGTTTGTTGCTGTTATTTACATTTTCAATTGCTTATTAGGACAGTCAAATATTACATTTAAGGTTGGTTGGGTTTCTGATTAGATTATTGGGATTTCATTGATGAATTGTTTATGGTTGGAATTTTCTTACATGAATTATGAATACCAGAAATGCGAGTAGGTAACTGTCTCTTTGGTTATGGGAAATTTGGAAAATTGAGTTACTTTTAGCTGCCTTCAAATAATGGTATTATGTGGAGAAAATTTGCAAATTAGGTGTGTTCCATGCGAATCTCGGAGAGTTTTGAGGGCTCGAGAGCAATGACCATGATAATTTGTCTGAGGGATTTGTTTTGATTGGATTGCTAGTATCAACCTGTGTACTATTTTGCAACAATTGACATTAAGAGCATGCCATATTTTTGAAGAATTCCCATAATCTTTATCACAAATTCCCAGTTTGTTATCTTTGAAATCTGATCTAGTTTCTGTGTTGTCAAGGTAGTCCTTGTAATAAGTTGGAAACTTTTACTTTGAGCCATGAGGTTATTACTTTTATCTTTTGGATATATTTTGAACATATGTAGTGACTAGTGACTGGTATATATAAAATTATTCCTTGGATGAACCTACTAAAGAGTATAAGTGTTCTATTATTTGCGGGACCTGTTTTCCACTTCTGATCTGAAGGCATATTATCTGAGAAACCTTAAAACCTCAAAATATCATATTTGCCCCTAACAAGCAAGATATATCTTGCATAAGGTGAAAAAATAAACAACAATCACATTTTCTGAAGATAAATAAGACATAAATTTATGTTTTATCTTAAAGCCTAATTAATAAGAAGAATAAAGAGGGCTGGAATAGGTTAACTATTTTATTAATAAAACTACAGCAAGTTAGTACTTATATCTGATGTTGTTTTATGACTTTCACCTGATATGCCAGGATATGCTATTTTGAAGTGTGTATATGTTATGCAGTACTTCCTATTCTTTTTTTCATTGTCAAAATTAACATTGTTATTCCTTTTTGTTCCAATTTGCTACAGTGGAAGAAGAAGAGAATGAGGAGGTTGAACAGGAAGCGCCGAAAGATGAGGTAGCGCTCCAAGTAGACTATTACATTTTGTAGTCTGTGATTTTGTTTTTTTATTAATAGGTACTTTTGATGCAAATGAACTGTTTTGAGTTCTGATCAAATAACCTTTTAGATAAGTAAGGAATGCTTGTCATTTGGATTGAATGATGGTTTCATAAATTGGAGCTTATGTTCTTGTTTCTTGTGCTACACTGCTACTTACACATCTTTAAGATTCTAATTCTGTGGAAATTAAAATATTATAAGGCGCATTGTTTAGCAATCTTTGCTTTTATGGTGACTTAAGTGTGCTGTTAGCTGTTATCAAGCACAAAAATGACTGTCGGTTGAAATGTGATAAGATAAAATATCCACATGAGATCTTTCAAGTTTGGTTCACTTTAGAAGGCTAGGAATAGAATATCAATGGTTTTATTGCCAATCCTGATAATCACAAAAAAAAAGAGCTAACTATGTTGGATTTACTATATATATGTCTTGCAAATATAAAAAAATTGAAACTTGATGTTAGTTTGATTTAAAACAAATGATTTGGAAATCAGACATTTTATGTCGCTTTTTTGTATCTGAAATTTTCTGTTAAAGCACAATGATAACAAATTTCTTTTTCTTTTTTGTTTTTCTGATATAATATATTATTTTAATCTTTCATTTAGATTTTGGAGTATACTGTCCAAAATATAACATATCTGTGAATTTCACAAATAATATGTGAACAGAAATATTATCATACAATGTATTAGAATCTCGTGAGTACGTATTTAAGAGCTAGCAATTCAACTGTTTGCTTTGTTGATCCAATTTATTGTTTTCAACCATTGATCGTTGATCTAAAATTGGGCTGAAGCAGTGTGCAAGTCGGTTCTACAGAATTTGTGAAATTAATTGATGACTACAATGTTTTAAACTTGATATTTCAATTAGAAATTACATAAGAATGGGAAATAAAAACTACAGTGGGCAACTAATATCGAAATTACTTAAAATTTGGGAAAAAAAAACCTTATAGATACTGCTAGTTATTACTTATTAGACATATCACTTTATTCTCTCGGTAGATTTGTTGGGATTTAAACCTCTATATATCGAATTTAAAGTTAACGAGATGCCATTTCTACGATAATATTTGTTCAACATTTCACAGGACAAAAAGAACAATTTTTTCTGTTTGAAGAAATTGTGACGATTTGCAAACCCTTTAACGGGTCTTTCTTATGGGCCACCATTTTGAAACGGACTTTAACTCTTTACCCGATAGAATTATCCACGTGACAATGTGAGGCGTTCGTTGTATCATGATCAAATCCAGACCCTTAATTTGGAATCTCAACATCTCCTCTTAAAAAACCCTAGCGCCGAACCTATATATATTCCCACATATCATCATTCCTTACTTCTGTTACTCCGTCGTAGCGGCGCGCGAATAAAAGAGCGAAGTTGAGAGAGAAACAGAGGAGAGGTCTTTCGATCCTCGCACAGAAGCAATGAGGGCGAAGGTTAGATTTGTACTTGATTTGTATGTTTGTTTAAGAGTATTTTCTTTTAATTTGATACCATTTGTCGTGATTATAGATCATATTTTGAATTGCTAGTATACCTTATGGCCTGGTAGTTTAAGCACATACATTGAGAAATAGAGAGCACGAGCATTGAATGCAATTGGGTTATTTGAGATTTGATTGCAATTGGGGTTTTTTTTTTTAAATGTTGATTACCATTAGTGTAATTTTGTTTTAGTTGGAGTACGCTTTCTCTACAGCTGGTGGGGAAATAGTTGAATTATTTTTATTTCTGAAGTCTGACAGCAATTGAAGTAATAATATTTTAATAATTCCTGAATTATTTGTTGTTAATAGAAGATTAGGATGTCTGTAGCTGTATTTAAATTGTTAGTACAGGTTTTCCTGTACCATGTAATCATTTTTACTTATTTTCTGAATTCTGATATCAGAATTGCAGTAATTATTTGGTTTTTTTTATATTGTTGGTTTTCTATACCTTAAACTTCTTTCTTCTGTATTTGTATAATTAAACCTGAATAACTTTTGGCCATTTAACTAGCTTGACTTAGTATATATGGAAAATAATAGTATGATCATAATTTAGCAAATCATTTCCTAGTTTTGAGTTATGCATTTTCGGTTACATCATCAGTTTATTGAACTTCCTATTGAGATTTAATGTGTAGAACTGAACCTATTGTGTATAATGTGCAGTGGAAGAAGAAGAGAATGAGGAGGTTGAAGAGGAAGCGTAGAAAGATGAGGCAGCGTTCCAAGTAGACACCTGCTCTGCCTTTAGTCATATTCTTGATCAGTGTATCGATTTTGTGTTTTTGCTATTTTACTAGTTGTACTGATTTAAAAACCTGTGTTTTACTTTGATGCATGATCCTTGTTTGAATTAAGTCGATCAATGCTTACTACTGGTATGGAATTGCTTTTGCTTCTTTTTGTGTTTGCTATTGCGATGTGATAATTTAGTTGTTTGCTAATATTTATTTTAATGGATACTGATTTATTCTGCAAATTATAGAGCACTCAAATTGACTACTTGAAATAAAACAAAGCAATAAATAGTTGTATAGGTAAAGCAGCAAATTGTTGGGTCATGTTTTGTGAAAATTTACATTTGTTATAGTGTTGTTATATAAGTTGAAAGCTTTGCAATGTGTCATTCAATTTGATCTCCTAATCGCTTATAAACTACAAGTAAGGTTCTTAGTTATTGGTTTTGTTGCCGGCGAATTCAAATTCAGCCTGTTGTTTTGTTGGCTCATATTATCGGTGGCTTGACTTTTTACTAGAAAACGTTTGTTTTACTTATAACTTGGTGTTAGCTTCATATTACGTCGTTATAATGTTTACTGAAGTTTAAAGTTGAATCAGAAGAACAAATATTGCTTTGATAATTAAATACAATTTTGTTTCTTACCATTGAGTCATTAACTATTTGTTATCTTGCACTGTATATATCCGAAATTGTGCCAAAATAAACACTTCAAAATTACTAATCATATATGGCCCAAGAGATACATATTCAACAATCGAACAATATTCAAGGAAACAACTCAGTTGATCAATCTTTGGTGCTCTATGCATGCTACCTGACAGTCAGTTCATACCCCTTGAACACCTGCATAGAATTAGGCCTCAATCGTTTCATTTTCCCTGAAGTTTAACCTAACATAGAACTCGCAAGATTCGGATCATTAACAGTCAGAACAGTTGGAATGAATCGGATGTCGTGGGCCCGCACTAGCTTGCTCGATCTGTTTAGTTTTAAGTGTTATGTCCTGCAGGTTAAAAATTCAAAAAGGTTGGTTGTAGTTTAGTTGGCTAGGTATAGATATTGATGTATTATAGATACAACAAGAATGTTCCATTTTTCAACTAAACAGAAAAAAGTATAATAAAAATTAACACAGAAGAGTGCGATACCATTTATGAACGATCATAAAGATCAACGCACTTTAGTTAATCACTAGTTAATGATTCAGATACTCTAATACCATAGTTTAAAGGCTCAATATTCTTATTACAGTAATACAAAATTTCAGATGTCACATGGACGACCTTAGCAGTGTGTTCAGGGCAAGGAATTTTAGTTTTATAAAACAAACTTCCACTTTTCATAGATTTTCTTCCTCACTCATATTTTTTGGACTTAGTTTTAGTATTTTCAGAAGCAACATAACACTATTTTGGCTACAGAACTTCCTCTCCGAAAAAAAAAAAAAGTGTTTGACAAACAAGAAAATAAAAAGCCATGTCATTAATTCGAACCTTGCACTTGCAAGCTAGGCTGCTTCATCCTAGGCCCATCTTTTCTTGAGAATTGACAAACCAAACACAACAAGAAGTGAAACTTCATACACAGATTTATCAATTACCAAAAAATGACTACCAAACTAAACCGCAACATCAGCCAAGCAAAACTTCAAGCTAATCTTCTCCGTACTCTCTTCACTCACATACCCTCTTGCATACAACTCCTTCAGGAGCTCCCCTGCCAAATCTCTCCTACCTTGGCAGCCAATCCCTTCTATAATTTCCACATATGTGCTCTCAGTCGGTTCATACCCCTTAATTACCATTCTCTCAAGAGCTAGTATTGCCAAATCAGTTCCCCCCCCCCCCATTGCACAACCCTGAAACAAGCTTATTATAGTTGCTCACATCTGGCTGAACATTATATTTATCCATTACTTCAAACATCTCAATTGCCTCCTCATACAAGCCATCCATGCACAAACCGATTACAAAAGATGAGACGGTTTGTGAATTGGGTGCATACCCTACTTGTGATAGCTTGGTTAGAATTTGGAATGCCTCAAAAGTGTTACCTTTATGGCACAAATATGGTAAGACCACCTTTCCATAAAACCAGTGTAGATTTACTCCCTGCCTTTCACGCAATGACTCTAAAATAACAAATGCCTCATCTACCATATTTTTGTCACAAAGGACCGCAATAGCCCTGTGTGTGCCTGAGTTGACAGGGCAGTTCCATCTGTCCATGCTCTCCAAACATTTGTGCACCATGTCCAGACGGCGTTCAGAACTAAACTGCGTGATTATCGGATTGAAGCACCACGCATCGGTTCTGAACCCATTTCGACCAAGTTCTTCAGCAATTTCCAATGCTTCATCGGGGTACCCGCCGTTTGCTATCACTAATATCAAAACCTTGTAAGTTACAATATTGGGCATTATTCCTCTCTCCATCATGTTATCTAAGAGTGCCTCTGCCTCACTCCACCGACCTTGGTCAGCCAATGCATTTAGTAAAATGTTATGGGTTATCAAATTAGACTTCATATGAGGGGGGCAATGCCTCATATAGCTCCAAGGCCTCATTAGCCCGGTTCTCTTTCTTAAATGCAGTTAGGATATTGTTATAGCATACGAGATTTGGTTCCCAACCTTTCATCGAGCATTCGGATGGCATACTCATAAGCTCCTATGTTGGAAAGGTTTTCTATAATGAAAGTGCATGTCGACTCACTGAGCAATGTACCACTGCTGAGCATGATCTCCACAACTCGCACAGCTTTTCTAACCAAGCCACGGGAACACAGACTGTAAATTAAATTCTTGGCTAGAGACGGCGCGGGTCTAAGCCCTTTATCAGCCATTTCTTCAAATAATTGATAGGCATCAGTAAGCTTCTTTTTGTTGACTTTCCTGAAATTCTTCAAGTCAGGAAAGCTGAATGTGGTAGTTTCAGGGGAAATTTCGTCTTGGGATGTTGTAGAAAAAGCACAAACGTGTTTCTTCAGGGACAAAGTTGGGTTCTTTTTGAGGTGGGGAAGGTAGCATGCCTTTGGTTTAGTTCGGCTGGTTTCAGTCACAGCTTTACCAGTGCTTGGAAAAGGAGAGATTGAGTGGAGAAGAGTACGCATTGGTTCCACTCTAGGATGAATATGACAAGAACAATGGATTAAGAAAGGTTTGTACAATGGTGAAGATTTGTATTGTAATTTTAGAGGAATTGACGAATTGGGTGGGTGAAGAAAGAAACCATATGTTCATAAACCTCTCATTTTCTTGAGTCGAATTCGAGAGGTCGAACTTGAGAACTAGCAAAATAAAAAATAAAAATAAAGAAAATTGGAAAGAAGTACTGAAGTATCGAGTAATATTTCCTTCTAACAATTTCAGAAGCTAACGAGTGATCAAGAGAGTTGGAGAGAGAGCGAGAAGGCGCCTTATCCATACAATTTAGCAACGGCGCCACGGCGGTGCTTGGGGAGGGAACTGGCCTTTTTGGTAGGTTGTATCCGACCCGATGCATAGTGGATGCACTAATACTATATTAAAAAAAAAAATTAATCAATCAGTAGATTTCAGTTTTTCAAACAAATTAAAGTCATAGAAAGTTCATAAAATAGTTAACCGAAATTTTTGTAGCATAAATTTAGCTATTTCATCCAATATTTTCTAAAAAATTTTGTAAATGGCCGGAATTAATTGTCATATATCGGATTTTAAATAAAGTTCTCTTCTAAATTAATTAATCCAAATTTTGATTTTTTATGAATTTTGTTGTTTTAAAAAAATACCAGGTTTCACATGATAGCTCCCAATGGTATGTACACGACAATAGAGGTTTATATATAGTTATATACCCATTTTCAATCTGAACTGTAAATTTGTAGCTTCTTGTTAATACATTACGATTTTTTTTTTGTGTCGTTGTTGCTGGTGAATTAGGAATGAACCTTGAGATCGAAAACCTAAAATCTGTAACATTTTGTCTTAATGGAACTTCCGTCGTAATTAACCTTTTAAAAAGGAAAGTTACACAAAGAAATCTAACTAGGACCGTTAATGTTAATGAGTAGGGTACGATACGGTAGAAGATATTTTCGTATTCGTACCCGTTAATTTTTTTTTTTTTTTACCCATATCCTATTCGTACCTGTTAAAAAATGACTTTACCCATACTCGGTTAAGAATTAACAATGAGGATATGATAATGGTACATACTGAGTAATAATATTATTGTTAATGTAATTAAAAATACATTATGTGGTAAAGAAATAATATTAAATAAATATACATATAAAGTACAACATATATATAATACTTTACATATAACAAAAATTATAAATTTATTCTCATGTCAATTGACTCTCAAAAAATTATATAACCAATTATAAATTATAATAGAATAGAGTACAAATTAATTTTTTCATCAACATAAATAAATTTTGATGAAGATCGAAACTAATACCATATCTTATGAAATATGCTTATAACATAATTATATAAATATATATATTTATAAAAATTATATTTAAATAGTCCAGATTTATCTTAAATACGGTAATACTAGCAAAGATAATTGAACATCAACACACTTTGTGGGAGCAGTTATTTTATTTTTTCATGAAAACTAGCGACTCAAAATTTAAAGCATGCATGCAATTGGAGACGACAAATGATAACTTTCATATGCAGTTTTGCCATCGATTGAACAAAGTGAACACGTAAAATAGACAAGGTGAACACATAAAGATCAAAGTGAACACATATAAACAAATATATTTTGTCATCCCTTATTCAGATTTTTATATGCATATTGAACTTATTTGTTTGTATGCGTTCACTTTGATTATTTATATATTCACTTTGCCTATTTTATGTGTTCATTTTGTTCAAGCGACGACAAAACTGCAGATGATAATAGTTGATCAATTTCCATTAGAGACCAGGCGCGTGTTACATCACATCTGCAATTGTCTGTACAATAATTTCTCTACAAAATTTGCTTTGTAGCAACATTAATTTTGGGGCCCTAATTTTTTCAAAATTTCGAAACCATATATTTTTAACTGCATTTGCCTTATTTAATATAACGAGACATTATTATTTGGATATACGTAAGTGCTAATTAAGGTAACTTCATTGGCGTATATACAATAGATCTATATATGCATCTCTCAAAAAAAAAAAAATAGATCTATATATGCACAACTATGGATAAAACTAACTTTTGATACGCGTTTCGCGCATGAGGTATTGTTCTTCCCGGTTCAGGAGATTTAGATAATTAACCCTGAAAGCTTACATTTAGCAAAACATAGTATATGCGTCCGTTGTGTACACTATTGCATAAATCACTTCATATAATAATTTTGTGCTATGACACGGTATACAAACAGTTAGATTGCAAAATTGATTTTAAGGTCATTCCTCCTTGAGATAAGGATACAGTACTGTAATTACCAAAAGTTATTTTTGTAGTAATCGAAAATACCCCTTGCGTCTGTTTCTTCATGCCGCTATCAATCGAGATCCACACCAGTGACAGAGAAGATTAAAATCTACAAATAAAGATAGAAAATTCACAAATGGGTTGCTGGCCTTGCTGTGCCAGATGTAAGGCCTGTCTTCACACCAAGACTCAAGTGGGCACAGATCACCTATTCAAAGGAAGTTATGCTTAGTTACTGATGGTAATTTTAAATATATAATACAGTGAGGATTTACATTGAGGAGATTTGACAAACCTTCATGCACCAGCCGGCCCACATGTCGTCGTAGCGACCAATGGGCTGACCATCACCCATGAGACCGAAGTACATTGCCGGGCCGATGAGCTCACGGTCAAAAGCAAGGTTCATACCACACATTGGGAAAAGTGTTCCCTTTGGCACAGTCATGACTGCATCCACATACCTACAATTTATAGAGAATAAACAATATAATTAGTACAGTTCAAAGAAAACTAACAATACCAACTTCAGGGTTATTGCCCTACATCGTTAACCATTTTTAAAACAAAGAAGGCAGTTTTGGACTGATCCTTATTGCGCCTCTGTAAAGAGCGCAATAGACCTGGGCTATTGTGCCTTCATGAAGGGTGCAATGGTTATGCGCTTTTTAAAATAAACAGGATTGCATGGTTCCTGTTAAAATTCTGATGTTACTTTTGTGTCTTGTTAAAATTCTCGCAAATAACTGCTTAATCATTGCTCTCTACAAAAGATAAACTTAATCAAGGGTAACGATGCTGAATGGAACTAAACATAGTATCGTATAGAAAGTTTTAGTTTTAAAAGAAGGGAATAAAAAAATGCTAACCTCTTTATTTAATAGGGTAGTGACAGACCTTGAATCATCAACGATACACTGCTACCATAGTCGTGGGTTATTTTGTAGTATAATTTGGATACGTTCCAAGCGAAATCTGGAGGACAATCAACTAATTTAAATTAAGTGAATTCTATATTGGACATTAAAACATATTTATTATATCAATTCCTTATATTCATTATTACAAAGCACAAATTGCGCAAAAAAAAAGGTAACTGTCTTTTGACAAAAAAAGCAGATTTAGATTTTTTTAGTGCAATACATTATTAAACTTGCAAACATTGATATAATAAAAAGAAAAGTGCAGGAGTAATTGTACCTCCCATATCTATATAAGATCAAATCCCAACCAAATAATGTATGAGCAATCAATCTGAAAACTACTCCCTGAAAAAGAATTTTTTAAAAAAATTTCCTGTTAGATTCTCTGAACAAATTAAAATTTCATTGGAAAATTAAGATTAAGGACAAATTGTATATAACCGACCTGCTAAGCTTCTATGATTTCCATTCACCGCAAATAAAAAGCACAGACTGGTGGTAAACATATAGCATAAATTAATTCACCCAAACTATAGCAATAATATTTCAATATAATCTTTCTAAAAAAACAAAATTTCATATAATTTTCCACTGTAATTGAACATGAAATCCATCACACATCTCATTGTTAGCTAAAATAATTGCTAGGTCATTATTATTTATTTTCTCATTAATCAAAACCTAAACAAAATTATTAAAGTCATAACATAAATTAAAAATTATAAAAATTTTCTATCACAGCATAATGAAATATTAAACATTTAAAAGAGAAATAACTCCTTACAGTAGCATTTGCAAGATTAAGATAGAAAACAAACAACAACACTGTTAGAATCATCACTCCCCATCTCGTATAATTGGGTGCTCCTCTTGTTCAGTAGTTTGCTTTCATGCTTGAAGCCTCTCCCATTCTTATATGTGTTTGTACAAAATAAAACCACAAAAATGAAATATGTATAAATTGATCAAAGGTTTCATTGAAAAGAGTATAGAATAAGAAATCAAGCAAAAGGTAAAAGTTTTTTTAAAAAAAAACTAAAGTAGGAACAAAAAAATTTGTAGCCTCTACTCAATGTTGATTTGAATCTTGTCCTTGCATGAAGTGCACAACTCACCTGAGGAGAAAGGCACCAAACAATTCCGCAAGACAGAATGAATCGTGTTCCCATAGCAGACCCGCAGCAGCTCCTTAATGGTATGCATAGTCTCAAATTCCCAACCATTGAAACATGTATGAATTAGTTCATTGTCATCGCCAGTTTGGATTGTCAATTGAATATGGGAAGCAAGAAACGCTACTAACCTGGGATAAGGGAACATATCTAAATGTAGCATTTGGGCTTGGAGGCATCGATTTCGTCAGGGGTTCGGAGAGTCTTGTTGTGCTCCAAGTGCTTCTTCCAGTGTGGTTCAATTTCGAAAAAGGGATAAGTTGTTTTGCCGACTATTTTCTCTTCTCCGAGGCAGAGCCAGATCCATTGATGGAGCAGCATCAAGACTACCTGGGCTGTCAGATGGACAGAGGGAGGAAGGGAAGAAGAGGAACCCCTCCACTATGAATCGCCATCGATCCCGCTCTATTTCTCTTCAATCAGAAATAGAATTTCTAAATAAATATCTTTATTGAATTATTTTATAGGCTTGTCCGAGATGCTCTTTAATCCTCTGATCAATCAGGCTCTGCGTCTGCTGCTCCTCAAATTGTTAGTAGTAGGTCCTTACATTTGTCTATTATTGATCGGGGGGTTTCATGTCAACATTTCAACCCATTTTAGGCCCCAATTTCAATTGATTAACTGTGTTTTAGTTAGGATTTATGTTATTTTTATGTTAGGATCAAGGTACTGCCATTGCCTTTACTATTTTGTAGATTTCTCGAAGATTTGGCACGTTTCTGGACTGAAGAAGGCATTCAAACGAAGCTGGACAAAGGATGGAGCAGAAGTTGATGAAGACAAGTATCTAAACGACCCCGTTTCGATCCAAACGGATCCGTTTGGATCTCAGCCGAGACTTATATGGAAATCTTGTTTCTCTGTCTGCACTCCCTCTCCGATTTTGGAAACTTCCAGCTGGATTATCCACACCTCCTGCGCCCAGAGAGAGATATAAAAGGGCTTTCTTCATCTCCAGAGAACCTAACACGATTTAGGGCAAGAAAAGGAGAGAACAGCAGCCGCCGACTGACCCCAGACGACAGATCTGAGACTGAGCTTTATCGAATATTGTTGTAATCTCTATTTTCTTGTTTGATTTGATGGTTGATACAGTTAAACTTGTTGTTTGTTGTTGTTTGACGATGAATAGTGAGTAGTTAACTTAGTTAGGGGCAATTGTAGGGAACCTAAACTTGGTAGTCATGTGATTTTCCAATCTAGTTGATATTTTGTTGAATTGCTTTGTCTTTCTTGATTTGTGTTGTTTTACTTGTTATCTTGAATTGCTTGAACTGAAAGTTTACCCATTCGACGGTGGCCAAGTCAAATGTTAGGTACTAAGAGCCGTAGGTTTGAGTAAATTCTTGATTGCATGCTATAGGATAGGTAGTAAACCGAGAGGTGAAACCGGAACTTAGCCGAGAGGTATGTTTCTCCCTATGACCGAGAGGTATAGGATGTCCTACGAATAGAAAGACAGACCTACGGTCCCTAAGCCAAGGAACGAGAGTTGAAACTTAGGTTTCGTAGGAGGTTTACAATTTGATTTAGGTTTTTGAACTAAGAACGAGAGTTAAGGTTTGAACCCCTGCTTGGAATTGTAACCTGCACTTTAAACAGAATTATTCAACTAGAAGAATTGATCAGGCGTTGTGTTCAAACCGATCCGTTTGATTCCAAACGATCCCGTTTGAAGACAGCCAGGTACTGGAACCCGTAGCAATTGGCCCTGACCCTTTATCATTTATCGAACCTCGTGTTTTAGCAACTGTTTAATTCCATTTGGGATTGTTTATTGCAACTATTTACTTGTTTAATTATTCGATTATTGTTTCTTATTCCAAAAATACCAAAAAGTGACCATTCAACCTTATTTTTACCCTCGACCAATTTTCGCCAAATTGAACCAGTTAGAATTAGTAAGACCCTAAAACTTGAATAGTCCGTCCCTGTGGATTCGACCCTTGAGCTACTACTATAAACGATTAGGTCGGTATCTCCAAGGGTTTGTTTTGGTTAGGTTTTACGCCGATCAAAAATGGCGCCGTTGCCGGAGACGGTGACCAAGTTTTAGGATTTTTTTTCTTTTTCTATTTGGTTTAATTTGTTCTCTTTTCACTTTTCTTTCGTTTTTCTTAAATTGTAGGTGTGCGCACTGGCCGGAAGAAGGAAAAAGACAATCCAACCTTTCAGCGAGCACGAGTACAATACGAGATTGCGCAAGAAGCGTGAAGAGAGCCAGCAGCTTCTCGCCCTAGTTGCTCCTCCAACAATTCTTTTCTTGGATGGACCAACCGAGGACCAAGGAGCAACAACTTCGCTTCCTCGAGAACCGAGGCAACCCACAACATTATCCAATGATTCGGAAGAGGAATTTGTTGAAGTCGAATGCGAGCTAATGGGTGACAGGGTTGATGAAGAAGAGGTGCCAGGCGAAGAGGAAGTGCCTATTGACGAGGCCGTGTTCCAACGAGCACTTCAACGTGCTATGAGAGAGATGAAGGAGGCAGCTGATAATCGCCCCTTGAAGGAGTTTAGCACTCCGACGGCTAGCAACATCAGGCTGGGAGTGAAACCTCCTAAATCCAAAAGGCTGAAGGATCTCTTCTATAACCCCAGCCTCGTCTCACTGATCAAGAACGACATGTTCGGAGGCTCGCCATCGGAAGATGCGAGCAAACACTTGCAAATTTTCTTGCAGAATTGTGCAACCGTGATCCCTGAGGATGTTACACCAGAAATCACACAATTGACTCTTTTTCCCTTTTCTCTTAGGGATAAAGCTGCCGATTGGTTGAACAGTTTTAATGACAAACCGTTTGAGTCCTGGGATGACCTGACCAAAGCTTTCCTAGAACGGTTTTACCCTAGGATTAAGACCGCAAAAATTGTTAGGGAATTGTTGACCTTTAGGCAAGAGAGTGATGAGAACCTGTTTGATGCTTGGGAACGGTTCAAGGATTTGCAAAGGATGTGTCCTCACCATGACATAGCCGACTCTAGGTTAATCACTACTTTTTATGACAGCTTAACCCATCTAACCCGTCAAAATGTTGATTCTACTGCAGGTGGTTCATTCCTAAACATGGGGTGCAAGGATGCAAAAGACTTGATAGAGAACATGGTGAACGCCCAGACCAATTGGTCGGTGAGGAGCAAAAGCAGCGGTGGTGGCGGCAAGATAGAGGTTGACAAGACCACGCACCTCCAATCTCAGTTGGATGCTCTTACAACCATGATCAAGAACATGAACACCAGGCCCGAGCCGGTGAATTAATGTCAGATTTGCGAAGAAGAAGGGCATACAGCAAAGACTTGCTACATGGTGGAGAGAGACGAGCCGATTGCTGATGTAAATGCCCTCATGGCTCCTCCACAGTACATTCCGCCGCCGAACCAGTCAAGTCAGTACACATACCGTGATAAGAGGAGTCATCCCGGTCTTTCATACGGGGATCCTAGGGGAACTGCAAATCCAACTCAAGCACCAGCACAAAATCGAGGGGGGCGCACCAATAACTCCTCAAGCAACAACCAAGGAAGTTATTGGGCTCAACATCGAGCCACTGTGGATGGATTTATGCAGGATCAAAGCAAATTCAACTATTCGGTGCGAGATGAGATGTCAAAGCTAAGGGAAGACATTGGGTACATTGTGACAAGGCTCAAAGGAGATGAGAGCTCATCCACTCAAGGAGCTCTCACCAAGACGGGTATGTTCCCCGCTCAAGCGGATGTCAACCCTAGAGAAGAATGCAAAAGCATTACCCATCGTTTGAGAAGTGGAACCGAGTATTTGGGGCCAATGATGCCAGAAGAACAACCCTCGGGACCGATTCAAACGGATCCGACCGAATCCGAACGGGTCCGTTTGGGTGAGTCGCATGAGGAGAAGCTCTCGGGAGAGATTCAATCGGGTCCGGTTGAGTCTAAACGGACCAGCTCGGAAGAAACTCCAACAACATCTCCCTCGGGGCCAATTCAAACGGATCCGACTGAATCCGAACGGGTCCGTTTGAAGGAGTCATCTCAAGCATCTCTCTCGGGCCAGAACCAAACGGACCGTTCGGATCCAAACGGGTCCGTTCGAAAAGAGGCTGAGCAGTCTGGAGATAAAGCCAAGGTGCCTGCTTAGGTCCGGTATGCTCCGGTGGTCCCTTTTCCGCAGAGGCTAGCCAAAGCAAAGGAGGAGAAAGAGTACGGGAAGTTCATGGAGATACTTCAACAAATCCAAATCTCAATCCCTTTCACAGACATGCTAAGAAGGATGCCGTCCTATGCGAAATTTCTCAAGGACTTGTTATCCAACAAGAAGAAGCTAGAAGATTGTGGGACCATCGCGGTAACACATGAGTGCAAGGCAATGTCATTGAAGAAGCTGCCTCCCAAATTGAAGGATCCAGGTCGATTCACAATCCCATGCCAGATTGGGAAGGCTAACATTAAGCGAGCATTATTGGATTTAGGTGCAAGTGTGAGTCTCATGCCCGAGACGATATTCAACCAATTGGGTATTGGAGAGTTGAGGACGACCCGCATGACCCTACAGCTTGCCGACCGATCAACTAGACTACCATTGGGTATAGTGGAAGATGTTCCACTACAGGTAGGTGACATAATTGTTCCTGTTGATTTTGTCATTGTAGATATGGAGGAAGACCCCGACGTGCCCATCATCTTGGGAAGGCCCTTTCTAGCCACTGCAGGAGTCTTCATCGATTGCAGGAATGGAAAGATGCTTTTGAAGGTCGATGAGGACTCAGCTGAGTTTGAAGTGGAGAAAGTAATGAAGGCCCCGAGTCAAGTCGATTCGTGTTTCATGATCGAAGACTTGGATGAGATTGTGCAAGAGATATTCAATGCCAACTTCATCGACACCTTCAACCTCATCCATGACGAACAAGAAGAAGATTGGGAAGTTTATGCTCTCGACCAAGGCGAAGAAGAAGAGCCAGAGACAAAAGAGTTGAGTCTCGGCCAGGATTCAAACGGACCGACTGGATTCGAACGGATCCGTTTGAACACCTCGCCAGACCCACCAAAGCCTGAACTTAAACCTCTTCCTTCCACTTTAAAATACAAATTTCTTGGACCAAATGGTACTTATCCGGTGATTATTAATGCAGGTTTGAATGAGGAGCAAGAGAAGAGACTTTTGGTCGAGTTAAGCGCACATCGGAAAGCCATAGGGTACTCAATTGACGATCTCAAAGGGCTTGACCCGAGCATTTGCATGCATCGAATCCTACTTGAAGAAGGTCATAAGCCGAGCATCGAGCGGCAAAGGCGATTGAACCCCACCTTAATGGAAGTGGTGCAGAAAGAGGTCCACAAGCTTCTCCAAGCCGGGATTATTTACATGATTTGTGACTCAGAGTGGATGAGTCCAGTCCATGTGGTACCTAAGAAAGGGGGCGCTACGGTGGTGAAGAATGAGAAGAATGAGCTCATCCAGACTCGTGTGGTCACGGGTTGGAGAATGTGCATTGATTATAGAAAACTCAACAGTGCTACCCGCAAGGATCATTTCCCACTGCCTTTCGTTGATCAACTCCTTGAGAGGCTAGCAAACCACTCCTATTTCTGTTATCTGGATGGGTATTCGGGTTTCTTTCAGATTCCCATTCACCCAAGCGACCAAGAAAAGACCACCTTTACATGCCCCTATGGAACATATGCCTACAAGAGGATGCCCTTTGGTTTGTGCAACGCTCCTGCCACTTTCCAGAGAGTCATGATGGCAATCTTCTCCGACCTCATCGAGAAGGACATGGAGGTCTTTATGGATGACTTCTCGGTCTATGGCAACACCTTTGACCACTGCCTGAACAATTTGGTAAAAGTGTTGAAGCGATGTGAAGAGGTGAATCTTGTGTTGAATTGGGAGAAGTGCCATTTTATGGTACAAGAAGGAGTCGTACTTGGTCATGTGATATCGACAAACAGAATTTCGGTGGACAAGGCTAAAGTGGAGGTGATCGAGAAGCTAACGCAACCCTCATGCGTGAAAGACATTCGAAGCTTCTTAGGCCATGCCGGTTTCTACCGGCGGTTTATTAAAGATTTCTCAAAAATTGCAAAGCCTTTAACTAATCTTACAATGAAGGATGTTGAATTTGATTTTAACCAAGATTGTGTTGATGCGTTTTGCAGGATAAAAGAGGCTTTGGTGTCGGCGCCTATACTTCAGCCACCTGATTGGTCGCTGCCCTTTGAATTGATGTGCGATGCGAGTGATTATGCCATTGGAGCCGTGTTGGGACAGCGGAAGGACAAAAGACCGTATGTGATATACTACGCGAGCAAAGTCCTTGATGAAGCCCAAGTCAACTATACCACGATGGAGAAGGAATTGCTAGCGGTGGTGTATGCCCTTGACAAGTTCCGAGCTTACTTGGTAGGATCTAAAGTGATCATCTACACCGACCATGCGGCGCTCAAATACCTCCTTGGCAAGAAGGATGCCAAGCCTCGACTCCTCCGATGGGTGCTCCTTCTTCAAGAGTTTGATCTCGAAATTCGCGACAAGAAGGGCACCGAGAACCTAGTTGCAGACCACCTGTCGAGGATTCGAGTGGAAGAAACCAAGGACCAAGCATTGCCAATCAACGACGAAATTCCAGGGGAACAGTTTCTCTCGGTTCAGTTTCAAACGGTCTGACCGGATTCAAACGGGTCCGTTTGGATTGGTCCCGAGAGTAGTGTTGAAGTTGCCTCAATCCAAACGGTCCGATTGAATTCAAACGGGCCCGTTCGGACTCCCTGGTATGCTGATTTTGCAAACTTTCATGCAAGTGGTATCCTCCCACATGGTATCTCATCCCAACAGAAGAAGAAATTTCTTGCTGATGCAAAATATTATTTTTGGGAAGACCCGATCCTATGGAAGAGGGGTGTTGATGACATGTTCAGAAGATGTGTGCCTTATGAAGAGGTTGAAGCAATCCTGTTTGAATGTCATTCTTCCGCCTATGGAGGGCATGCTTCTACCTCCAAGACTGCTGCTAAGGTGCTACAATCTGGGTTCTTTTGGCCTTCCATCTTCAAGGATGCGCGAGCCTTTGTCTTGAAGTGTGACCAATGTCAGAGAACTGGGAATATCTCAAGGCAACAAGAGATGCCTCAACAATCAATGCTTGAGATAGAAATTTTTGATGTTTGGGGCATAGACTTCATGGGTCCTTTCCCGCCCTCATTCGGTAACGAATACATCCTTGTGGCGGTTGACTATGTCTCAAAATGGGTGGAGGCAATCCCAAGTAAACATGCTGATTCGGCTACAGTCAAGAAGCTCTTCACCAAGGTCATCTTTCCTCGGTTTGGAATTCCAAGAGTTGTCATAAGCGATGGAGGTAAACATTTCATTAACAAGCAATTTGATAATCTCTTGAAGAAATACGGAGTAACCCACAAGGTTGCAACTCCCTACCACCCGCAAACGAGTGGTCAAGTTGAAGTGTCAAATCACGAGATTAAGAATATCTTGCAAAAGACAGTGGGAAGCACAAGAAAAGATTGGGCCTCAAAGTTAGACGAAGCATTGTGGGCATATCGGACAGCATTCAAGACGCCGATTGGAATGAGTCCCTACAAGATGGTGTCTCGCACCTTTTTGGACCCTGATCCTCGGAAGGGGGAAAGGACCGGATGTTTCCGCGGGGGAAAAAGATATTGCGGACGAGATACCCCTCGATCGTTTCAAAACTCGGACATCGGCACCCACCTGAAAAGGAATGGGGGTACTGACGTGGTTTCGAACCTCTCGAGAGTTTGATTGTTTACTACAGGTCCTTTTTTTCCAGTAGGCGCAAGCCCCTACTGTTAATTACCTCCGAACCAAGTCAAGAGAACCTCTAGATCGGGATAATCAATGGGTCAGGCGTAACCATTAGCATTCCAGCATTTTACCGAAAGACACTTAACACTTGACATTAAAAGTACATATACAAATGGTGACATGAGCGGAGCAGATATTATAACTATGGTGCAAAACATGATGCAAAGGATTTTTAGTTCATGTTTAGCATTTCAAGATTTATAGAATTTGGATGGTTATCAATTAACCTATTTATATATATTGACAAATTTTGTTTTGTTCCCTTTAAACTATACACATTGTAAGCTCAAAGAGGACGGACATAGACGTATAAAGTTCTGGTATTCAGATCATATTAAAGCTTTAACCATTTTAAAACTTCAATTTATCAACATATTTAAAACTTTGGTCTGTTTGTTGACGTGTTAGAATCAAGGTTATCAGACGTTTCTGGAAATTCAGGCATTAAAGCATGTAGAGGTTCCGGTCCTTGAACGTGTTTCGATTCTGGCCAACTATTGACGTGTCGAATTTCTGGCCCTGTGACGTGTAAGAGTTGGGTTATAAAATGTTTTAAACTCTGGTATTAAGGCGTGTTTAGAAATTCTGGTCACTTTGGACATTTTAAACTTTGGTCTTCTTATGTTCTAGAATTTACCAAATTCTGATTTTCAGACGTATTTAAAGTTTGGTCCCTGGGTTCTGGAAAGTATGTATATAATTATGGAATTTTGTTCCTGGATTTGTATTACTCTTGGATTTAGGTCTGAGTCTTGAGTTTGGGTTTTCTGGATTTGGATTTGATTTGGATTTCTTTTTGGGCTTGGATTTAATTTAGGTTCGGATCTTCTGGGTTTTGAGCTTAATTTGGGTTTGGATTTCTTTGGAATATAATTTGGGCTTAGTTTTCTGGATTTGATTTGAGTCTGGGTTTTTCTAGAGTTGGGTTTGATTTAAGTTTGGATTTTCTGGATTTGAGTTTGAATTTAATTTGAGTTTGGATTTTGAATTTGAGTTGAGTTTGGGTTTTCTGGATCTGGATTTGAGTTTGGGTTTTGAATTTGAGTTTGGATTTTTTTGGATTTTTGGATTTAACTTTAGATTTTCTGGGTTTAGGGTTTGTCTGAATGTTTTGATTTGGCTGCGGGTTTTGTTTCCAGATTTCCCGAGAGTTTTGCATAAAATTGGTTCTTAACAGAAATTTCCGCTTAATTGTACCTGCTGTCCAAGTCATCTTGAGGTACCTGCTGTCAAAGGGGTTCATACCCTTACACTTTTATGGGCCTTTTTATTAAATTTTAATATGATTCAACTCTTGGGTATTTTTGCATTATTGATTTTTATCATTTTCTATGGCTTTAATTTTAATTCTCTTTTGATTGGGAATTTGAACTTGGTGTGTTGTATGAAAATGTTCCTCATATTTTTCTGGACATTTTGGTATTTTATGAGAATTTTCTTGACTTTCTGACTATTTTTAACATATTTTTGAAGTTTCTGTGTTTTAGAAAAAATTATAATTGGTCAGAATTCGATGTTCTGTGTTTGATTGTCAGAGACCCGCCACATGGTTTGTGCCACAGGCGATCCAGGGGCTGATGGAGATACGCTTGGATACTCGGTCTACACGCATGCAGGTGCACCGAGTCCGTTCGATTTTCCTAACATCGTCTCCCTCCTTTGCTTCCTTTTGACTCGACGGCAACGGCCATTGACTCCGACAATTCCGTCACCATTTTGGTCATACTTAGGTTCAATGGGATCGTCTTTTCCTTCTCTTTTCAGTGATGTCATTAATTCTTGCCGCGTCACCTGATTGAGGGTATTTCATCCCGTTCTCAGTTTTGGTCTGACAAGGAGTTGTCTGAATAATTTGAGGCTGTCGACGGTCACCTTTGGCCAGGGATGATTTCTCTTGTATCGTAGCAATTCCTGCAATTTTCTCACACTGGCAATTGAAATTTTACTTCTTGATTTCGAGAGATTTAAGCTTGGCATTGATCTGGTCTGGTATCAACTTACTGGTTAGGCCTTTCTAGGGGCAGTTAAAAGTGTTACCATCAAATTGGTCCATCTTTGTACACGATTAACTTGTTTTGATTCCGTTTGTATCATCAATTTGATCAATCGAGCCTAGTAGGCTTTGGTACAGATTAATGCCTTATTTGTGCCATGCATGTATAGGTTTGATATACATTATTATTATTTTTCTTTTCTTTTTTTCTCTTTCATATGCATTATTTTTGGCAAAGTTACTTTATTGGACGAATTACATCGAAAATTTATAGTCATGTAATGTTTGTTATTTCATTTATTAATCCCAAATCTAATTAAGACATGTTGACTGAGTGCTTAACTGTGCTATATTGGGCTACTCCATGACGACCTCTTATTATGACTAAATTTAAAACCCATATCAAGCTTTGCGCTTATGCCAACTCGATTTGACCATATTTATCAAAGAAAGGGACTCCAATTGACATCATTAGGACTTCAAATATTTCACTGCATTGTGCATACCTTCTTTGTTCATAACTCATTATCATTTTATTATCAATAGGCTTCTCAGCCAAGCTTTGCCTTCACTGGAGATCAAATTTTTTGACTTTACTGTACCATTAATTTTTATTATCCTGTCCAAGAATGTGTTTTATTAGGGAGTCATCATTGGGCTTGAATTTCATGGGCCGGAGGACTCGGGTTTTATTCCCTAATTTTTGGACTGTACATAAGACTTTACCCATTTATTATATTCTTTTCATTTAACTTTTATTGATGATGCAATGGCATGATATAAGGGATAAGTAAATGTACTCATGTAATGGTATAGAGAATAGACAAACAAGTATGCTGAGGGATTTTGGTTTATGCAGAAATAGATGTAGAGTAGTCCTTCATATGTTTTTTTTTTTGTGATAAAATGAATGGTATACTACTTTAATTACTCTTATTTTTGTTTGTCCATAATGACAAGTGCATAATAAGAACTCTTTTATTTGCTTATTACTTCGACTACTTAGAGGGGTAAAACTGTCCCAAAACATGAGTGATTGATCTTTTGAAATCCATGATGTATATATCCGGACTTCATTATGTTATGATATGTGGCCTAAATGAGGAGAAGTTTGTCTCAAATGTACTAATGCAGGTATTGACATTTATTATATACATATGCATCATTATATATTTTTGTTATCTCTTTTTTTTTAACTCCAGAACTCTTTTACAAGACATATGGCTTATCTTATGTATTTTAACATATTTAAATGCATGAGGGAAATGCTCTAAACCTACCCTTATATCATTATGTATATTTATAATTATTATTATTATTTATTATTATTATATATATAATTATTATTATATATATATTTTTTTTTACAGAATATAAGCATACTCAGAAGCCCTATCATATGCATATTTTTATGAAGGGTGCCTCTTCTTTCCCCTTCCCTTTTTATCTCTGCATTATAGACTCAATTTTATTTTATTAATCATTTTAGTCCCTAATTTCTATTATGTTAACCTAATCAGCATCCAGATACAAGCTCTCAGACTGTGAAATCTGGATGCTGACAGGGGTAGCAAAGTATTGTTTATGCGCCTATGCTGTTGGCTAACTGACTGAACCTCCTTCCCTTCATCTTTATTTGATTATTAAGGCTAAATATTCATGCAATGGTGACCTAACCCTAGGTCACTTCTTTTTCTGGAAACCAGTCAGCACTCAGACACAAGCTCTTAGGCTATGAAACCTGAGTGCCAATCAAGGAAAAGAAAAATTGGTGATGCAGTGAACAGAAATATGAATGACATGATACTTATTCCCTTTATTTACATATGCTTGTCTATTTAAACCTCCATCAACACCAGATACAAGCTCTTGGGCTGTGAAATCTGGATATTGATGAAGGCCTGTCAGAAATTAGGTATGTAGTGACTTTTATTGATGAAATTATCCACATATTCATGCTCAGATACAAGTTCTTAGACTGTGAAATCTGAGCATGAGTGTGAACAACCTCCCTTTAATTGACATTATTCTGGAACATGCTAGTTCAAAAGAATAAAAAAGAATAGAAAAAGAAGCAAAAAAGAAGTTATCAAATGCCCCAAGAAAGAAAGAACAGAAAACTAATTTAGAACATTCCTAGGTCTGGTTGTAATGCATAATGAAATAAACAAGGAAATCACAATTTGCAATGAAATTTTCATTCTAAAAATTACTGGTACATGATTGGTTTTACCTTTTACAAGATATCTCCTTTTTTTTTTAGCAGAATCTTAACTAAAAGAAAAGCAAAAAAACTGGGGGGGGGGGGCCTTCTCTTCTGGCGCCTCTTCTTTTATAGGCATTGGGGGCTTAGGGTTTCTTCAATCTCAGGCGCCATGTGGCATCTTCTGGTGTCTTCAAAACCTGATGAAGGGTGGTGATTCCTTGATGGTGAACCGCCTCACTTAATTCTCCTATGGCTTCTATGACATGTGGGCCCTCAGGGAATTAGGTGCATGACATGTAGGGTATGTTTTTGACCCTATCTCACTGGATATACTTGGGGGAGGGGTATCTCAGCGCCAGCTGACAGATGGCAATCATCAGAGTCATCATGAGCAAGGAAGGGTGATGATCACATTATTCCACTGTCATCTCTGCATCTTAGCTGGTCATAAGCATCAGTGCATGAATCTGGAGATCACCCAGTGTGTATTGCAACCTTCTCCAGTCATGCTATTTAATAAAGAATTTTGTGGTATTATCTGGTGTGCCCTTCCTGTGTAGCTGCATGTATGCGAGACTGCATAAAAGGGGCCCACAGCTAGGCATGGCCTCACCAGGTGGCATTTGAGTTTGTATGGGGTCAATTGAGTCATTTACAGACTGGAATTGGTATTACTTTGTTCAATACAGGGATAAGAGGGCATTTGCAGCAGCATTTTGCTTAATTTTCCCTCTTCAGCCCTCAATTTAGTTTTACAATTACTTTTGTTTTACTGCTAACTGTTTTTTTTTTAAACCTTGACCGAATTGTCATTGGATCCATTTGCTGCCTGCTGTTCAGGCTGGTGTATACTTCAACATTCATCCCTGGCGCCAAGAGGCTGCAGGATGTATTGTGGCTTCATGTGTGGCCATGTGGCTGTGGTATCATCTTTATATCATCCATTCCCATAATTCTGAGGGCCCTTAGCAACATAGACCATAAACAATCCATCTCCGAGCTGTGAACAAAGATAAGCTGAGGGCAAAATAGGCATTCACCCTCCTAAATCCCTCAATTATGCTTTGGAAATCCTTGTATGTTCCTTTTATTGGCCGATTTGCCCCTGACAAGGATAGGTATCACGCATGGGAGAGCCTCCTCTAACTTATTGATATGTGCATAGAAGGGAGCATGTTGTTGTAACATCTTACCCTTCATTAGCTATCCCAGCATCTCACTTTGCAAGATTGATGGTGTGGATGTGCAGTTTTTGGGTATTGAGTGATTCCTATCCAGAAATGAGTTGTATTGGATCCCCTCTCTCTCTCCCTTTAACCATCCAACGGCTAAGAATAAAGAGAGAGCTCCTTTTCCTTGTGTCACCCAGTACACATGTCAGGCCTTCCTCAGTCATAGGTTCTCTTTTCAGGCCATAGACTGAGGCCATGCTGTGAGAATACTCTCCAGTTGCCTCATTTCTTCACTGGCTTGCTACTGGATCTCTCCAGTCGGGAGGGAATTTTGGCTTTTGCCAATCCATGCCTCTGTGATTCATTTTGAATCGTTCTTGAGTCATCTCAAGCATCACTGATTATCCTCATCCCTTTATTTCTCTCAAGGCGACATAGGAAGGTACCTTCGTTAAGCTCACTGCCTTCGTCAATGGCGAGTGGCTTTGACTGTCTTCTCCGTCAAATTGGCCAAGACAGACATTGAAACCTTCTTCTACGTGCCTCAGAGAAGCTCTTTAGGTCAGTTGGTTGCTCTTCCTTTCATTAATTTGGCTCGAAGAATTTTCCCAATTCGCAACCCAGTTGCTAAATCCTTCAAATTTGCCGAATTGTAGCCTCAGAAGATGGCCGTGTTTGGTCTCATTGAGATCGTGGCAGCATTCTCTTCTTAACGGCCCAATCAATTCAAGCTGCGGTGGCGCGCATCGACGGAAAGAGGCGGATTCCTAACAGCGTCGTCGCGACTCTTCTGCAGGTAAGTATTGTACTTCCCACCTTTTCTTTCTTTTTTTTTATTAACAGAAAGGGGATGGGGCCTACAGGGTAAACCAATGGCTGAACGCCACGTGTCCCGCCCAATGCTGACTCGATCGAGTCAGTTTGGCGCGTCTGGACTCACGCGGGATGAGTCTGGATCCGACATGGGCTGCATTTGGGTCTAGGCATGCTTGGGCTAAGTTGATGCGGGCCTGATTTAATTCGGCAGGAGCCCAATTTGATTTAAACCAGGCGGGACATCTTTGAATAACCAATATATGTTTAGTTTTAATTCCATTTAACCAACCCAATATGCAAAGTTAATTTAGTACTAAGCCCAAATTAAATACGTGCGCTTGTTTGGTTGTTTCGATATAGAGTCGTCCATACCTGTCATTGTACTGGGTTCTGTTCATATACTGGAATTTTTATATTGGTTAATTTTAGGCAATTTGGTGTATGGGGACTTAGTATGGAATTTGGTACGGATTCTCGGGAAAATGCATAAGGTACGACCATCATGCGATTCTTGTCATAATTGATTAATTAATTAATCCATTAATTATGTGGGCATTGACATATTTCACATAATTTTAATTAATTAATCAATTAATTAATTATTTAGTGGGTCTTTGGCCGTCTGTGGATTTTGCGGGTCATTGTTTATGAAACTTTTTTTGTTTCATCATATAACATCTTCCATTTTTGCAGGTCTTTTTTTTGCTGACGTTTGATAATTTGTCACATGGCGAAATTTGGAGGCAAACAGATGGTTTATGGCAAGGCTTGTCATCTACCAGTGGAGATTGAGCATAAGGCATATTGGGCAGTGCGCAAGATCAATTGGGACGCGCAAGCTGCAGGAGAAAAGCGTGTGTTGGACTTACACGAGCTTGAAGAGTTTCGGTTGGATGCATATGAGAATGCTCGGATTTACAAGGAAAAGGCAAAAAGGTGGCATGACAAGCATATTCAGAAGAGAGACTTCAAAGAGGGAGATTTGGTGCTACTCTTTAATTCAAGGTTGAGACTATTTCCGGGTAAACTCCGGTCAAGATGGTCAGGACCTTTCAAAGTGAGTAAGGTTCATCCCTATGGCGCAGTTGAAGTTTGGGGAGAAAAGCAAGGCTCGTTCACCGTAAACGGACAACGCCTCAAGCTCTACATCGCCGGAATGGAGAAAGAAGAGCTAGCATCAGGGTCGTTCAACGACCCGCCACCGATCGAGACTTAAACTCCAGGGGTCGAGCTCGAGACCTTAAACGAGCGCTTCTTGGGAGGCAACCCAAGGGTTTTGTTAAATTTTTAGAGTTTTACTTTCTTTTGAAATAATAAAAATACAAAAAAATCTATAAAACATAAAATAAAAAAAATATATCTCTGCTGATTCAAGTCATTGTGTGAAGTTTGTAGGTGTCAGGACGAGTTCAAACGACCCCGACTGAATTGAAACGGACCAGTTTGGAAAGGAGGCTGTGGGACATGCTCTCGGGAGAGTTTCAGTCGGACCCGTTTGAATTTTCTGTGGCTAAGTCGATTTTTCTTTGATTTGCAGGCCAAGTCGAAAAGCCCATCTGATGAGCCCAAAACAAAGGGAGGGGGAAGGGGCCCACATAACCCTCTCTTCTCCAAGTCTCTCCCTCTCCCCTCCAGTCACTACCCCTTCATCTCACACGCGCAAAGGAAAAGAAGAGTCGACCCCGTTCGAAACCCTAGCGCCTCCCTCTGAGTGATTTCAGGCACTTCTCGGCGATCTGAAGGCATCTCCCGACTCTCCTCACCGTAAGGAGCGAGACCTCGCCCTCGATTTCGCCCAAGGCCGTCGGGTTTAGCCATCTCGCCGATCTCTCGGTTTCTCTCCGTTTGAAAGTTTGAACTTCGGTTTTAAGGTCAATATTCTATCTCTCTCCTTTCCATTTCAGGTGCTAAAGATCAATACCAACTGGTACAAGGCAAAAACCGACGAAAACCGATACCTCGAAGCAAATCAATGCCACACTCAATCCAAACGGGTCCGTTCCAACTCAGTCGACCCCGTTTGGATCCTAGCCGAGACCAACCCAAACTCCACAGAAATCAAACGGATCCGTTTGAATTTCAAGCGGACCCGTTTGAAACCCTCCCGACAACAAAACCAAGCCCTACTCTCACCTGTCTCGACCATGCCTTGCACTAAGAATCTTAGTTTCGGGGGCATCGCCAAGCGCCTCCGCTCTGCCACCTCCGGGGCAAGTTCCTCTCGGGCCCGTCGAGACCCCACGCCGGAACCAACACCCTCACCCTCTAACTCCGGAAATTCAGACGACTCTCAATCTCAAGCTGACCCAATGGAGGAAGAGGAAGAAGAAGAGGATGTCACAGGGCCAATTATCTCGAGCTGTCAAAGGATGACCGATGGAGTTGAATTCTTCAAGACGAAAAAAAATTGAAAACACAAGGTTTGTGGACATGAAAGCACTGGACGATATCGGGGTGATGGAACAGTTTCTCATGCTAACAGAGCGTGGTGGGATTGAGCCGAGATTCTGGGAAATAAGGAGACCGACTTATCCAAGGTTAACCATTGAGTTCCTCGCCTCGATGACCATTGATGACTCAGGTGATGACTTAGTGTTCCACTACCGACTCTTGGACACTGACTACTCCACTTCAGCAGCCGAGTTGGCGACATACTTTGGATTTGCACCAGGAGGGGCGTACAATGGCACATACTATGATAATCTCTGGGAAAGGATGACAGGAAGGAAGGAGGTGCCGAAAACTCAACCTAGCGCTCGGTTCATTCAGCACCCCGCACTCCGCATGATACAGCGGGCTTTGGGGCACACAATCTTTGCCAAGGGAGAGTCAGTGACGAGAGTGAGAAAGGAAGTATTCCTGGTGATGTCCCGCATGTTGTATCGTAATCTCCCAAAGCTCGATCTTGCAAATATGATGATCCGGTACTGGTACAGACTGGCCACTTACAGGAGAGAAGGCGAAGGGCAGATCACCATTGGAGGGTTTATTACATACCTAGCCGAGTGCAAAAGGATTAACCCAGCAAGGCTAGCAGAATTGACAGAAGGCAGAGGGCCGTCCCTCATGAACATTGGATACCTCAAGCAGATAGACTACATAGTGGGGCCCGAGAAGGGTCCATGGTCATGGAAGAATGCAGAGCGAGAGCCGGTGCCTTTGCCCATAGATGCACTTTTCCACGTGGGGCTTAGCGAGACGTGGCTTTTACCAAAACCAAGGAATAATCGAGTAGCGGCCACATCTGATGCTACTCAACCACAACCCAAGGTACCACCAGTCGAGCTGCAGCAGCAACTTTCTCTTTATTTAGGAGGGACATCGAGCGACGCACCTCCACCACCGCAAGCACCACAGGAATTCGACTATGCCGCTCTCTGTGCTAGTCTAGAGAACATCACGAGACTCTCCACTGAGTCTCTAGAACTCAGTCGGAGGATAAGCGACCGGGTGGAGAATGTGGAGCGCGAGCAGGCGTTAGCAAGGCAAGATCTCAATCTTCTACTCCACCACGAGCAAGAGAACGCGACTGTAAGGAGCAAGGTGACAGAGGTGTATGATTGGCTCTTCCCACACTACGGGCCCAAGCCGGGCGACCCGGCACAGTGATGCTTCGCAAATTTCACACCGTGTGGCTTGTTGTGAGCTTTCTTGACTTTTCTCATTTAATTTCCTTAAAAGTATGAATCTGTTGTGTTTTGAGCTGCCATCGAGCATGCTTTGGGGGGATGAAATGAGAGAATGTTTGGAAATTCACTTGTATCTAGGGATTGCACCATGCATGTAGGATGTAACTTTCTCGAGTTGGTTTCAAACGGCCCCGTTTGGTTTCAAACGGATCCGTTTGAAGCTAATTCTGCTCTCGGCCAAGATTCAAACGGACCCGTTTGAGACCTGACTGAGCACTGCATTTCATTTAAGGCTTTGCATTTAATTTCATCTAGTTAAATGTGCATGTAGGTAAGTCAGGGTACTGTTGTGTTAACAATGAAAGTCCTATTTTTTAGAGAGTTTGAATTGGAGACGTTTTAACAAAGCTTGATTTGAAAATGAATTTGAGAAAACCAAAAGTCGAACAATTTAGAGATGAGAGCGAGGTTTTGTCTGAGAGATGTTTCTCTAATCGATAGGAGGGTAAATTGAATAAAGGTTTCTATCAAATTCGTTGGTTAGAGCCGGCAAAGGGCAACCACCATTTGTCTAAGATCATTCTCTCAACTCAAATGTCTGTTTAACCGTAAGTTGTATCTCACATGTTTAGAATAGTCGAACCACTGCTTTAAATTTAACTAAACAAAAAAAAAAACAAAAAACAAAAAACAAAATAAAAAAAAATAATAATAACACTTTAGTTGCGAACATGAGGGTGCGAAGGGACCTGAAAATTAAATGAAAAAATTCCACAAATATTGGAGGGTGGTGGCGGTAAGGCGTAATATTTCCACAAGTGGACCGTAGCGGTAAGGCGTAAAAACCGGTCCGACCTTCCCGGTGCGTCATGTGCCGGTAGCTCACACTGGTTCCCAATAGCGTAAAACCCTAAGCGATGTAAATCGCCGCAACTCAACTTGCATTTTCTTTACATTTTCTTTCTTTTAAGTGGTTCGAAATGTCTAAACATGTGATTCACGACTTGGGGTTAATTCAAATCATTTGAGTTGAGGGGGTTCGATCCCGTTTCTACCTAACTTGAAATCGATTGAGACTTTTTGAAACATTTACCCACCCATTGGTTAGGCAAATAAATCATGGACAATAACTCGCATTCTACCCTAGATTTATGTCGGTATTGGTTGTCTCGCTCCAAATGACTTGACTTGTTTTAAAATTCGTTTTGACATCTCTAAACTCGAAATTTCTCAAAACAGTGACTTAAGTTGTTAACAATGGCATTCTCAAGACTTGTAGAAGAACCAGCCATTCAATTGCAATTAGGTCCTAAATGATTTTCTTAAGCTTAGATTGTTGCTTAGGGACAAGCAATTTTCAAGTTTGGGGAGATTTGATCGGGGGGGTTTCATGTCAACATTTCAACCCATTTTAGGCCCCAATTTCAATTGATTAACTGTGTTTTAGTTAGGATTTATGTTATTTTTATGTTAGGATCAAGGTACTGCCATTGCCTTTACTATTTTGCAGATTTCTCGAAGATTTGGCACGTTTCTGGACTGAAGAAGGCATTCAAACGAAGCTGGACAAAGGATGGAGCAGAAGTTGATGAAGACAAGTATCCAAACGACCCCGTTTCGATCCAAACGGATCCGTTTGGATCTCAGCCGAGACTTATATGGAAATCCTGTTTCTCTGTCTGCACTCCCTCTCCGATTTTGGAAACTTCCAGCTGGATTATCCACACCTCCTGCACCCAGAGAGAGATATAAAAGGGCTTTCTTCATCTCCAGAGAACCTAACACGATTTAGGGCAAGAAAAGGAGAGAACAGCAGCCGCCGACTGACCCCAGATGACTCAAACGGACCCGATTGACGACAGATCTGAGACTGAGCTTTATCGAATATTGTTGTAATCTCTATTTTCTTATTTGATTTGATGGTTGATACAGTTAAACTTGTTGTTTGTTGTTGTTTGACGATGAATAGTGAGTAGTTAACTTAGTTAGGGGCAATTGTAGGGAACCTAAACTTGGTAGTCATGTGATTTTCTAATCTAGTTGATATTTTGTTGAATTGCTTTGTCTTTCTTGATCTGTGTTGTTTTACTTGTTATCTTGAATTGCTTGAACTGAAAGTTTACCCATTCGACGGTGGCCAAGTCAAATGTTAGGTACTAAGAGCCGTAGGTTTGAGTAAATTCTTGATTGCATGCTATAGGATAGGTAGTAGACCGAGAGGTGAAACCGGAACTTAGCCGAGAGGTATGTTTCTCCCTATGACCTAGAGGTATAGGATGTCCTACGAATAGAAAGATAGACCTGCGGTCCCTAAGCCAAGGAACGAGAGTTGAAACTTAGGTTTCGTAGGAGGTTTACAATTTGATTTAGGGTTTTTGAACTAAGAACGAGAGTTAAGGTTTGAACCCCTGCTTGGAATTGTAACCTGCACTTTAAACAGAATTATTCAACTAGAAGAATTGATCAGGGGTTGTGTTCAAACGGATCCGTTTGATTCCAAACGACCCCGTTTGAAGACAGCCAGGTACTGGAACCCGTAGCAATTGGCCCTGACCCTTTATCATTTATCGAACCTCGTGTTTTAGCAACTGTTTAATTCCATTTGGGATTGTTTATTGCAACTATTTACTTGTTTAATTATTCGATTATTGTTTCTTATTCCAAAAATACCAACAAGTGACCATTAAACCTTATTTTTACCCTCGACCAATTTTCGCCAAATTGAACCAGTTAGAATTAGTTAGACCCTAAAACTTGAACAGTCCGTCCCTGTGGATTCGACCCTTGAGCTACTACTATAAACGATTAGGTCGGTATCTCCAAGGATTTGTTTTGGTTAGGTTTTACGCCGATCAATTATGCACAAGAGTATAGCATGAGATGAGAGAGAGAAAGAGGGTGATGCGAGGGATAAACAGCACTAAATAAACCATGCCTAGACTGTAGAATCGATATTGTACCATAATTTAATTGGTGCTGACCTCCTACCAATAACATACCCAAAGCCAACAACCCGTTTTTTTTTTTATCTTTACTGGTGTTTGACCCAAAAATATTATGCCAAATTGCATGAACTAAATAACCCATTTTATGACAAATAAATCCAAGAAAGCTCAAAAATCCACGAAAAATACTAAACAAACTCCAAATTTTCTCAAAAAAATATCCAAAAATCCCCCATGAATTATGATGAATTATCATGTTCTAAAATCCAAAAATATCAACAGGAACTCAACATTTTACAAAAAAACCCCAAAAATCTACAAAATTACCAAAAATAAATCCATGAGAAATTCCCCAAAACCTTTTAAGCCATTAAATTCCTCATATTTTTCTAAACCTTCCCATGAAATTTCATCTGAAAATACCCTTAGGAAGACCCTTAAATGATTTATTTTAAGTTGGATAACAAAATATATATATGAAATAAAGGAAATGTTGAGAAAATCTCAGAAAAATGGAAAATGGCCTGCACGTCCAACCCATTGTAGGGGATCCGGTGGAGGAAGCAAAGTCGCTGGGATTTAAATCCTCTTCTCCCGCCTCAATTTTCCCTACACCCGTTCCATACACCGAATGCTACAATCCTTCATTGGCTCACTGCAGACCAGGCTCATCCAACTACCTCTCTCTCATTAAACCTTACAGGTGGGGCCTGCGTTGTCAGCTTCGTCCCTTCTCCCTAGTAAAAAATGAAAGTGATGAATTTACCGCGCGACACCGGTGAAAGGAGGTGAATTCAGCGCCCCCTGTCAACGTGGCCTTCTCAAGCACCACAGGCGCCGAAACCAGATACCTACTCCCATGGTTTTGCAAAACCAGGCCTCAAGAGCGCTTGCATCTGGACCATTGATGGAAAATAGAAGGTGGTGATTGAACCGGGCTCAAGGACCAAAACCCTAGAGCTGGGCCTATATAAACCCCTAATTGAAGCAACAGAAGAGAAGAGAGAGCCGCCTCAAGCTGAGATTAGGTTTAGATAATTATAATTTAGCAAAACAGTGGTGAGAAAAGAGGGGCTGAGCACTTGCTCATTAGAAGGAAAAATGTGAAACTAAACGAACTGGCTTGATAATTTTCAATGTGAATGCGAAATAATTGATTAGTCAGTTGATTGCTTGCTTTCTTTCTTTACCTTCACCTCGGTCACCAAAACAATGGTGCTGGGGCTTATACGAAGAAGGAGCAGTGGAGGGGACAAGGTCCACTCCATTGAATTCCCCTTCTGAGAATAAATCTAGTATATTAGCATCATAAAACTATAACTGCATCAATTGCATCATATTAAGTTTAATTTTGCATCATTGGAGGGAGGGGACTCGGTTTACTTCCTCATTTGTGTTGTTAAAGAGGGATTAACAGAGGGGACAAGGTCCACTCTGTTAATTTTCTCTTCTCTCCAGAGAAATCAGAGAGATAAAAATAGACATGTTCATGTAGATGCAGCTCTGGCCAGAATTTAAAATTGGTAAATTATAGGATTTTATTTGCATAAAAATACAAATTTGTATATGGACAGTAGGGGCATAATGACATGGACAGCATGGAACATACTTTTCTATTTTTGAAATTTTCTATGATTTTATACACATTAATAAATGCAGAAAGGATATTTTATGAAATAGAAATGTTATTTCCTATTTTTTGGACTTTTATACAAAAAATATCTATGCATAAAAATCATAAATATGTTAATGGGCGTTTATACAAAATTTCATAATTTTTGGATAGGTATAAATAGGTTTTCTCAGGGCAGAAATGCATCTTATAATGCATAAAATTCATTTAAGTGTTTTATGCTGTTTTAAATACTTTGGTTATGTGTGTTAGGACTCCTGTAAGTAGTTTTCCAGTATTTAAACAACTCAAAGCAAAATTCAACAAAAACAGTGGCAAAATCATGTAAAAATAAAAGTGAAAAGTTGGATAAAGTGCAAGAAGGTTGGCTTATGCCATCCGTGATGAGTTCAGCTTCTAGATTGGACTTAAATGAACTCAAATTGAACAATAAATCAAGGTCTGTCAATGTAAGTCAACTTAAACGCGAATAAAAAAAACAGAAGTTCATGCGTTCTGCCTTTATGCTTCCCAAATCAATTAGTGATGCTTCAAAGTAAAATAAACACACAAACCTAGTGTAGTTGAACTCCTAGAGCTCTCTACATGGTTTCTGGCATCTAAAAGAACCCCTATGGGCCACCACCATCCAAGTCAGAATAACATAATTTGATTGCGATGTGCCTCAGCTGAGCTCTCCATCTCTCAAGCTTTTTCATTAGAAATTGACCTCACCTACACCTTCTACATAATCTCATGAGCGTGAAGAACCTCCCTCTGGCATAATAAAGTGACCAGAAAGCTCATATGCCATTGATGGGAATCTCAAGCTCTCTCAGTTGTCGCATGGCGACACACGTCTCCATAGCGTAATTGGATTCCACCAACGTGCTCTCCTCACCTCCACGATTTCAACGCATCTAATATCAACGGAAATGGTGACCTGAAGCGCCGCAATTTCACCAAGAAAGTTGTAGGGGTTTTTCTGCAAAAAATACAGCAGTCGTCGGAGAAAAGGGAGGAGAGTCGAATTCGAATTCGCGCGGATCTTCTGTGGTAAATTTCGTGTGGTAGGTCAGCCCGCTTGCTACGCAGAGTTCAGAACAGAGTCAACGTCATCTGGCCCAGTCAGGGCCCACGTGGCCCAATCAGTATTTTCCAAATCAGACAAAAACTTTTGTTAATTCATTAAAAATAGTATACAACTTAGAAAAATTCAAATAAAATATCCATAAAATCCTAAAAATCTGTAGAATCTAGATTTATTGATATTTTGATATAAAATTATGTCAATTTGTGCCTCTTTTGTATTTTCAAAGTATTTTCTAAATAAAAATTGAGTTTTATAAATTGTCAAAACTTTGTAAATTCACCAAAATTAGTAGGAATCTCAGAAAAATCTAAATAAAATATCTAAAAATTTCTAAAAGTCTAAATCAATCAGATCCAATATTATTTTCATATGATATTTTGTTAAATTGAATAGTTTCTTATTTTTGAAGTATTCTTATTATGAAAACCCAATTTTATAAATTTTATAAATTTTATAAAAATGGTCAAGTACTTTAATAAATTCTTTAAGTCATTTTATCACTTTCTTGTCAAGTATAATCAAATTTACAAATAAACTTGGTAATATTTAGAAGTTTTTTTTTATTTTAATAAGATTTCTAAAAAAGAAAGTAAATAATAAAATAAATAAAAATAATAATAAAAAGTAATAAACCATAAGTAAATCATCAAATAATAAATAAGATCATAATCTCTAATAAATCATAAATCATAAATTATAAATAACAAATAAATCTTAGGTAATAAATAATAAATAAATAAATAAATAATAAATCAATAAATACATAAAAATGATAAATGATAAATAAATAATAAATAGTGTCAAGTATAAAGCATCTTCAAATTAAAATAAATCAAATTAAATCAAAACAAATTGAATTAAAATCAAAATAAATCAAATTAACTCAAATCAAATTGAAATAAATGAAATAAAATTAATCCAAATTTGGAAGAAACCTAAATTAAATAAAAAAAACTAAATAAAATAAAATAATAATAATAATAAAATAATATAAATCTAAATAAAAAAGAAATCCTAATCAAATGGAAAGACAAAAATAAGTTAAATCAAGAAAAAGCCTAAAATGAATTCAAATCCTAATAAAAAAATGAAATCCAAATTGAAAAGTGGAACCCAAGTCCAAGAGTCAAAAATAAAATTCAAATCAAAGTAAAAGAAATCAAATCCAAGATCAAGTTTCTCCCATAAGAAGGTCATCCGTTGCCCCGGGAACCAACCTTTACAAGAAGGCCATGAAAGGCCCTGAAGGTTGTGAAATTTTGTATCTCGTGTTCCCAAAAGAAGGCCTCCCGTTGCCCCAGGAACTAACTCTCAAAAGAAGGCCTCCCGTTGCCCCGAGAGTTGAGAGATTTTACCTCTCTCGGATTGAATTGTAAGCAATTCATTTGAGATTGAGGATCGTTCCTATAAGAAGACCTGTCATGGTCTCAGGAACCAACTCTTACAAGAAGACCGTGAAAAGTCCCGAGGGTTGTAAAACTTCGTTCCTACAAGAAGATCTGTCATGGTCCCAGGAACTAACTCTCACAAGAAGACCGTGAAAGGTCCCGAGAGTTATAAACTTTGTTCCTACAAGAAGACCTGTCATGGTCCTCGGAACCAACTCTTACAAGAAGGCCATCAAAGGCCCCAAGAGTTGTAAAATTTCTCTTCCAATCAAAATCAAATCGTAAACCAAATCAAGATTTAAAATCCCTAACAAAGAAAATTTCAAATAAATAGTTTTAGATGGTTTTAGTTTAAATCTTGTTAGATATTTGTTAGATATTTCAGATAAATAGTTTTAGACATCCTTGGTTATTTCAATTAAGTGGTTTTAGATGTACTTAGATATGCTCAATTGCGTCCCGTCAATTATGTTTGGTACAACCAATTGAGTTCGGTCTAAGCCAAAAAGAAGTAAATTGTTCATATTCTCAATTAGGCCCCGTTAATAAAGTCTGGTGCCATCAATTGAAGCCGGTCTAAGCCCAAAAGAAATAAATCATTTATACCCTCAATTGCGCCTCGTCAAATTAGGTTTGGTGCCATCAATTGAGCCTTGTCTAAACCAAAAGAAATAAATTACTTGTTGAATACCAAAACCATTTAAACAACGATTTTCTAGCCTATTACATTTAATTTCTCGAATCTCTTAATCAGAGGTTCTCGTGGGAAACCACGGGGTAATTAACAATAGGGGCTTGCGCCTATTGTAAAGAAAGGATCCACAAATTAATAAACCCTTATGAGAATGGATTCTAGTCGATGTTCTCTGGCCGTTAAGAGGCATCAGCACTTGAACCCAGGCTCGTGAGGGGTGAATCTAAGACTTATTCTCGTTCTTGAGGAAATCCAATTGTTTTTCGAGAAATGACGAAAAAGTCACCACAACTGGCTTGACAATACAGACAAAATAACAACTGAGATGCTTGCGATTTAGTACTGATCAGGCTAGGGCCTATTTAATTATAAGATATGGCCACAGCAGATATGAACTTCCAAGTCACTGACGATTCAACAATGCTTGTTGGAACCAGTTTAATTTAACAGGTTGAAACAGTACCAATAAAGAACAGATGCCATAATTTTGGGTTACAAATCTGAACTTGTTGATAATATAAAAGGTTACCTTGTGCTTGTACCGGCATTGTGTTGCTTTCTGACAGAGGGCTGCATCAATTCAAATTATATACAAGTCAGCTATAGTTCTAATAATGAATTATGATTCTAATAACGAGACACTGGACACTGAAAGTGGTATCAGTTGAAACTCATTTTCAAGGCGAATAAATCTTTAAGCTTTGTTTTAGATCAAATGATCTGATCATCCAACTTTTAGGGTACTAATTTGAGGCCCCTTAAGCAGGACCAGGCTCCTACTATTAGTATTTTGTGAAAACATTACTCATATTTCTGTGATGAAAGGTATCAGTCCAGTTGATCTTGAATACTTCAGTTGATTTTTAGTTCCAATTGTAACTATCCACTGGTGATAGGCTAAATCAGTATTAACTTAACCAGCACTGACTCTTTTAAAAAATTCGATAGATATTTGTGCTTTGATTTAATGGATGGCATTCTCTCCATTGGTGTTCAATACTGATTCAAGCCATTTGAATGCTTGAGTAAAACGTCCATTCCATATACACTATTCCTAAGTTGCAATCAATTTTATAAAAAAAAATATTTATTTGTTACCAGAATTGCTGGTACCCAACCCAACTGTTGGAATCTTCATTGTAGTGTTTGCTCCCATTTTTGGCACATTTGCTACATGGATTCAAAACCAAAAGGAAAATCAAACCTGAATCCAAACACTGCTCCCTTTGTGCCATCTTCAAAAAGTCTCTCAATCAGACCCTCATACACAACAAACCCAAATCCACCTCTAATAGAAGACAAGCATCAGAATGTACCCAAGGAAACACAAGGGAGCACTGACTCAGCTGCTCAGCACATGCTTCCTGACTCCATTTCGTTTGACTTCGAGGGAGAGATGAGTGATGAGCAGAGAGCGGTGGAAAACATCTCTAGCAAAGCACCATATGCCGTAGCTCAACTCTACGGAGAAATCCATTCCTTCTTAATCTACCAAGAGCTCACAGTGAGGGCAGAATTAATCAGAAGGAAACCGTCAATCGCCCCTTCTTCCGTGGTCGTTGCCGTTGCTCTCTCCCGGTCACCCAAGTTAGCCCAATCCCCATCTCCATGTCTCACTCTCTCTCCTTTTTTTCGAGAATCGGCTGTGTTGAAAGAGGAGAAGGATAGAGCTCTCTCCCTCCCCCTCCCTCCCTCTCCTTTTTTGCTTCGTGCAGGAAAGCGAAAAAAAAATTCACTAAAAGAAGGAAGAAAGAAACCATTACGGAGAAGAGAGAGGAAAAGGGGAAGGCGAAGAGTCTCGAAAGAGAGAGAAGAGACGGACAGATCGAAGCGAACGGACAAATCTAGATTGAGTATTGATCTCACCAGTTGAAATCAACGGCCTAGATAAATCTCTCAATAAATCTAAAACGGTACTGTAGAAAATATACCTCACATTGGAGTATAATTTGATGATATAAGAAAGTATCGAGGGGTTTGCTAATTAATGCGCTTCTATAAGAATTTTAACCGGAATTTTTTTGGTTCAGAAATAATTATTTTGCTCGAATGTTCGCTTCTCTATATATATACTATCCCTTGAGGTGGTCTTTTTACTATGAGAATATTCTTTTTTACTCTTTCAGGACATCATTAAAAACATCTAAAAAAAAATAAATAGTTATACAAAATGGTGAAAGTTGATTCCCTACAAGATATTAAATGCTCGAAAAAAGGTGATTTTTGAACTGTAAACAATATTTTATTAAAATATAAAAGCACATAAGCAAAATATTCAACTATCAAATATTATTTTTTTTGTACAAAAGCTCTGTCCCTGTTTATTTGGATCAATTTTATAGAGGAAGGATAAATAAGCTACGACTCTAGGTTGGTTCTGTCCCATGTATAATGTATTGTAGAGACCGATCAGGTTATTTTACTTTTTTTTTTTTTTTTTCTCGTGAGAGGATCGGACGATCAGTTCTACATTCAACGACAAATCGAAAGGTTCAAAGAATTAGCTAATTGTAAGTGCGGTTTAAAGGCCTTAAAGGCGGAGAAATAGAAGTACCGTAGTGAATGAGAGCCTTTTCGACTATATCGAGGGAGACTGTAAGAGCGCGAGGGCAGGTTGAAAAAGAGGTAGAAATGAGGAAAAGAGATTGCAACAAGTGTCGTAAATGGAAGAAGCATTTCTGCTGGTCTCATATGGACTCGACGAAGATTAGTTTTTTCAAGCAGATGGATGCTTTTTTCATGAATCAAATGGCAAGATCATTGCATCTCTCTATCTCTCTTCTCCATTAAGTATCTATTTTTACACAAATATTAACTAATCGCATGTAATTTTGTGTGGAAATAGTGTTAGTCCCCCAAACAGATACATTTTTGCTAACTGGTGTCTTGTATATGCACAGGATCTCCCCAAGGCTTTCCAAAGAAACTTCAAAGGCCAAATTGCTAAAAATGTTGAACTAAAAGGTCCAAGCGGTAACATTTGGAAAGTTGGTGTTACCAAATTGGTTGAAAAACTCACTTTCCAAGCTGGGTGGAAAGACTTTGTTATTGCTAATGACATAGAAACAAATGACCTTCTTGTGTTTAACTACAACAATGACTCTGCTTTTGAAGTCCAAATCTTTGATCCGAGCGGGTGCGAAAGAAGTTCTTCATTTTTTATAAAGGAAGAAAAAATTGACATGCATGAAACAAGTGATAGCTCCATGAAAAATTTTCGATGTGCCTGTTTGTGAAATGCGACGAGATGAGACCGTTTTGATTACTTCTAGCTCCTCGAGTGATTCTAAATATAGCACTGATTATGTACCCATTCAGAAGCTGAGAGGGCGGGCAAGTAAGTTAAATTTATTGTTTTTTGTAATGCTATAGGTGGACACCAACTTAGTAACTGGTATTTATAAGGTATTCCCCATTAATAATAACATATTTTTTTGTCCTACAGAATGCATTGAATAGCAATATTTTTAAATCTGAATATTAAAAAATTGCATTAATACAACAAGAAAAATAACACAAACAAATACTAATTATGTTTACAGAGCATGCCATATAAAATTTGATTGCGTCCTTTTTTGGTAGCACATAAGAAATTGTCAACAATAATATTTCGCCAATGGATAATTTGCACTTCAGAAGCTCTTGGCCTCTGAACAAGTACTAAATAATTATGGATTTTCTTTGTTATTGACGAATTTAATGTTAATTTGGTAACGGAAGAAAGTGGAACTTGGATTGATCGTGGACAAAAGAACAATTTCAGGTAGGCGGCTACACTATTTGTATGTGGTTTATGGATGTGAAAAGTATTAACTATAAATTGTTTTATTGAATGTACAGGTAAAGAAGCTGGTATGTTAAAAGACCCAAATGGTGGAGGTGAGTTTGAAACTGCTAATGGCGAGCCCCTTGTTTTCTCAAGATGGTTGCAACTGACACCTGCACAGCAAAGGCAAGCCATACAGTTGTCCAATGGGGTTGAACCAGGGAATAAACACTTCGTAGTTCTCATGAGATACACTAACGTCCATGTAGGAGCTGTTGTAAGTTCGTAATTTTTTTATTTTATATCCATAGGTCAATGTTGGATGGCTTGCTTGTGCCATATATTTTCATAATTCAACATTGCTTCATCAATACCTAGTTAGTGAAATTGATTGCTGTTCTGAAAAATGGTCACCCCAGCTTCTTCCATCAAACTGAACAAATGGACTGAACTAATTTCCCTCTATATTTGTCGTATGTGTTCTTCTTCATACTTCCCTACATTATTATTTTCCCTTTGCATTTTAAACTTCATTGTAGTTGAGGAAAAGAAATAGTTTGTGATTAGGTAAATTAGATCACTCAGATGTCATTAGAGAAAGACATGATTTATAGCAAAATAGAGAGAGAACATCGCTCCATATTGATGGAACTGAGATTTTAGGGACAAATTGAAGTTTCAGGGGTGACCGATATGTATTTGAGGGCAAAAATAACTTAATTGGTCTTAAATAGGCTTTGTAGAACAAATGCTTCAATTGCTACATGTTCATGTAGCTTTTAAATGTAAGTTTCTTTGTAGAATAAACACTATATTCTTTATTAAAATAATAACTTGTTTAGACACCTTGTACTGTGATTTTTTTTTTTTTTTTTTTTTTTTTTTGAGGACCGACGAACCAGCAATTTTTATTAAAAAGAAAGGGTTACATCACGTACCAGTATACAAATTGATACTGATAGCAAAAAGCTATCCCAAATCCAAAAGCTAGCTATTTTTATACTGCGAATAATTTTTTTTTTTTTTTTTTTTTTTTTTTGAAACAAGTAGGGGTTTTATCCCTACCACTTTCCATTTAACTAGAAAGCAAAAGTCTGAAACAGAAACAACATCTCAGCCGAGAATCTAAACGGCTCTACACAATGACTTACAATTCCCTGTATTTATTCACCTATCCCCCTAACAAATCAGCAATTACAAAACAATGACAAACAACAATAAACTTCTACAAACAAACTAACAAGCAGAACACAAATCACATCTTCCCCCATGAGTCTCTGCTCATCAGCTTACACATCAGTTTTTAACTCTTCTCAAGCCATCACTGGAATTGCTCCCCTCAGGTAAGTGCCTCCATCAATCATATCATTGGTATGTCTCCAAACTCTGGTATCATCTTTTCCACTTGAGCACGTACCTGTTCAGTCCACATACCTGACCAGTGTAATAAAAGTCTCTTTATAAGCAATGCAAACGATCTGGTGGAATGAGGGGCACTATTCTGAAAACAAACTGCATTTCGGTTGAACCAAATCATCCAAACTATCGCACTGACACACAGTTGATAGCTATATCTCATATTAGAATCAACACACCAGACTGAATTAATTAAATCATCTAAATTCCTGGGTACATTAATATTGAATTGACCCAGGAACCAAGTCCAAATTCCTCTGTGGTGATTACATTGGAAAAAAAGATGATCTAAAGTTTCATTTTTATGACAGTAAACACAATGTATATCACCAACCCATCCTTTACTACTTAACATGCATCTAGTAAGCAATTTCCTCTTACTCAGAAGCCACAAGAATATCCTAATTTTCAGAGGCAATCTTAAAGCCCAAATTTTACTAAAAAAATCTGTCTGAATGCCCCTATCATCTAGCCACAAATACATTTCTTTAGTGGCAAATTTTCTATTAGATTTCCTTCCCCAATCTAGTTTATCTTCTGCATGAGGAGGTAAACTAGAAAGAGCAGCCTGTTGTAGATCCATCCAATCTAAATATTGTCTATGAGAAAGCTGCCTTAAGAAACTAACTCTTCTAAAATTACTAGCAATTGTCTCTCTAATTGAAATATTCTTGTCAGAACTGATATTATACAGAGAGGGATATAAAATCTGAAGAGAATACCCCCGGCACCATTTATCTGACCAAAAGGATAACGATGAATTTCTCCCTGCTGAAAAGTAGCAGTGAACTTTCACCATTGATTCAAGGTCTTTAAAGACTTTCCAAAAGGGAGACCATCTTTGTCTGGAAGCACAATTATTATATTTGGCCTTCAATATCTCTTTCCACCACCCTTGGCAATGACAATGAGGATCTATGAATCTATACTGCGAATAATTAAAATAATAATAAACATTTACATACAGGATAGCTAGCTATTTTGCTATTAATATGTTTTCCTTTTACTGATAATCAGGCCATACCCATCAAATTCACAAGTGAACACCTTTCTCGAGAAAACAAAAAGGCTATCCTTCATTACCAGGGACGCAAATGGTCCCTGTCTATCTATCAAAAGATTCAGAAGAGTGGTTTATACCCATATCTGTCATCGGGATGGAAGGAATTTGTAAAAGACAACAATCTGCAAATTGGAGATCTTTGTTTGTTTGAGCTCATGAAGAATAAGAATAGAGTCTCTTTCAAAGTTCATATCTCCCGAAATTAATGAACCGTCTACTCTTATCATTGCTTACGAAGGCGTGTTTATCTGGAGCCTTTGTTCTCTCTTTTTGTCTTTTGTGCAATCAGACTATAAATTTCTGCTTAAAATAGTATGTCTTGTTTTGTAGTTGGTAGTTATGTTATGTGTAAGGGAATCTTTTTTTCCTAATTATATTCAGCATGCTCGAAGGATAATAGGATATATTATGCTGTGAAGATTTCAAACATGTGAGGGCTATGCGTACAGGGCCCTCAGTTTGGCGGGTAAAAGTACTGATTCCCCTTTCAGGAAATGTTGAAAACTAAACTCCCGCCCTTAGTTAAGCTTTTCTCTTACCTACGCTTTGATGATAGGCTGCTTACTCAGCAATAGTTGCAAAAGAGAAATCTTTCTGAGGGACATAATTGTGTGTTATTCTCTCAAGGGGCCTTTGGAGGACAGCGTGCATCTTTTGTTTCATTGCTCTTACATCAATTCGGTGTGGCATCTGCTCCAGACTGTTAAAGGAGTTACTGGAGATCTCCATTAGTCGTGTAAATGGATATAGTACTTAGCTACATTAATAAGCAATGTAACAAACTGTTTTGTTTTTTACTAGCTCAGCTCACTATATAAGCTGTATCTCCTTCTGGATTAGAATATAATACAAAACACAATATGAAATAGAATCAATCGTTCTTATCTTCTCTTCTCTTCTTCTTCAATTATCTGAATTTGTTCATGGTATCAGAGCCCTAATGGATGGCTCCACTTCCGCAAATACCTCTTCTACTACTTCTACAACTATCATCCCTCATACTGAACCAATCGTTTCTCTTACTCTTCAATTGCAACAAAACTAAATACATCAAATTATCTCACATAAAAATGTCAAATACTTCCTTTAATTCATGGTTATAACCTCACTAGTTTCATTGAAACACCACCTCCTTCACCCACACTTACCTCACAAGATGGACAGATCACTGTCAATCCTGCTTTTCTCCCTTGGCATCGCCAAGATCAACTTCTTCTTGGCTGGATCAGATCATCCTTGTCTGAACAGATCCAAGCTCAGATGGTGTCTTGTGCTTCTTCTCGTGAACTCTGGTCTTCACTTCAACAATCTTTTACTTCCTCTTCTCAAGCTTGAGTGATAGATCTGAAAAGACAGATTCAACACTCTGTCAGAGGAACATTTACATGCACAGAGTACTTGAATAAGATGAAACAACTTGCCGATGAACTGGCGTTCATTGGTTCACCTATTCCAACTGAAGATCTCATCTCAAACATCATCAGTGGCTTAGGTATTGAATATAACCCTTTTTATGCATCTATTGTTGCTGCTAGTCGCCATGAGAGCTTTACTTTTGCTGATCTTCGAGGGTTATTACTGGGTTTTGAATCCCTGTTACGCAATCAGAGCACCACTTCTCAATCTCTGACTGCGTATCAGCCTCCTTCTGCCTTTGCTACTGGTAGATCAACTTCACCTTACCAGTACAATGTTAGACCATCATATCAGCAATCACCTCGCCCCAGAAGGTATCAGTCTCGTCCCAGATCACCTTATCAATATCAGCCAGGGCCACCTACTGGTAATTTTACTTCTGGTAACCCTAGATCTGGACCTAGACCATTCCCCCTTCCTCCTGGCAACAGTCAGAATGCTAATCCTGTTCCAGCTCGTGCACCAAGTACTCGTGGGCCCCTGTGTCAGCTCCTGCAACAAAGCAATTTTGTCAAATTTGTAACAAATTTGGTGTTCGCACAACAAAAAATTGCTGGTTCAGATACAATGAAGATAGTACCTGGGTCCCACCTGCCAATGCCAACATTGCTCAGTCTCCTCAAGCATACAGTGCCTCTTCTGCTACTGACATGTCTGGCCCACCTGCCTGGATACTTGACTCTGGAGCTACAAGCCATGTTACCAATGATCTCAACAGTCTATCAGCATTCTACAGCTATGAGGGCACTGACAATCTGCATATTGGTAGTGGTATGGGGTTAACTATCTCTCATATTGGCACTGCACATATTACTTTGTCTAATCTTTCATTACAACTCAATAATATTTTGTTTGTTCCTTCCTTCTCAAAAAATCTAATCAGTATTTCTCAACTATTAGTTGACAACCCCACTATATTAATTGAATTCTCTTCTCTGTCTTGTTCTTTCAAGGATCCCCTCACCAAGACCATTCTCCACCAGGTGGCATGTTCTAGTGGCTTATTCCCTCTCCATCCAACTAGTGTGTCTCAAGCCTATAGTACCAGTAGAGTTCCAGCAGACCTATGGCATGCTAGGTTGGGTCACCCATCTTCTGCAATTACCACCACTGTGTTAAATCAATTTTCCTTACCTTCTAGTTCTCATAAAATTAAGCTTTGTCATGACTGTGCTGTTGCTAAATCCCATGTACTTCCTTTTACTGTTTCAAATTCTACTACTACAAAACCATTACAGTTAATACATAGTGATGTTTGGGGACCTTCTCCCATTGTTTCTTCCAATGGTTTTAGATATTACATAATCTTCATAGATGATTACACTCGATATACTTGGATCTATTTTATGACCCACAAACATGAAGTGGTCAATATTTTCTCTCTTTTCAAACAACAGATTGAAAATCAGCTCAACACTACTATTCACACTCTCAGAACTGATGGAGGCTCTGAATATAAACCTATTGCCACAAAATTCCCTCACATTGTTCATCAAACATCCTGTCCATATATTCCCCAACAAAATGGAACCTCTGAAAGGAAACACAGACACATAATTGAGCTCTCTTTAGCCATGATTTCTCATGCCTCTCTCCCTCACATGTACTGGGATGAAGTATTTTCTAATGTTGTCTATCCTATTAATCGACTACCTTCTTCCACTACTTCTCAAATTCCTTACACCTCACTGTTTCATTTACCTCCTGATTACAATTTCATGAGAGTAATTGGTTGTTTGTGCTACCCCCATACCAGACATTATAATACAAATAAACTTCAATTGAGGGCCTTACCATGCGTTTTCTTGGGTTATGCCTCTAATCAGAAAGGTTATCGTTGTCTTCACATTGACACAAACAGGATATTCACTTCTCGGAATGTTCAATTTGATGAGAGTGTATTTCTTTTTTTTACTGCTACCAATGGCTCTCTCAGCTCGACTGAGGGAGGAGATACCCCTCTGCATAATTCCTCGACTGGGCCCCCTTTATTAGAGTTATATATGCGCTGTCTTCGGCCCATTCCTTCTCAGCCCATCACAACTCCAAACAATACAACCAATTCTTCTTCAGCCCAACAACCACCCAGCCCATCAGCACAAATCAACTCTAGCATTTCTCGGCCCATTTCCTGCCCAACTTTACCGTTACCTGCCCAATTTTCAAATTTCCCTGCCCCAACTATCTCTTCTCCCCCACCAACTACAACATCTCCACTGCATTCACCTTCACCTTCCCCTCCACCATCTCCTACCTCCTCTCACCCGATGGTTACTCGTACCAAAGATAATACACGCAAACCAATGCAATTTCATGATTATATAGCCTTTCTCACTTCCTCAGCACCTCTGGAACCCACTTCTTTTACTCAAGCAAATCAACACCCTGAATGGCGCATTGCTATGGCTAAGGAGCTTGATGCTTTGGCTCTCAATCAAACATGGCAGTTAGTCCCACCGCCTTCTGATCAGAAAGTAATTGGCTGTAAATGGGTGTTTAAGATCAAAAGACACTCTGATGGAACAATTGAACGGTATAAAGCCCGGCTGGTGGCCAAAGGGTATCACCAACAAGAAGGCGTTGACTTGTTCGATACATTCAGTCCAGTGGTTCGGCCTACTACAGTCAGAATGGTGCTCTCATTAGCCACTTCTTCCAATTGGGTAGTTCATCAACTGGATGTACAAAACGCGTTACTTCATGGAGACCTCTGTGAACATGTGTATATGACTCAGCCGCCTGGCTTTATTGACTCAGCATTACCAGATCATGTCTGCTTACTCAAAAAATCCATTTATGGTTTGAAGCAATCTCCCAGGCCTGGTTCCACAAGTTGAGTACTGTTCTTCTTGAGTTTGGTTTTCATGCTTCACATTATGACCCTTCGCTTTTCTTTGCTCACTGTCAGGGTCATACCACCATTGTATTAGTCTATGTTGATGACATACTCATCACAGGTAGCAGTCAACAATTGGTGTCTCAGTGCATTGCCCAATTACATTCCAGATTTGCAATTAAAGATTTAGGGTTGCTTCATTATTTTTTGGGCATTGCAGTAACATCCTCTCCTGAAGGTTTGCATTTGTCTCAGGCTAAGTACATCAGAGATATTCTTCAAAGAACAAATATGCTAAATGCCAAACCAGTTGCTACTCCAATAGCTACTGGTATTCAATTGCTACCAGATGACAGTAATGCCTTCTCTGATCCTCACCTTTACAGAAGCACAGTGGGTGCCTTGCAATATGTCACTGTTACCAGGCCAGATCTGTCTTTTGCAGTTAACAAACTATCTCAGTTTATGCACTCACCTACTGAAAATCATTGGACTGCTGTTAAAAGGGTTCTCAGATATCTCTCTGGTTCTATTGACCAAGGTTTGACAATTCATTCTATCTCAGATCATCAACTTCATGCTTATACTGATAGTGACTGGGCTGGTTGTCATATTGACAGGAGATCCACCTTTGGTTATTGCATCTTTCTTGGCAAAAATCTTTTTTCTTGGAGTGCCAAGAAACAACCTACAGTTTCTCGTTCTAGCACTGAGGCGGAATACAGGAGCTTAGCTCTCACTTGTACTGAACTTTTATGGGTTCAATTTCTCCTTCAAGAACTCCAAGTTAACTGTCCCAATCCTCCAGTCATGTGGTGTGATAATATTGGTGCTACATTCCTAGTAGCCAATTCCATGTTTCATTCCAGAACGAAACATGTGGAGATTGACTTTCATTTTGTGCGTGAAAAGATTGCTGCAAACACATTGGCTGTCAGGTATCTTTGTTCAGCTGACCAGTTAGCCGACATCATGACCAAGCCCCTCTCTATTGCACGCTTCAATTAGCTCAAACACAAGCTCAATGTCACTCCAATTCCATTGGCTTGTGGGGGGGGGGGAGGGTTTAAAGGAGTTACTGGAGATCTCCATTAGTCGTGTAAATGGATATAGTACTTAGCTGCATTAATAAGCAATGTAACAAACTGTTTTGTCTTTTACTAGCTCAGCTCACTATATAAGCTGTATCTCCTTCTGGATTAGAATGTAATACAAAACACAATATGAAATAGAATCAATCGTTCTTATCTTCTCTTCTCTTCTTCTTCAATTATCTGAATTTGTTCACAGACGCATATAGGAGTACCCCCTTTTCTCAGTCTTAATCTGTTCAGGCCTCCTTCTTATTAAACCTCCATGCTCTTAGTGCGAACTCATATTGGCCAGTTGCAAAATAGGAAGGAGCTCCAAATGTCTTTCAATTTGTTTAATAGATTGCGGAGGAGGAGTATGCATGAAGGTTCTTCGATTGCAGACGGAATCGGCCGCCGTCCTCAGAGATGATGGAGATTCTAGAGTTTCGACGAAATCGGCGATGAAAGAGGAGATGTAGAGTAGAGAGACGAGCCAGCAATTTTTTTTGCCATCTAGAGGATCCAGCTCCGAGAAAGAGAGGGGATGAGACGATAGAGGAGAGAGGAAAGCTGTTTAGAACAGAAAATAGATCTGCTTCACATACGTCCGTCTATTTTGATCTAATGGCTCATAGGGAACGCTGTCCACTCTCTTGATAAGATTTTCAGAGGATACGGATGCGTCGTGATTAACCTTTTAAAAAAAAGTTACATGAAGAAACCTAACTACTTTTAATTTTTCTAAGTCACACAGAAGGAGAACCAAACTCGGTATTTATTTTTAACGTGAAAATAGTTCTGTTAGTATTTATTTTTGATTTTTTTTTCTAAAAATGCCTACATTTTTCCTTAAGTTAGACATTATAAGTAGCATGATTTAGATTGTTTCGATTTCTATTGTTATATTTGTCGATTGCTTTGTCAGTAGCGTGATATATAACTTGGCCCGAGGGCTTTTCCTCTAACAAAAGAAAGAAAGAAAAAAAAGGCAAAATTGGATATAACCCTCCATAGTCTTCTCTAATCGGATATAACCCCTCTAATCTTTAAAATCGGATATAAACCCCTCCAATCATATTTATTGGGGATATAACCCCTTTTCATGAATTTTACTTATTTTTTAATTAAAACAAATCAACAGAATAAAACTATGATCAAACTACCCTCTTCTTGTTCAAAGATCGATATCAAAATTGTACCATCATTTCTAGCCTTCGTCTGAGAAAGAAAGATCTTTCGACTTCCTAATATTCGAGATCAAATTTTTCTGTATCATTGGACTCTAATCCGTCTCTCCCTCCCTCTTTTTTTTTACGATAATAATTTGGATATTGTCCGGCTCTTTTTGTCGCCTCTTTCCCATTTTAAAGCCACTTTCGAGAGGGAAAGCAAAAAGAACATCAGATCAGATATCCCCTCGTAAGTCAAAGCCTCAACTACGGGCGCCTCTCACCTAAGAGATGCTCGCTCGCGCGGGCTTATATTCCTACGAGAGTTTATTTTTGTGTAGGTCCTTTCTTTCCGACGGGCGCAAGCCTCCGCCTTTAATTACCCTGGCTACTTTCTTAGGCACCTCTAGATCGGGAAAATCAGAAAAACATATGTTGCAGGCTATTACTGAATTGTCAATAAAACAATTAGTGCAATGCTTATGCGTATGGATATTTGTGTTTCTTTATTTATTCTTTTCTTTTTGAATGTTCTCATATTGGTGTTCGTTGTTTATTTAATTATTATTATTATTATTTTTTTTTTACACGGCGATTTGTAGGAGAAAGAGATGTGAAGCGGTTTTGGAAAATTGTGATATTTTGGGAGTATAGCTTTGACTTGGGGAGGTCTTTCCAGGACCTCGTGCAGCTTGATTTCATTGGATGGTTGGGCCTGGCGAGTTTTAATCACCAGGACGATTTTCATCTGATAAACGGAGTGTCATTTGGAGTAAGATCGTGGGATTACTCAAATGCCACGAGATTTTAGGATCTTCCGGCATGATTGTGTCAGGTGGGCTTTAGTTACCGGAGCGATTGTATCTGGTGAGATAAAGTTTTGGCTTTCCAGAGTGATTTTGTCAAGCGGGCTTTAGTTACCTGAGCGATTATATATGATAAGCGGTGTGTCATTTAGAGTAAGATCGCGGGATTACTCAAATGCCACGGGATTTGAGGTCTTTTAGCATGATTGTGTCAGGTGGGCTTTAGTCACCGGAGCGATTGTATCTGGTGAGACGAGGTTTTGGCTTTCCAGAATGATTTTGTCAAGCGGGCTTTAGTCACCTGAGCGATTGTATCTGATAAGCGGTGTGTCATTTGGAGTAAGATCGCGGGATTACTCAAATGCTACAAGATTTTGGGTCTTCCAGTGTGATTGTGTCAAATGGGCTTTGGTCATTTGAGCGACTTTATCTGGTAAGACAAGATTTTAGCGTAATTTTGTCGAGTGAGTCTTAGTCACCGGACTATTTGGTTTGGTAAGACAGGGGACCATATGATGTAAAATCGCGGAGTTACTCAGATATCACATGGTTGCCTTGATTCAAACCTTCCTTTATTTGGTGGCTTGTTGCTTAAAACAGTGTGTTGTCTATAATGAGGTCACGGGATCATCCAGATACCACAGGATTTGGGTTCTTCAGTAAATTGTTGTCATCAAGACTATTTTAATAGTAAAGGACAAAGTGTCCTCAAGAATGAGGTCGCGGGACCACTCAGACACTATGAGATTTGCAGGTCTTGATAGGATAGCATGTAGACTCCTCAGGTACGTGATCTATTTTCTCATGGTCTGCATTTTCTCCAGTATTAATATGGAATGTAAGGCATTTAAAATCCATCTCTTTTAGTGAATCACAATTCAACCAAATTTTCAAGATTGAATCGCTTTCTGATTTTTTATGAATTACGGGGTTCCCGTTATGATAAATGAACTTATATTTTTATTGGAATTTTGGTGAGATTACTCGGCACAAGCACATTCTCCTCATTTTTCTGAGCTCACAGGAGTTTTCCTCGTATTTTTCCGAGCCTCTGGTGATTTTTGGTGGATTTCTGAAATTGGTCATTTACTGATCCGTCATGAATTTGATATTTGGGCGATTTGAGCGGTTTTGGTTGGATTTTTAGCCATAATATTTAGTAAAAATGGATTATTCACATTTTTCTGGATTTATGAGAATTTAGTTTGGATTTTTTTGAGTTTCCTATGAATTTTGGCGTATTTTTGAAGTTTAGGTATCTCAGAATTTATCTGATTGGGCCACGTCGGCATCAAACCATACACATCAGTGACTACATTCCATGTTGTCAGGGGTTTTTTTACACGCCAGGGGTCACAGAAGATCAGTGCCAGGAATTGGGATTGAGACTCGATTGAGTCATCTGGTCTCTGTTTTTTTATATAACGTGTACATTATATCTTTGTAAATATCTCACTATACCGTATTCTTGAGGGATCAAGCCGCAGAAGATCCCCTACTCTCGATCGATAACTCCTTGATAAACCAAGGGCATCAATCGGCCTCTTTAGGGTTATACGCCGAATGTGCTTCTCTCTCTCTATCTTGCTCTTTTGTCTTCGATCTGATCGTCACGGCCGCAGCTTTGACCTGATCGACATGGCCGCCACCTCGAACTGTCGGAACCTGCCACAGGAGGGGTTTATCGAATCTTGCAGTGCATTCTAGTAGACCTAACTCACCCGACATGGGATCTCTTTCATTCTACTTTTTATTTGTGAGAGCAAGGCTCCGGCTTCGAGTAGTAGAGGAGGCTGTGGGAAACTCATGAAACCCCTGATAAGTAAGTACAAAACTTCACTTTTTCTATTTAACAAAGAGGGATCTTTGTTTGCATCGGCCATGACTTTCTCCATATGTTCGTCAGGTGTTCGACGAAATGTTCAAGAGAAATATCGGGGAAAGATGGATTGGCTATTCCTGAGAATGCTTGTGAGACATTCAAAAGCACACTAGAAAATGCTTAAGCTTGTCGATCTGATGATTACGCATCCATTTGATGGTGCCTAACCTCCGTAGTAGGTCTAGGCTGGCTGGGATGGCGATGCCCGCACTTGTCCAGGTCGTAGCTTGACTCATTCTTTCTCCTTTTGTTTGATTTTCACTCTTTTTTTGTATTGGAGCATTAATTTGACACAGATTTTGGTTGTGCGTCAGATGGGCAGTTGATAAACCCCTTGACGGCAATCGGCTTCCATTCTGGGTGAAGTTTGTTGAGTCTGCAACTTCTCAGTTTGAACGACTTACCAGAAGGTTGGAAGCAGTCGCAGGTAACGCTTAGCATCTCTTCCTTCCTACCTCTGGAGATTTTTTTTTTTATTCATGGAGCTGGATCTCTGTCTTTTTGTTTGAACGGTTATGATTCATTTTGAGTTGAGTTACCCCCTTCTTTTTTTAGCGGGAGATGAGATTAGAGAGAATTTTCTGGTTTATGATAACCATGATATACTTTCTAGTGAGTCACGAAGAATCTGGTGATTGTGAAGGAAGATGGAATAACATGTATTGGTGCCTACTGTCAAGAAAAAAAAAAGGAGGTATTTCTTCTTTTTTTATTTTCTTACAATTTATCGTGCATTGTATGAAGAGCATTTATATATGTGGTCTGAGTTCCTTCCTTTTATACAAATACATAGATATATGTGTCTCGCACTTTTTCGGGTCCGCACCTCGGTTAGGATTTATGGATACCTCCGTGGGGGTGAAAAAATACGGATCAGATACCTCTCGAACTCCTTGGGACACAACTACCAATTCCCGCCTGACAAAGGATGAGGATACGGTAGTAGTCTCAGGTGTTTCGAGAGTTTGATTGTTTAATGCAGGTCCTTTCCTTCCAGTAGGCACAAGCCCCTACTGTTAATTACCTCTGAACCGAGTCGAGAGAACCTCTAGATCGGAGATGTTAATAGATCAGGCATATTAAGTGTGTTCAAGCTTGTTAAATGATCGTTTAAGACGACCACGTTGATAAACAGGATAGACTGACAGTGAGTGTGAATGCAGGGAAAGTATCTTGTGATGACATGAATGCATATGATATGCAGCGATGACTGTAGAAAGAAGAAAAATTTATGTTTTAAAGAACTGCACGAGCAGTCTTTCTTTATTTGAGTGTGGTCTGGTGGATCTTTAACCAAGTAGGTATTAGATCGCTTCAGGACTTGTCATTCTCATATCCGAGACGCATCGCGTGCATGAGAGAACAAATGTAAATGTGTAAAGCCTCGGCCTTCTGACGTTTTGGAGATCTGGTATAATAAACATGTTAGACCTCCGGTGTTGCGGCGTGTCTTAGACTTAGGTTTGATGTCGACATGTCGAAGCTGAGGTTATTGGACGTGTTGAGAGTTTCAAGCATTCTAGCGTGGAGAGACTCCGGTCCTTGAACGTGTTACAGCTTCAGTCGTTTGTTGACGTGTTTGAATTTTTAATCTTTTAGCGTTTTAGGGTCTGGCTTAAGCGTTTTAAACCCTGGCGTTAAGATGTGTTAAGAGTTCAGGTCACTTGAGTCTGGTTTGTGTTTCTAAGACTTTAAACATTTTTAAGTTTAATAGCCCTGGCTTTCAGACATTTGGATATTTGGCTTTCTGGAGGGTGTGTGTTTCCTGGGATTTAATTTTGGATTTGACTTTTGGGTCAAAATATTTCTAGACTCGGTTTTTAGGCCGAAGTATTTCTAGACTTGGCTTTTAGGCCCAAGTAGGAGATTTAAGTTCAATTTTGTTTTAGAGGATCTTCAGATCCCTTGGGTTTGATGTCCTAGGATCCGGAATTGGTTTTAAGGATCTCTAAGCTTGAAAGCTGTGTAGAGTTCATTTGGGTTTTGGATTGTTCTTTGATTTGGATCTTGGTTTTGGGTCTGTCTGGCCAGGGCTTTTATTTTAATATTATTTTATTTTATTATTATTTTCTGAATATCGGGAATGTCAATTCCTGATAATTCAAAGCACCTGTTGTCCAAGTATACCTGTTGTCCAAGTGGTTAAGACACTTAAACTTTTGAATTTTCTATGCTTTTAATGTCAATTTGGTCCTTAAGACATTTTTAATGACATTTTTAAGGGAAATTAATGATGCTTTAATTAAAATCCCCTTTTCTTTTAGAATTTGCTGTTGAAGCCTTATACAAAATTGTTCCTTGTAATTTTCTGAATATTTTGGTATTTTTTGGTAATTTTCTGACCTTTCTAGCTATTTTTAAATCATTTTTGAAGTCTCAGCAATTTAGAAAAATTCTGATTGGTTCTGGATTTGGTGTTTCGTGTTCTGGATGTCAGGGATTCGCTACACACATGGTGCCACAGCAAATCCCGACAGGTCGCTGAGATGAGCCGACTGAGTCGTCTGGTTCACGCACGCGTCTGTGCGCCATTAGACCCGAGTCCTGACATTGTGGGCCCCACCGTCAGTGTCTCTGCGTGCGGTACGCCGAGTCTACCCACCTTTCTGCTAATATCCGTTGGAGACGATTCTGGGGCGTTGATCTGCGCCAAGATTTGTGCTGGTCAACGTTTCAACGTTCTCTTCTCTTCTTCTTTCTTTTCTCTTTCTTTCTTTCTCGTCTCTTCCGACGAAGCGCTGACTCGAGTCAATGCTCTGGGGTCGACTCGATCTCCGCCGAGAAGAGGCCATTCGGCCGGCGAGAAGTGTCGGAGAGGTCGTTTCACTCTCCTCTTTCCTTCTCAGCTGGTCAATTGGGTCGATTCTTGCTAATTGAAGTCGTGGGGACTTAGCTGTTCTCGATTTGGGATTTTTCGACAGTGCCTTTGCAACCAAAATTGAGCCGTGTGGGGCCAATCGACGGCATGATTGAGCAACCAGAGAGGTGCCTTGGGTCGATTTGAGTATCAAATTGAGGTAAGACCCTCAAGCTTGCTGTATGTGATTTGAGCTGTGATTTACTCGATACCCTGTGATAATCAGACCCAAATTGGTCGTATGGAAGGTAATCGATGAGTAGGCTTTGCAACAGGGAACCCTAGTATTGTCTATTGGAGCCATGTGGACCCTGACTTGGTCGTTTGGGGTAGTGGCTTGACTAGTCTAGACATTTGGTATCTGTTGGTTGTTCTTTGGTGATTTGGTAATTTCTGATAAAATTTTGGCATTATGACTGGGATATTTGATGCATAGAGGGGTGTGTAGGTGATCACATGATCTTAATTTGGTTCTGGAAGGGGGATTGTGCTATATTGAAGACTTGGTGTATTTTTTTTTACTGTTCTTGACTACCTATCTATTTCTGGTGTAATTTTGGCATTATAACTGGGTGGCTGGGGTTTTGACAAGGATTTGGCTATATTAGTATATCATACTGAGCTTATGTAGTGCTGCTATTGGATTGTGAGGGATAATTTTGTGGAATAAGGAGTTTATTTGTGGGGTTTTGGTTAGTGTACTGACTGTGGGGTTGATTATCACAGGGGTTCATGCAATTCACTAAACTTTGAAGCATGAACCAGCCCCTAAGTGGCTGCTCAATGGCAAACACACCCATTAGGACTGACCCATACTCCAATGAGAGCTCAAATCTGGGCCCAAGAGAAACCAAGAGTGACTGCTCAAAGGCTAGCACACCCATTAGCATGGCTCCTCTAGGACCCTTATACAGCAAGCTTTAGGGGCTTGTACCCTTCTTCACTTCATGCCTCCTCTCTGGTTGCTTCAAGCTTGCCACCTGGTTGCTGCACAGAAGAGAGAAGAGAAGGGATTGTAGGTATATCTTTGTTTTCCTTTTTTTTTTACTTTTCACAGCACTTTTATTCTGTAATTACTTCTGTAGATGCTAATTAGTATGCATTTTTTTGTGTTTTGATGCAGATGATGCTACTAGTTGAGCAATTAAACCCTATAGATGCTTCTGGTAGTTACAAGCATGCATAGTAGACTGGTTTTAGATGTAACAGTGCACAAATAGATGTGAATAATAACATAACAGATGAAATAAAGATGCAAAATGTAAAAAGGAACATAAATATATACATAAAAAGCTTTATTTCAAACTATAGGATTACATTTCTGCTAATTACCTTGTTTAAAAAAACTAATTAAACTTCTTTGTTTTACAGAAAATAGCTTGAGTTTCAAAATGGGCAGAGTTTCAATATAGCACTTTGCCTCTCCTTCTTCAGTCGATGGAGAGCTTCTTTTATAGCTGTAGAGGTATTCTAGGGTTTGTTTTGAGGCTGCCACATGGCAATTCCTCAGATTTTTGGGTTTGGATGAGAGGCTGAGATGTGTTTTTGCTCCTTGCCGCCTCAGTTGGTGAGTCTTCATGCACTTGGGCTTGTTACTGTCTTGCACACTATCCTATAGTCGTTTGACATCTGGCATTGGTAGAAAACAGTGGCCATTTGGCATATTTTACTTCAATTTACTTGCTATTTGATGTTTTTATGACAGGTGGACCATAAGGCCACTTGTCATGTTGATTTGGGGGTATTTGTGTCCTTCTCCTCTTGGCTTGGGAGAGGGGTCGCATTCTGGCGCCAAAATTGGCTTGGACAGATGGCATTGATCCATGAGTTATGGGGTTTTGATGGTGTAGATGCACTGGTGAGAGCATCTCCATCTGCTGTGTAGCTGTTGCAGCTATCTCCTAGGCTGGACAGTGCATCAGAGGGTGTATGAACCTCTCCAATGGTGTCTTGGCCTTGGATTGGCTGTAGTTTGCATCTGATAGCTTGTTGGTGTGATTTCTGGATGGTGTGGCTGCCTGTGGGACCCACGGGGTCAGCATGGTGGCTTCACTGTATCCAATTGAGGTATGAAGAGTGGCAGGTTTGATTTCTGTACCTATCCCCTCTCTAGTGCCTATTGGGGTGTATTCATTTAATTTAATTTCATTTCTTGGCTTAATCCAGGTGGCATGGGCTAACTGGTGCCATTGTATGTTGGGTGTTTGGCATAGGCGCCTGAGAGCATGCAATGTTTGCTCTGGATGTTGGTACATTCCCCTGGAGAGGGAATTGATGAGGTATGAAAGCTTTTATGCTTTTCATAGATTTTCTATAGCTGGTAGCCTTGTAACTTTAATGTTTGAGCTGTCACTTGACATAATACATGTCATCTGATACTCACATTTGATTACCTGGCTTGTTTAGCCTTGTTCATGATGAATCCGAGCCAATGATTTGGAATGAGGCTCATTCAGATTTTTTTTTTTTTTTTTTTTTTACACAACCTGTGAGTTGTATTTCTGTGGGTAATTCAATGTACTTGCCTATAAGCAAGTGTTTTGAGTCAACACTTGTCATGTTTTGACAAGTTGTGCTCACACTTGTCTTGTCAAGTGGTTAGTGATGGTAGGCAGTGGTATTGGCCATAGTTTGCTTCAATCTGGTGCCTCCCCCATATGGCCAATGATGAACCCAGCTAGGCAGTTTATTGCCTTGTAATTTAATTCTGAGGCCTTATGCAACTTTGACACTGGAATGACATGTATTCTGTGCATAGTTAATCCCTGATAAGCATGTAATTTGCTTGATTTTTGGTTGCCAACTCTTTGTATAACATCTGTGCAACAAGCTGAGAGGGACTGAGGAGGGCATACTTGGCATTTTCTGTGCCTTTTACTATGATTTGTGTGCAACATTCTTTTGTTTGTTTGCAATAATGTCTGATTTGCCCATGGGCCCAAGAATGACACGCATGAAGCCTTTTTCAGGTATATCTTGATGTTTTTCATTCGCTTCTGGTTGTGTATATGCACAGATACATGACTTGTTTGATTTTGTGGAAATCTGGCCATCCATTGAACTCAACATGTATTTGAGTGGCTGGGAATGGTTTGGTGTTTATGAAATGATAAAGGAATGATACACTAGCATTTGTAGCATATCTATATCATACTTTTGGCCTTGGTCATTTCTTTAATTTTTATGAAGAGAGAGAGATGGACCACTGAAGGTGATGCAATGCACTCTCCTCTCTCTCATTACTTCCTCAGTCGAGGGTACACTGTTTCGACAGGGCTAGGCCACCTTTTCAGTTCGTAGGCTGAGGAGAGTATGTATTCTCTCCATTTGGCCGTATGGTTTGCGAAATTGTACTGGATGTCTCCAGTTACTGACATTGGTACCATCCCATAGGCACAATGCACAATTCTCCTCTGTGTATATCTTTAAGAGCATTTCCTTGCTCCGTAGAAACCCACAGTTCCTTTAAACTCATGCATTCTCTCTTTCTTTATTTTCTGAGTTTGACACTCGCGACTGTCAATGGCGATACCTTTGCTCCGGCGAAATTGGGCAGGAATTGATTAAGAGAAGCATAGCAAACTTTCTGTTTCACTATCGTAAGCATCTCTAACCATTTATTTGCCATTAATTTTGAGGCATTTTTCATCCCCAAATCCGCTAGCTAACAGTTTCTCCTCTCTGATTCTCTCTCTGTAGGTCGAGAGAACACTCGAGATTGGTGTCATTGAGCTCACGGTGGTGTCGCCTGTACGACGGTGCAATCGGTTGAGGCAATGATGGCCTGTAGCTCCGGCGAGATTCGAACCTAGTCGACGGAGAAGACGACTCTTTTCAGGTTTTATTTCCTTATTTTCTTTTCTTTTATTTCTTTTAACAGAAATCCCTGGGCTAATCAGAGGTTGCCACCTGTCTCTTTTCAGTTAAAAGAAATAAAAATTCTCGGTGGGGCCCACTTGTCAGTACTCGTTGCTGAAGCGAGTTAGACGCTTCGTTGCGTCTGGACGCTGTCGTGTTGAGTCTAGGCGTAGCTGGGACCCACTTGTCAGCTCTCGTCGCTGAGTTGCTTTCGTCTGGACGCTGTTGAGTTGAGTCGAGACGCAGCTGAGCCAAGTTGCTGTTGGACTCGAGTTGCGCGTGAGTCTCTACTGGATCTGAGTTGAATCCAAAGGTATAATGTGGCTGGGTCGAGTCCATTCATGTTTTTGGGCCGATTTGCATTGTGGGCCGCTGTCTGGGCTTTGTATTTATGTTATATTTGTAAATGTTAAAACCCGGCCTGTATTTGTATATTTGCGCATGATTTTATACACGTATTTCATACGTATTTGGCACGTATTTCACATGTATTGCATGCATATTTTGTATGGGTTTGTACGATTTGTGGGCCTGACCAAATAGCTTATATTGTAGCATTATGGTATTAACCCTTTTTGACATATTTGATTAAGTCCAAAATTGCTTGAAATTGATTCAATTCGAACTTATCCAATGAATATCGCCAATTACATTCGAATAGCTCATATACGAGCGTTCTCTCATGTATCTTGACGCCTTCTATCGGCTTGTTTTTAAATTTGCCGAATTTTAGAGGCAAACAGTATGCAAGCTTGGAATGCTAATGTTTGTGTCTCTATGAATGAGCCTTCTGGCTATTGTAACTGAAGCTTCCTATCTGCTTCGTTTTCAGGGTCTATACAACAATGTTGAAGTAAAGGCAAAGGAAGGAACACCATAAACTTATGAAGTTCAGATATACAATCATGCTGTAAGATATGTCCTCTTTTCCTTTATATTATGCACTAAGCATATGCATGCTTACATGCTTCTTCAGAAAGAGTAAGTATTGAATGGCTAGGATACAAAAGAAAAAAAAAAAAAAAGTAAAATTGGCCAACATGTGCTGTGAATTTTTTTGTGCATATAGGTATGCTATATGATGATTTGAATCCAATGAGAGTAAATATAAATCCATTACACCCATGCACACCATAAGTTGGTGGCTGGGTTGACCATGAAATGACTTTCAAAACAAAAAAAAAATTCTCAATACAATAAGATTTTACTAGTGACCCAAGCAGTGATCACCATATTACCTTGCTTTTCTTTTCCTTAGGGTTTACACAGAACTTACTATCCTACTATTTTTACTTTCTCCTTTTGATTCTCTTTTTTTTTTTGTTTTCAAGGTTTCTCTCCTCTCAAGCTACTACACTTTAGAAGTTAAGTTTCTTGCTGGGTGTTGGGTGTTCTTTCTCTTTGTGTGTGTGACTGTGTTGTTCTTCCTCTCTCCATGCAGCTGCCTCCTTTATTTATGGGGAGAGGTAAGGGCATTTTAGTCCTTTGTTTATTTAATTTCCCTCCTTTTCTTTAATTCATCATCTATTGACTCTTCAACCCTTCTGTTTTGTACAGGGATGTTATACTTCTCTTCTACTGCTATCTGAGTAGAATGCAAATCATAGGTGTTGTCAACTCGCCATTTATTGCCATCTCAGATACGATTCCCTCCCTCTCTTTCTTTCTTTCTCTTATTGCATTCAAATGCTCTACTATTACTCTCTCTCAGTATGGCTCCAGACTCCTTGAGCTTATGAAAATACATAGTGCATCCTTAGTGTACATGGCCTCAGGTCTCTTGTGCAGTGTATATTCCTCTCTCTCTGCACAGTGACTCTCCTTGGTCTATTTACTCCTCCCTCTCTCTTTGTACCTGTTCACTCTCCTTAGTTCACATTACACCATTTTCCTCTCACTGAGGCATGTATGAGTGAGTATAGATTGGCTCTAAAAATCATGATTATATGGTAATCACAGAGTCCTTCTTTTTTTACTATGCATCTTACCTGCACTCATCACTGTCTTGATTTGTTCTTTTGGTTCCAATGTCCGAGTCCACAATATCTCTCTTCTCATCATTCATTTTTTTTTTTACATAACTTCATGCATTACTTGCATGATACTTATGTGACCAAAGCCTAACCAACTCTTTCCCTCTCTTCTTGCAGGTGCATTTTTTTAGCTAGTGATAGCTTATTTTCTGCTCTGGACAACTGAATGTTTCTCTGTGATTGTCATAGGTTCCTTCTCTGCACTGGGCAATCGAATGTTCCTCTGTAATTTGTTGTAAGTTCCTTCTTCTTTCCTTTTTTGTTGTTTAAGTCTTTTTTCCTTTTTTTTGTACTGTTTTTTTTTTTTTGGCTACATGCTCCAGTTTTTTTTTTAAAAAGAAACATCTTTTATTGTCTCAAAACTGCCTGCATAATTTCTCTTTTTTAAAAAATGGACATTGGCCTCCTGTCCTCTTTACACCTGAGTTTCATTTTCTCTCTTCTTTGCTTTGCACAAGTGCGACTTAACCTTTCTTTTTTTTATTTGTGATTTTCAGTTGATAGTGAGGTGCATTATTTGTTGTTTCACAAGTCTCATCAAATTTGCCACTTCACTGTTGTTATTATCTCTTCACACTTCTTTTTTTTTTTGCATGGTTGTGTCACATCCAGTTGCTTTTCTCCCCTTCTGCATTGATTGCTCTCTGGTCTCACTGGGTGATTTGCATTATTCTTGTTTGGATGTGCTCAACCCTCTAAAGTGAACTGCTGCACAATTCAGGTGAGACATGAATTTTCTGTGTGCCAGTTATTTTTTTTTTCTTTCTTTGGCTCCATTCTTTCACTGTTTCCAGAACTTCATGCAATCTGACCATCACTGTTTGTTTCCTGCAGGTCAAACTTCATTGTTCCTTTCTTCAGCTAAAGCAGATTCCTTCTTAATTTGAAGCATTTATTGGTATGTACCATATAAGGCTTCTAGGATGTTTCATCTTTCTGTGATATCTGGGGTAGAGAATCATTTTAATGGCTTCATCTGCATTTTTACTACTCCTCCTCGAGTAGATTTAATTATTAATTGATTAGTACTTTTCATGCATGCTTTATCTTTCACTTGGTTGTAATAAATATTTAAAGCTTTCTTTTTTTTTAACTGATTTGTGAGCCTGTCTTTCACCCAAATTCTTTTGTTCCTTTTCCTTTTTTTGGCAGCGAGTGTAGAGCTTAGCCTCAAGTTGTTTTGTCGTGTGTATTATTCTCTGAACATTTAGATCCCCCTCTTCTTTGCCTTTGTTTTCTCATTTAACATATATAGCCACTATCGAACCAGCCTTTGGCCCTGTGACTGTTGTTGATTTGCTTGACACTTAAATGGCACACTAAGCCCATTCTTTTTGGTTTCACGATTTTGTGAAAGCAATCGGCTTGGTGACTTAAAAGCCAAAGCATGTTGAAAATTTTTGTTTAAACTCAATCGTTTCCTTTCAAGTTTGCGACTGAACGAAAACGGCAGCCGAGGCAAGTGCTACCACGTTCTCCCCTTCACCATCTTTCAGGCGGTATCAAATATTTTGGTGATGGTCGAGCGAATTGCTGGAACCAACTTGAAGGTCGAGAGGAAGATCTGACAACTGGGTCCTCTCCTCATCGTTTTGGGCTCTGTTATCGGGCTGGAATTAATAAGTCTGGCCTGTTTCAATCGGCCCATATATTTTTAACTTCTCGCTACTGTATTCGTGATCATGTATAAGTTATCCGATATTTCCCAATAAGTTGTAACAATCATCATGATTTCAATAAAATTTCAGTCGCAATTCATCAGAGATGTTGTCTTTTTACCTGTCTAAACTTGAACATTGATCATTCTGTCAAGACTTTATCAAAGTCGAAAGTTCATTTAGAATATTGTAAGGCCATTCTTATGTAACAAATTCATATATCTTTGAAATTTCTATATCTCCCACAGTTTCAAAATTCGCTTAACTCATCTCAGTTAAACTCCGGGATATCATGGTCCTGTCACAAACATTTTCTGAATGTTCTGTACTTTTATGGGTCAACAGATATATATAGATCAAATTCAAGTAATGAATCCAGCTCCAATTTTTTTTTAAAAAAAATCATCATTATGAAGACGTTGCCATGCTTGCTCAACTGTTCTCTTTTGTCTTATAATTGACGATTAAAATTTTTCATGTTGACAAAAAAAAAAGTTAATTTGTGCTTGGAACTAAATTAAAGCTATGACTCATCGGTATAGTGCGCAAAATAAAAAAAAAACAAATAAATGACTGATCAGCACTTTTTTCATGTAATAAAAGACATTTACAGTACAGTGCGCAATCAAATGGCTGAAACTTTATCAAATACTTGTCGTGTATCATTTCTGGTATTGAAAATCCATCATAATAGATTTGAAGTAATTTTAAATAAATTTCTGAAATCAGTGAAAAGATAAGTACCATCAAGCTTTGATCATAGTAGAAATTTTAATCAGTACTCACAAAAAGTAGTAAAAATCAAATACTAGTTTCTTACATTAATTAACCTAGCACTTGATAATCTACGAGAAAGGGTCTCATTTGTTTCCCTTGTGGTGCCGAGAGAGAGACAAGCGATTGAGTATTGGCAATTTCAAAGAGAAGGAAGATGAAACGGTTTTAGGAAAGAAGGTACAATTTGGGCATCCTATCAATGTCTTTTAAACAGGAAGGTGTATCGATCCTTGGAAATGAGAGGGTAGTTTGGTCATAATTTTATTGATGCTGAATTGTTTCAATTAAAAAATAACTAAAATTGATGAAAGGGGGTTATATTCCTAATAAGCATGATTGGAGGGGGTTATATTCAGTTTTAAAAATTAGAGGGGTTATATCCTGTTAGAGAAGATTATGAGAGTTTATATCCAATTTTGCAAAAAAAAAAAAAGATCGACATTGTTGTAAAATTAAAGAGAAAGGAAGAAGAGACAAAAGTAAAAGAGAGATAAATTATCTTCTGTATATTTCTATTCTCAATTGTTGGATACAAGATACAATGTACAACTCTCTATTTATAAGCCAAAAACAAATCTCCTAATAAATGCTAAATATTTGGTGTAAATGTGTAATTAATGGGATTAAAGATAGACAACCATATATGATTCATAATAATTTATAACACTTCCCCTTGGTTGTTCATCTTTCATTGTACACTATTAATATGATACTTCTGGATCATTTATACTACCTCGTTAAAAATCTTACCAAGAAAAATCCATTGGGATAAAAACTTGGACAAGGAAAAAGAGTACAACGTGTATAATGATTTCCCTCATTTTAATATTATTGGATATCCTTCAGTCGATGTAGACATATCTTCTTTCTGAGTTGCTCAAAAGTTCTTGTTGGCAAAGACTTCGTGAATAGATCAGCCAAGTTGTTGCATGATTGAATTTTTTGAACATCTATTATGCCATCCTTTTGTAGGTCATGTGTCGAGAAGAACTTTGGCGCAATGTGTTTAGTTCGGTCTCCTTTGATATATCCTTCTCTAATTTGTGCTATGCAAGCTGCATTATCTTCATATATTGGAGTAGGATTTTTCTTAATGTTTTGAAGTCCATATTCTTCTTGAATATTTTGAATTATTGACCTCAATGAAACACATTCTCGACTCGCTTTATAGAGAGCAATTAGTTCAGCATGATTCGATGAAGTAGCAGTTAGAGTTTGTTTTGTTGATCGCCATGAAATTGCAGCTCCACTATAAGTAAATATGTATCCTGATTGAGATCTTGCTTTATGCGGATTTGACAAATATCCTGCATCTGCATATCCAACTAAATTAGATTTTATATCCTTTTCATAATATAGTCTCATATCTCGAGTTTCGCAAAGATAGCGGAAAATATCTTTAATTTCATTCCAATGTCTTCAGATTGGTTTGGAACTATATCTTGACAATAAATTTACAGCAAATGCAATATCAGGTCTTGTATTATTTGCAAGATATAACAACGCTCCAATTGCGCTTAAGTATGGTACTTCAGGACCAAGTACTTTTTCATCATTTTCTTGGGGACGAAAAGGATCATTTTCTACATTTAAAGATCGTACGACCATTGGTATTTTCAAAGGATGAGATTTATCCATATTAAACCTTTTTAGTATTTTTCTATGTAATTTGATCGATGGATGAATATTCCATTCTTTAGATGTTCGATATGCAGGCCGAGACAAAATTTAGTTACACCAAGGTCTTTCATTTCAAACTCTTTTTTCAACAATTTTGTAGTATTTTCGATCTCTTCATGAGATCCTATAATGTTTAAATCATCAACATATACCGCGATGATTGCAAAACCTAGATTTGATTTTTTAATAAAAACACACGGACTAACTGTATTATTCTTATATCCTTCTTTTAGAAGATATTCACTAAGTCGATTATACCACATTCGACATGATTGTTTTAGTCCATATAACGATTTTTTCAATTTTATGGTGTACATTTCTCTAGGTTTTGATTTATATGCTTCAGGCATTTTTAATCCTTCAGGGATTTTCATATATATGTCACTATCAAGTGAACCATATAGATACACTGTGATAACATCCATAAGTTGCATTTTTAGATTTTCTATGACTGTGAGACCTGTTAAAAATCTTAAAGTTGTTGCATCCACTACAGGTGAATAAGTTTCTTCATAATCAACTCCATATATTTGTGAAAAATCTTGCGCTACTAGCCTTGCTTTGTATCTCACAATCTCATTTTTCTCATTTCTTTTAATGACAAATACCCATTTGTAACCTACAGGGTTAACATCTTTGGGTGTCTGGACTACTGGTCCAAATACTTGTCGTTTATCAAGTGAATTTAATTCAGCTTTTATGACATCTTTCCATTTAGGCCAATCATTTCTTTACCTACATTATTTTATGGTTTTGGGCACATTATCCTCTTCGCTTATAACATCACTAGCTACAGCGAATGCAAAAATTTCATCAACTTAAGTTTCATCCCTATTCAATGTTATACCATTTTTCACATAATTTATAGAAATCTCATGATCATTTGGTATTTCAGTTTCTTCTGGACCTTCATCAATCTCTTCTGGGGTTTGAGTTTCTTTTGGGATGTTCTTAATCTCTTCTGGTATTTTATCAACTTCTTCAGGAGTTTTAAAAGTATTTTCTTTTGTCAATGTACCAACTGCTTTATTATGCTCTTTTCTTTTACGTGGATTTATATCCTTAGAACCAATTGGTCTTCCACGTTTTCTACGCTCATGAGATTCATTTGATACTTTTGTACTATCTATTCGAGCAGGTGCATTTATAGCTGAAATATGTGATTTAGTGACTCTATTTATATCTGTGAATGCATCAGGCAATTCATTTGCTATTCTTTGTAAATTTATAATCTTTTGAACTTCAAGTTCACATTGACCATTTCTGGGGTCAAGATAAGATAATGATGAATTCCAAGTCACTTGTTTATCCAGTTTTTATTTTTCTTCCCCTAAATTTGGGAATATTGATTCATTAAAATGACAATCAACAAATCTTGCAGTAAAAACATCTCCTGTTAATGGTTCTAAATATTTAACAATAGAAGGAGAGTTGAAACCGATATAAATTCTCAATCTTCTTTGAGGTCTCATTTTTGTGCGTTGTGGAGGAGAAATTGGAACATATATTGCACAACCAAATATCTTTAAATAGGATAAATTTGGTTATCTTCCGGAGACCAATTGTAACGGGGAATATTTATGATCAGCAGTTGGTCTTAATCTAATTAGTGCTGCAGCATGTAATATGGCATGTCCCCATGTGGAAGATGGTAAACTAGATTTCATAAGTAATGGTCTAGCGATTAATTATAACATTTTAATCAACGATTCTGCTAGACCGTTTTGTGTATGAACATGGTCCATTGAATGTTCTACAATAATCCCAATAGACATGCAATAATCATTAAAAGCTTGGGATGTAAATTCTCCTGCATTATCAAGTCGGATTCTTTTAATTTGATAATTCGAAAAGTTAGCTCTCAATTGGATAATTTGTGCTAACAATCTAGCAAATGCAACATTTCTTGTTGCTAACAAACACACATGTGACCAACGTATTGATGCGTCAACTAAGACCATAAAATATCTAAATGGTCCACATGGTGGTGTAATAGGTCCACATATATCTCCTTGAATTCGTTCTAAAAATGATGGAGCTTCAAGTCCAACTTTATTTGGAGATGGCCTAGTAATTAGTTTTCCAAGAGAGCATGCTTGACATGTCAATTCTTTAGATAATAGGATCTTCAGGTCCTTTAAGGGATGCCCATTTGCACTTTCAATTATTCTCCTCATCATTATATTTCCTGGATGACCTAATCTGTCATGCCATAGTGTAAATAATTTTGGATCAACTAACTTTTGGTTAGTCATCATATTTGATTCTATTGTACTTATATATGTACCATATAGTCCATTAGACAATGCTTGCATTTTCTCCATAAAAATTTTCTGGGCATTTTTAATAGATATGATATGAAGATATTTACAATTTCTCTCATTCATAGTTTCAATATGATAACCGTTTTTTCGAATATCTTTAAAACTTAGTAGATTTCTTCTGGATCTACTCGAATATAATGCATGATCTATTGCTAATTTTGTTCCTTCAGGTAACAAATACAAGCTCTTCCGGAGCCTTCAATAATATTACTTGAGCCATATATAGTTTGGATATTAGTCTCACCGAGATGCAATTGTAAAAAATATTTCTTACTTTTCAATATTGTATTTGTAGTTTCGCTGTCTACTAGACATGAATCTTCTTTATTTGTCATTGCATCAGTCATTTCCTTGAAATAAAATAAAATAAACTAACTTTATTCATTCATTAACATTCATTAATTACCGTACAGATTGTCAACTATAATTTGTGATCAAGATAATCAATAACAATATAAGAAAGGATCTTATAAAAGGAAACTTAATCATAGCACAAATGGTGCACGTTGCTGGCCGAAAATAATAATGGATAAATAAAGGAAACAACAAATTAAAAGTAACCAACCATATCTAGCTTAATATGAAGTATTTCGGACAAAAGATCAAGACAGAGCCAAGGATCATATTAACATTATCATCAATTTTATTCGGCCAATTAACAAAGGGTTGGAAATAACCAAAAGAGAAAATATTTTGTTATAGCACATATGTTACAAACATCTTCAAGATGTTTTTCTTTTTCATTGCAAAAAATATAATGTGACCATGTCAACGTCATCTATATTAAGTCACATTCACTTCAGGAAATGAATTTTCACGTGCGCCATACTTATTGATTAATTCATTAGAAACTCGTTCTATTATTTTGCATTAACTTGGAGTATCTTTTGCTACTATAAGGGCAAATTTGAGACATGAATTATGGAGAATTATACTCACAATTATATTTAAAACCATGTAATCTCACATGTTATAACGAGCTTTTGATTCTAGTGGTCACATTTTTCTTTGAAGAACTCTTCAAGAGTACTAACATATTTTTATCATAACTTCAGGTTATTAGTATTGTAACTTCAGGTTCAGATAAATAAATAAACAAACAAATAAATAAAACTGTAATATAATAAATAGAAAATAAAATATAATTCATATGATTATAACTTCAGGTTGTAATATCCAATAACTTCTGGTTATTAAAATTTTTTACTACACAATTAGAAGAATTTAATTGAAAAATAACTTCAGGTTATTTTTCATTCAATAACTTAGAAACAAAACTTCAGGTTTTAAACAAATAAATCAAGTATTAAGAACTTCAGGTTCTAAATAAATTATTTTAACAATCAAGAACTTTAGGTTCTAAATAACTTTAAATCGAGATAAGAACTTCAGGTTCTTTATGTAATAAGAACTTCGGGAATTAGAATAATATCATTTGAAGAATTATTTTTATCATCGTTTACTTCAAGAAATGATTCTAAAAAAATATAGCAACAAATAAAAAACAGATTTAAATGTCTCAAAAGTAAAGCGAAATTAATAATGTCAGATCTGAAACCATTTAAAAAAATGGAAATACACAAATGACTGATTGTATATAAAGTTGCGAAGCGAGAATTTTTTTTCCTTATTCTTAATGAATCAATATATCTACTCAAAAAGTTGCGACGCGAGAAAAAAAAAAAATTCAATCAAACTTTTTGCTTACAGTCACGGATTACCTTTTGCAAAAATATTTGTGATTCCTCCCTGAGCAATTCGTGCTGATAACGTGTTGTAAAATTAAAGAGAAAGGAGGAAGAGACAAAAGTAAAAGAGAGACAAATTCTCTTCTGTATATTTCTATTCTCAATTGTTGGATACAAGATACAATGTACAACTCTCTATTTATAAGCCAAAAACAAATCTCCTAATAAATGCTAAATATTTGGTGTAATTAATGGGATTAAAGATGAACAATCATATATGATTCATAATCATTAATAACACACATAACTTATTTCTTTAGATTAAATAGTAAAAATTACTTGAGAGTATCCAAAAAGTTTAGCCTTTGTAGGATAAATAAAAAATTATTTTTAAATAGTCCAGATTTATTTTAAAACACTGTAATACTGGCAAAGATAATTGAACATCACCTCGCTTTGTGGGAGCATTTATTTTATTTTATTTATTTCCTGGAAAATAGCAATTTAAAATTTAAGTATGCATGCAATTGGAGACCGAGCGCGTGTTACATCTGCAATTGTCTGTACCATAATTTCTCTATGAAATTTGCTTTATAGCAGTTATCAATATTGGGGCCCTAATTTTCAAACGATTCACTGACCATATATTTTTTAACTGCATTTACTTTAAATTAATATAACACGACATCATGATTTGGAGAATACATATACCTTTTCCGCTATCGTAACTTCTTTGGAGTGTATACAGTACTATTGTGTGTGCAACTATGGATAAAATTAGAAAGTATTGTGGGTTTGCTAATGTGCTTCTATAAGAATTTCAACCAAACTAATTACCGCTACATTACTTTGTAAATTTCTTTTCTTTTAATTAAAATTGCAGTTGGCTCCTGGCCGGCTTGCCTTCAAAAAAAGAATTTCAACCAAAATTTTACGGTTCAAAAGGAATTCTTTTGTTCGAACCGTTTGATCCAGATTGCTCAATATTTTGGTACATATTCCCACGTATAAGTAGTCCTTTAATTTATAGTATTAGAATTTTTTTTATATTACTGTATTAGACAATCATACAAAAATTGTAAAAAATGAAAAATTATAGAAGGTGAAAGTTGATTTCCTACAAGAAATTTATTTATAGATTGCATCTGGAAATTTTGACTTTTGGATAGATCATGCTCGAAAAAAAAAAATGCGATTTTTGAACTGTGTAAGCATTTTGATTAAAATATAAAAACACATAAGAAAATTCAACTATCTTTTTTTTTGAGGGCCGACAAATACGAAAAAAAATTCAACTATCAAATATTATTTTCTGCACAACTGTAAGCACTGTCCCTGTTTATTGTTAGGAAAGGAGCTATATATACGACTGATATCTGATATATATCTATTAATTTCATAGAGGCAACAAGAAATAAACTACGACTCTATGTTGGTTCTATCACATGTATTGTAGAGAACCGATCAGATCATTTTATTTCATTTTTTGAGAGGAAGTGAACGATCAGTTCTACTTTCAAGGAACTAATTAAAAACTTAAAAGGATTAATTACCTGCTGTAAGTGAGGTTTAAATTGCCAGAGGCTGAGAAAAAGCAGTACAGTATAGAGAGAGAGCCTTTTCGACTATATCGAGAAAAAGAGAGAGGGCAGGTTGACGAGGTAGAAATGAGGAAAAGAGATTGCAAGAAGTGTAGTAAATGGGAGAAGCATTTCTACTGGTCTCATATGAACTCAACGAAGAAAAGTTTTTTCAAGAAGATGGATGCTTCTTGCTTGAATCAGATGGCAAGATCTTTGCATCTCTCTCTTTATCTTTTTATCTTTTTCTTTTTTTTTCATTTCTTCATTAAGCATTATTTTTTACGCACAATTATTAATAAATCGCTTGTAATTTTGTGTGGAAATAATTTTTGGTCCCACAAATAGAAACCTTTTTGTTAATTTTTGTCTTGTATATTCACAGGATCTCCCCAAGGCTTTCGTAAGAAACATTAAAGGACGAATTGCTAAAAATGTTGAACTAAAAGGTCCAAGTGGTAATATTTGGCAAGTTGGAGTTACCAAACTGGTTGATATCACTTTTCAATCCGGATGGAAGGATTTTATTATTTCTAATAGCATAAAAGCAAACGACCTTCTTGTCTTTAAGTACAACACAGAGTCTTCTTTTGAAGTGCAAATCTTTGATCCAAGCGGGTGCGAAAGAAGTTCTTCGTTTTTCAAGAAGGAAGAAAAGATTGACATGCACGGAACGAGTGATGGCTCCATAAATATTTTGCATGGACATAAAATGCGACAAGATGAGACGGCTATGATTAGAGCTGTCAAACGTCCATAACGGACACGGAAATGCCAATTTTCGTTTATGTTCCGTGATATAGAACGTAACAGTATGAATTTCCGTTTATGTTTCATCATTAAAACGTAACTAAAAATTCTTCCGTTTTTCGTTCCGTTTGAATAGACGGAAGAAACGTTAAAAAACGTTTAATTTTGAAGAAGTATAAAAAAATGAAATTTTGTCCTCAGATACATCATTGGACGAGATAGAAGCCAAGATCAAGGAAATAAAATCTGCCCAATATCGACCAAGCCAGCCAGGATTGCTCAGATAATCAATCAAGATTTCATCATAGCAGTATTTCCATTCTAAGAATAATATAGCTGTTACATACAGATGCATTGCATATATTATTCCTTTTTTGCATAATGTAAACATAGAAAATCCCAAACGGTAACAAGAGGGATTTAGATTCCAAAACATTTTAACAAAATCTTTCAAAGCTCTGTCTAAATTCCATCAAAAACTAATTGTTGCGGGTATTGAACAGGAAATCCAGATTTTAATTCCAAAACAATCTCAGCAAAATTAAAAAAGAGAAAACCCCAAATTAATAACCAAGTTCAGCAAAATTTTCAGCCAGCAAAAACTCAAAACCTTGCAAAATACTTATCTGTTCTTATCAGTTTCAATCCTAAACTCATTTTTTTCCAAAATTTCAGAATCTTACCAGTAAATCAAAAAATTCTTTCTTTCCCAAACAAATAAGCAAAAAACTCATACCAGTTTCAATCATTTCTTTCTCAATCAAAAAAATTCGTACCAGTAAATGTTGCAGCTCCAACAAATAATGAAAAGCAAAACAATCATGTCTCTGGCATCGAGCAAAGAAGAGAGGCGTATCTCTCTGGGGTTCGAGTGAGGGAAGAGAGAGGCGACGAGAGCGAGAGAGAAAGAGAGAAACAGTGAGAGGTGGGTCGACATTAGGTTGCTGTGCGGAGCTTTGTGGAGAAGGAGAGGAGTTGCGGGTCTGGTTCTTAGCGGGTCAGGTTTGTGGGGCTAGGGTTTAGGTCTTGGAAGATGAGACATGGTTGTGAGGTTGAGGCAAAGAGGGGTAGCGATTTGGTGGTGGCGAGCTAGTCGAGGTTGAGAGGAGGGAAGTGGGTTCGGGTTTAGGTGGTTGCGCGTGAGAGAGAGCGGAGAGGAGAGGGGTTGCGGGTCTGGTGAGGTTGAGCAGAGAGGAGGTGCAAAGTACAGTCACGCTCACAATCGAGCGGCCTCACATCTCACAAAGGTCAATCACTGTCTCACTGTCACTCTCACTGTCTCACACAACTACACAAGGCAGACAGAGAGAGACGCACGCGCGGCGCTAGTTGAGAGAAGAGAGAAAAGAGAGACTGAGAGAGGGAGATACATTCGAGGGAGAAGCAGACCGCGTCGGCGCTTAGGTTATAATGACCACTACTTCAGCTCACGCGACCTCTATCTCTCCGCAGGCGCACCCACTCTGCAATTCTTCGTATTTTACCACGCAGAATTCTGGGCTGACTGTATATTGGGCCACCAACGGAAATAACGTTGCAGAACGGAACGAAATAGCATAGTTTCGTTTCTGTTTCGTTTATCGGAACGAAACTGAAACACATTCCGTTTCTGTTCCACAAGTCCAAACGTAAGCAAAATCGCTTCCGTTTCTGTTCCACCAGCACGGAACGGAACGGTATAACGTCGAAACGGCACAAAACTGACAGCCCTAGCTATGATTACTTCTAGCTCCTCGAGTGATTCTGAATATAGCACACATTATGTACCACCTAAGAAGCCGAGAGGATGGGAAAGTAAGTTCTTTTTTTTTTCTTAATAATTATGGTCTCGTTTGGATGGGTGGGGAATAGACTTATTTCCGGAATATAGCCAATTCCTGGCAGAGAAAAATCATCCAAACGCAAGTGGAATAAGACAGAATTAGCCAATTTCAGGAATAACATTATTTCCAATAACACTCTTCCTAATAACACTTTTCTCATTACTTTTCATCTCAATAATACTCTTCCCAATGTTATTCCTAACTCACCATCCAAACAACATTCTCTATTCCCGAAATAGCACTCTTCCCACTCTTCCCGTAAATAGTATTTTTCCTTAAATTTAGTCTATTCTAGCCTATTCCCCACCCATCCAAACGGCACCTATGATTTGATATGCTAGGCAGATACTAACCTTGTAACTTGTTGATGTATATTTACAATTAGGTACTTCCCAGTAAGAATAAATGTCTATCTTAGAACATGAATTAAATTGCAATATTTTATATCTGAATACTAAACAAATTGTATCAATAACAACAAAAACAACAACGCAAGGAAATACTAATTATTTTTGCAGAGCATGCCTATAATTTGACTGAGTTCTTTTATGACAGTAATTAGTACATAAAGGATTGTCAACAGTACTTTCTCCGTGAATAATTAATTTGTAGTCCGGCTCCGGCCCTTGCTCTTGGAACAAGTTCTGTGAATGTATTGTGTTATAAATGAGATTCATATTGATTTGGTAATGGAAGAAAGTGAGCTTTCTGTGAAGAAAAACAGTTTTATGCAGGCTTTACTTTATTTGTATATGGTATACTGGTATACGGGTGAGAAAAGTATTAATTATCCAAAAGTGTTTTTACTGAAACAGTAATGTACAGGTAAAGGACCTGGTAAGTCAAGAGATCCAAATGGCGGAGACGAGTTTAAAACTTCTAATGATGGAACCCTTATTTTCTCAAAAAAGTTGGCATTGACACCTGCGCAAAAAAGGAGAGCCATAGAGTTGTCTCGTGGGGTTAAACCGGGAAATAAGCACTATGTAGCTCTCATGACATACACTAGCGTCCATACAGGACAAGTTGTAAGTTCGTTATTTTTTTATTTTATATATAGGTCAACGTTGGATGGCTTGCTTGTGGCATTTTCGTAACTGAATTAAATTAACATTGTTTCATCAAAAACCAAGCTAGTGAAATTTAAATCTGTTCTGAAAAATGATCACCCCAGCTTCTTGCGTCAAACAGTATTTGTCTAATTAATTTTTCTCAATAATCCCCTTCGACATTACAGTCCCTCGCCTTTGCATTTCCACTTCATGAATTATAGTTGAAAAATGAGGAAAAATGTTTTCAATCAGTTAAGATGTAATTAGAGAAAGAAATGGAAGCAATAGAAAACATACATTCCATAATTAGTTGATGGAAGTGAGATAGCATGACAGAATCATTACAATATGAAAATTTTGTTACTTGAGCGGGACAAATTGATATTTCCCTAGTAACCAATTTCTATTTGGTGGTAAAAAGTTTCTTAATCAGTCTTGCATTTTTTTTTCCCCAAAAAAAGGTGAACTAGTCACCCATTTTGTTGAAAGTGAAAGACTTATATGTAGTTTGCAGAAGAAAAAATGTTTCAGTCGCTACATAAATTCATAAGGCGTTTAATTATTAGTTTCTTTACCGGAGGAAAACAATAACCAACCACTATGTTTTAGGTTAAAAACTAAAATAATAAACAATTATAAAGGTAGGCAGCTATATTTCGCAACTAATATATATGTTTTCTTTTTATTAATAAATCAGACTGTACCTGCCAAATTCGCTTGCGACCACCTTCCACCAGAGAACAAAAAGGCTATCCTTCATTACAAGGGACATGAATGGCCCCTGTCTATCTCTTACAAAAATGGTTTACACCCGTATTTCTCATCTGGATGGAAAGAATTTGTAAAAGACAACAATTTGCGAACTGGAGATGTCTGCTTGTTTGAGCTCATAAAGAACAATAATATAGTCTCTTTCAAAGTTCATATATCTAGATATTAATTAAGCCATCTATTTGTAGAGGTGATTCTCCGGAGCTTTGGCTTTTGGCGCAATCAGCCTATAGTTAGTCTTAATTAACCCAATAGGGTTAGCTATGTGTCGGTATGAGATGTACTCTTTTGTCTTGTTTTGTACTTTTCTAGTTATGTGTAAAGGGAATTGTTCCCCCTAATACTATTAAGCATGGTTTAAAAGTACACTATGGTGTCGAATTTTCAAATTTTTTAGGTGAAAGGG